>OX244276.1:8927500-9666250 GCA_945867215.1 Epinotia demarniana | reverse complement strand
TGGAGTTCTTAACTATATACTTTTCGAAAGGTTAAAAATATCTGAGCATCCTTACCTATGCCCTTAACAATAAAGTCGTGTTCCCATATTTTCGATCACTTTGACAGTGCACATATTTTGTACACACACGTTCAAGAGGGTTTGTTTTCCATATACGTAATATGTATGTTCGTAATGTATGTATGTGTGTTCTGAAGTAGGTGTGTCGTTGTCTTAATATCGTATATTTTTGTCTAGTATCTATAACACATTCCTTTTTAAGCTCACTCCGATGTGTGTAAGATTTAAAACCCGCCACTGGCTGTGCGTCAAAATAATTATCATTGTTCAACGAACAGTTTTAAGACAGGCGTCATTACTCCATCGAGGATAATCGTCAACCGTCGGCACGAGCGGTAATGGCTCATTAGGAGTCCTCTTTAATGCGGGATAGTAACCGATAAATGAGTTCGCTAAGAGTTTTATTTTGCCAACGGTATCATGATCTATCCACTAGTGGAACTCAATGGCTTTAAAAACAACTGGATCCAAAATTTAGTTATGTCATGCCGGTTTCAATGGCCGCTCCGGGTATACATAGTCTGTTTTTATGCAGCGGATAACACTTTCCTTTTTTTTCATGATACCGTTCGAACTAGTTTTTGGAGTGGATTAAATGTCTGCGTGGGCCAACTTCAATCAGAGCACGACAAAAGGCAAAAATAATAGTTAAAATCAGGCATCGCTAGCGACTGCACTAAGGAAAAATGAACTGGAAAAATACGTAAATTGCTTTTTCGTAATATATATGTAATATAATATATAAATGTGATAAAAGTTTTTTTATTGAAAATTAAAAACACTCTATGACCATTTTTTTAATGCTGGAAATCTCATATTTTCATGATTTTGATTATATTGTGTAATTTATATTGAAATGTGATAATGTGCTGTGGAGAAGCTAACAGTAACCTAGTGGTTCAGGCATGCGAATGTCAAAAAGCGGGCGTGGGTTTGAATCCTAGCTCTTACCAATGAGTTTTTCGGAACTTATGTATGTATTTCTGTGAAGGAAAACATCTTAAGGAAACCGGTCTAATCCCAATAAGGTCTAGTTTTCCCTCGGGATTGGAAGGTCAGTTGGCAGTCGCTTTTGTAAAACTAGAGCCTTTGCCAAATCTTGGGATTAGGGGTCAAAGCGTACCCTGGGATCCTATAAGGGCCAAACCGGGAATATCGCTATGATGATAATGAATTCGCTGTGATAATATGATGATTTACTGTACATACAAACTAGTTTATTATTATACTATATTGCACAATTCAAAAAGTATAAATTACGGACTTTACGAGCCCTATGAAATTTGATCGCTAAGCCAATTCGAGGATTTTATGCGCCGTTGCCAGGTCGCTTGCGCTATAAATTGTTTCACGTTCTTTCTCGCTACACTGTGGAGGGCAACCAAATAATCTTAATCCAGCTCAATTAGTTTGAACACAATATGCCATATGGGAATGACAATACAAATTAACTTTATTGTTATATGATAAAATTGATAAAGTGTCTGATTAATTCTCATAGTAATATGTATAAGTATGTATAAGTTATATATATCTAGATAGTTATTGACGATTGGTAACTTTGTGATACAATTAGTTAGCAGTTAGTTAGTAGTTTTTGAAGTCAAAACTTTTTTAGCGGCGCTGTGCACTTTTTGTGATGGGATAAAAATGTTAAACTCGCGACAGGTCACGTGACCGTTAGATGTCACGTGACCGACCGATTCGACAGATTGAAAATTCGTAAGACTGACACGTGACTTGATCGAAAAACCGTTACAATGTTATAGAGTTTTTACTTCTGCCGGCACTCCCGGAGTGCAACCCGGTTTTTTTTACTACAATCGCAGTAAAACATAAGCGGGGCAAACAACCGGACTCGCCTAATTTATTTATTTTCTACAAATATGTTTACGCAGCTTTACAGTGTTACAGTTAGTCTATGAAAACAGCTGTCGGTGAATGTTTCGATGTGTTCGAAAAACGTAAGGTGCACATCCGACAACCCCAGATATTTCATGGAAAATACCTTGTCAATCGGTCACTAATGTGAGCAGAAACCGTAGAAAAGAAAATCACAAACGCGTTGCCGACCTTTTATTGGTGATGCAATTTCGTTGTGTTGAGAGCAAGAGACAAATGTAGGTGCCTCACTCCCAACACCGTACATCATCGGGAGTTGTTGCTACCTTACTTCACAAAGAACACAATACCACGAGCCTAAGGACGGTTAAATATGGCTCTCTTCTGATGGAAGTACATTTTAGTTTTCCATCCTTTTCACTCTTATATATGCAATATTCCTATGTATGTCTATCATCTTGAAATCCATAATTATCAGAAAAAGCTTTTTTAATGTCAAGGTGACTTTTGTTACTGCATCATCATCATCGTCATCATCTTTTTCGTCGCTGGATGCGGGTGCCGCAGAACCGGTCACTTTGGCACTCTTTGGGGGAGGTATATGTCCAGCAGTAGACGTCTTTCGGCTGATATGATGAAGTTGTTAAATCATAAATACTAAATACTTGCTACGACCTTAATAAACAGACGGACAACACTTGCGATTAATTCATAAAACATCGCCATTATTAAAAATTATTAAATGAGAATCATGTTGTAAATGATTAAGAATTAATTTATAAATGACGATTGTGTAATAAATATTACCATTAGTACCTTCTGGGGTTTGGTTCATCAAAATATTAGGATAAAGGAGCTTTTATGAGGAAATCTCATATTACTTAGCAGTCTACTTATATTTCTTTGTGAAATATTCGCCAAGGAAGAGATACATATTTAAGATGACAGCTGCCCGCCCTGAATAAAATAATCTGTTCTATTAGTCTATTCTTTCCTCCTCGACATAATTTTCCCCTCAGTTATTATAATGTAAAGTGAGCGCTAAACAAGTCATTTTGAGACGAAAGCTGATACATTATATGGCGGTGACTAGTATTAAGTGTGAGTGCGTACTTAACCCTCACTCACGCATAAACACTTTTACGGCATTTTTTATGCAGATGGTCGGGTCCAAATAGAATTCCAATGAGATTTTCAATAGATGAAGCTTGCATCGAAATTCAAGATATACACAGACTGGTTTTGTGTCCCTACAAAATTAAAGGCAAAACCGAACGAGTGCATTAATGACATATTTATATGAGCTTAGCACATGAATTGTCATCATCGTATAAAAACTATATTATTTATTTATTTATTTAAATCAGGCAACAAGGCCCATATTACAAACCTTAAAGACGAACATACATATTAATATAAACTTATTAAAACACGAATTATTATTTAGGCGACGAAACAGTGTGGCTCCGTTGCGTCATCATGTCCGGTGTAGAGTTTGGTAGGTTGCCCCGGAAAAAAGTCGGCCAGAAAAAAAACAATGTTTTTTGTATTAACATGCATAAACGCCGCCAAAAAAGTTGCATGTAAGAGTTCGCTAATTAGTGCTGAGCTGATGAGACTACCTATTGACTACCTTGTTCTTAACTTCTTATGTTATTTTTTATTTTTATGGTGAACAATCAAGGTGTATGTGCAGTGTACATGAAACTCAATGTTCAGAGCGACTTCTAAAAATTGCATGTTGAAAGATGAAGAAAATCGAATCATTATTGCAATGATAGGCTGCTACTCCATCGCACACAACTAGAACTCTCACGACTTACCCCATTATCGACTCTTACAAAACACACAGGATAAAAACGGGTGGCGCTTCTAAATTCTAAATCAATTCACAATGCATAAAAAACATAACATAAAATATTTTTGAAGTAATTCCATTAAATACTAGCTATGAGTTTATTTAATATGCTTGTAGACCCCAATCTATCTGATGATAAATGTTCCAGTCAATACTCCTTAAGGAACGCAAAATATTCACGGGAAAATAAATATGCTGCGCATTACAAGAATGTCCACACATTTCCATATATTTCGTTCCCTTATAAATTATTCGGTGACGGCAAAATCACGAATACCTATGGGCCCCTTTTACGCGACGCCGGTAAAAAATCGGTCAGGTGGCAAATGCTACCGCCAAAAGGTTTAGGTATACTTTAAGAGAAGGGTATGCTATAACACGTCCATGAAATAGATTGCTCATGAATCTCATAATCCTTTTATTATTGTTTGATGTCACAATAACCCTTTTTCACGCCTGCAGTTCAAAAATTACAAGTGAATGAAAGTCTAAGGTAATTTCCTGCCTTGGCGGGGCGGAATCCATATGCTGTATTTTGTGCTTCCTGTAACCGCACCAAACCGCTCCGTTAAATTCTGACGAGGCCATTCTCATGACAAAATCAGGGTTGTACATGCTCATCATCAGCCTATAATTACCCATCCAAGTGGGAGACACAGACATCCTCCCAGGAACAAGAGGGAATGTTTTATAGTCCCAACGCTGGCTCAGTGCGCGTTGATAATTTCACTTACGAGTACATTACACCTAATTAATTTATTTCCAGACATCGGCGAAATCCGCATGCACATGCAGGTTTCCTCACAAGGTTTTCCTTTACCTAAATAGTAGCAGTATATAAAACACACTCCGCACATATGTTTTGAGACACTCTTTAGCAGCTTCACTGCCAACAATTACGTAGCGCTAGGCTCGCAGCCGATTCCATTGTTTTCCCGCTAAGTAGTCGAGAAACCGCTTACCAACAAAGCGCCCGCTAGGTGGGTTGCTGGCAGTTAAAGTGTGACAGTCGAAATTCTGAATCTGAACCCAGTTATTGGCTGCCACATGATCACGTCAGATAAATTAGTTTTTTGTGTTTTGGCTTATTTCGTAAAGGCCTTTTTGTAGACTCTGTCAGCGCCATTTTTGCTTATTACCTTTTAAATTATGTATAGCCTTTGTCACCCTTTAAAATATATAAATATTAAATTTTGGAATAATTCGGTTAGCGTTCATTATTCACCGCACAATAGGGGGTCAAATTACATTTCAGCCTGTCTCACTTAATGCTCGTCTGTCAGGGGCGAAATGGAATCCCTAGCTCGTTATCTAGATAATAATATTGGATAACGTATTCTGTCAAGCAAGGATACTGAATAGTAATTCTAATTCCAATTGTTACATTGAGATTAGATATATATCCGGCCGTATTATAGCTGAGACATGGTACTTCCAATCTGGATCTAGACACTAGTATAAAAAACCGTGACCTGTTCACGACTGGGTTTTTCAAAAAAACTAATGTAGGTACAACAAGACCCAAAAAATAAGGCGCGCGAGTTGAGCAATAATAGCCTCAACGCGCGCCATATTAATTGTGTTTACCTGTACGAAATATCATTGATCAATGAATCGGTAAAGGAAACAACGTCTGGAAACCGGTCTAAACCCAACAAGGTTTAGTTTTCTCTATGGCAGTCGCTTTCGCAAAACTAGCGCCAACATCACATCTTGGGATTAGGTGCCAAAGTGGACCTCAGGCGCTTTTAGACAACCGAGATAAACCCTGGAAGGATGAGTATATATCGGGAATACTCGTATAATTGAGGTACAACACTAATGAAAGGAAGACGCTGTTTCAGCTCTTATTGGCAGAAGGAAACGACTCTATGCTATAAGTGAGGACTTTCCCAGCTATATATGAATATAGCTGGCCGGAAAAGTCACATTTTGAATTTCAAATCCCTTCAAGAAGAATTCATACAAAATGCCAGGAAATCGCTAATTTTTGACAAAGATTGGATCTCCCACGCAAGCGACTCCCGACCTCAAAAAGTACTTAACTAAGTATTCACAAAGTGCATCCAAGTAAAAGCCTTGTAACAGTATTATGTCAAAAAGTTCGACATACCTAATTCATCCATCACGCCGAAGAGTTTTTGCTTTCGCCCATTTAATAATTGAAGTCGTAAATATGCAGTAATGAACTCATTCTTACTTCGAATACAGTTCTTTAACTTTTTCGACGTCATCTCAGTTCGTAGACATAACATGTCTGAAATTCAACAAATTATGCAGTTTGCGCGACTAGCGTATATTTCAGATATTTTATTATGTAGTGCTCAGACTTGTTTGATTTCACGTTAAAACATCAACAATTAACTAATTTAAATGTGCGTGTGTGTGTGTGTACTTTTTTCACTCAAATCTGTGACTGATATAATTTAATTTTACCCAATGTAAGTTTTCTTTATTATTTATTATATTTCCAATATTTCATTGAATTTAATTAAATTATGTTGTACCAGTAGGTATTAGGTATAATATTTTTATATTTATTATAACCGTGTCAAATACCATAAATCATGCAAATAAATAATATCGCAATCTGACTCCACTTTTGAGAGCTACATACATAGACAGATATATACACGTGTTAAAGTTATCATTTCCGTTTTAGACTTTGTTTGTTTAAAACCTGTATATAAAATAGCCCCGGTAATCCCTGCCCGGAGTTCTCTGATGTAATGATGCAATGATCCCGCGGCCAAGCCGAAGTTTCCGCGTAATTTGACCCGAGTGAGCCGCTCGGCGAGTTGATGGAGTGAAAACGCATCGGCGAGGGTTCTGTCAGGACATTAACGACTAGGCCAATATACAGAGAATGATTAAAGTGCCAAGTTGGAGTATTTTATTCTGCTATCTCTGCTTTGCACGTAAAATGGTGTGCTTTCTTTTTACAATATTTTATTAACTTGCAATGTAAGTACGAGTAAGTACCTAACTATGTAACTATGAATCCTACAACTCTATTTTGAAGCAGACATCTTCAACCGATTGAGCTGAATTTTTTGGTAAAGGTATATTTTGAACAATTCAATATTATAGTGCCTTCGAGCTGGTTTAAAGATGGAGACAGAAGGTGGCCATGGGAGTACTGAAGTGACGTAATCCCATTGAGTTTGGTCTCGGTAGGATCGTCTTAACGAGTATAGTTGATGTGATGACGGTATACAGAAAAGTGCAGTTGGTAAGAAAAGCTTGTACTAAATGTGAAACTTTTGACTGTAACCTATTTACATACGGTATTCATGACGGCGAAGCGAAGGACTCCCAGTTAATGCTTTTGTTTCAAACTTTGATACTACTCGTGCTGGCAGTCTGGCTGACAGAAGGGACGGGCGCTGTCAGCACACGTCTTTTGTTTCTTTATAAACAACATGTCTGCGGAATAAAATATAGCTTATGGGTTATTCTGAAAATGTATTCTATAGACTGGTTAAGGAGTTTTTGAAATCGAATGAGTAGTTCCGACGATTACCTCTTACACCCTCACAAACATGTGAAAATCGTAATTTTTGCCAAGCAGAGATATCTAATGCTATTTAAAAGTGAAAATTGTTTGCCTTCTAAAGTCCGATTAAAAAATAAAAGTTTTGTATAAAGATGGAAACTCGAAACTCTATTTCAAAGTTCGTGCATCTGCCCGCATAGCGAGTTAGACTCTCATAGCACCAGCTCTTTCATGCGTGAATATGCGAACTGAAAATACAAACCGAACTTTGATGTGTAGTTTAATCTTCTTTTACAAACCCATTGTGTTGACGAACGGCCTACTGGGAATAAAATGGTTCGTAATTAAAGAAGGTTTTTAACGTAAAATGTGCCTAATATTTGGTCTAAGTGCTTCGGTGTTATTTTATGCTGTAAAGTTTCATTTTATTTTAATGAATAATTATTAAAAATAAAAAAAATTATAATGATGTCTATAAACTTTATTATTTATACGATAATGCTGGACGGGCAAGGCTAAGTAATAGTTAAGTATCACTCGTATTTTTTATAGAAAATTAAATTGGCTCTAGTTTAGGAAATGGTCTTATAGGTATTTTTTTTTCCTATAATTATTAGAGAATTCAACAATGTATCTTTTATACACAGTTTACATTCAACTGAGATGCATTGTAATTATCTAATTTGCAGTTACAAGCCAAATTTTAAGAACAACAATGAGTTATAGAAAAGTTCTTGTTAGTAGCATAATAATATCAGTTCATTTTTTGGCGTTAGGTATTTACTGACGTACGGTATAACGGCTCCAACTAAAATACCAACAGGAAGTAGGTACAAAAACTAGGTGAACCGACTTCTGCCCCCCAATTTTGTTACTTGTTTTAAGCTCACCTCAACGATCACCCACAAATATATCTTGATACAGCAATGCGTAGTAACTAAGCGTAGGTAGAGGTCTAGTTGTGGGACCGGTGGGGTGAGCCGCATTAGCGCGTAGCGAATAACAGCCCTGAACTATCGTCGCCGTGAGCCGCGTAGAACTACAATGTGTACATATTCGACTTTATTCCAGGGGCGCTCTGGCGTTAATACCATACGTTATTTTTCTCGAAACAACCAGTAGGTACGTACGAACAAACTGTTGGTACGATCAACTGTAAATGCCAGTTGCAAGTTTAACCCGAAAAAATACGCAAACAAGTTAAATAAGACCTTGTCAAAATTAAACACTAAACGTTAGACGTTAACAGACAAGAGTATAATTGTGGTCCGAAATCAATTACGAGAGTCCAATTTTACTACAACTTGTATTTAAAATATCGTAGGTATATATTTATTTGTACACTGTTTGGAGTGGCCATTGAGAGGCGTTCCCCTCTGCCAAAAGTAATATAACCAGTGGTCATACACATTGTATGGACTGACGTTTATCTGACGTAGCTATTGTCACGTTACGCATACATTTGACGTTCCCCTCCCCCGCAAAAATCGGCAGACTTTTTATGTATAGAAAATGACTTATGGCCACTCCGGTTGGTTTAATGCTCTAAGCGTATAACAGACAGATTTTTCTCTAACATTAGTAAATCTATTTAGTGCTCCAAAAGTACAATTTTGGACTTACATTATGTTATGACAGTGATGTCAGCCAATTTAAAAGTAAAGCATAACTATTAAATTAATGAACATTTTTCGGTTCTCTTATATAATGCCTAGTAATTATGTAGGAAACCTATTTCTCCGAACGGTTTTCATAGCTCCACATTCTTCGAAAAAATGAAATATCACAACTGTGTTACCAAAGCGGATTATTCGCATGACAACACATCGATTTTATCCTCCGATATTTTGTAGGATTATTACATTTGAAAGTTCCTTATCCTGCAAAATATCGAAAAATAACATCGATGTGTTGTCACCCCAACAATCCGCTTGTTTCATTTTTCGCCTCTTTTATTTTAAGGTCGGTCCCAGGGGGCACGCTTTCACTGAAATGTGGTTTTTCGGGAAAAAGGTAAAATCCTCAGGGATCGTTTTACAGTAAATTAATACCTTTCCGAAATGTAGTCAGCGATAAATCGACGATCGATCGATCGTCTAAAGACCATTTTCGTTTCACCGTTTAGAGTTTTAATTGGAAGGAACATAAGTATGAACACTTTCGAATAATATTAGTACCTATTCATTTATTAACACTTTCGTAACCAAGAACTTGTCTAGCGGGCGCCTACCGTAGTCGCTTTCTGCTACATACGAGGAAAACTACAGCATCGGCTACGAGCGTAGCGCGTACCGATTCTTGGTAGGTAGCGAAAGTGTTAAGGATTCGTAAAGGATACAGTAAATTTTGGTGAAAAAATACTCAGAACATGTTGCGATCTTTTCCAAATTTCATACGGTAGAAGTAACGCAAGAAGTACGGCTAAACTCGCGTATAATTAGTGACACTAGTGGTGGCATTGTAAATTCCCGAAGGATACGAAGCATGTTGCCCACGATTAATATTTATTTTATTCTTTCTTTCTCTATTTTTTGTGCTTCAAAAGGATTAAAAATATAGAACCTTAATAAATATTAAAATCAAATTAGACCTTGTATATATAATTCAATTATACAAAGAAGATCGATTTAAAATGTCCGACAGTCAAACCCAGTCCTTTTATCAATTGAAATCACAATATACAAATATATATATTTTTATCATGTTATAGCTAGTGTCCAATACTGTCTCATCCAATAGCCATTCAGTCCATAATTTTCACCCAATAACCCGTTTCATTTAATACATCCCACTGGATGCTGTCTCTGTGTGCGTCATGACGCGGGAAGGGGCGGCATCCAATCTGTGTACTCCTTGCATTTCATTAAATTGTCAAAAGGGCCTCTACGTGTTCCAACGTGTACCGGTCCCAAACGTAATCCCTAAATTGTCTTCAAAACAATTTGCAAAGCAATTAAATATAAAGAATAATGGAAATTAAACACCCGCAAACATTTAATCTCAACCATTTAATACTTGGTATAGTTGGTCTCTATAAGAAGAATGACGTAGAGGATTAGAAATTAATGAGCCTAATAATTGTGTAACATATGACTTCAATTGAATAAACCTATTTCTCGTCCCATTCAAACTCCCAGACACTTAAATATGGCAAAATGTTCTGAAAAGATATATTTCATCCTTCAGCACAACCAATTCACGTGGATTTTAAAGTTATACCTACAATACAATAAGTATCTTGATATAATCGTACGAGGTAATTAAGCTATATTGGAAACCCATAATTAAATATCACACATGTATGGCGGCACCCTATAAAGCAAACATAAAATTGCTGCTTTAGCGAGGCCTTTGAAATCCGGTCCATTATACCTATATTTTTCGCGTTAATTAACAAGGCATCGGGTTAAAATGTTCACCGTATTAAACATACGGAGCTTTTGAGGGTATCTCTTAAAGCGCGGCGGTGAACAGCTAATTACGGAGTCGAGTGTACTTTGCAAACAGCCAATTCCGCCCCTACGATAACAACCATAATGTGTCGAAGTAAGACGAGTACAACGTAAATAATAATTCATGGCGCGAATTTTTCAATGATGTGATTCAAAAAACTTGCAAAAAAGATTACTTTTTAGTCAGCAATGTACGCCACCGCTCAATGATATCTCACTGATTATTTTATTTTTTTCGTTCATGTCTTTAAGCTGAAGTGAAAACAGCAGTGGGCGTTAAGTTGAGCTCCAAATTCTGCCACTTGCAATCATGATTTGATGTGAATGGGCAGTGTGCATATTTGATATCAAGGGGCTATTATTATTGTTAAAGGCAGTTTATTTATTTGTTTATTTTTTATTCGAAATACACGTTCACAAATCGTGAACGAACTGTCTCATAGAAATCGATACTTGTGATTAGGAGAAGTATAAGAGGGATGCCGTGTAATACATAACCAACCGGGTGGGGGCCCTCCGGTGGATTATACAACTTAACCAACTGAAATTAATATCACCTAAGCTCCGAGCAAACCAACACTTCTCTGCCAAGTAATTAATCATTTCATAAACTCCACATTAAATATATGCTAAAACACTCGGTCATTAATTACAAAGTATAATAAAGTGTTATAAATCTAACACGAGGCTCTTCGGGTTCAACGATGAATTTTTATTTAAAACCCTTTTTACGGAGTTTTACCGTTGCTTAAATTAAGGGCAAAAAATTCCATGAAAAATTCAAAGATTTGCGAGAGTTTTATTACGGCCCTTACATTACGTCAATTTAATGCATGAAAAAGGAAAATAGGGTGGACTCGAAACAAAGTCGCCAGTGTTTCGCAAAGACTTATTTTCTAATTCTTGTTAATTTTCGCTAACGGTGTTAGAGTTTTAGGCTTATGGTTTTAAGGAGATGAGAAGATGTTGTGTTAAATTAGGTTAGTAATTAGGCACCTTTTTATATCTAAGTATTATATATATGTAAGATATTATACAGGATGATTTAAGAGACGTGATCGAACTCAACCCTACATAAATCAGTAAATTATGACCCTGTAGTAGTGTATACTTATCAAATGTTAAAAAATCCCTTACACCAACATTTTTGTAAATTAAAAATAATAGTCAACCTTTTTTAGTATCGCCGCGTGGACAGTTTGTACCTTTTTCAGTGGCTGCCTCTTTTTCATGTACTAAATCAGGGATGTGTAGCTAAATTTAATCCGATTGGTCCACAAACAGATAAACTGAAAACAGTAGTCTGAGTGGCAGAGTTTACTCTGGCACTCAACTAAAAAGGTTTTCCAGATAATCTCATATATCCGCCGACATCATATTTTCAAGTGCCAATTAAAATGTAATATTAGCTTGTAGTGGTGAAGTATAACGATAATATTTGCTGTTATTATAATCGCGTCAGAAAGTTTACCTTCATTTTGCGATATATGATAGCCAACACAAAGCCCTCGTAATATTTTGAAGACATTTTATGAATATTTTACTGGCAATAGGTATCTTATCAAGCTTTACAGTTGATTGGTAAATAAATGTTACTATAATTAGTTTCTGGAATATTTGACAAACCTTCTACCTTACCTTCTGACTGAACATATAATAATAATAATAATAAATCAGCCTATATACGTCCCACTGCTGGGCACAGGCCTCCTCCCTGGATGAGAGGAAACGGGCAGTAGTCCCCACGCTGGCCCAGTGCGGGTTGGGGACTTCACGTACATCTTTGAATTTCTTCGTGGATGTATTCAGGTTTCCTCACGGTGTTTTTCCTTCACCGAAAAGCTAACGGTAAATATCAAATGATATTCCGTACATAAGTTCCGAAAAACTCATTGGTACGAGCCGGGATACGAACCCACGACCGCCGTTTGACAGCCGCATGCCTGAACCGCTAGGCTACCGTAGCTTACTGACTAAACATACTGTGATGGTATTCTCTCCCGCGAAAATATTAAAGATGATGCACCTATATTTTTACAAATCATGTCCCAACATATATCTTCTATAAATATTTGTATACGTACAGGTACCCAAGTATTTAACCTACTTAATATTACACAGTGAAACCTGGTTAATTCGGACCTGGATAATAGAGAAACCCCTATAATTGCAACCAAATTGCCGGTCCCGGTCCCTTGGCAAAAAAAGACCTATGCAATTGAAATTTTTAGAACTCTATAATTGACATTTGGATTTTATTTTGTTTGCTTAATATTACTTCTGTAATTGACACACAAGGGATTTAAGACCTCTATAATTGAAATGCTGTTAAATCACTTGTATTTTTTTTAATAAATGACCCCTGTAATGGGCACACGAGACACCGAAGACATTTATAATTGAAACGCCGTTATATCTCTATATTTTCTACAAATGAAATGACCTCTGGTAATTGTTACACGAGGCATCCAAGGTCTCTATATTTGAAAGGCCGTTAAATATTACTGATATGTTTGCCTTTTGGAAGGTAGTTTCAATGTGTATGATACCTATACCTACAAATATGATAACTGTATTTCAAAATAGTGTTATTATAGCGATTTTTATGAAATCAACCAGAACCTACAAAATTTCAAGTCAAACAGTTTAAAAATGTTGTGAATATTTAAAATACGATCTGTTTGATATTCAAATTAAAAGGACTCGTTTACAAAAATAATGTTTACGTACATAGCAGTTTTTCATATATTATAAAAACATATGTATAGTGTTTTGTTATATAAACTTACACGACTTGCCCTCCATAAATTTTCCTAGGTCCACGCAGACGAAGTCACGGGCAGAAGCTAGTACCTAAATAAAATAAATACCAATACCAACTACGCCAAAGTGGTCGCGGGGATTTCTAGCAATCAATCCAATCTCTCACCTATGGGCCCAGTTTCAGAACACGTTTATAACGTTCTGAAATTATATATGAAACACCTTGGTCCATGCACTGCCTCTTGCATAAGCTTGGCCAAGCGTATGTATGTGAGCGATACGCATTGATTAAAATCAGAGTAAACTCCATTCTGATTCTGTCGCTGGGTAGGTAACTATTTAATCGATTATATGTCCATTCCACAGAGAAAATAAGCTAAAATAAATTATTTCCAACATTGACATTTTTTCCATACAATTTATCAGTTTATTGACTGGACTATATTGAAATGAGGTTGGAATGAAATAGTTATTTGTTGAATAGGACTCTGTCGGATTATGTTTTCTCCAAGGCGCACTCAGCCATAATCCCTCTGTTGCTCGGTCGAGCATTACGCACGTCGAGGATGAAGCTTCTACCACCTTGTACCTTTTAAACAAGATTTCCTGTATTCTTGGGGTATATACAAGCCGATAAATCATTCTACCTTTAGAAATGCCTTGGGGATCTATCTGGCAATCCGATACCTTTGCTTTAGGTATTGGATTGAAATCAGATTTACGTTTCTTGAGAGCTCTTGTGGAAAAGAGCAATCCAATACGTGGAGTCAGAACTCAGATAGAGCCTATCTGTGGCATCGTGTCTCCCAAAAGGATAAACTGATTTTAGTTCGTTTTTTAAACGAAAGTCTTGTCTACCAAAATGGTTCTTAGCTGTAGTTTGCGGTGTCAGTGTCATTTTATTTAAGTATTTATTTTCAAGAGCAGCTATAAAACTTAATAATAACATGAATATAAACCAAAAAGCCAATAACAGAATCTCACAGATAGCTAATAATCAATTATTATTATTTATGTATGTAGGTGTGGTTATTTTAATTTATGTAGGTACTAGCTTCTGCCCGCGACCTCTTCCGCATGGGACTCGTTTATATCGCAGCTCCATACAAACATTTACCCCCCCCCCCCCCGCATTTCACCCCTTACGGCATGATTTTGGGGATAAAAACTATTCTAATGTCACTCTCCATCCCTTCAACTATCTCTACTTAAAAAATCACGTCCATTCGTTGAAAGACGGACAAACAAACACACATATACAGTTTCCAATTTATAATATTAGCATAGATTTACCAAGCAGGTGGATACTTAACAATTTCACAGTCCCCACAACATATGGATCTAAAGTACAACGAGATTCCCGCACACAGGGAAACCATCATTTTACCGAAAGTAGTTTCATCGATTATCGTTTCCCATAACACCATTCGCAGAATTTCATCATAACACAAGAATCATTCATCGAACTTCGTTAGATCGCTCGTACATTTGCTCGAATTACCATTTACACAAAACAGAACTCATCGAATTTCACTTCAATATTTTATTTGTTCATCGACATAGTCGTTCATCGAATTGCCGTTACTATAATTTTGTTTTAACATAAGTTTCAGTTCCCAAAATTCTTATTACATAGGAAATCGTTTCATAAGTGTTTGTCACTTCATAATATTTACCTTTCAACGAACTGAGTAGTTACATTTCACCGAGACTTTGGACGTATACATAGAGCTCTAAGCCTACCCACCTCTCCCTCTGGATATCGGATTACCTTCCTATTCTACTTTAAGGCAGGCCAGTGTAGGTACGACGACGAGCGAAGCGAGGAGAAGTGTTAGGTGAACTGTGATCCTATAGCGCGCGAGCCGAGCGAGCGCAGCGAGCGTGCCGCGGCAGCGGCCGGCGAAGCGCCAGAACCGTTTTTTTAATATCACTTACTTAGGCTTAATATTACGTCTACATCGTATACGAAGCGTATATGAGTCAATGTGGACCCATTTTATCCATTAGGTATTATATACTTAGACGAAATGACCGATAGGTAAACGGCTTGGTAGAAAAATGAAATATTGATCGTGGCAATAAAAATATATGGAACGTACCAACATTGAACCGTGTTTCGATAAATTAATACTATACACAACTGACTATTCTATGAAAAGTAAATTCGATGAATCGTTACGCTACGATTTGAGACAAATTCGAAACGATTAACGATGAAAAGTTGTTCGATGAAATAAAAAACTATGAATTGATGATTATGTGAACAAGAAATACAACGAAATGAAATTCGTGGAATAGTTTTCGGCGAAATGTAAATCGACGTAATGCGTTTCGATAAAATGATAGACACCCATACCACAGATATGCTTAGCAATTGATATCCTAGATGTAAACATGTAAATATTAGTTTAATTTCCTTATGTGTACCTACGTTTAAGACGAAGGATTTGAAATACCCTAACGTAGTAGGAGTGCAGTAGTAATCAAAAATCAATGTCTAACACATGCACTTGCACACACACACAGAACTAGGACAATATAAGCCTCCCCCTGGTAATTAGAACTTAATCAATTAGTGATTATAATACGATGAACTACTATTAATTACCTGGTATTATACCTATTTATGTAACACTAGCTTCTGCCCGCGACTCCGTCCGCGTGGAACTCGGTTATATCGTAGCTCCATACAAACTTTCAACCCCCATTTCACCCCCTTAGAGGATGATTTCCGGGATAAAAACTATCCTTTGTCCTTCCCCAGAACTTAAGTTCAGCAGTTTAAGCGTGAAGAGGTGAAGAGGAACAGATAGACACACTTTCACATTTAATATTATATATGGATGACTGTGTCCACTCAATTATATGCAAACATGATTATTAAACTAGTGTCTCTGTGGGCTGTACAACCGCGAGCCAGTCTTTTAAAAACATTTTTTTTATTTCTAATAAGAGACTCGTCAAAAAAAACGATAAAGTTAACGAATCTGCTCACAAAATTTCACGAGAATCGGTTGAGAAATGCGACATGTGGAGGAGAACAGCGGGACAGCGCGACAGCGGGACAGTCCGGGGACATCGAACATACGAACTATTTTCTGAAGCTGAAGCATAGAACTTCGTACCCTTTGCACGCTCGTTCGATAAGAAATAGAATTAATAATCGTTATAATAACACTAATAATTACTAACTATAACGAGCAACATTTGCAGGTATATTTATTTATGCAATAAAGTTTAAAATTAAAATAACGTTTATTGGAACTGACTTTGACGTCCACAATATTATTTATTAGGATACTAAACTAATATCTTTATTTAGTATTTATATTTTTTGTTTCAGGTCGATACGACAAGCCAAGAACACTCAGCACATAATTCTCATAGCTGTTGTCAAGAAAAAGTGAGTGACCCGACCCTTAAGTATATGTACCTTACCTACCAACCTTATATGTGAATTATAGGTACTGTTAAGTTTTCTCACTATTTTATTTATTTATATTTTATTTAAAACCTTGGCGGAGTCTAATTAAAAATTCATAAAATAAGTTTGAAAGTTTTAAACTTTGGCGAATTTTTAAATATTGCTCGTAAAATTTATGTTATTAAAATATCAATGTGCAATTCATAAAAAATACCTCATACGCTTATAGTATTATATTTCATGGCAGTGAGTATGAACTTCTGCCTCAGGCTTGGTACGCCGCTTGGCACGATTGTTCCTTGTGTCAAACAGCTGATTTTTACTACACAGACATAACAAAATATTTTTCTTGATAAATTAAAAAAAGCAGCATTTTATTATGTTTTTTTTATATGAAAAGGTAAAAAGTTAAATCCACAAATGAATGCGTCATCCCTAAATTATACGAACATGATACCAAACTTGACGTAGTAGGCAGTAATATAGCTGAGACCGGACCTCCGGAGACGGCCCTTTCCCCCCCCTTTTTTTGGGTACTATCCGGGGGTTGATCTCGTGGCTAGGACACTAAAATCAGGTTGGTATGACCCAAGGAACAATCGTGCCGAGCGGCGTCGCCTGAGACAAAAGTGCAGACTGCTCCATACATTGCTGCCGTTAGTTCTCCCCTATTATAAAGAAAGTACGCTTGTCGAATTTTCCATAAAAGGCTGCAAAGAAAGAAGTTTTTTTTTCTTCTTTACTGATGTATTTTTTTAGTGCTACGATATTTTTTGTTATACATTGATACATCAACATAATATTTAGCAGATACTATTATTCTAATATTTTATGCGGAGGGATGGTAATCATATTACTAGAAGGGCATTAAGTATGAATGTGGAGGCCCTGGAGGGATGTAAGAGACCTCTTCTCGTTGACCAAGAAAAAGATGCATGGACTGCGTGAGAGACGATATGAATGAGAAGGAGGTGAGTGATGAGTTCACGGGCGATAGAGAGGTATGGAAGAAAAAACATGCTGCGCCGACCCGAAGTAAATGGGATACGGGCAAGCGAATGATGATATCATTCTAATTAGAAACAATTTCAACATTTTATGCATTCACAAAGAGTTTTTTGGGTCTAGTTCGTCATGTGAAAAATTAAATATATGCTCCTGGGTCATGTATGTTTTCTACGTATATCCATCTACATAAGTAGATAAACATACTTCGTCTAGTACCCATAGTAGAAGCTTTCCTTAGTTTGGGATTAGGTCGATTTCTATACGATTGTCCGCAAATATTCATTATTTATACTCCCCTAATATTTATTTATTTTTGAAAGATCTGACTAGAAGGAAGAACCCGAGGAATTCTACAAGTGGGTACAAACTTCTTGTTTCGTTTTTTATCCAAACTGAAGACCGATTTGTTAACAGTTCAAAAGACTGCTTTACAAATTTATATAATTTTCTAAACTGCGTTCAGTTGGAAGTTACTTAACAAGTTTGCCCGTTGCTCCTGGAAATTGGTAAAAGAAGCTACTAACTTCGCGAGGCATAAAGCCAACGACATTTTATGAAGAAAATCAATAATACTGCGCACCGATTTATCACTAAACTTTGCTAATGTGTAACGTACTGAATTTTCCCAAATAAAATTAACATTTTACACAACAGTTGTCTTGATACTATTAAACATCACAAACAAATCGTGAAGATAGAATGATACAAAATGTGATACCAAAAAAGGGGACACAAATATACTTACTCAGGCCTTTTTACGGATCTATATGAGTTCGTTATAAAGGAAGCATTTTTTTATTTTTACGACGCGCTGTATTACCTATGGCTACAACGTAGCTATAGGTACATCTGCGTATACGGTCATATATTATATTCAGTATAAACTAATTGAATATATATCATAATAATTTGGATAAACAGAGCTGTTTTTATCAGTGACCTTTTAATACATAAGTTGTACCTTACGAACTGAATGAACAGATGATGTACATGATATGTGGTCAACATATTAAGTTTTAGTTTAAGTTACCACTGTTTTTTTATGGGCCTGTCAAATTCCTTTCGCCTCCACGAGTACTTAGCAATTCATTCGGGAATTTGCTGGGAAATGTGTCCAAGTTGTTCTGAAGACTGATATTAGTGATACATCGCAAAATTATCCATATGGAAAAACAACCCTAATCGATATCCGGATCCGGTAGAATGCTGTTGTTCTCTCGAACGACTCCAGTAGGAGCTACTCAAAAGAAAAAAGTTAACAGGACGTATTGATAGCATATTAAGTATGCGGTTGTTGCACAGCGAGATTTTTCCGTAAATAGCCTTTTCCCATCGTCGTGTATAACCAAATTGAAACTGCGACACGTCGCGTCTGACACGGGGAACCGGCGCTTGTGTTTGATCTAACGGGCTGACAGGCGAAACGATTACCTTGTTATTGGGAGAAGTCTATTTTTATCCATCGCTTGTCCAGAACCCGTATCATGGTCGGCCTTATCACACGATAAGTGACAAGATAGAGCGTCCGTCATTGGCTGTCACCGTTCAATAGAACGAGACGGACACTCAATCTTGTCACTTGCGTGATACGGCCGACCATGATACGGGGCCAGAGTTCTATCACATTTCGATCTGTTTCGCGCGTATGCTTCGACGCGTGTCGGTGTCAGAAACAGCGCTCGAAAAATAAAAACGGACGTGAATGAAAACAAAACTATTGTTTATATATATTCCTTATACACGATATTCCTTTAATACACTCATGAGTGTATTGTTATTCAGCAATTTATTCCGAAAATCATTTACTATGAAAAATGCACACCGACACTCACCCTTATCGAGCAGAATGTAAATTATAATATATAGGACACTAGGTTTAGTTTGCGAGAGTTATGAATATTGTATCCAACGTAGGGTACTTAGAGTTTCTTTGCATACATTTGTCTCGTGTCTGCGTCGAGATTATTCAAAAGCGGCAGACAACTGTTTGAATTTAAATTCGCTGCGCTCGTGGCCGAGTCTAATAAGCATTATAGTTTAAACGATGACAATGCTCGTTAACTCCGATTTTTATTTGCATATGCGTCAAAATATTTACATGCACTTAAGAATTTTAGAGGTAGTTTATGAACAAGTTAGAAAGGTAAAGAAGTTCTTTATTATGGTGTACCTAGGTTTTATGTTTTTACCTAAGAATTGGAAAATCTATATATAAAACGCAAAGGTGACTGACTGACTGATTGACTGACTGATCTATCAACGCACAGCCCAAACTACTGGACCGATCGGGCTGAAATTTGACATGCTGATAGCCACTATGATGTAGGCATCCGCTAAGAAAGGATTTTTGAAAACTCACCCCCTAAGGGGGTAAAACGGGGGTCCAAAGTTTGTATGGGGGAAGCATTATTTTTTGAACTAGAGACTTAAAACTTTGTAGGAAGATTACTTATTAAAATACAAAAAAGCACTTTCAGCGTTTTACAAAATTCCACCCCTAAGGGGGTTAAATAGGGGTGCAAAGTTTGTATTCAAAACTTCTGGGACTATAACTTGAAATTTACACCAGACCTTCCTTTTATGACGTAGGCAAGGCATAAGACGGGATTTTTGGAAATTCTGTCCCTAAGGGTGTTAAATAGGGGTGCAAAGTTTGTATGGGTGAAACATTATTTTTTGTACTAGAGACTTGAAACTTTGTGGGGATATTACTTATTAATATACAAAAAAAGCTCTTTCAGCGTTTTAGAAAATTCCACCCCTAAAGGGGGTCAAATAGGGGTGCAATGTTTGTATGGGGTAAACATTATTTATTGAACTAGAGAATTCAAACTTTGTAGGAAGATTACTTATTAGGATACAAAAAAAACATCTTCAGCGTTTTATAAAATTCCACCCATAAAGGGATTAAATAGGGGTGCAAATTTTGTATTCAAAACTACTGGGACTAGAAACTTGAAATTTACACCAGAACGTCCTTTTATGACGTAGGCAAGGGATAAGACGGGACTTTTGGAAATCCTATCCCAAAGGGGGTTAAAAAGGGGTGCAAAAATTGTAAGGGAGAAATATGATTTTTTGTACTAGAGACTTGAAACTTTGTAGGGATATTACTTATAAAGATACAAAAAAAGTTCTTTCAGCGTTTTAGAAAATTCTACCCCTAAGGGGGTTTATTAGGGGTGCAATATTTGTATAAGGGAAACATTATTTATTGAACTAGAGACTTGAAACTTGGTAGGAATTTTACTTATTAGGATACAAAAAAAAGTATTTTCAGCGTTATATAAAATTCCACCCCTAAGGGGGTAAAATAGGGGTGCAAAGTTCGTATTCAAAGATACTGGGACTAGAAACTTGAAATTTACACCAGAACTTCATTTTATGACGTAGGCAAGGAATAAGACGGGATTTTTGGAAATCCCTAAGGGGGTTAAGTAGGGGTGCAAAGTTTGTATGGGAGAAACATATTTTTTTGTACTAGAGACTTGAAACTTTGTAGGAATATTATTATTAAGATAAAAAAAAGTACTTTCAGCGTTTTATAAAATTCTTCCTCTAAGGGGGTTAAATAGGTATGCAATGTTTGTGGGGGGGAAACATTATTTATTGAACTAAAGACTTGAGACTTTGTAGGAAGATAACTTAAAAGTAATTTCAGCTTTTTATAAAATTCCACCCCTAAATGATGGTCCAAATTTTGTATAAGGGAAACTTACTTTTAGCTACTACGTACTTAAAACTTTGTGGACAGATTACTTATTCATTTACAAATAAAGTGCTTTCAGCGTTTTGGAAATGATTACACCTAAAGGGGTTAAAAAGGAGGTCCAAAGTTTGTATGGAGAAAAAAGATTAGTTAGACAATTTTATTCGAGAATTCACAGGATAATTCCTAACGATAAATGAGTAAACAAGTGTTTCCGGTTTTTTGAGAATTCAACCCCTAAAAGGAGACATGTGGTGACAAAATCTGAAAATCAACATCGGCATCTATTGTTTCTATGGTTCATCGGGTCGCTGATTAGGAAAACAACAACGATTTTACATTCCAACGTGGCGTCTAAATATCAATATGGGCGTTGTTATTACGGTTTTTTGGGACGTTAATAACGAAAATCACATAGATTTTGAAATGTCATGTTGTGGACATGAAAATTCATGAAAATGTTTGTGCCAAATTGCAATTCAATCGGTCCAGTTTTTTTCGTAGCAAATCGGTTGTAACAGACGGACTGACAGACAGCCACACGTGATCCTATAAATAAGGGTTCTATTTTTGCTTTTGAGGTATGGAACGAGACCCGCGTTATATAGGGTTATAGGTTTTAAAGTTTGTATTTGGTGCCATCTCGATCGTCAGCAATCGGTACCTAGGCGAGTGCGGGCGGCGCGGCGGGACGGGAGGGTAGGAGACATTGGGAAATTGCCTGCATCCGTAATAAGTACATTCAAGGTGCTGCACGAAGATCTGCTTACTTTTTATAAGTTAAGCATTTTGGCCGCCGTTAAATTAAAACAAATTTTTGGGTATTTATGTTAAATACTGGTTCGAAAAGCATGGAAAAAAAATCTTAGGAAACTAGCCTATAGCAATGTCCAGGCCACAAATTTGACTTGACATTCGTGGAGATATTTTGGTATTTCAACATTATCATGAACATAAAGTAGCTTTTATTCCAGAAGACAGATTCTCATTAATCATGACTGTAAATTTAATAACAGAAATACGTACATACATACATACATTCACGCTTTTATTCCCAAAAGGGGCAGGCAGAGCACATGAACTTTATGTTCCAGCGCCACTTTTAGCATAAATGTGTGTATAAAAGATCTACAAAAAGTGATATTGCTTAGGTTGTTAGCCCATCACCCACAACACACTTCAACCCTGCTCTCTTAATCGACTTTTACGACACACACGGGAAGAAAGAGGGTGGTGAAATTCTAACCCGCCACCTCACGGGCATAAAAATAATAGTAAATAAAAATTAATTTACCATAGTGGGTTATGACGAAGGGTTATTCGTAGGGGAA
Source organism: Epinotia demarniana (assembly GCA_945867215.1). Lineage (NCBI taxonomy): Eukaryota > Metazoa > Arthropoda > Insecta > Lepidoptera > Tortricidae > Epinotia > Epinotia demarniana. The sequence goes on along the minus strand of OX244276.1, from coordinate 9,643,304 downwards.
GTTAGTAGTAGTAGGTTAGTAGGCGGCGTAGCAATTCAACAATTATTGGAAAATTACTTTTACTACGCGGGCGAAGCCGCGGGCAAAAGCTAGTCTATCTATAAAACGCAAAGGTGACTGACTGATTGACTGATTGACTGACTGATCTATCAACGCACAGCCCAAACTACTGAACCGATCGGGCTGAAATTTGGCATGCTGATAGCCACTATGATGTAGGCATCCGCTAAGAAAGGATTTATGAAAAGTCACCCCTAAGGGGGTAAAACGGGGGTCCATAGTTTGTATGGGGGAAGCATTATTTTTTGAACTAGAGACTTAAAACTTTGTAGGAAGATTACTTATTAAAATACAAAAAAGCGCTTTCAGCGTTTTACAAAATTCGACCCCTAAGGGGGTCAAATAGGGGTGAAAAGTTTGTATTCAAAACTACTGGGACTACAAACTTGAAATTTACACCAGACCTTTCTTTTATGACGTAGGCAAGGGATAAGACGGGATTTTTGGAAATTCTGTCCCTAAGGGTGTTAAACAGGGGTGCAAAGTTTGTTTGGGTGAAACATTATTTTTTGTACTAGAGACTTGAAACTTTGTAGGGATATTACTTATTAAAATACAAAAAAAGTTGTTTCAGCGTTTTAGAAAATTCCACCCCTAAAGGGGGTCAAATAGGGGTGCAATGTTTGTATGGGGTAAACATTATTTATTGAACTAGAGAATTGAAACTTTGTTTATAAAATTCCACCCCTAAGGGGATTAAATGAGGGTCCAAATTTTGTATAAGTATAATATATAGTATATTGAGTATAATAGATAATTTTTTGCTACATTATCGCATTGGGTTCAGCCTGTAATGATAATTGTATGTGTGTAAATAAATAAATAAATAAATAAATAAGGGAAACTTATTTTTAGCTACTACGTACTTAAAACTTTGTGGACAGATTACTTATTCATTTACAAATAAAGTGCTTTCAGCGTTTTGGAAATAATTACACCTAAAGGGGTTAAAAAGGAGGTCCAAAGTTTGTATGGAGAAAAATATTAGTTAGACAATTTTATTCGAGAATTCACAGGATAATTCCTAACGATAAATGAGTAAAAAAGTGTTTCCGGTTTTTTGAGAATTCAACCCCTAAAAGGAGACATGTGGTGACAAAATCTGAAAATCAACATCGGCATCTATGGTTTATCGGGTCGCTGATTAGGAAAACAACAACGATTTTACATTCCAACGTGGCGTCTAAATATCAATATGGGCGTTGTTATTACGGTTTTTTGGGACGTTAATAACGAAAATCACATAGATTTTGAAATGTAATGTTGTGGACATGAAAATTCATGAAAATATTTGTGCCAAATTGCAATTCAATCGGTCCAGTTTTTTTCGTAGCAAATCGGTTGTAACAGACGGACTGACAGACAGCCACACGTGATCCTATAAATAAGGGTTCTATTTTTGCTTTTGAGGTATGGAACGAGACCCGCGTTATATAGGGTTATAGGTTTTAAAGTTTGTATTTGGTGCCATCTCGATCGTCAGCAATCGGTACCTAGGCGAGTGCGGGCGGCGCGGCGGGACGGGAGGGTAGGAGACATTGGGAAAGTGCCTGCATCCGTAACAAGTACATTCAAGGTGCTGCACGAAGATCTGCTTACTTTTTATAAGTTAAGCATTTTGGCCGCCGTTAAATTAAAGCAAATTTTTGGGTATTTATGTTAAATACTGGTTCGAAAAGCATGGAAAAAAAATCTTAGGAAACTAGCCTATAGCAATGTCCAGGCCACAAATTTGAATTGACATTCGTGGAGATATTTTGGTATTTCAACATTATCATGAACATAAAGTGGCTTTTATTCCAGAGGACAGATTCTCATTAATCATGACTGTAAATTTAATAACAGAAATACGTACATACATACATACATTCACGCCTTTATTCCCAAAAGGGGCAGGCAGAGCACATGAACTTCATGTTCCAGCGCCACTTTTAGCATAAATGTGGGTATAAAAGATCGACAAAAAGTGATTGCTTAGGTTGTTAGCCCATCACCCACAACACACTTCAACCCTGCTCTCTTAATCGACTTTTACGACACACACGGGAAGAAAGAGGGTGGTGAAATTCTAACCCCCCACCACACGGGCATAAAAATAATAGTAAATAAAAATTAATTTACCATAATGGGTTATGACGAAGGGTTATTCGTAGGGGAAGTTAGTAGTAGTAGGTTAGTAGGCGGCGTAGCAATTCAACAATTATTGGAAAATTACTTTTACTACGCGGGCGACGCCGCGGGCAAAAGCTAGTCTTGTATATGTCTAGAAATGCTCCCAGAACTTGTTGGTGATGGAGTAGGTATATGTATGAGTTTTTTTCTCAAGTGATTCATCTGAAATATTTAGTTGGGTTGTGCATTTAACTTTATTTATTATTATTTGATCGCGACGTTGTGTAGGTATTTATTATTTCAGCGTTCGTAAAACTTGATCAAATAATACACTCTGGTAGTGCAATAAACAATAAAATAAAAACAAAATAATGAAAGTAAAAGGTTTGCGTTTCAGTTTCATGAGACTTGAAAACCTTTTTTCATCAAGAGTTCACATTTATATTTCAGAGATCGTTTACTTTTAAGTAATTCACCCTAAATTGCCCTGGTGATTTATTATTTATGCCTGAAACTTTATTCTCATAACAGGTATAGCTCGAGGGAAAACCCGAGACTCCATAAAGTCATCATTTCTTTTGCTACTTCTACGAGACGCTAGAGAAATAAAATTAACGGATAAATGGACCGCCATTTATGAAACTAATAAGTTGTTCTATTGCGTTGCCACTCCGCAGTAAGTTCGCGAGTTTGTTAGTGACTTGTCGGGAGTTACTAACTTATATTGTAGCTATATACGAGTTTACGACACTTATGACTGTCATGTTTTGTGTATTCACCCGCATAGCTTTTGTTTAAGAAACTCTGCGCTCGTATCTTAGCAGGAATGGTAAGTAATAGTGTTGTTATTGTATTTTGCCTAGAATCCGTTTCTGACATCAATTTCTACGATATGACATTAGTAAAGAAGATCTCTGCCATTTATTGGTAGTGCCTCTGCCTGCGGAGCTAGTGGCTATGAGTTCCAATCTCGATTGGGCAAATATTAGTGTGATAAACACATTTTTTCTTCCCGAGTCTTGGGGGAGTTTAAGGATATATGGATCTTTATTAGTATGTATATCGTCGTACCTAGGCATAACGCAACCCTTATTGAGGATTTGTGTAGGATTGTCCTCTAATATTTATTATTTATATGTGCACTTCAACTTCAATCAATGTGGAAGTCTTTTCCTTGAGCTAGAAACGTAAACAGTGTAAAATGAGCTAAGGGTGTATTTACAACAATATTATTGTGAAAAAATATCAGCGATAACAGTCATGTCAACGTCAAGTATAAAGTGTCGTAGTTGGAGTATTTCATAATTTCGTCTTAAATTGTATACATTATTTAGTAGAGCCTCAATTGGGTATTAATTAAGCGTAACATATTTTAAATGCCTTTAATTAATGTCGAGTACTTAATAAGTGTTCCTACGCTCACGTTCTATATATACGCTTTATTAAATAATCTCATCTCTCTCTCAATACATATATTATAAATATATTAATAAGCGAGAAGCAGATATTTACCGCTGTTGCGAGAGAGTTTTATGTGTCGAAAATATGCAAATTCAGACCAAGGCGATATTGTACCAGTACCAATATGTGTACGACATTTGATCGAATTACTGTCTCCCTGTCGTACTCTCAAAGCGTAATATTGCTATGCTGTCAATCTCTTCGGCTTCATATTAACGCCAAAACACTTGGTGTACCTATAGTATAATTTTCACTCGGAATGTATATTCATACAATCAAACATTGCGTAGAAGTAAATATATGTCTGCTATACAATACTTTGATTAGAATATTGATGACATTATTTGACAAGTGGAGACGAAATACGATTAGGTACCTATTACAAATGTACTTTTTATGAAACTTAACTCTGAAAAAAATACAAACTTTAAATTCATTTTCTTTAGTAGAACACTCGAAGCATGTAATGGACCATCGTTGTGTATGGATTCAAGTTCTTACTTTTACGTGCTGCGGCCGATAGTTATGGGGTTTGGAGCAGGTAGGTACCCTTTTAACAGGTTATAACTACTTGGGACGGAACCGCTACATGCAGATAAACCAAGGTTAGACTGCAGTGTCCTAATTTCACAGGAACAGTGAGAAGTTTTTGCTATCAATCAGTGCGTAAGTATAAATGGTATATTTTATCCCACAATAACCATTCCGTTTAAAAAATTGACCAAGTCTCGAAACTCTGCAGGAGCAAAATCTTTATTTGCTATGCTATATTATGCCCTCTTGGTCACGGAAAATATAGGCTTCTAGCTTTTTCCACAACCTATAGTAACAGAGGGACTCGAAAATGGCCCGAACGGCTTCGAGAAAACGATGGTACGGCCTTGCCTTTTGTTGCTCTTTTAGTCGACTTGTCGGGGCCACTTTCGTAGCCCCAGATGATCAAATGCTATATGAATTAAGTAGGTGAAAATACGGTGATAAAAATACTAAGCGTACATATCAATTATTGAATCAAGTCCTCCGCATATTATACGGGTAAAATTAAATTAGGTCGAAAATATAATTTAATTCCCATGTCACTCTTGTCACTTTTTTCTGAACCTTTCGTGGAAGTGAAAGTGATATAAAATCGTATAATGATTACTGTAAAATTGTATAGTTAGTGCTTTTATGTATAAAACATGTTCGAATATCACTGAAGTTCAATATTCAAAATTGTATACTGCTATAATTTACCTACCAATAAAGATTTGCCGCAAAAACATCAATTTCATTTAGGAGTTATGACAATAAGAATAATTTATTGAAAAACCTTATTGCTAACGTTACATTGTGCTAACATGTACTGTTACATGTTTGGGAAATTAATTAAATGCGCCTGAACTACGATTATCCTGTATCTCAGGCAAAGAGATATTATACTAAAGTACGTACGTAAACTTAAGTACGGAATTGCAGTGTCAGCGTCGACAATAACTGCAGACTAGGTCATCGAGTTTATTTCACTTTTACCTTGGTGCATAATAATACAGGGTGCCTCGTGAGGAACCCGAATAATTTGGCCAGCGTATTCCTAAGGTCGTATGGAGTAAAAAATGTTATATGAACATAGGTCGAAATATGGCTTTTTTTATGTTTTCATACATAATAAATAACTTCTTGTTGATTTCTTCTTCTTGATAGATTTACGGTTTAACCATAAAACAAAAAACAAACAGAACAAAAAATGACGAGTTGGTAATACAAGTATTGATGAAAGATCTATATGTAACATTTTCTCAGCTTATTTGGGTAACCTACAAAAGATTAACTATTAATTGTCTGATATGTACTTAGGCCACTTCATAATCAATAGAATTTATATGTCTTCGTTCGGCCATTTTCCTGGCAGGGCATTCAGTGTCTCCTGTTTTATGATTGTTGGGCTTATTAAACAGTTTGCATGTTGCGGATCTGCCTTGTTTGGGCACTCCTTGTCCGAGTGCCCTATGTTGCAACAATGTCCGCATGTGTGTTCTGGCTGCTTACATGTCTTGGCGGCGTGGCCAAACTGCTGGCATTTGAAACATCTAGTGACAATCGTGAAGTCTCTCACAGGGCATGATGACCAATTGATGAAAACTCGGTTCAGGGATATGAGCGGTTTGCGTACAAGGGCAAGGGCAACTTCAATGACGTAGTTACACGTCTCGGCATCTTTTCTTCCTGACTTATGGCTTAATTTAATACTGGCTAAGATTTTGTCCCGTGTTAAGTCCGAAATCTTGTCGGCAAGGTTTTGTTCTTATAAGCAACTATAAAGTTCTTGTTCTCGCAGAGCTGACGGCACGCTGACTATTACAATCCTGGGCCTGCGCTTGAAGGGCTTATCGACGGTGATGTTTGCGGAAGTATTTTTAAATGTCTGTTTCAATTTTTCAATGTCGTCCTTAGAATCAGTGCTAATGATGACACCGCCATTTTTAACTTTACGTAGCGCTCTCACGTGCAATTCCATTTGCTCAGGATTAATAATTTTTTTGTATGAAGGTTTTTGTGTCCTCGCTTGATTTTGATTGATCTTTAGGGTAAATTGCTCTGAGCTCAAGTTGCTAGGGCGGATTTGAGTTTTACTGTTAGTTTTCACCATCTCGGCAAAGGAAAGTGTATCTGTCGTAGGCCTGTTAGAGTTATCGATACTATCCTGTAGGGCTCGGAGATGACCTGATAGGTCTTGTTTTTCTTTAAGGTCTACTACAATGTAAGATATTGACGCTGATCGTACTTATCAGGCCATGTAATGCGGCCATATTGCTTTATGATCAGATTTAATGCGGCTCAAGACATAAAACACCCCTCACCCCTGAAACCTGATTTGCTCTCCGACGCTCCACAGTTCTCGAACTTTTGAGGGTAATTTACTTGCTGCCTGACTTTTCTATGATAATAATTTGCCAGCGACCTCCTTTGATTTTTTGTGATGAAGCCTAGCTAAGTGATGTGCTATGCATCCGATAGGTATAAGTACGTGTTAACATGAACCGCAAAATAATTAAAATACTTTCCTGGTACCATCAGCGTTATTTCTTTATGTTTCAATAAAGATAATTTTAACGTCTTAGGTAAATTTTATTCATAGGCAAGTAACACAATCGTTACTTTATGTTTTGAATGTGAGTAAGTATTGTAACTATTTGTAAGAAATATAAATATTTAATTGTTTATTTGCATAAGCACACACTACAAAATGGTACGAAAATAAAATAATAAGAAACAAATAACACATCGTGCCACATCAGCCCTGAATACGAATTAAATAAGTTTTGATAATTCAACGTATGCATGCGTTCGTGATTATGCCAGATTGATTTGTGTGCATAGAGAAAGGATAGAATAGAGGGCCTCACTCTCACATACACACATGTGTGACAAAGATGTAAGCATAGACAATACCGCAAGTGCGAACGAGATACAATGTCAAAGCTCCTGTCTCTCAGCGCGCATAAGCTTTTTTGTTTAGTACGTTTGTGTGGCAGTGTAGCCGTACGCATACAGTCGAACCGCGCGCAAAGATGAATTCAACTGAACTATCTTTATTTCAAGTAAAATACCTCTTGAGTTAGTTTGTTAGTGCTCGGAATGACTTGGAATGATGAGATTTCACAGATTACGAATCATCTCCCGCTCGAAACTTAGACGAAGAGTATTGGCTAGTATAATAACAATAGGCATGATGCCTCATGTTCAAATTGATAACGTGCGTAGTGGATGCTAAATGAATAGTAAATCATCAAATTATCATAATAAAGTATAAATTATAATATATAATTAAAATCATAAAAAAATGAACTTTGAAAGTTCAGAAAAATATATGGATTTTTTTTATTGTCCAAGAGTAAATTTAAAGCTAGCAATAGAGTCCTTAAGCTTTTATAGAAACAAAATTGTACAACAACTATGTAGTTAAACGCAGAATTTCGCGACCGAAACAGCAATTTACCGGATTTTCCATACAACGATACAACTACTTGTACTAACAAATGTCAGTTGTGACGTCATACCCTGTCTGTCTATTAGTATGAAGCGTTTTGCGTTGCCACGAGCGACGTCAATCTTTGTCTCAAAAATTAGGTATTTTTGTTCTTTAATTGTAGTTGCTCCCATACAAAGATTTGTTCCTCTCCAAAAACTGGTTCGAATGACATCGTAAAAAATCTTCGTCATCATCCCTATTGCTGTACGTAACTCTCACCAGTTTCGTGAATTTACTTATTCTCTGATGTGTTTATTAATAATTTTGAGAAAAAAGGACCGTGCAATCCATATTCTTAAACTGTTTGAATGCTGTTGCACGCCTGTTATTGGTGCATAAATATTGTACGTACCTATAATACCTGCTATGATTTTTGTTTGCATTGTTACTAACGTATGTCGTGCACTGTCCACACATCCAAATATTAATTTACTTTGGGCTTCTATTTGACTAAACGTATTGGACTGAAATTAAATTTATATTTGTCGCTCTCGCAAGCTCTAGCTCGTAGCTAATAAATCAAGATCAACGGACTTGCCAAGCTATTTGTTATAAAGATAAATACGACTATAAAGGTATACGGTCCAAAAGTTTCTGGCTGCAGAAATAAGGCAGTTTAAAAATAAAAATAAAATCGTTTTATAAGGGGATAAAAATGCTTATTAAGAGATCTGAAAAGTGCATTGAAATAGTGGGAAACTATATCGAATAATAAAAGTTTAAATGTAAATATATATATATATATATAAGTACTTCTTTTCTTTGTTAGGCCGGAAACTTTTGGACCGCACTTCGTATACTTAGGTTCCACGTGGAACAAACTGTAATCCGACATTAAAAAGATATTATTTATCGCATAAAACTCCTGAGGCAAAACAAGTAGGAACGCGTTTTGGCTTTTTGACGGCGCCATAAAAACGCAGTTACATTTCGGACGTGTAGAGCCTGGGGGTCAATTCTAATGAACATTTCGCATTTCAATTTGGTTTCGAAGCATTTCACACTCGTTCTAGTACGTTAGATCGGCGCGCTTGGAAGCGAGTGCGCAAAACCCGGTCCTACACCGCCGGGCTTTGCCTCCCGCACGTCGCTCACACCCCGTTATCGTCATACCCCCTGCACCCGCAGGCGAGAACTTAGTTAAGCGGTCTACCTTAGTAGGCAGGTAATTTAATAAAACAGTATTGTAGTGGTGGCAAAAATGTATGCGCCCATTTATTACAGTCCCTGGGCGATCGGGTTCAGCTCGTGTGAAAATATGGAGAAAACGATTTTTTCCAGACATGAGACCTGCCTAGATCGATTTCTCGCCTAGTTAGAGCCGTTTCCTTTTACGTTTACAAATATTGCTCGTTTAATAGTATAGGATATTATTGCTGCTGACGGTATGAACTTACGACCATTGGTGTTGTTGCATGCTATATTCGGCAAACATTGCTATATTAATAGGAGAGTCATTGGGTTATAATGGCGTTTATCAAATATTAGCACAGTATCCATTATTTGTTGTGGCTATAATATTCGGATAAATAAACGGTAGGAGGGGGGATGCCTTAATTTTGTTGGATTTAAGTTGCTGGTGTATTGCGATTGTCGTACTCGTACCTTTCTATATATCTAGTAGTCGTACATAGCTAGAAAAGCATATTGGGGAGTTCTACTTTTTTACCGACATTTTGATCAAAGTATACAACGTGTTAATAAAATAACGCAAAACCTGAAAACAGTTTGTTCAGAATCGACAGTAGAATGAATTTTTTATTGATATTATATAATGTTTCCTTTAATGAAAATAAAGTATTTTCCTCTTAGTTAGTTTTTAGAAAATGCTGTGACAGAGTGCCCCGAGGACCGCACTTCGACTTACCAGTCTGTCACAGGATACTACAAAAAAAATAGTTTATAAAAGAGTTACAGGTAAGAGAAAATGAAGTACGATGTGGTACAAAATTTGTATATAAGGAACATTCATGAATAAAACATAACAAACGATACTCTCATGACTCGCAGAATATGGGTGAGACAGGCTAATGTCGGTAAAAAAAACAACCTAATTGAGAACCTCCTCCTTTTTTTTGAGTCGCTTAAAAAGAAGAACGACCCAGACAGGAGTCCTAGTTAGATCGATTTCTCGCCCTCGTAAACCACTTTATTCCAAATTTCATCGAATTTTTTTGAGCCGTTTCCGAGAACGTGATGATTGTACATTATATATATAAATATATATATATATATATATAGGTATATTTATATATATATATACATAGAAAGCATTGCTGCGGGTCCTGAGTTGAACAATAAACATTGTACAGCTGTTTTAGGCTTATGTGCTTCGTAATTCGTAACGAAAGGTATGTTTTTACAGAACGAAATACATTTTACAGTAAGTAACTTAATTAAAAATTGTTTTATTTCATGCACAATGCAACAGACAGAGAGAACAAACGAAGATGAAATTGCATCAGAAATACACCTGAAAGAATAACCTAATATTTCAATGGACAACGTTCGATTAAATTGTCAATGGAAGCCATTTTTCCGTGCAGTCAGAGAATGGTACGGCCGTAGCGAACCATTTCCTGATATTAAATCGTAAGTCAACGGAAGCGCCCAAACCGACTTTTTACGAGGAAATTTAAAAATAATTTCACATAATTTGAATGTTTAACAGTTTATGAGGCAACCCACTAATTCGTGTTTACTTTATGCCCTCCAGCAGTAGCTCGTAAATGTAGCGGTAGCATGTTTTCATGTTGAATACATTTTTGTGGTAAGCTTTTTGTTGACTTTTCTTTAATATTACGTGATAGAGCGTGGAGCGTGGTGAGCGTGTTATTATTATTTTAGCTTCACGAGGTAAATGAAAATGTAATTGTTTAATATAAACATTTATTTTAATGAGTGAACGCTAAATTTGTAATAAAAATATATCTAACCCAATAAATAAATATGTGCGGACAATTTTATACAATTCGACCTAGTCACAAATCAGTTTAACCTTGCTTAGGCAAAGTTTGTTTGTACTATGGGTATTGGGCGACGATATACATAATTATATAGACCAATAAATACTTAGAATCATAGGAAACATCCATGACTCAGGAACAAATTACCGTTCTCATCACACAAACAAATGCCCTTACCGGGATTCGAACCCAGGACCTCAAGCTTCGTAGGCAGGGTCACTACGAACTAGGCTAAACGGTCGTCAACGGGATTAAATAATGAAGTTCATTATGTTGTTGTGAGCGACGTCCGCTCTCGGCGGCGTCGGCTGGGCGAGTGAGCGCGCTTTTTTTTTTTTTTTTTTTGAACCTGACTGTTGCTATAATAGGACGGACCCAATATAGCGGTCGAACTGCGTGGTTGGAGGGTGGCCTGGGGAAAATCCAGGGGAAGCCTCCGGCACGACCACGCGGGGAAGTTTGTACACTGGAATACTCTAAGAGTTTGCGCTCCAGTGAGATTGGTTGAACGGTATCAACCGAATCTGGGGTGTGAGTGGTATCGAACTACTGGGAGTTTTATCGCTGGTTCGCTAAAACCTAGCCTAGCTGAGAAGAGTCCAGCAAGAAACTCAGCTAGGCCCGACTTGCGTCGGACTGACTCTACCCGGTATGCGGCGGTACCGGGACGAAAGCGGACTGTATGTGTCTGTGTTGACTCGCGGTGGACGTCCCCGCCGGCGGGAACGCTGAAGTGTACGCGATGTGTTGGACGCCGAAAGCGCAGCGTTCCATCTTTCGATGGACGCTGTGATTTCGTCGTCCGGGTCCGTGAGTGTATGCCTAGGACGCCGGACCGTGCGGCCCCTAATCAGTGAGCGCCGAGTAACGACAGAGGGGGGAGGGATGGGGACGTAGTCAGCAGCCTTCCTAACTAACGGATTCCTATGGTGGGGAGCGTTATCAAAATAACGTCTGGCAGCCTGCTTAAAGAAACCATACATGGTGCTAATCTCCATGTCGTGGTGCAGGCTGAGGTTCGATTGGTACCACGGGGCACCAGTCGCCCTTCGGAGAAAACGATTCTGAATGACCTGAAGCGGCTTGAGCGATGACATAGGCACGTGAGCGAATGCTACACTTGCATATGTCATGATTGGACGAACACAAGTCTTGTAGAGTGTCAGCTTATTCCTAAGTGACATTTTACTAAACTTGTTGATCATCGGCCCTAGCCTTCCTAGCACGAACAACGCGCGGTTGCGTACCCTACGGATGTGGCTACGGAAAGTCAGTCTCCTGTCGAGGGTCACTCCAAGATATTTGGCCTCGTTGACCCAGGGGATGGGTCGGTCAAACATCTGGATCGGAGCCACCCGCCTTTCTGTACTAATGCAGTCCGACGGATGAAAGACTATTGCAGTGCTTTTCTCCGGGTTGACTTCGATACGCCAAAGATTAAACCAACGACCTAGGTCGGAGATTGCCTCTTGGAGGTATCGCCGGATAGTAGCGTACTTACAATGAGTCGTAAAGAGCGCGGTGTCATCCGCAAACAACCCCAGTTGCACCTTAGGGTGCCTGGGAATGTCGTTTGTGAATAACGAGTAGAGAGTGGGAGAGAGCACGGAGCCTTGCGGGACTCCGGCCCGGATGGGGTGTGGGTCCGAATACGTTCCCTCCAGTCGGTATCGAAAGCTTCGGTCACTGAGAAAATCTCGTATTGTGAGTACGAGTCTGTCCGGCATTCCGAGCTGGTATAACTTGTATACAAGCCCGTTATGCCAGACCTTGTCGAAGGCTTTCGCTACGTCGAGAAAGATCGCACCGGTCTTGAGCCCCTGGAATCGAGAGAAACCATCCAACACGTGCTCCGTGACGCGGTGCACCTGTTGGACGCATGAGTGTCCGGATCTAAAACCGAACTGCTCATCGATGAGGAGGTTATTCTCAGCCGTAAATCTGAGAATTCTCGTGAGAAGGATCCGCTCATATAGCTTTCCAAGGGAGCTAAGTAAGCTGATCGGCCTATAAGAGGCAGGCGAGGTCCGGGGTTTGCCGGGCTTCGCTATCCCTATGACCGTTGCACATTTCCACGCGGCTGGAAAGTGAGCATTGGTCAGTGCGGCATTGAAGATGCCGACCAAAAGGAGGAGGAGGGTTTCGGGGAGAAGTTTCAGGATGCGATTGGATAGACCATCCGCACCCGGAGCCTTCCTAATACGGAGACGCCTGACAAGGTCACTGACTTCCTTAACCGACACCGGTAAAATGGGTGAAGTTACGGGGAGACGCGATCTCCTGTCCACCTCGGAATCGACCCTACTAATGTGGGCTTCGTCGGTGTTGAGGAGGTTGGGCGAACATTGGGACTCTAAACTACTCGCAAGGCATTCGGCTTTCTCACTGTCCTCGAACGCGGGGGTTGAGTGATCCGGTCGATCCAAGGGAGGGATGGTCCAACAGGCATCGGATTTGAGAGATCTCGCTAGTTTCCAGTAAGCCAGGTGACTAGGCGTTATCTCCCCCATCAGATCCCTGAACGAGTTCTCCCGAAATTCGGCAATTCTCTGTTTGGACTCGTTAGACAAGTCCCTCAGGATTTGCCGATTTTCGGCAGAAGGGTGATTTGAATAGGTACGTATGGCGCGATTTTTCCTTGTCACCAACTCTCTCAGTTCCGTAGGTAGAGGTCGGTTTTGGATGTCCTCCGCCGACACCTCCCTTGAGGCTTCGCTTCGAACAGCGTTGAGGTAGTTGGTGAAAGAATCGATCGCTTGGTCTGTCTGTTCGGTTGTAGTTATATTGTCTGGGATATCTCTAAGCAGGGGGGAGTCCGTCTGTAGGAGACCTGATTGTACCTTGTCCCAGTCCACGAGTGTCCTGGTTCGAGGAGTAATATTGGGGTGAGGGCCTAGTCTCAAGAGGACTGGCCTATGATCCGAGTCTAGTTCGTGTAGCACTTCTATAGAACGCAGAGTTAACGCTACGTTCTTTAGTAGTGCTATGTCGAGTATGTCAGGTCGGTGGTCTACGTTATGAGGGAAGTGAGTCGGCTCTAAGGGAGCGAGGAGATCGAAAGGGAGGCTATCGATCAAAAGGTGATGAAGCCGATTGCCGTTGGGATTGGATGCTACGCATCCCCAGCTGATATGCTTACTATTTAGGTCCTCGGCCACGATGACCGAAGGACCTAGGGAGGCTAAAGAGTTGAGGTCAGTCAGAAGTAAGTCTCGTTGAGGTGAAAGGTAGGTTGACGCAATCGATATCGGGGGGTGCCCCTCCATCGAGATGCGACAGACCGACACTTCCATATTAGTCAGGGGCGGTGGATTGAGACTTATGCAATGTAAGTTACGTTTGTAGAAAATGAGCGTGCCCCCGAATGGCCTACCATCTTGCCTATCATCTCTAATCTGAACGTATCCAGGGACGCGAAAGGCTCTAATGCCGGGACGATAAAAGGTCTCTTGGACCAGAAGTAAATCTACTGAGTGATCGCGAAGGAAGTTCATCACCTGGTCCTTCATACCCCTTAGACCATTGGCATTATAAATGCCAATGGTAATCGAAGCAGGTTTAAGCTTCTGGGATGTACTATCCATACTAATAGGCACCGTTAACCTGGCTGCCGCTTGGAGCGGCGAGATAGCGAGTAGCTGATGCGAATATGTGGGTAGACAGGCCGCTCGCCACCTCCGGTGGGAGTACCTGTACTAACTGCATAAACGCATAGAGTGGGTCCATAGCGGGCCGGCCCGCTTGACTGGCGGCGGGTCCCCATACAGAGGGGCCCGCCTGGGATTGGGGTGCAGAAGGCACCGGGCGGGGACCTACGGCCGCTGAAGGCGGCGGGTTCCTAGGGGCTCCTAACCCTACGGCCGGAAGGGCGGGGAAGTTTTGCGGAGTGCTATGGGGAGGAGTGAGCGCGCGCGCTACCGGCCGCGGCAATGCTCGCCCCTCACAGTCACCTAAGAATGACCTAGTGCCGAGACACAAGTCGGCGACGGACGAGCTCCGCCCCTATGTGCTCGGACAGTGCGTCGACCACGCTCCGTGACACAAGTCGGCGACGGACGAGCTCCGCCCCTATGTGTACGGACAGCGCGTACTACCACTCGGCGCCCGAATGGTGTGTTTGGGCTTCGCCCGTGTCCTCAGACACTTTGGGTAATCGATGTTACCAAAATAAAAGAAGGAATAACGAGAAATAGACTTTTTATTTACTTTTCCCTAACTGCCCTATCACTGCCCTAAGTGACTTGATTACAAGTCCCTAACTTCCTATTACTTTGTAGTTTTCTTCTTCTTCTTGTTGTGACTTCCAGGAGGCTCCGATTGACACTGATTTGCTCCGGGCCGTACCTGCTATTTATACCTGCTAGTGGGTGAGCAAGACGTGCTGAGTGAGACAATAAAGGTTACGCCCACTTTGACTTGACTAATTTACATTGCAAGATGTTATTGGGATGTTATACATTTAAATGGACGGAAGACTAAGCTGATTTACAAAGTTCTAATATGGCTTGAGATCTTATAAGTACAGTAGGGTTCGTAAATATTTTCTTATCTGAATAATCGTACATGGAAATCGGGCAAACCGTAATTCGGTCCCTTTCTTAACACTTATTCATCATTTGCGCTGAACCTACTGAGTTTACTTATTTGTAAGTTTAAACATTTAATAGAACTTTTAATAAGCTTTCTAACAATATATAAATCATTCTGATACGATGAGCCGTTGTAAAGGTATAAACGTAAACATATTAATTGTAAAGTGAAAATGCGCCGTACTAAATTCTAATTCAGGCTCGGTGGCCGCGGCTCTCGTTACGGTCATGTTGGCGCGATACACCCCTCCCCTCCATGGCGGCCAGTCCACGCCAAACAGCCGGAGATCCCCTGGATCGCACCCTTACCGCCGAACATGCAAGTGGTCGGCGGAAAGAGGATTGTTGCGCGGCACCTATTCCCGCAACAATCTGCGATCCAGGCGGTCGCTAAAGAAAAGGAGGTCGCCGCCGAGGCCAGGCGCGCCGCCTTCCTCCCTGCCACCGTCAAGCCGGCGCCCGCCGCCGTCGCACCAGCCGCTGCCGCCGCCTCTATGCCCGACCTAGAGCCGAGGCCCGCCGCCGCGGGGCCCGCCCCCCGCCCGCCGCCGCCCCCCCGCCTGCCGCCGCCCCCCCGCCCGTCGCTACACGACCGGCGCCCGACGCGCCGAAAAAGGCCACCTTCGCCGCCGCCGCCGCCGCCGCTCCCAAGCCCGCCCCACGGACGAGCCCAGGAACGACCGCCCAGCCGCAACAACAACAACCGAAGCAACCCCGCTACCCCACGATCGTGGCCCCAGTGCTGCCTAACTGGGTCAAGGTCGTGGCGGCCATCGCAGAGGAGCTGGGGGAGGCCCCCTGCACTAAGGCGATGGGTAGCGGCCTCCGCTTCACCCCGCGGAGCGACAAAGAGTTCCGTGCGGTGCAGCGGCACCTAGATGACCTCGAGAAAGCTGGTGAGGCCGTGGAGTGGCACATCTACCAGCTGCAGGAAGACAAGAAGATGAAGGTGGCACTCCGCGGCCTCCCGGCCGACACGCCCACCGACGACATCGCCGCCGCCTGCCTGACACTCGGCTACCCAGTCGAGTACGTCAGGCAGATAAACGCCAGAGGGGGGAGGGGAGGGTGCACATACTTCCTCCAACTGGCGGGCCCGCCACGCGAAAACACCGGGATCTACGGGCTGAGGCAGCTCCTGTTGGGTCCGGACGTCCACATTGAAGCCTGGCGGGGCAAGAAGGGCCCCGCCCAATGCCACAGGTGCCAGGGATTCCGGCACCACTCCCAGGGCTGCCACCGTCCGCTTAAATGCGTGCGATGCGCGGGCCCACACACAGCTAAGGCGTGCGAGCGCCCACGAAGCGAGCCGGCGACCTGCGCAAACTGCAGCGGGCCGCACACGGCGAACGACACTAAGTGCCCTGTCTTCCGGAGAGAAGCCAGAAACAAAAAGGCGGGGACAGCGGCCCACACAGTCCCCCTACGACACGGGCCAGCGACGAGGGCATCGGTGCAGGAGCCATCGGTGGACGAGTCGGCACCGGCGTCACTCATGGCGCCGGCCAACGCCCCCACTCAAAGGGGCGCGGCGACCGCACCGAAACCCCCGAAGAAGACGAAGAAAAAGAAGACGCCAAGAGAGGCCCCTCCTCCCGCAGCACCCGCAGCCGGAGGGAGCAAAGCCCAGGATGGCGAGCAAGATCTTGCATCAATGATCGCCGCCCTACTCACCGCAGCAGCACACCAGGGCCCCCAGGCGGTCCAGGAGGCCTTACGAAAAGCATGTCCACAAGCTCAAATATAATAAAGCCAAGAAGGCAAGATTACCGGCCCATTGTTATGAGGCTGCGAACAAAATACAGACTATAAGTGAAAAGACACTGAAAAGTCCCCCCCACCCTCCTGCGCTCGCGCGCAGGAGAGTGTGAGAAGAGCACGCGCGCGCGGCCAGTCCACGCTGCGCTCGCGCATAGGCAACATCTCCTCTCTCTTTCTAATACAATTTGTACTGGGATTTTACTTTAATGTTTACAATATCAAATGAATGCTATGAGAGGGTGTTTTATGTAAATAATTACTATGGGGATTCTAACTACTGGGTTCTTTATTTACTCTAAACAATCTAAGTCTTTATAAATAATCACATATTTCTCTTACGTATAATCTTCGTATGACGCGATGCGTAGCTCTGCCGTCGCGTGTTGATGTTGTCGTCCATAGTTGTCATAAATACATGGGGTAAAAATATCAGATATAAAGGCACTATAAATAGAGCCTTATCAGATATGTATTCGTTGTGGCAGATCCGACCATATTCACTGCCAAGAATCGCTACGCGCTACGCTCGTAGCCGATACCGTGATTTTTCTCGTATGTAGCGCTACGAGACAACGGCGTAGGCGCCCGCTAGGCACGTGTTCCTTGGCAGTGAAAGTGTCAATACGGGTGACGACGTGTCCGAAAAGTGTCAGTATGGATGTTGTATATGAAGATCTTCACATGAATTATCGATGCGAATTTTATGAACTGCATCATAAAAACAAGGCATGAGCCAAAATAAACGTGGGTGAACTTATTTATGAAGCGGGTGACCGACGATAAAAAAAACTCCCATAAATACGAGTAGTATAAGTAAGACCCTTTCCATGTAATGTAATGGAACCCTATATCCCAAAAGGGGTTTTAGGTCCATGTCAAATGACGACTTCTAAGTCTGGAGGTAACGTACGAAAACTGAAAATAACTCTCTCGCTTGCTTTTACAGGTGTTTTATACCAATATTAATGCCGTGTAGTCTTTAAATCCTTACTAACGATAAGTTGGGTATCATTTATACTATGAGTATAGGTGAAACCACACAAGTGTCCTGAAATTAATTTAGTTTAGTCTTTATTCGGGCACATTGTACCTAATTATAAAATATACAGGGTGTAATTGTTTACGTGATACAAAATAGCAAAATGTGAATGTATCCATGATTCTGAGCAACTTTATGGTATGCAAAAAAAACACCTGTTCATACATTCTCGTCAGTCTAAAATGAGCACAGTGTATGAAATAGTTGGATTTTTTTGGCATAACACAAAGTTGGTCCCATATTAAAAGTTGCTCAGAATCATGGATACATTCACATTTTGCTATTTTGTATCACGTAAACAATTACACCCTGTATATAAATTAGAGATGCAACGGATATCCGGTTGCTATCCGGTATCCGGCCTATCCGGCCATTATTTTACTATCCGGCCGAATACCGGATAGTTACGCACTATCCGGCCGGATACCGAATAGTGATTCTGTTTGGTATTTAACTTTGAAAAATGGTTAGTAATACTAAAAACTTATCTATTCAGCAAAATAGGCGGGCGCACGTGTACTGCATAAGAAATAGTTCCGTACACTGACCTAATAAAACTCGTTTCTTGCCTTTAAACGGGTCGCGCTAACCTACAATACGTAACAAAACCTGCACGACGCGCCCACCGTCAAACTAAAATGTAGGTATCGTTTGGCCGGCCGAATATTCGGCGGCCGGGTACCGGATATCCGGCCGGTGATCCGGCCGAATATCCGGTATCCGGCCAAACAACTATCCGTTGCATCTCTAATATAAATCATGCCTACAGAATAGGGTGCATGATGATTATGTATTTATTTTCTTGATTTTCGGATTAAAAGTTGCAACATATTCACGAGTCAACTATGTTTTCGGCTTAAACTCTCACCAAAGATATTCCAAACAGGAGGATTGTTTAATCAGGTCACGTAAATGTGACGATTGGTCACTAAATAAAACACTGAACGTAATAGTCAAAGTGTATATACTGAACGTACAGAAATAAGTACAGTGTTAAACCTCGAGACGTCTTAGCGAAAAATACGATGCAATATCCTTTGCCTCATCGAGACTCCCAAATTTAATGAAGCAATCCCTTTTACTGGCTATAAAGGGTCCAGCGACCGACTGAAAATGCCAGGGCTGCCACACCTGTGCATCGTATACTATTAAACGAGCTTATGTTTATTGATTTCATTGTTAATGGGTTTTCGGAAACACCTCTAGTGCGATGAGATTTACAATACAAGAGTTTGCGGGGCAAAAAACTTTTTTTTTAGCTTTGGGGAAATGCGTTTACGCATCCCGTCCTATCCGGGGAGGTAGGACAGATATGACGGACTACGGGGCAAAACCCTATGTATTATTTCGAAAACATTATTTTTTTCTCGTTAACACTTGCAAAGCAAAATCCTAGTGCGGATATGATTGTTAATTTGGCCAGGTAAGCAGTAGACAGTTTACAAACTGTTATATAGTTTTCACCTCATTAGCGAGGGAAGTCCTTTTTTTCTTTAAAAAGAGATAGTAAAACTGTATTATATTCTCAAGATTGCAAAGAATATTTGAAATCCAACCGTGTTATTAGTTACTTTTTGCCCGTTAGGTTTTATTTAATTTTCCCTGTCATTTTACAATATTTTATTTAATTTTCCCTGTCCCGGTGTCTGCTTACTTATTATTCTCTTATGTAGTATTTTCCTCGCTTTAATGAGGTGAAAAGATTTGTGTTACACACGGATGTAGTTATTTTACGTCTCGTGTGTTGTAACACTCGCTTCGCTCAGGATTCTATTTTCGGACCATTGAATCCATTCGCTTGCTTGAAGTTCTCCCTTAGAATCCATTAGCTAGCTCGTGTTTCAATTCCACACTCGCGGATAAAATACAACTTAGCACCCTTGTATAACAATTAATAATTATTACATTTTTATTATTGTTTTCCTTCAAGAAGTTCAAAAATATCCGTCGTAATAGACCGAGCCGAGAATCACGTTTCAGGTGCCGCAAATTCTAACCCATCCTAAATTAATGTCCATGCTGCATTGCGCGAACATTATATTTTACGTTACACGGGACACCTAGAGACGCGCTCTGCACCGCGGAAGTCGTCGGACGCCCTATTCTGAAAAATCGTTTTTTGTGGAAAATAAATTATATAAAAAAGGAAGGAAGGAATGTATTGACCTCTTAATTATTTTCAAATTAGCGTAGGAACATTATATTAGCAATGCACTTAAAATTAAACTAAATTCAAAATTAAGTGACGCCATCCCTATACCACTATTGAACTCCAACCCAAAGGTTATTCACTCCTGTCAATATAATAGGTATCTTCAAGGCCGTTCGTTCGTACCCTTTGATCTGTCTGTTGGACTCCGATAATTTAAGACAGACACATTTAACGCCAGACGGTACTCTCGGCTAATTCAGATTTAAACTTTGCTGACGTTAACGGTTTGTTAATAATAAATCTTTCAACGTTTTGATTAATATATACATATAATAATAAATATAGTTAGTCCGAACTCTAGCTGTAAATAAGTCATTAATGACTTTAGCAATAAGATCATGAAACTCTGCGATACTTAAATCAAATTATTTGGAACTTAAAAAAAAACATTTTCATAAATAAGTTGTTTTTACATTTAATAGATATTTGTACTTATAAACCAAAAGTTTAGCATGAGATGGATACTTATTTACCAGACTGCCAAGAATTTTATTTGTCTGTAGCTCTATAATGATATGTAGGTATACGGCCATTAAATAATAATAAACTATCACGATACTCTTCATAAATAATAATGTCTAATCCTACTTCAATACGATCATTTACAGTAGAATCATTCCACCTTAGACCTAACTTACCCATGCAAAGCCATCTTGAGATTAAAAAAAAGAAAACATATATAAAGCATTCTCCATTGTCCCGTTCCGCGGCCTCCATTCGAAACATGTAAATATCAAAGTATAAATAATTCTTGAAAGCCTTTCTTTCCAGCAACATTTCCTTATGTGCAGCTCAGCTCTCTTGAATCGTATCGAGATCAAACGCTGTGAATACTGCGCCGTGGCCTATAAAAGTTTTTCTTTCTAAAGTCGTTCACAATATGATATCCAAAGAGTAGATATTTGTAATATCCAGGCCCATTGTCTTTACGAATGAACATTGTTTTCGTACGAGCTTGCAGCCAAACAACATGAACCTGGACAAAGGACTCCTAACGGAGCATATTTTTCGTATGTTTTGGTATAATGAATGAACATGGAAATCACAAAGGAAGTAGTTCTCTCAACCCTCCGCGATTTTATTCGGTGGACTGGACAAGCATGTTATTGGAGTTTCGAATGGTATTTTACCGTGACACGGCGATTTTTGTTTTCAAATTTACATATGAAATGTGACCTGCAAACTGACACAGTTTCTTTCCAGAGGCATGGTATATTTTATCTTTAGTAAGTAGGTAGTGTTTGCCCTTCGATAATTAATATTTTCGATCACGAACCATTCCGACACCCATTGGTATTTTACAAGCATCTGTTCAACATACAATGTTCGTTTGTAGTACGTTTCAAAATTTGATTGGGCCGTCGTTCACGCGTAGTCAATTGCACTACTATTTGAAATTTTACACACTTCTGTGCAGGCATCTTTTGGGCAGACAAAGTACCTACTTTGTATAATATTTCGTTACTTTCACATAGTAACCTTGAAATAACCACATACTGTTTAATATTTTCCATAAACAAGCAAACAAAAATTGATTTGGACACAATAGCATGGTGGTTTACTGGTTAAAACATTTTGTAAACCACCATACATATATAGAAGAAAAACGCAGAATTTATGGCGGAAAATCATACAGATATATAACCCTATATATTTAAGCGGTTGCGGAGTCCTTTGTACCCGAGGCAGACATTGATTACATATTCAGGGTAAAGAGCAAATAGGGTAGGTACGTATGATTCAGATTATTTAATGTGGCAGACTTTTTATAAAACTGTCAATGGAATTGAAATCTTGTACCTTGAACGATAGAGTTTGTTTTTGAATGGACCACTTTGATGCAATCCGGCAACTCACTAACTCAAGTATACAGGCAACAGCAATACCTACCCTCTTTATTGCTAGGACCAAAGCGGGGCGACCGTACCTGCACAATGGGGCGGGTATTTTTGTTTAGGCATTTTAAATAATATTTTCATTTTCTTTGTGATGATTTTAGGTAGGTATATATAAAGAGTACAAAGGAGAATACACCCAGTAATTTGCTTAACGCTGTCACCGGGTTGACATACCATAGTGTAACTTAGAAGTTTTGATGTAATATTACAAGCAAAATGTATAGAACGAGGGAGCGAAGCGAACGATGGAGTCCGTTTCCGCTTCAGCCAAAATTCTTTCGTATGTCTTTCTGCAACTGCATCTCGCGCGTTCTTCAGCTCACAGAGCCACTAGTGAATATTTTGCAAAGGAAATATTGAGTAGGTCTACTCGACCCAACCGAGTAGGTGTTACGTAACTCAATCCCCAAAACATAGTTTAATTTACATCCCCACTTAACCTTTGATGCCTTGTATTTACTTTTCATCAGAATAATCCATCCCGATTAATATTAGCTCCCGACCCGGTTCGAGGTAATTTTAAAAGGCGATAAAAGTAACAAAACTGACTGCCAATTTAGCTCTTCTGGTTTACCGTGTGGATAATGGAAAGCAAACAACTAGTCAACGACACGGCTCCGACACGACGTATATAAATTAAGTATAGCCGGCCAGGATTCACTGGACCCTCGCGTCAGGTCGATCGGGTTAAAAATAAAAGCATATTTACCCTTATCTTGTTTTGTGTGACAACCGTGAAATAGCACGGGAATATTATCAAGGATTGGGTAGGTGACAGGTTGGCCGTATACTTACGTCAAAGTGTATATGAAATGACAGCTATTCCATTCCCAAAATAAACGCGGTCGAATAAACGTCCGCAGTGAAATGAGCCGGGATGTCAAAACTGACGTCACAATTCTCCTCACTTGTATTTCAATGAAATGACATATGGGTTGGGTGAAGGCGCGAGTTTATTTATTTACTATAGGCGATAAAATAGTCCTTTGTTTTATTTCCGCTAGCATGAAATTTGTCGCCCCGCAATGGGTAAACATGATTAACTTAACGCTGCTGCTGCATTTTTCCGCTTTGTAGCGATATAACTCACGAGTCGTAAGCGTTGAACAAAGTATCTTGCGTCAACACTTCTTTTGCCAAGAACTCGATCGACGGGTTCTGTGTTCGTAGCCAGCTTTCGCTACGAGACGAGAAGCCACGGCATCGATGGCTACGCGCGGAAATGAGTGGCTGGCAAGCCCAAAGGGGCGTTTTCCTTTTTGGGCGACACGAAAAAACCTTTCATTCAGCCTGTTTTTATTGTGTTGCACACCCTCTCTACTAACATTCATAGACTCAGGTTACATCTTCATTATTATTACAAACTGCTTGTCACGGATAACAAACTGGCAGATTCGAGACAATGATCCTTCTATAGTTATCGTATTATTATCTATGCTGTGGTATACGGTCCTTTGTCCAGTTGACACGGTATTGTATGAAGCCCTTTTCGAATGGTATACCTACGTTGGACTCACCCTTGTCCTGGCCATGTCTAGAACGTTAGGTAGTAGAAAAAGAACCGCAGGCCACTTAAAATTATTTTGTTAATAAAAAATTAGTAGCAACTCTAGTGAAGGTTATTATCATTAGGGTCTACTCGGCTCTCTCCCAGTATTTTGTAAAAAGTTGATGACGGCTCTTTTACTAAATTTTCTAGTTTTATGTGTGATCAACACTTATAATTAGAGATGCAACGGATATCCGGTTGCTATTCGGTATCCGGCCAATCCGGCCATTATTTTACTATCCGGCCGAATACCGGATAGTTGCGCACTATCCGGCCGGATACCGAATAGTGATTCTGTTTGGTATTTAACTTTGAAAAGTGGTTTTACACATTAAACACAAAAAAAACTCATCTATTCAGCAAAATAGGCGCTGTACTGTATACAGAAATAGTAAGTACAGTAGTAAATGTACTGCATACGAAATAGTTTCGTACACTGACCTAATAAAACTCGTTTCTTGCCTAGAAAACGGTCCGAGCGAAACTACAATACGTAACAGGTTGAAACCTGCACGACGCGCCCGCCGCCAAACTAAAATGTAGGTATCGTTTGGCCGGCCGAATATTCGGCGGCCGGATACCGGATATTCGGCCGGTGACCAGGCCGAATATCCGGTATCCGGTATCCGGCCAAACAACTATCCGTTGCATCTCTACTTATAATATATCTGAATTAAAAATAAAATTGTAAGTACCATCACCAACAGATAGAGGCCGGTATAAAACAACAAAAACAAAAAAACGACACCCGTCAGCTCGATTAAAGCATTTTCGTGAAACTATTTCTACTGTGAAAGAAATATCCAAACATTACTCCCGTGATTTGTGAGTGACGGGTCCGGCCCCTAACAGAGCAGTGTGGACACCGCGATTAGATACTATTGTTTGTTGTTACAATGTGCTTTCAATTTCATGACGATTGTCTGTTGACAGAAATGATATGTTTATTCTTCCACGTAATTCTCATACCGAGTTTATAGTAGTTATAGAGGTACTTGCATGGTGCTCTTTTAATTTGGAGTTGATAAAAGGTTTTATGATTTAACTTTTGAATGTGTTCTGTGGTTTGAATGTGATTGCCAACGGGCATATGACCCCATCGATAAGCTGTGTTAAAATGTCTCATCTATCTTATAATGAATCTCTAAATTAAAAAAAGAATCAGCCAGGTATCAAACTAAGCATTTTGTGTCACGAATGATCTCAGCTTCCCATGAACGGTAATACATGAAATTTTTTACAAGTACATTATTATTCTAGCTTCCGATTATAATATTTTTAACCGGCTGCGACGATTGATTAATTTTCGGAAACATTTGACCTTATTAAATTATTCATTTCTTCTGCTTGGAATCGTAGCCGCCATATCTGTCAACTGTCAGTGACGTCAAAATGGCGGCCTTGCCATAACTATGCAACAGTAATAATTTCGATGCGGTGTTGTGATAGACCTTCCCAATACGCATATTAAATTCTAAAACATAAAAAATAATCGATTCCGACATGGAAACTCATATGCGCTAAATTCGTATTGAGGCGTGATTTCAATAAATGTAAACCAATTTCAACAAAATAAAGTCAAACGTCAATTTTCTGACTCTCTTCCTTTTTTTAATGGATGGCATAGCGCTGTCCTCGCGTTCAGCTATAAAGTCTTTTTCTAAAGCTATATTTTGTCACGATACTGCACGGCTATCACAAGACGGCGCGTGAGCTCTCTTGATTTTTCTCGCACTATATGTCTCTTTCTAAGTTGTCTAATAAGAGAGAGACGGATAGTTCGAGAAAAATAGGAGAGAGTTGGCGCGCCTTCTTGTGATAGCCGTGCTGGTTTGGTAGTACTTATATTTATCAGCAATAAACAGTATGTATTAAATCAGTACAGAACGGGCCCTTTATAGACATTAATTATCAAGCGCGTCAGTATTAAGGCGGTATTATAACTTCGTACTTCGCGCCTTCAAGTTGACGTTCAGCCAATATAGAGACACAGAAATTGACCAACATACATGAAAACACTTTTATCATGAACCCTGCACGGCTATCATGCGACAGCGCGCGAGCTCTCTCGGTATTTCTCGCACTATCCGTCTCTTTCTTATTAGAACCCTTAGAACAAGGGATATTAGTGCGAGAAAAATCGAGAGTACTTACTTATAAGTCGCGACCGTCGCATGATACACACATTTCATTAAGTTGGCAATGGCGGGAATATACACAAGATTTAGCAGAATGGGATTTGAAACATTGCAATAAGTATGAAAAAAACATATTACTTTAATTAATATTTTTAATAATTACTTAAATAGAAAAGAAAGGGTCTCGGACTCGCGTTATGGTTGTAGAACTTACCCATAGTGGTAAGGTAATATAGTTTGGAAAGTATAAATTGGCCGTCTGGTGAAAAAGAGATTGTTTGTTCCGCGTAAACACTTACCGGTCAATGGGTACTCGAAAGGATTATTTATTATTACCCATTTGTCTGCTTTGCCCAAAGGTTGACTGGTAGAGGATGCTTACCGTATTAAGTCCGCCTTTTGTGTCTTGTTCTTTTGTGCAATAAAGATTAAATAAATAAATAAATTATTAATTCCTAGGTAAACACATATTTAACTGAGAGTCGGAGTGACTCAGTTTGTGTATGTGAATGGTTTTTTTTAATATAAAGTGTTAAAAATATGTAGAGAAGAAGATCAATAAACATCTAATGCTGCAGCCTGTGTCCTCCCTGTTGGATCTATTGCCACAAACATCTACTAACCTTTTACCCCCTTTCATAAAACTTAAAATAGGTGCCTCTGTTAAATAAAACGAGTTTTGTCCCTTTCTTACTAATTTAAATATCAGAGTGACAGATAGAAACAAACGAATTTTAACGGCATTACAGCTAAAATAGGTTTATACAACGTTTTACTTGATAGGCTAAATTAGAACTGCATGTGTCCTATGTCCTAGAGAAGAAATGCGTTAACCCCCACCACATTACCATGCAAACAAAGTCGAAGGTAGCTACAGCTAGTTTATGTATAAAGCTTTCGATTTTCTTCATTTCCCCTAACGTTGCGGAATGAACCAAGTCAACAAAAAAAACCATGCTATGTTCTCCGCTAGTGTGCGTGTTTTTTTTCGTGCTTAGATCTTTGTATCAATGATAATAGAAAAAATAACTAATCATTGTCTGTTTTTGTTTTAGCGCCTACCTGAAGGATGACTTCGCTACTCTTCCGTACCTGGAAGTGGGTTTTAACAGGGTATGTACATACTTGGCCAAAAGACAAAAGAAGTTTTTGGCAATATCTGCATCGTTAAAAAGAGTGAAACTAAACATTTAAGCTTGAATTGCGCCCATTGGCAAGACATAGATTCACATAATTTACTAGCGACTCTGTATTTTACAGCCTACCTATGTTCTAAATAAACATTATTTCTGATTCTGATTCTGAATCACACTGGCACGGGCTGCGGTGCGGTGGCAGTAGTTGTCATTGATGTTTGTTATTGACCGCCCCCTCACACCGCGCCTGTCCGTGACAGGGTTGAAGAATCGTAGAAGTGAACTTATTTACGATTAAATACCTAAAATATTGAGAGAAATAAGTATCTTATTAAAAATCACCGCAAACCATGACCTACCCTTGACTTTGAATTAAGTAGTGTAGATTTCGCATGTTTATCCCTAAATTTCTTAATGTTATAAACTGGTCCTAACAGGTGTTCTATTATAATATTCGTTTGTAATATTCGTTTATATTTATATTCACTCCGAATATAAAGTACGAGACCTTAAGTATAAGACCGGCGGTTACATACGCCACTCTTTGCAGCGACACAATATCGATGCTGCACGTCTGTCATGAGACGGCCGCGACATACTTACTCTCAATTTTTCTCGCACTATACCTCTTGTTCTAAGTGTTCTGATAAGAGAGAGACGGATAGTGGGAGAAAAATCGAGAGTATGTCGCGGCCGTCTCGTGATAGACCTGCAGCGACACAATATCGATTATTGTGTCGCTGCAAAGAGTGGCCGCCGCGGCTGCAAAGAGTGGCCGCCGCGGCTGCAAAGAGTGGCCGCCGCGGCTGCAAAGAGTGGCCGCCGCGGCTGCAAAGAGTGGCCGCCGCGGCTGCAAAGAGTGGCCGCCGCGGCTGCAAAGAGTGGCCGCCGCGGCTGCAAAGAGTGGCCGCCGCGGCTGCAAAGAGTGGCCGCCGCGGCTGCAAAGAGTGGCCGCCGCGGCTGCAAAGAGTGGCCGCCGCGGCTGCAAAGAGTGGCCGCCGCGGCTGCAAAGAGTGGCCGCCGCGGCTGCAAAGAGTGGCCGCCGCGGCTGCAAAGAGTGGCCGCCGCGGCTGCAAAAAGTCACATTTACCGCTCTTAGTTCTTCACAAAATTTCGAATTTCGCTCCCCACTAAAGCAAACGCAAGAGCGATTAGCTCCATTGAGAGAGATCTACTCTCGCAACTACTACTACTTATCACTCATTTTAAAGTATAAACTTAATGAAAAGCATTTTTCGTATGTAAATTATATTAAAATATAGACAAAAAATGTCTTTACAGTGTAATATATTTCCTATTCTTGTTGTTTCACAATTAGGAGTCGTTACAAAGGATTTAAATAATGGCAACATTGCGAAACCTGTCGTGACTTCAAACAAATAAAATGTACCGAGGTCGTTACTTTTAATGTGAGTTTGAGACTGGAGACACGCTACGTAAACTTTGCCTAAGATCCCAACTGTGGGTACCTAAGCGATAAATGACTGATTTAATTGGCTAAATTTCGATTCAATTACTTATCTAACTAATTATTTCTGTAAACTTTATGAATATTATGTATAATTACTTAATTCCCTTAAATAGATGAAAAACCGTTAAACACGTAAAATTCGGTGATCTTTAAAACTGCAGAGTGTTATATATTTAAACATCTACTTAATTAGGTACATCAAATATCAAAAAAAGCACGCTGTTTGTGAATGTTTTCATAAAATAGGTATTGTGAACTGGAGAACTTTCACGCTATACCTACAAACTGCATAAGCTATACGTATAGATAGATTGACTGGACTGGACACAAATTAAATGTTGTGATATCGTGCAGATATGTCAGAAATCGGCAATGTCACGAGCTGTCATCAAAACCAGTAGGACACCACATACGGCCGACATAAACCCGTTTTCCCTCTCGCACTTACATACTTGCTAGATAAGGTCTTTTATGTTTGCCATGCTGGCTAATGAGTTATGCTGACGTAAACGTCTCAAATACCAGCTCTGCAATGCAACTCACAGCTGTCACCTCACCTCATCACTCACACTAGAATAGACGTGGCGGGATTCGTAGCAACGCGTAAGAGAAGGTCTGAACGAGGTGACTTTCTGACATGGCGGGGCGGGATAGCAATGCAGAATGTTGTACTTTAACGTGAGCTTGCGTTCCACAGATTTCTTCATTTGTCGGTATACTGTCAGAATAACAAACTACTGTCTGTATAAGCTGTAATATCATGCGTGGAAGCGGGCCGTAGTGCTTGCAGTACTGCATTCGTAGCACCCAAGGCCCGCTTCCGCGCATTCCGCGCCTTTCAAAATATAGACGCAGTAAATGTAAGCTAACGTGAGACTGGGCCGAACATATCTGCCGGGTGAGGTCGCCTTAAACTGGTTCGGCGGGAGTGAGAAGAGCTGCAGCGCTCAAAATAACAGCCCAGGATATTCACAGGTGATGGTGGAGACGGTGGGCGCGACGGCGTGGTGCGCCGAGGTGCTGCAAGCGCGGGCCGCCGCGGCGACGGCGCGGGCGCAGCTAGCCGCCGTGGCCGCGCTGGCCGCAGCCGCCGACCGCTGTCGCGACCTCGTGGCCGTCACGGATGATCAGCAAAAGATACTGGTAAGAACTAAAGACGGTATTATGAATACGAAACATGTCATATTACTAATGCGAAATCGCGTGATCTTGGCACCATCTGATCAGTACTGCCTATTTTGTTCGCCTTAAGGCTGCTTCCATGCGTGTGGAGCTAACCTATCGGAACAAGCGCACGAATGAAACCAGGGCTTCAATTTGATGATGTTGTGTTATATTTGTAAGGTGACAAACAAAGCGTGGTGCCGGGTGCTGGGCTGGCGGGCTGAGGACAGCTCGCGGGCGCTCGCGGACACCGCTGGCGGCGAGGCGCTGCGACTAGCAGCGAGCGGCGCGCGCGACTGGGAGGCGCCGGTCACGTTGCGGCGACGCGCCGCGCCCGACCCGCTACTGCTGCCATGTCGAGGCGCTTCCATCGCATTGAATAGGTGACAATCTATTTCATGAGGAACCTTCTGGACCATAATGCCTTGGCGAAGCGGCAGACATAGTTATACTATGTGCGTAAACCTGGCATTAATATCATAAACACCTAGTGGCGAAGGACCTGCTACAGCTGCCGTGCCGTGGCACTTCCATCACCTTGAACAGGTAACAGTCTATTTCATGAGGAAACTTCTGGTCCAGCATGCATTGACATGGCGGAAGATTCATCTGTTCATAATCCTGGCATAGAATCGTAGATATATATCATGAATACGGCTCGCCGCCGCGAGTGATCCGCTACTGCTGCCGTACTGGGCACATCTATCGCATCGAATAGTAACTACAAAGGGTGTCGTGTGGCTAAAGCTGAACGAGCTAAGGAACTTTATAATTATTGGATACAAGTATGACCTTGTTTACCTACAATTTTTATTAATCATGGTGTAAATTCATTTTTGTTACCCGTTACAGATTGTATAGAAATTCCCTTCTATTATATATGCGGTTTTAAGGCAGTGTATACTACTAAAGATCAGTGCTGAGACTGCCTGTGCTCGGTATCTCACGAATCCCGGAATGTTACAAGTAATAACTGAGTAACTTTCGACTGAGTTAGGAGTAGACTACGAGTAAATATGACCTTACCTTAATTCCGACCAAACTATTTGTATGAGCAGGAGTACATCTCACATCGTGCTGGTGTGCGAGCCTGGCAACGCTTCCGACGCGGGCGCCGCACGCGGCTCGCTCCACTCCATCCGCCGCGGCTCGCTCGACGTGCGCTCCGTGGCCTCCGACGGGCTGCGGCGCACCTCGCTGGCGAAACTACAGGGCCTGCCACTCGAAGCTCCTATCACCAAGGTAAAGCACTGTATATCAGGACGTTGTTGTGTTGGTCTGTGAGACAGGTGCCTGCGGCTCGTTCGTATTCTACGTTCTCCAAGGCCTAAGGTACAAATGCCACCTATATTTGAAGCTACAGCTAGAAATCAATACCTAACGTTTCAGGTGATATCCCTCCTCTCTACGGCCACTGACGGCGCCCCGCCATCCACGATAGCCTGCATCGAGCGTGCCGTGGACATGCTCAGGACATCAGAGCTGTACTCGCCACAGATGAAAGACGAGAAAAATCTGCGAGTCGAGGATCCCATCGCTACCGACCTTATTGGCGCATTGTTGTCGGTGAGTACCAAGTTTTACTTCTTACTTAGTATTGTTGTTACCGTTAAAAAGCTTGAAAAACCAAGAACTGTGTTTTAGATTATAAAAACAATAATCTGGAAAATCTCCAGAATTTTAACGTGGCACTCAAGTCCAAAGTTGTTCGTAAAAAGGACGATAAAATCTTCTATGGCAATGGCTTTATGTTGATAAAGTTTTGGTGCAACGCGAGTTTTACTTCGGTTCTGCATTGCGGAATGCAGAATCTATAAAATCTCATCATGCTGAAAATATTAAAGAAGCCAAGTCACGCGCGATGTACCTATGTATGAAAGTATTAAAGGATTTTAACATATCTATTATTTATATGCTTGGGTTCGGAGTATCGGGTTCTTGGTTATTATTAATAACTTATTAATAAATGTATTTTATATAAAATGTACGTAGGTATATATTTCACCTAAGTGAGTGTTTGGAGGATAAAGATATTTAATACTAAATCTTGTGGTTTGGTAATTTAGTTTCGAATGTTTTCGTTGTCCCCGCATTGTTGCATTAATATTTATGTCAAGTGAAGTCATATTTTGTTTATAACTACTGACATGTGAACGACATAAATTATTGGCATGTGTATTTTAGAGCCGTAAAATTCAGTTGTGACAAAGTATTAAAGGACCTACAGCTCTTTCCATACTTAAAACTACTCTAACCATGAAAATAACATTTCACGGCACTTGTAACTCGTTTTCTACATCTAAGTACTACTACACTCTGATACTCTACACTTCTTCGCACCTTGACCCGTACAGTCAAGCGCCAAAAGATGTATTGATTTAATCCCTGATAAATATGTACCTATCGAAACCTTAAGTTGTATGCACCCATATTTTATACCTGTCTGTACCCTAGCTACCCCAAACCTTAGCAAGGTTTAGTCAGACTATTCATTTTGTTTTGAATATGTTTGAAAATATTTACGCTGTGGTCCTCTTTCCAAAGTTTTTAAATTAAGTTTTGCGGTATTGTCACAGCTCTATTTAAGGCAATAATTTGTAGAGGGTAGAGTGTATTCACTAACGTTGATATTTATTTGTTTATGATCCTGTTCGGCCTGGGAAAGCGGGAGCAAGTGAACACAAACCTTTTCTATATGGTAGGAGGTTTGAATATAGCAAATGCTGTATCTACTTCTCTCTAGCATCCATTTCCTGCAGTTCATCGCAGTACACGTATCAAAAACAGTACCGTGTCTTTATACAAATAAACTTGAGCTATTTACCCACGTTTGTATTATGATATGTTACTGTTTGCGATCTGTGTGCTGTACCATCTCTTTTAGTTGATTAGTTTCTCACCGGTTGAGTATCTTTCCACGGACCTAACCATGCAATAAAGACGTATCTACTGTCCTCATCGAATCTTAATTGAGAAAAAGGGATAGGTACATAACATGATTTTGAGGCAGGTCTAAATGAATTGTACTCAATCAGGGGTTAGATTAGAAAAGCCTTCTACACTCTGGAGCTTTTACTACCAGTTTTCGTTTTGATAAGATAGTTGATCAACATATGCAATCACATTTGTTGTAAACTAAATTCTCGTGTTACATAATTGACACTTTGGGTATAGCCATCTTTCCGAGTTTTACAGATAGAAAATCATTATTCACTACACCTGTACAATATACGGGTGGCCCAGAAAAACGTTGACATAGAATTATAAGAATATTATTTTATTACTTACACCAAATTCATAAAATAACATTAAATAGTAAAATTCAATATCTTGAAATAAAATAAAAAAATACTGTCTTCAAAATATCCTCCTTTTGCACTGATACACAGACGCAAACGTTTGGTAAAATTATCGACGATATGCCGCAGCTCTTCCGAGGTAATTTTTTCCCACTCCTTCGTAAGTGTTGCTTTTAGAGCATCTATATTTTTGTGCTTGGACGCACAGGCTCTTGACTCTAGGATTGACCATAAACTATAATCCATTGGGTTTAGGTCAGGCGAGTAGGGTGGCCATTCTTTGGAGCTTATAAATCCGGGAAAATAGTCCCTACACCACTGCTGCACACTACGAGCCCTATGGGATGGGGCAGAGTCTTGCTGGAATATCCACGGTTGGTTACCAAAATGTTGTTGACTCCAAGGAAGAACTACGGCTTCAAGAATATCTCTTTTATATATTTCTTGATTTATTTTGACACCTTTTTCTATAAAAATAAGGGGTGTTTTGCCTGTAGAGCAAATCCCACCCCAAACCATAACGGATTCCGGCTTTTGTCGGTGAGGAATCACTGCAATTGCTCCAGGACGACTAGGATAATACATTCTATCATTTTGGTGATTATGAGCCTGTTCAATAGAAAACAGTTTTTCATTTGAAAAAAAGATGTGATTCCATTTCTCAGCCGCGGCACGCCTCTTAATTAGACGACATCTCTCGAGGCGAACTTTTTTATCTTTATCTTCAAGAAGTTGTGCCTTACGCAGTTTGTACGCCTTCAAATTGAGGTCATGTGCGACAATACGTTGCACCGTCGAACGGCTTATACCCAGGTCTCGAGCCATTTTTCGGACTTTGGTCCGTGGATTACGATCAAGTCGTTTTTTGATAACATTTCGGAGCCTGGGAGTCCTCACAGTCCTCTTTTTTCCTCTTCCTGGGTGGTCTCCAATATGGCTGAGCTCATTAAATCGCTTAATAGTCTTAGACACAAGTTGACGACTGACACCGAGTGATCTAACTATCTCACACTGTCGTTTTCCAGCCTCGTGTAGGGAAATTATTGCTCCACGTTGCGAAGACATAGCAAAAATATTTAATAACCAATAGTTTTAATCACGCTGTCTATTTTAAATGGCGGCAAAAACGTGTCAAATCGCAATATAAAAACAAATGAATTCGAACCGCCTTCCATTTAAATTTTTTTTACCGTTTAATTTTGTCAACGTTTTATTGGGCCACGGTGTATAACCGCAGTCAAAAGCCTAATAATTTGTTAATAATATGGTATAAATACTTTTTTTTATTGTGAAAATAATATTAATATTGATCATTGACCGTAAATAAAGCTATACTAATAATAATAAATAACAGCGGCCTTTAACATCACTTCACACTGTCTTCACTAACCACCCAAATACTCCGCACGTAGCCTATATTCGACTACCCTGTGTTAAATCAATTAATCCCCTAACAATGGTGCAGTCAGCGGCAGAAGTAGCTACGCAAAACAACACGCTCAAAATGGTGTAGACAGTTCTTATCCTCTTGGCATGAGAGTCGTGTGCAGGTCATTTCGAGCATTTGGACCGCTTGGCTACTTGTGCTGCTGACTGTAATCTAATACTTGTAACTTATTCCTAAGTGGCCCATTACCCTCCCTTCGTAGATCTGTCAATCTAACGTAGCCCATTCGAGACCTACAGTAATTTAGTACATTTGCTTATATCTTGCCATTTCTCTTGTAGATAGAACTTCAATTGTCGTACGTTATAATAGTTTACCACAAATTGGCAAGTCTTATTTGAAAAAATCTTTTGTTTTTCTTTTCGGGCAAGCATTGTCATAACAACATTCTCCGTTACACCTTTATGTTCCAGCAAGGGCCTTCGAATGTGCTGTCGTCTCGGCGAAGCAGCAACGACTCGACTGTAGTGCGGTCTCAGAATAACAGGACCAACATCAAGCATAAGGTACGAGTAGATATGATTAATAAGACTTATATATATTTAAAAAACCTACATGACGTTTTTTCAGTTTTCTTTTTTCGGTTCTTCTTTCCCAGAACAGTTTATGCTCAGAGTACCGATCCTTATATACAAGAAAAAACATACCAGGATTTTCCATTCATACCTACAAATCTTGTGAGATTTTATTTATAATATCCTACTGTGAGGATAATATATGCACAACGCCTACTGCAGATTTAAGGCCCTTCGAAGCAATGTCATCAGA
Source organism: Epinotia demarniana (assembly GCA_945867215.1). Lineage (NCBI taxonomy): Eukaryota > Metazoa > Arthropoda > Insecta > Lepidoptera > Tortricidae > Epinotia > Epinotia demarniana. Next base: position 9,608,222 of record OX244276.1, on the reverse strand, counting down.
TATAATCTGACCGCAGCCCTGATGGCCTGTACAAAGACTTCTGTCTCAACCTTGCCTCTACACTGATACTTATTACCTTCCAGTATTGTTTCTTCTTCTCAACATGCTCCTCATCTCCTCCTTAATACTCACACTACAAGTGGCCCAGAAGAGACGCTAAAATAATGAATAAAACAATGTTTATGGTGGACAGATCTCTGTCCGCAAAGATACCTATTCAACAGCGGCCCGTAATGAATATTCTGAGGACATCAAAATTCAAAAGCGACGGTAACTTTCCAGACGTCAGGCCAACTCCGCGACCTACTCGACACAGCGCTGAGCTGGGACTTCGAGATCTTCCGGCTAGAGGAGCTGACTCGCGGACGCCCGCTGGCTCACCTCGGCCTCGCCCTCATGGGCGGTCGCTTCGATGTCTGCTCGACGCTTGAGTGCGATGAGCGCACACTGCTGCATTGGCTGACGGTTATGGAGACTAACTACCATGCTGTCAACACGTACCACAACTCAACGCATGCAGCGGATGTTCTCCAGGTAATGTGGTGTATGTTTAATATTGAGAGTTCATGTAAGGTAAATGTCCGCTGTTTCAGCATGTTAAGCTCTTATGAATTAGTATTTTTTTAAAGACAATACTGAACATGATATCGCTTTGCATTTTTGAACATTGATATCTTGCCTATTATTTCATAGAACAATTGTACAGTTTTAATTACAATAACTATTTTTTTATTATTTATTTGTAAACCTCGTTTTTGAACCCCATTTCGTGATAAAATTTGGCTCCGCTCCTAAGTTTGTGAATTCTTGGCTCCTGTTTCGGCATAAAGTTTTCGAGTGCCAGGTAGTAAGAGAAACGTTTTGTTTATGAAACCTTATTTGTTATTTGATATTGAACAAGGTTATTGAAGAGGTAAGTAACATGATTATTGGCAAATCCAATAGGGGGTCTGGCTAAAACTGTTTAACATAAGATAAATATCTAGCCAACCTTTTGGACATGACATGAATTTGTAAACGCTGTTCTATTTAATAGGGTATATAGATAACTTTCACTTGTTAAAAAAGAAATCGTTAAAAATAAAGAAATTCCCGGGATGAACAACTCCCAGGATATCCAATATAAAAATAATAAAAACGTCCCCAATAATTTTCGTCAATACTCCTTATAACATATCTACCTAGTTAGATATATTTATTGATTATCTACGATTGATTAGGTAACCTAAGATTAAAATCTAGAAAATGTTGTATGGGACACACTTTTGAAAGAGCAATCCTACTGTTTACTACAAATGGTACAAAGTAAAAATTCATTTAATAAAAATAATCCCGCAAATATAACAAAGTTCCCGGGATATACCCAGGCAACACATCAAACATAATCATCATCAGGCATTATATCAAAGTACATGTTACCTCTTCAAGAAGAATATCAAATAACAGACGAGGGTACACTTTTCGCATACCTTATATGTTACTGATTGATCTGTGTGTTTGCCTACATCTATAGATGTCTCTGTCACGAACTTGGGGAAAAGTATTAAAAGTAGTAGTTCCTTGTTTCGTGTTACTAGTTCTTGGATATTCCCGCGATCAATAATGTAGATCACCTTTAAATTATGTTCAATAACCTTTAACTATCCTGTATGTAACAAATACACATAAAATACTTTACAGAAATCGAGCAATAAACAAATTTATGCTGCAAGTAAATATGCGAATTCACCTTAAAATTGTAAATTTAGGTCACGTTCAACCTTGTTTTACGAGAATTGAAGTGAATAAAACATATACCGAATTTAGCTCAATGAAAACGTCATTAAATACAATATCTGTTTTTTAATTTACATTTACAATTTCCTAAGTATTATTTAAATAAAAAATATATGAGGAGGTACATAGATGTAGATGTAGTTCGGTAGTAACACGAAATAGGAGCTAGACGAAAAATATAATGACCGTTAGTTCGTGAGTCCATTTATTGCGATTTTAAGGGACACCTTTGCCAAAATATACACTTATTTCTTATTCAATCCATTGTTAAGGAAATCGACAAGCACTTTTAAAAGTTTTTTTTTTTCAAATGGACTTCCCTTTCTCTTTCAATTCCCTTAAGAAGTCGGAGCGCCAACAAGCACTTCGCGCACACCACACAGCTGTTTTCGGCCGACCGACAGTTTCGACCGTTGTGCTGGTAATAGTGTAGTCGTTAAAATTTTAGAATTTGGTTCTCGAGTGGCGACCACGTACCGGAAGGCGCCGCGTGGGTAGGCTCAACACAAGGTGGACTCGATGACCTGGTAAAGGTTGCTGAAGTCCGCTGGATGCGGGTGGCGCAGGACCGGTCACTATGGCACTCTTTGGGGGAGGCCTATGTCCAACAGTGGACGACTTTCGGCTGATATAATGATGATGATGTATCCGTTGGCGCACCTTGGTCTAGCGTATAGGAGTATAGAATAACATACTATCAGTATAGATTAAATTAAATTAAAACTTAGTAACTATTTAAAATCTAAATTTAAACTTAATCTAAAACCAATCCCTTCGAAATTACGCCGAAGATTCTGGTAGCGCGACTTCGCAAAACTAACTCTTTGGACGAGGTAGCTGCCAGCTCTAATTGTGTAATGATAGTCGAAACAATTTCCTAAAGTACGATCTCTCCACAGGCAGTAGCATACTTCCTGGAGAAGGACCGCCTGAAGTGCGTGCTGGAGCCGATCGAGGCGGCGGCGGCCCTCATCGCCGCCGCCGCTCACGACGTGGACCACCCCGGCACCACCTCCACGTTCCTCTGCAACTCGCGCCACCCGCTCTCCATACTGTACAACGACATCAGTGTGCTGGAGTCCCACCATGCCGCGCTCACCTTCAAACTCACGCTCAGTAACTACATAAATACTTGTCTATGATGCTCCCTCGCCTCCCTCATAGGCATATTACCTTGATGAGAACCGCCTGAAAACAGCCCACAGGGTACTTGCGCAAAACATGTGTGTTAGGTTAGGGAACCCATACGAGTACTCGCCTTCAAAAAAAAACCCATCAAAAAACCCCCGACATTTTCATTTCAAAGTACAATATGTCAAAAACGGCTGACCAGATTTTGATAGACCATGCCTAAGAACACTCGGGATAAAATTATCTATGACACAAAAAAACCGCATTCAAATCGGTCTATCCGTTTGGGCGCTACGATACCCACAGACAGATACACAGATACACACATAAGTACTATCGGCTGCAATAATGCATGGACACCTTACGGCCCAGTTTCGCTTGCATCGTTTGACGTCTGCTGCTCACATAGTTGCCCGTGGTGCGCAATAATTAAACTAGATGGAGTCACCGCGACATACCGGGGAAAATAAGCATGCTATTATTAGGCACATTAAATACCTATAAATGGACCCCTGTTATCACCAGAAATGTTCTCCTATTATTATAATCATTAACAAGGCTACTAAATGCTAATTTATAATAGCTGTATTTAAGTGCGATACCACGGGTATCTGAATGCTATATTTCCACAGGTATCTAGAATGTTGAGATAGCTTAATGGATCAAGAAATGTGGTCATGGCTCAGCAGCCCAAAACGATCGAGGTTCGAATCCAGGCTATCGGTTTATGTTTTTACATTTTTGTATATTTTTTGTATTTCTACAGATGAAAGTTCTTTATAATATACAAATATTAGTCATAAAGAAAATGAAATATTCATAAATTAAATACTTAATCAAAACAGCTTTTTATGTTGAAATATGTTTATTTTCTTCACTACAGTTCTGTTAAAGCAATTTTATAATACTACCTAGTAATAGTCACCTAGCAACTTTGTTACATTTTTATTGAGGTAATAGCTTAAGTTTCATTTCCGTAATTGGAAAAAGATTGAAGCTTCACCCCAATAAATATAATATTGACAATAAACACTTACAACCGGGTTATCTAACATTCAAAACAGCAGAACGCGAATATAACTATCTATACCATATGTGAGCGTTCAAACCATGAATTATTGCGTTATTGATTTGAAAATAATCATAATAATTTTATTTGGGCTTTCACCGTTACTTAGACTTGTTTGAGAAGTTCAATAATATCACATTTTAAATAGTAAAGGAATACAAAAAAGAATGCAAATGGCATAATTACCTACCTACTGCAACAATATATATATATTTAATTTATTTAGGATAACCCGGTTTATAAAATATATATATAAATCTTAACGTAATCCGCACTGTTTGGCCGACAGCATCTTCACTTTTTTTTTAGTAGGTAAACTACGCGACCATTATCACGACGCGTATTAAATTTTACACCATAAACTTAAATGGCCGTGTTGACTGGATTTAATAAACTTCACTTTTTCACTCTTCACTTAGACAGTTAAATATCATAGGCCAAATCACAACCTTGTTTTCTGGGCTTCTGTTAGAGACCACGAACTGGGCATTCGCTTTTTTGGAATGGAATGTAGGTTGTCCGCTTAAACAAATTTTATTCATAATTAGGTCATCTTCACAGCTTCATAATGCGCGGTATCAATGAGACCATCGTTCCTCTCGTGCCCATAAAATAACCGTTGTTCGCTGTAACAACTGTATTCGTAAATACACAATAAGAAAAATGTAAGATACAAGTATGCACTAAGGTATACCTAAATATATTTATTATTACAAAACATATATAAACACAACTTACGTTTACATTATATTTTACCAATTAATTGTGATCTTTTAACTAGGTCAATCGAGTACTCATTGCTACGTTTGTATAGAAGGAAATCGAATCGTAAATGGCCGACCTACGAACAAAAAGTAAATGCAATAAGAAATTGGATGGTAGTTATATATTAAAATACAGTCTACCCTCCTCAATAATTCGTAGTTGTGATGCGACGAATATTTGCATACAAAATGAAACTGATGACGAATTTCAACCAACTTTACGACTGTCATAATGGCCCAATGGTAACTAGACAGGATTAAGACGTCCTAAGATACCATTACTCGAAGGTTTCGAGTTCAAATCTGCGCCCAGCCAAGTTATGGTGGGAATTAGTGTTTTTGTAATTTATTCAATGTTTGGATATTTCCTCGTGGCGCAGAACACAAACATAATAAAAAGATAATAAATCCACAAAAAGTGAGTAGTGACAAACAAAAAATTGGCAACGCGGTTGACTTGATAAATATAATCTAAAAATAATCAGTCATACAGTTTTCACAGAAAAGAAACACGTAAATTATTTTTTTGCCAAAAAATTGCTTACAACGCCATCTAGTGAAATCTAGCTAATCCTCTGAGGTTTAAATTAACATCCATAACTATATTACACGTCAGATGGCGTAGGATTCGGCGACAAGCAATACTGTTTCTGGAATGACCATGCACTTATGCTGTCTGCTGTACATAACAACCCTCTTTTTTCGTCGGGGGTTAAAAAACAGCCAAAAGTGAGTGGCAGACGTTCTTGTGACAATAGATACCGACCGTATTCAGAGGCGTTGAACAATTTGCTTATGAATTTGAAAGGCATTCAAGCAAATTCTCTTAGACTTAGGTATATTGTTTCGTTGTTTTTGGAATTGCATTACCCGTGAATAATCTATCTTTACCATTATCTAGTGGCCGTCAATATAATTTGCTAACTATGTAAACAAACCGCCATAGTGAAAGACAATTTCAATATGGCGGTTTGTTTACATAGTTAGCAAATTTCATTGACGGCCACTTTACCTACATGACCAATGTTTTGCTTTCGTCAATCATCAAAATGTATTTCACCAGATGACGACCGCGTGAATATATTCAAGAATCTCGACCGCGACTCGTACAAGACGGTGCGTCACAACGTCGTGGACATGATCCTGGCCACGGAGATGACGCGCCATTACGAGCACCTCGCCAAGTTCGTCAACGTGTTCTACGCCAAGGGCAACGTGGGTGGCAGCAAGGAAGACAACATGAATACTGATGTGGTTAGTGACATGCAATAGAATACATGCAACACGCACATATAGTCAAGGAGGAATGTTAAAACGGGAACCCCTTTCGATCTTATCACAATGGTAATAAAATTCAATCAAGTAAACCTATATGGCCGTACAAGACGATGTCACATATATACGTGGCCGCGCCTGACGCGCTGCGAGCCCTGCCCTAAAATCGCTAATGTTGCTGTTTAATTACGAGCGTTCCTTAAGTTTGCACGTTAACTCGTTAAACCCCGAATTTGTGTTTCAGGATCCTCCATCTCTGGACACATCAGCGATCACGCAGCCGGAGAACGTGGTACTAGTGAAGCGCATGATGATCAAATGCGCTGACGTCTCCAACGCCTCGCGACCACAAAAGTTCGCCTTTGAATGGGCCAGGAGGTATGTGGAATCCTTGTTATGAAGGTGAAAGTGTTTTTATTATTTTGCGAATGGTGACAGTTTCGCGTTATAAGTATGTGTGTATGAATTGATACGTACACCATTCCCAAACTTACGAGTATCACGGTTGAATAGCATCTGGGGAACATGGTTTTAACGAGGTAATAGGGGTGGACTCAATAGTTATTTGTGTCACAAGGGAGCAAAATAGTATATTTACGCCGAGGGCGGTGTATTGAATCCTGAGCGTAGTGAGGGATACAAGTGTTTACGCCCGAGACGAAAATAATTTTGCTACCGAGTGACACATACTATTTTTCACACCGACTATGAGGAAATTTAAAAAAAGCTATTGTTAAAATATATCTAAATTATCTTAATTTTTATTACAATTTTTTAAATATTACGAAATATTTATAAATTTTTATACAACGTTGTTAGAGTTAAAACTTGAAATATGTTCGTTTTGAATCGACTACGGTGAAATTACAATCGATTATTTTATGAACATCTGTGTTCAATTGGCACATTGCGTACAAATGCTCCAATGCTAATGTATAAATTAAAAAAGTAGCTTGAACAGAAAAGTAGCGTTTTGGTCCCTCTCGTCGTGGAGCAAAACTTACTTTTCCGAATGAAAGGTGTGAAAAAAATATTATTACTTCAAAAGAAAGAAGGCAAAAAAATATCTTAATTTCAACTATCTCAAAAAATTACGAAGCTACAACCGTTTTAATGTTGCTTGTTAGAGAGAGAAAAAGCTCGGAGCCCATGACGTCAGGATCCTCGAGCGTCAATAGTAAATGACAATCGTTTCATATGAAGGTGTGTTTTGCGGAAAAGGGACAGAACATAATCCCTTTTAACACGTTCGCAACCAAGAACCCACCTGGTAGCCACTTGTAATGTTTGCTCACTTTGCTCAGATGCCGGCTCAGCCCGCTAGGCGGGCAGGAGTATATACGAACCTACACGCCTAGCGAGTTCTGTTGGTTTCTGGTGTATTGATCCATTTTTAATACGGTTGCGAGTGTTAAAACTTTGGACACTTATAACGTGATAATTTAACCCCTTGATTTTTTGCTCCATTGTATTTTTAATTCCTTTCGAGAAAATACAACATTATTGGTTATTTTATTTAGTATAGTAGATATGGGTGTATCTATGGGTAGAATATGTCCAATTCGCCATAAGTCGTGTACGCTATTTTTATCCGAGGCCAGGATCGGTACATAATTGAATAACTCAAAAGAGTGACTGATTAGATTAAGCGCATCATGACAAAACTACAGTCAGTAGCAGCAACTTGATCTAAACACCTACAGATGTTTGATCTACTAACGTACTTCAACAGAATCGCGGAGGAATATTTCCTGCAGACAGACGAGGAGAAGGCGAAGGATTTGCCGGTGGTGATGCCGATGTTCGACCGGGCCTCCTGCTCGATACCGCGCTCGCAGATCGGCTTCATCGACTACATCATTAAGGACATGATGGATGCTTGGGCCGGTGAGTGTTCTCACTAATTCTGCGCGCCTGGTACCCAATAACGCAGTGGTTCTTAAACTTTTGTTAGGCATGGACCACTTTCAGGATTTCAGAAATACCGCGGACCACGGTTTCGAGAAGAAAATCTCATATTTATTAGTGTACGAAGTGGCCGTGGACCCCTAGCAATCATGTCACGGAACCCCTAAGAGGTCCATGGATCACACTTTATGAAACCCTGCAATACCGGTTTATCAAGCCAAACCGTATCATTCAATTACCGATAAAGCGTGTTGGCTTAATCCGAGTTAGACATTTTCGGTGACAGGGTAAAGAACTGCCATACGCTCGTAGCCATTTTCGTGGTTTGCTCGGTAGCGGAAAGCGATTACGGCATAGGCGTAGGAGCCCCCAAGCTGGGCGCGCTGCTCGCAGCCGCTTTCCTCTACAAAGCAGAAAAACCGCGGTATCTGCTACGGGCGTAGCGCTGCAAAATCTTCGGCACTAAATGTGATAAGCTAGAATATAGACACACCCATTACTATGGGGTAAACAAACTAAAATGGACGTGAGTTGTTCATTCGAAAACCTAATTACCTGCGAGTATTCCGGGACCACAGGCTTTAGTATAAGTTTTACCGAAACAAAACGTTACGACCACGATCGCGTTTAGTTGTCAAATCCCATACAAATTGAGAGTAAAACGCAAACGCGATCGTAAAGTTTTGTTTCGCTAAAACTTATACTAGAGCCTCAGGACCAGTTATAGTATTCGCTAAACCAAGTGGCATAAGGCAGTGTAGGTGCGATCTCTTTCTTATGGGCGGGGCGTGGACAGTATTGACTTTTATTGCCTGACTCGCCACTTGGTTTTGCGGATACTATAGTGGTCAAGCTGGCTCAAATGCGCACACACCTTCTCTTCCAAGTAAGTACTTGAACATAACTAAAGTCAGGTATTTATTCCAGTGTTCATCGACATGCCGGAGCTGGTGAGCCACGCGAAGCAGAACCACCAGCGCTGGAAGGAGCTGGACGAGGCGGGCGTCACCACCATCGCGGACGTGCGCCGCGCGCAGCGCCTCGCGCTCGCGCCCGCCGACGCCACCGCCGAGGAGTAGACCTTCTAAGGGCCCCTTCCCTTTCCTTCGGGCCTTTTTCAAGTCGGTCGTCACACTGCTCCGCATCTCGCAGCGGCATCCGTTGATACGTTTTTTAACTTTGTATGTAGAATCTTGATTTTTTATAGAAAAATACCACACTTGCTCCGCCTCGACGCGCGGAGGTGCGAAACGCACGACGACTCGCGCGCTCGGACGGAGACGCGGTGCGTGCCGCAGGGTAGGTATGTCACACCGAGCTCCGCAGTGCCGTACGGATTTGAGTGCAAGAACGCGGGACGTCGCGCAACGCAGCTCCGGACGGAGATGAGGAGAAAACTCTGACGTTGCACGTTGGTGCGTTGTCCCCGCATGAGAGTCCGTTGCTCCGCGTCTCACCACGAGACGCGGCGGCAGTGTGACAACCACCTAAGGGTTCCTTTAAACTACCGCTCCTCTCCCGCTGACGCATATATGTGTGGCATTTAGTATGGATTTGCGAAATAATTTTTAGCCCGGGAGAGGAGGGATTCAATATGGAGTCGGCAGCTCGTAGGAAACTGTCACTGTCGAAGGCCGTTAAACGTTAAACATGGCGTCGGCAGCTGTCATCTAATATAAACTGTAATTTCCCATACAATCGGATTTTAACGGTCGTGAGGATTACCGATGGCGCCCTGCCCGCCGAGTTCACTGCCGCGAACTACACGACATTCTAAAGGGATTCCCTACACAAGTCGCGGCGTCCAACCTACCGACAAATTCGTCTTCGCCTACAGACACACGAGCGATATCTCGTACGCTTACATATGTGAATGTTGCGCTAAAAGGGTGGGTTTAATCAACTTTACGGGCCGTTGAATATGGCGTTGGCTGTTCTCATCTCGTACAGAATAAGTACAGATGTAGTACATAAGGCTACGTTCAGATGAACGCGCGGTGCCGCGCGGGTCAGCTGTTCACATGACGGCGGCTTGCGCGCGGCAGTCTATCGTGGACATTCAGCGAGGATGGAAGTGGAGCAGGCAATTTACTTGTGGATTTTACACCGCAGACAGTGACGTCGTCGTCGAAAGCAAAGACGATACTGGGTGCACCCTCTTCTAAGTCAAAGACTTAATTTAAGCCTATTTATGACTTTATATCCTATACTAAGACTACACGTAGATCGATTTTTTAACTATTTTAGGATGTCAATTGCATCCTTTGACTTTTTGTATAATTGCGTTGAAAGGGATTTGCAACCTTCAGATGGTGCCGTTAGATATTGCATCATCAAATCGCATCTCTTTTTTCAATTTCGTCAATAAGTAAATCGAGACATTTCCTTCTCCTTTTTGCACTTCGCTCCGTGCGTCCAACCGCCTCAAACCGGGCGGATCATCTGAACAGGTCGAGACAGGACTGTAGTACTTGCGCGCGGTGAACGGCGGCGCGCGCGGTCCCGCGCGGCACCGCGCGCTCATGTACACAACAAAATACATTTGTTACGATCTTGAACCGCGCGCTGAGCAAACCGCGCGGCACCGCGCGTTCATCTGAACTTAGCCTAATGGCTTCCCATCGTTTTTTCACGGAAACGTACGAACGTGTCTTACTATTTCAGTCAGTCTCGGTACAAAAAGTACTGAGGCTGATTGAAGTAGCCTGACAAATAAGAACGATTCCGAGAAAAAACGATGGGAAACCATTATGCACTACATCTATAGAATACTGCCACTTCCAATACAATCAGGTAGCTTAAGATTACCGACGGTTTGAAACAATCGAGCGTAAACTTGTCTCGAGCCTTAGCTGCGAGCTGAACCGTTCGACATCGACTTCGTTACTTCTGAACATCATAGGCCGGGTTTCCTCGACAATGTCTACAGCAGCTGTCATCCAACAGACAACTGTCAACTTCCCCTCAAATATTGGGAACTCTGGGCAGTTCTAGTTTAAGTTGACGAGGGAGGGATTAAGATAATGGACTTCAGCTCGTAGTAGGTAAGTAGTCTAGTTTCAGTTGACAGGTGCGCTGACTACGTTAATTTTATGTTGGACACCCTGATGCTAGTTATTATCTCTGAGATGATAGGGCCAGGTAAAAATACGTACTTACTTATTGTTTTGTTATTTCTACCCAGCCACCAAATATCTTGAGCCCAGTAACACTTGACTGCAAAGTACCATTAAACTAATGAAAAGTACGAAACTAAAAAGCAATGAATCACTACAAAATGTTCATACTTACAAATGTCGTAAGTGTGACTATTTTACAGAAATGGCTAGAGATAAATTCAAACAATACGGGTATTTCGTGTGATTCTGAAGATCATTACCTACTTACTTACTTAGTGAATGTTCTTGTGAACATCTAGTGCCTGAGAAAATTGACATGGCACTTTTAGGCCAAAATTGTGACCAAGTAAAATGTACTTTACTTGTATGGAATAGGGTTGAAAGTCCAGCAACGGATCTGTTGTTTGGATTTACAATTTGGAGTGTTCGGTGAAAAGACTGGGCGTCCAAGACTACATGGTTGCATGTAAACGGTTTACTTTCTCAGTCTCACAATGTCGCAGTTTTGGAAAGTGAACTCTATTATGTAAGCAGCAGGGTTTCCTTTACACCGGTACAGTTGAGTGAGATAAATTGAGAAATTAATCGGTTGGCCATCAACTTGTACGTCTGAAATGGAACAACAAGAATGACGCCTAACGGACGTGTCCGAAAATACGCTTATTTTATACTTATATCCGTGTTAGTGTGAATATCTTTGATATAATAGTTAATCTACTTTTTTAAGTAGCCATGTTTATTAGATAATATTGAATCCAAAATATTTACTACATTTATACCCCATCGTACCAAGACGGATTTTCATTGTAATCTACTATATAGCTATTAATAATTGGCATATCTATTGATAGAAATATTATTTATGGTGGCGACATGTTGTCGACTCTAGGAGTCATCGTGTACTTACGTTATCGTTGTTTTATAGAGAAATCCGTGATAAAAGTGCCATATAGAACATTGGCCAATCTTATCCATTGATCATTCTGACTATCACTTCACTGCATCCCATGACAGCTAGTACATCCATTTAATTATAATATATTTAAACTTCTGCCAAACCATTCTCAAACTATTGACTGTCATTTATAGTATGAAAATTGAAAACATTGGTCCATTTATACACTTGAGCTTTCAGAGAATTCCTATTTTTATAAACTTTTTATAGTATGTCTAAATTTTCAGACTCATATCAAACTTAATGGGTTTTTGAGTATTTTATTATATCTCCAACCACTGGACGTTTTCTGTTTGTCGCTCCTGAAGATGTATTTTACATTTTGTACTGACCGTTCTTTCCTTGCCAGTGGCGAGGTGTCCATAAGGACATCAAAGTTATAAAAAATTGATTATATCGTAGAAGCTTGAGTTTTGTACGTCTGAACTCTTTAACCATAGACGAATAAACCAGGAGGACCACCAATGTCACTTACTCTATATAGAAGTTTTGCTGTTGAGTTCATCTTCATAGATGGCGCTATTGTATTAAGCAGAGGTCTAAGTACCATACGAAATCAATGAGACAGAGGCGTATTATTAAGAACGCGATATTGTATAGACATTGGCGTACCTATTAATTTATTCGGCCATGTTTTAGCCGACTGAAGTTCATAAGAAGGTAAGCTGAAATTGACTCGCTTATAGAAGGAGATAATATCGGTTAATAATTGACACCTCGCCGCTGTTATACAACGCTAATCTAGTCTTCGGATTGTATACGAATTTGGACCAGTACGCGTAAGATCAAATCTAAGTTCCTCTTTGAAGCTATCGCGTACTATATCGCTGATTTTTAGGTTAGTGCCGGGTTTTTTTAACGACATTTATGGTATTTTGGTAATATGGAAAAGTGACATGACGCCTGTCGCTTACTTCTTTGTTGAGGGTAGCGCATTTAAGGTTTCTTATAAGCAGACTTTGGTTCAGATGCCATTCGAATTTACTCCAAGCGAATTATTTTTTCATTGCACAAATTAAAAATGACGCGCTACAAGCTGATTTGAACCGCCACCTCCGTCAGTGCTTTGCTCGTATCAACTGAGATATCCTTCCTCCTTCCTTCCTAATGTCAAGTGGCATAGCGCTGTACTCAAATGTTCTAATAAAAGTCTTCGAGTCTAGATTAGCGTTCTTAATATTGGGTCTAAATCTATTGTATAAGTAGCTGTAATAATAGTTATGAATAAATTGTATACATCAATCACTTGAATATTTGCTATAGCTAATTAATTTTCGAATAAGGTCTAATATATTGATAATCGTTTGTTCTATATACAATCGTCTTCGCGACGCTGGTGTACTATTAAATTAATTATTACCAACTTGTATTCTGTAGTTAATAATTAATTATGAGAATAAGAATACGCTTCCTTGTGCTCAATGTACATAACGGTCTAACATTAATCTACTAGTATCTTCATACCTTTCTACTTATTTATACATAGTTTTGAGCTTTGGCGACTAAATGAAGAGATCGGCCAATGTTTGTATAAAGTCGCGTTTGCCTGCTGTTAGCTGTTTTCACTGTAGAGATATCTGTTACCACTTATTTCGTAGCTATGCAACTTAGCTTACTAATCACAGTAGATAGCATCATATATTAACTCGCTGAAAAAGCTTCCACAAGTTCATATTTCGTTCAGCAGTCATACCAAATTAATAGTATAGAGACCTCTATAGTGGTAACACCTATTCCAGATATTTTATTTTGAATACGAGTAAAGGTGATTTTTTATAGACATTGGCAGTCCTCTTGATTTAATCGTCCATAGTTTTGTGTAATCACTTACTTGAATGTGTTACTTATGGCGGTTGTTCAATCTCATTATGTGCCCACTTTATATTTAAATATTTGCCTACTAACAGTATGATATACCAAATTAGAGGATTGAATTATTATATTGTTATAATCGCTGTTTAGCTCAATTTATTGTTTATATTAACCGAATACATGTTGGGTTCAGAAAGCAGTTGTTGATGAATATTTTGCCCACTCGCTAAGTTGTCCAATCAGAAGCCATATTTATTAATTCCGGAATACAATTTATCAACATAGTAGCTTACAGCGTTGGAAAACTTAAAGTAACTTAGTAAAGTATATGAGAATAGCCAAGCCAATTTATAACATGATGACAACTTAGCGCGCGGTTCCTTCTGATATCACTTTATTGAAAGAGAACTCTTTAGGTAAAGTTAAGGCAATAGAAACACGTACCTTTGTATCGTTTATTGTTAACAACAGTGGTAAAGTATGTGTTTCAATCTCTGTGACCTAGTCAAAGAGGCTGGTTTTTTGTCACTAGCAAAAACTTGGTGGCTTAGGGCGGGTTGCACCGACCTACGATTACAGACCGATCAACGTTAAATATGGCGCTGACAGCTGTCATTCCGTAGAAACTTGACAAACGTTCCATACATTCAGATTTTAACGAACACCGCTTACGATTACAGACGGTTTAGTGCAACTCACCCTTAATCTGTAGGTCTCATACTGAACAAATTTTACTAAGGGACACTTTATTTATATAATTATTTTAACTTTATTGCACAAAACAAAACATGTCTCAAGGCATTTTCTACCAGTCAACCATAGGGCTAAACAGAGACTTTCAAATGCTTTGCCACTGTTTGCACTTCAAAAATATAATCACAGAGTGAAACGAACCTCAGCCTTCTGAAACCAACATAGAAGTAACTTTTTCTGTTAATTTAATTTTAATTGTCACATTTTTAGTAATAACTAATTAAGAGTAAGGGGGCTGGTCCCTATATTTAATTGTGGAGTTAAGTAATTACGTTGTTGTGAATTTTATATGCGAAGCTATGCGTTGTAAGTAATTAATCAATGTTATAATAAAGTTAAAATTCTAATACTTCCCGGAGAAGTGGTGCAGGATATCGTCGCTTCATTCCTTTTTTATAGCTGGGGTGGGGCCAATTTCACAAAGGAGTGTTACTTGCAAAACAATCGGAAGCCTCTTTTCAATTTCTTTTATTAGAAAGAGACTTCGGCTTGTATGGCAAGTCACAAGTTGTTATGCCAAAGGCCCCTGGTGTCATCTACTAAAGGCGATTTCAACTTGGCTTGGACGTAACTATACTCCAATATGTTACTACGCCAGTCGGCCAACTACAGGGACGTTTTAAGGCATGAATCACACTGACGCGGCCTGCGGTGGCGGTCAATAGTAAACTGGACAGATAATGTCAACTTTACAGTATATTGTATAGATATGTGGCATGCCATGCCATGTTTCTTAACTGACAATCCCCAGGATCGCGAAGATTGTGCATAAGAAAGGTATAAAGCGACGAAAGGTATTTCTTTCAATAATATAGACAAATGAAATGAAAGGAAAATATGTTGCCTGGTTTACATACTGAGAAGAATGAAAAATATTTCAAAAACATTTGGTTGTAACAAAGTGTAACGCAACAGTCTTTTGAATAACGCACTAATACATTTTGAATGAATGTCTATGTTCGAAGTAATATGAATGCAAATTGTTAAGTGTTGTAAAATAAAAGAATATTTACAATTGGAGTTTTTCATTGGACATGAAGAAAAAACCTTTTCAATCATAAAACATTTTATTACAAACAATAATTAAAAAACATATTTTTACATTATATAACTTATTACAATTCCAACATCGCGTTATATATTATAAATGCAATTTATATACTCTCCCGTAACATTTTGTATAGTTGGGACTTAATTTACATGATTATGATAATTTAAATCCTGTACAATGTCAGCGTTCAAACTGGAATGGGAATAATATGCAAATTTAAAAAGTATGTTTTATAATTACAAAGAACTTGAATAACAAATATATTTTCCATTATGAAATTAAAAGTACCTACTTAATATGGTACTTATATAAAAGGCATCATTGTTTATACAACAATAAGTCATACTTCGATAACATAAAGTACAAATTCGATTCAATAAGATCATAAAATCCCATTATGTTACTGGAAGTAATACGATCTAAATGAAGACATAGCCATCGTGACGCGAAGGCTAGTAGTAGGAATAGTAAAATAATAGTATATAATATCTTATTTACATGTATTGGTGCATTTGGATTTTATATGTACATTAATCATTTAACCATTCTTGATACTACAACTCAATGAACGTGTTTCGTTTTCCACACATTCGAATTGCATAAAATACACTCGACAACATTACTTCGTGATTTAACACGGGTGGCATTCAAAGGCATAACATACATAAAAAAATGCAAAAATATGTTACATTCTCATCGTAACCTTGGGTGTTACTTGTACAGTCAGCGTCATATAGTAAGTAGCACCCAGAGTAGCCAAATATTTCGTAACGCACCCTTGTTCTTACAGTAACAACAGAACCGCATTACAAATACCAGCAATTTTTCTGATTACTGAATGAGGACACAGATCTTATACAAAATCAGTAGTAAACATTTTGCAAAATGGATCTAGCAACCCTTATTACGCTCTTAATATACTTATCCCCATGTTGGGGAGCATTCAACAGCCTCCATTACCCTCATTATGGAGTCTTCATGGAGCCAGATGGATATGCTGCTCATCCCTATCATACAAAACTGATCACTATAAATGTTGCATTTGATAACCCTTTCATGGGGGAGTCTCCTCTCCAGTCAAACTCATTAATGAGAGCCAATTAACTGCTGCAAAAGAGATAATATCAACAATGATGCAGGATATCGCATTGCTACTAAATCCGAGATACAACAAGTACTCATATCAGTTCTGCAAAGATATAGACCACCTATGTGACAGAGATGCTGATGGAATTCCTGATCATGAAGATCCTACTATAGGAACCTTTGGGAACCCAGGCTATAAAGTTAAAACAACTGGTCTAAAACATCATAGGGATCGCAGATCTAATGGAAACACAACTAATGTTGACAAGAACAATCATGCCTTATCAAGAAAAAAGAGAGCAGGACCCCTACTCCTTGTAGCTGCTGCTGGGGTTGGATTATTCGTGCTGGCAAGCTCAATATACTCCTGGATCACTACCAAACAACTATCAGATAGGATTTCCCAGCTAGAGGACAATCAGGATAAGATAATCCAGGCAATTCATGTTATGTACGGTATCACTCATGACTTCAGGAAATCAGAAGAGGATGTCTACAATGCATTGAGAAGTATCATCCCTGAATTAGTTAGAAAGGACAATCGCCAAGACTGCTCAGTCTACACAAATAAACTAGATCTTTTTGTTTCCTACGCGTATCAAACCAGGGAGACTATTGTAAGGATTTTAAATTCAGCACTCCAAGGAACAGTTACTACTGAAATGGTAACTTCAAATGAACTGAGACAAGTTATATTGAATGATAAGGATTTTGAAAACTCCGTATACCATGAAGATATTGATTTGTTCTATCGGTTGAGTATGGCTATACCATTAGCATATCATCAAACAGAACATGTCCTTTCTCTCGCAGTGGCAATTCCAATGATAAGCAACGGGGATATAGCTCCATTATATTTCTTCTATAATTTTGGATGGGTGTCATCTGGTAGGCTGTATCAACTGGGGACCCCGGATGTTGTATCCATCATCACAGAGGAAAAATAATCTCATGCTGTGGGAGAGGGAACATATAGTCATAAACAGATTATTCCAATTGAGCGGACTAATTGTCAACTAAAAGGAATGGTCTACTTGTGCCCATCAACTAATTATGAGCTCACTCCTCAAACTGCCTGTGCTCAACAGCTTATAAGAGCTCAAGGAGACAAGATCCCATCAGTTTGCAAACATTATAGTAAGATCTACGACCCATCAACAGATAAAAAACTACAGTCATTTAAGAGCGGAGTTTTCGTGAGGGGATATTCTAGATACACTCTACAGCACATCATTAGAGGCAGTATCATACAACCAACTGAAGTTCAAGTAGATCCTATTAACAACACAATAATACCTTATGACAGTTTTGATTTTTTACAGGTGGGAACTAGATCTATCTCTAAAGGTGCTATGTCAATAACCACAGCAGTTACTTACAGCAACAAGCCTAATATGTCAGCGGTAGATAATATGTCTATAGATCATTTATTAGACAAAGACACCTGGACAGAGATTGATAAAGATTTGGAAAAGTTGAAACAAGATGAATCAGAGCTTAAAAAGTATATGGATTTCAATGATAACAAGTTCAATACAGATAAATCAATCTCTATAGTGATTATAATACTTGTTGTTGCAATCCTGATTGTACTATTCCTAATGAAACGGAGATATAATAGGATGAAGCAACAGGTAAGACAAGCTCAACAGACAGGCAGAATGCATAGGAAAGCCATACTGGAAATAGCCTCAGCCAGGTAATTCAAACTCTGAATTATGGCTACTAAATATCTTACTAAAGGATCAATATAATTAATTAAGCTGTAATCCCTAGATTAAGTTACAATAAGTTACAAAGTAATAAAGACTTGTACGGAAATATTTGGCTACCTTGGCTGCTACTAACTATATGACGCTGACTGTACATGTGGCGTCGTCTCATTAGTTCTAATCGTACATTATATTATATTCTGACTTGATTGATGATTGTAACTCTTGACATTCCATAAATCAACTTAACATTCCTTTTGCATTTCAACCCAATGCATTTACACTGAAATCTATACCAAATCCAGTAATTTGCATTTGGAAAACAAAGACAACATCAAAGGTCAAATAAGGCGGAAGTTGTTTTGTGCTTATTGAGACAAAAAAAATAGGTCAAGTTTCTCGTTCAATTACATCTTTTTCTAGATTCGTACTGATTCACGATATCGGGTCATGCAATAGTTTTCAGGGACCGGTACATAACGATCAACTGACGAAAAGAAAATTGATGAAAACCAAAACACAAACAATGACCCTATAATATACCCAAAGTGTAATGTGTGTCCCCTGCGCGATTATTAGTTTTAAGATCAAATCCTGACTGATGCCCTCACGAGCTTAGGCTATTCGGAGTTAGTACATTTTTAACTCTCGGCACAGCTAGCTATAGTTGTACGTACTCCGCGTGCTAAGGCTGGGCTCAAACAGTCAGAATTCTGGAACTGAATTTAGTATCTAGACCACTCAAGAGCTAAAAAAAGGTACAACCTCTGGTAGCAATCCTGCACAAAGTGTACCGTTTTATTTGCTCTTGGGTGATTCTGGTGCACTGCTGGTGTACGCAATAGTGTTCCGAAGCAAGTTTACCCCGACATAAATATATGTTGTGCTTTAAAAAAAGTACTCTAATTAAAAAAATATAAACTTAATATAAATTGTAAGCAGATATTCGAAATGCGGAACTTCGTGGAGTGAGAAGTGATTCAACCCGCGGTCACACGTGTTGAATCATTTCGCAGTGCTTAGCTGTCTATTGCTAAAATATTTCCGACTATATTTGAGAAAATACAACTTGCGCTAGCCGTACTCATCGGCGAACATTCTAGTCATGAATCAAGGCACTTCTGTCAACGCTGAAAGGGTTAACACTGCATATTTACACGCTAATCTTTACATCTCCATGGATTATTACGCATATATTTCAAACGAAAATCCACATTTAAGACAGACTCGCATGAATTATTTACATGTAACATAAATCCATAGAGCTTAATAGAATAATAGAAGCGCGTCCCAATCCTAAAACGAGATCATTAACTGGACCGCTCTTCGGACGAGTTGTGCGATTATCAGGTACAACAAACTAAGAAGTTCAGTTCATTTACATTGAAACAAAAATCCAATTTTAACAGACTCGATTCGATCAATCGTAAGTAAAGAGTTACCTGAGAATAATTAAGAATTATTTATGTATATAGTCTGCTATTTCTTAAAAGTTTACCGTTTAATTATATTGGTTCTTACGCCAGATTGATAAAATGACACCTACACTGTTAAAAGGCCTCTTAGTTCAAATCAAGGATAAGAACTGTTTTTCCCATTTAAATGAACTGAACTTCACCTCATTAACACAATAAACCACCAAAAACGGATACATCTGACTATACCCCCTGTGCGACACACGTAACACCTTTACAATGTACAACAATTAAATAATTAACTATCCCGAACATAATCTAATACGTGCATATGATACAAGTAGGAATTTGCCTCACTTACCGCAAACCGTTGCCGTTGTTCCCTTGAACTATACTTTATTAACGATATCTGTTGGAAATTGTCTTCAATCTTGCGTCCATATATCTGAGGATTCACTTCCCTATTGTAATTCATGTCACGTAATATTCGTTTACAATTCTTTGTATGCCAACACCAGTCTAAACCCCCGTGGCCTTGAGGTTAATGGTTCGTGAGACGAGCCCGTCAACAAAATAATGAATCTGCATAATACGAAGTCTCTTTTTATCTCGAAGAAATTTCGTATTCAGAAGACAAGGTCTTAGTCAATGTCAATGACACCCAGCTTGAAGATCGAATTAAGCCACGGTGTCGCGGCGCGATTACGTCCGAAGTTACTATATGTATGACACACACCAGCCTCACTAATAGTGGTCAACTTGTAACATAATTCTCTCTTCGTGGACGCAAGACTGGCCACATCAACGTGCCGTTTAGCTTGGAAAACGCGAGTAAAGCTAGTTATTTACGTGATAGTCAACAGGCCACACGTGTTGGTCAAGAGACAGTTCCCTGTAATGAGGAACGCGGGAGTAGCCGCTAGATGGCCAGAGGTTTGTCCCTGCACTGGTCGACGACGTAGTTGGTGAACCGCTTTAGGAACTTCGGGTACTCGCGCTTGTAGACCGCGCGGAGCACGCCCGCGGGGGCCCAGCCTCCGGGGTTCACTGTGGAGACAAAAATATTGTCAACTAATCCCGATGGTTTACTCTCATCCACTACTTTGTTATCATATTGACAGAAATCCAACACAATGAAAAATAAATAGACCAGGACTCGACCTAGCATCCCCTGGAATAATCCTGTAATAAATGGTTGGTAATAAAGCCTTAAAGACTAACCAACTACAGGTAAATTACTTTGGAGACGTTTTTTGCGTTTCTACTACGGGCTAGCTACGTGTCTGTGTACGTCAACGTGTAACTGTGTCCCTGTACATATACAAATACTAAAACGTCTCGAAAGTAATTTACCTGTAATTTGCTTGGCAAGCCACTTAATCCAATCATTGCACCACTCTTTGCCAATTATCGGCTTGAACTAAATCAAATCCGCCTCCACATTGTCGCGCCAGGGATACCTGGGCCGCCCAAGACTGGTTACGTTTATGTTGGTTTTAGATCGATTTTATAGGACGAGCCCAATAAAGCTACCGGAATTCGTGGGTAAGATTGCGGGCGGTTTTAACCTCCTTATTCATAAAACTTAAAATGCCACTGATAAATAAAATATAGATTGTAAATTTTCCACAAACATAAATTCCAAAGGAATTATAACGGTGTTTTAGCTAACCTATTCGGTTTGATGAACAATTATGAATAAGGGCGTAAGAATGTCGTGTTGTTTCCTCGTGATGTGTAAGGTCGCCAGAGCTCCTGGGGACGTGTTGTGTGAGAGTGAGGGTCCCGCGTTCTTTCAATAAAGGCTCGGCAACGTGCTTTTGGTTCATCTGGAATCGCAAGTGTCCAATAGACAAGTGTCAATAGGTACGGTGCCTACTTACCAACAGGCAGACCGTATGCTTGTTTGCCGCGGTCGTAGTATAAATAATGGAAATAATACTAAGAGTTCCTGTGAATGGTATCGAACGTGGATCAAATGTGCACTCAGTTGCCTTATAGCAGTCATATTTGGCTAGAGAAATAGCTAAAATCGTAAGCTAACGGCTAATTGTGATTTTTTAATAAGTTGTTAGAACCCCTACCAGTATATTATATCCAAGTTTGCTGCTTTGAAAGACCTGTGCTAACTTTGTAGCACTCGAAAAACTACGTAATTTTCGCACTTTCTTTGGTGTTGTCAATATAAATCCTAAACCATGCGGTTTTAAAATAAAAATCTATGCGTTTGTTTAAGAAGACTAAGCTGGTTCTGGCCTCAAATTGTAGCAATTCGAACCTGCAAACTTGGAAACACGGTACAGACAGTGGTCCTAACAATATATTTAAAAATCCCAATTATCCGTTAGCTTGCGATTAGAATGTGCGATATGCGTGTCCTACCTGTGCTGCAGTAGGCGATGCTGGTGGTGATGTTGTCCCTCGTGGGCCGCTCGCCGGCGGGACAGGAGCTGCGGCACGCGAGGCACACCGTCACGAACAGGCGGATGCAGCCGTTCGCGTTGGGCTGGAGACAATCGTCATCATCGTTATCATCACTGTACAAGCGTCACGTCACAACGAAGGGTGGAATGGCAAGAATGTCATGAATAAACTTCTCATTCCATCCTGCAGGTTTCATTCTAACTAGGCGACGAAATCTACTTGGATAATCGAGTCAATTGGCACATTAAAGCCTTTGGTCGGGTAGTCTGCGGTTTTGGCGGAATGGTTGGTAACCATGTGATCAACGGAATTGCCTTCCACGCGTTGGTCTAGGACTGCCGACTCAACTTCACACGGCCTCTTAAATTTAGCGTTCTCATCCGCTAAAATGTATGTACCTAGTGCACCAAATTTTGTCACCTACACAGGTCGGCCCGGTGTTGGGGCTGATCTATACCACGGCCTCTCCTTAAAATCGCAGAGCGTCCCCGCTAGCCAACTGTCCTGCCTGCCGTGCTGTCCAGCCTGCCGCGCTCTCCTGCCTGCCGCACTGTCCTGCCTGCCGCGCTGTCCTGCCTGCCGTGCTGGTGGAACACTCACCGGGTAGTCCGCGTTGATTGTGGAGTGGTTGGTGACCGCGTAGGTGTGCGGGTCGGCGGCGCGCGCGTGCGACCAGAAGAGCGCGTCCCGCTGCGACACCGGCCAGATGCGCTTGAACGTCTGGTGGAACACCATCGCGTCAGACGAGATCTCTTCCACTATCGTCATGTTCTCCAGGGTCGCTGGAATGATAACATTTACGGTTCAACTCTGCTGGTTGTTACAATTCACCAGTTATTGAAGCCGGATTCACACTTATCTGACGTGTTGTGTCGTGAGCGCGACAGAAAGATATTGGTTTCATATTACATTTAGTTAAGTTAGATTCACACCTGACAGCTACTGTTTTCTCAGGCGACAGAGCGCGTCACGTCAGATAAGTATTAAGGGTGAGTTGCACCAAACCGTCTGTAATCGTAAGCGGTGTTCGTTAAAATCTGAATGCATGGAAAGTTTGTCAAGTTTCTATGGACTGACAGCTGTCGGCGCCATATGTAACGTTGATCGGTCTGTAATCGTAAGTCAGTGCAACCTGCCCTAAGTATGAATCCGGCTTAATACACATTCATATGGTTTTCAAGAAAATCTTCTAAAAGCACTAGTATGCCAAGAGGTTGATCAAATAGTTTTTACGTCGATTCTGGTCTCCGGCCAACGAAGCAGTCAACATAAACAGACTCAAAAAACAAATTATATCAATCAAATTAAAGAAAGTATGTGCAAGTGAGCAGCCTATTAAATATATGTTAAGGAGCCAATACCGATATGATATCCATTGAGGCTCATTAAATCTATTCTAACCATTTTTAAACTGTAATGTACGATTCTCACCGACCGAGCCGGGCCGGAGCGCGCCTGCGCATTTTTTGCAAGTTGCCAAAGGAATTTGAATCTTTAATATAGACGTTAAATTTCATATTTGAATGTACTTGCGGCCGGTCGGCTCCTCGCGGACGTGGACGGCCGCGGTCGGCTGTCGTCACATGTAACCGGCTCCGTCCGGCTTTAGCCTATAGGCACTATATTAAAACGCACCCGTTGCGGCGCGGCGCCAGGCGACTCGGCCCGGCCCGTTTGGTGGGAATCGTACATAAAGCCTCTGCACCATGCGTCGTGGAAGCAGGGGCGCTCGGATCTTTCCCAAGAAGTCATAATCGAAGTAATGGCCGAATCCTATCATCCAAATTGGCATATAAAATATGTACTAAATGAATATCAACTTACTTTCCCACTCGTACCGGTAGCGGGGGTTGAAGAAGTAGTGGCACATCTCGCGCGCCGACACCCCGCGCACCTTGTGCATCGCCTTCAGGGGGTCCATCACCATGCCGTCCACCTCCACCTCTCTGCAACCACACACACATGTCATACAAGAGCTTACTCCTTGGACGGTGCGGAATATGTAGTATAGAGAAAAAAAAGACCGGTTTGCACTCCGGGAGTGCCGGCAGAAGTGAAAACTTGCTTATTGCTTAATCATCTTGATCATTTGAGAACTTCGTCTATAGTAGCTTCTGTAACCGACCGTACGAAAAGAAATACGCTCTATACGTACATTTTGTATATACGCACGTATTTCGTGCACAACAGCATCTATGATACAAGTGTCATTAGTTTAAAACTAATGACAATACTATAAGAGGCTCGTCAATATACTCGTACAGTAATCTAGAAAATGCTCCATTATAATTGCTTCATTGTCCTTAATATAAAGTGTAGTTCATATAGAACTGGCACGCGTTTATCATGAAATAAGAAAAAATGTGGTTTAACAAATAAAAAAGTGACAATCACAACTCAATGTCAATACGTTGATGACTCAATGCTAGAAATTCGGTTGATCTAACTTTTTGCGTTTGTAAATTATTGGTGATGGAAGTAGAACGGCGAAAATGTATGTTGAACAAATACGTGGAAAATCCCACTTGGTCTGGGTCAATGATTGCTAAATCATTGAATTTCCCGAAAACGACTGTTTGTAGGGTGATAAAAAAGTACAAGAATTCTCTGGCCTTCGATAGGCAGCCTCAAATCAACCGACGGTCTGGTACAACGGATAAAACTTTGGAGAAGAAAGTTTTAAGGTCAGTGGCACAGAATCCCGGGCTGTCGGATTATGATTTAGCTCGAAAATTTAATAAAAACCGCAGTACTATAAGACGGATCCGCCTTCGAGCAGGGTACAAGAGCTACAGAGCAATTAAGCAGCCAAATCGAACCGTCAAACAAAATAAAACAGCTAAAGCACGAGCTCGTCTGTTGTATGACCAAGTTCTGACTAAATTCAAAGGCTGCCTCTTGTTGGATGATGAGACATACGTAAAGCTCGACTTTAACCAACTACCAGGTTCAAAGGTTTACAAGGCCGACGCTAAAGGGAATGTTGACGAAAAATACAAGTTTCACAAACTCGAAAAATTTGCAAAAAAACACATGATTTGGCAGGGTATATGTAGTTCCGGGCTTAAGACTAAAGTTTTCGTCACTGCGGCAACAATGACATCAGATGTTTATGTGAAGGAGTGTCTGCAGAAACGAATTTTGTCTTTCATTCGAAGCCACAATGGTCCAGTCAAATTTTGGCCCGATTTGGCAAGCTGTCATTATTCAAAAAGGTTTTGAAGTGGTATGCTGAAAATCACAGCGATTTCATACCACGTGAAATAAATCCATCTAATTGTCCCCAGTTTCGGCCAATTAAAAACTACTGGGCAATAATGAAAGGAAAATTAAATAAAACTGGCAAAATAGTCCAAGACATCCACTCGTTGCGGTCCACATGGAATCAACAGGCAAAAAAGGTGGGCGAAAGTCTTGTTCAGAGGATGATGAATACTATTTCCAGAAGAGCCCGTAATTTTTTGCATAAACGTAGTAAATGATTGAAATTTATGTGACACGCTATAAATTAATAAATGATCTTTTATATTGTTTAATTTAAAACATTGTTATTCTTTTCATTTAAAAATTATATACCTTCCATCGCGTTCCAATTCTATATGAACTATGCTTTATCAGTCATTTATAAAGACACCCTATTAGGCTCCAAGTCTGTACTGATTAGATTTCAAGAACATCTTGTGAATACCATGGTTGCAACGAATATATGAATATGAATACAAACATTAATGTTCGGTTCGACCTACGCTCTCGTAAAGGGTAAATGTGTTGTTGAAGCAAACAAAGTTGAACAAATTGCCTCGTTTAAATGCCACGTGAGTAATTATTTGTTTCAAATAAATCGTTCGTAACACAAACCAATCCAGGGCAAAATGACACTGTACTGTAGGTAATTACTTAGTTTATAGTAATAAACCTATTTACAAAAGACCTATTTAAGCTGTTTATTCTTGCTAATTACAAATAATAAACAAAGGATTACACTAAACTATTTTTTGTTGACCACTATACTCTATCCGATTCCTTATTGCCTTATCGCCGCAAGTATTAGCAGACTCAACGACATACAAACACAAACAATAAGGTTGTACAAATGGATCTGAATCCACGTCAAGCCACTTAAACAAATTCGGCAATAGTCTCTATAACCAGTTCAAAAAGTCATACAGCATCGCTTAAACCCTTTTGTATATTGAAAAAGAAAACCCGGTTTTCAGCCTCGTTTGCGAAACAAAATGTCTGCAAAACAAATGGTAAAAGAGCGTCAGAAATGGTGTATCTCATCCGTTATATTGCGAAATAAAGGGGTAAACTAATTAACATTGCGTCAGTAAGTTGCAACACTGGCACCATCCATTTTTATCCCGAATTATAAACATGCCACGCTCGCGATCAACCTTCGCTGTTGTTTACACCCTGGCCGGGTTTAAACCGATTTCACGGCACAGTGCGGTTCTGTTGATTTATCTATTTATATTCAACCTTAACACCATATTCATTACGTCTTTATTACATTAATAGCTTCTGCCCGCGACTCCGTCCGCGTGGGACTCGTTTATATCGCAGCTCCATACAAACTTTTACCCCCCCATTTCACCCCCTTAGGGAATGATTTCGGAGATGAAAACTATCCTATGTCACTCTCCATCTCTTCAACTATCTCCACTTAAAAAATCACGTCAATTCGTCGCTCTGTTTTGCCGTGAAAGACGGCCAAACAAACACACACATACACTTTCCCATTTATAATATTAGTATGGAAGTATGGATTGCGGGGCGCGTTTGTAATTCAGACTAGTTTCGTTTTAACATCAACCGGCGGTGGTAGACTGGCAATAATTTACGTTACAGTGCGCGTACCTGCGCTCATGCAGTATTCATTTTTGTTGTTTGTTACGCGCAGCACATTACGCTTAAGGCGGTGCGTTGGAAATTATCGCGTGCTTTGAAACGCCGTTCTGGAATCGATGGAAGACCTCAAATATTATCGGCCCACATACAGCGATTCGGTTTTTTTTCTATAGTAATCAACGCATTTTCTATCGGAAATCAGTTCATGTGGTAAATTGTAAAAAAAATAGGAAATATTCTCGTGGCTTGGCGGAGTACTAAATTGAAATCGGTTAAAACTTTGTTTTTAAAGTAAATTATTACTCAGCCTACTCAAACGATACATTATTTTACGACACAATCAAGTTAATACTATAGTATTTTATCTCGTCTAAAATCTCACCTTATGAAATTTTAATAAAACTCCACTAAGTTAGGTATTTATCGAAATTTGTCCAAAAAACCGATTCCCGAACAGTGTCTCACTCTACATCTCTTTTTCTCGTGGGCGGAAGGCATCAGCGTGTCTCTGCTAGGGAGCTTGTACGACTCAAATCAAGGCATCCCCTGCTAAGGGCGGGTTGCACCGCCTTACGATTACAGACCGATCACCGTTAAATATGGCGCTGACAGCTGTCAGTCCATAGAAACTTGTCAAACGTTCCATACATTCAGATTTTAACGAACACCGCTTACGATTACAGACGATTACGGTTTGGTGCAACTCACCCTAAGTGTTAACCAGTTCAAAAATTGATTTGTCAAACTATTCAAAGCACTGTGACCCTTTGATGAGGTGCTAGTGACCTAAGATTTAAACGTATCAATAGCCTGTCTAAAATATAATCAGTCCACACTTTAATCAACACTGTTTTTTTTTTAAAAGCGCTGCTGTATAGAATAGACAATATGTATCGACGTGGGGTATATTGTAGCCCGCGGGTTTGCTTGGGTTCTCCGCAATGCACGGGAAAATCCGCGCGGGCAGCTAGTTATAAATAAATTGTGATTCAAATGAGGTACCTCCTATACATCCTCATGTCCCCTTCTTCAGCGAACAGCTGCCATCCGATGCCTCCGCCGACGCCCTCGAACGCTGCCTGGATCTGCTCTGTGGATATCCTATCAATCTGTAAAGGAAATTATAAACGGGTCACCAATGTCGTGTTTTCGTCTACAAAATCGATTCACATAGTTTTTCTGTACTGCACCGCCGGCGTTAGTTAACTAAACTTGTCATCTGATTTAACGGACGAGTAACACTTTTCGAAGGTATGACCAAGTTTATTATAACGCGGGGCAAGTGTTCTACACGAGAGCACGTAATGCTGTTTCTCGCCGAGCAAGTCGCTTATTAATCTTTGCTTTTTAACATTGTCCGGTGGCTTGAATATGTCATGCTCGCTTAAAGGGCTTTGCTTACGGTGGCGTCGTTGATCGGGTCGCCACCTTCCCTAACATATGGTTGAGGGAGGCGATGGCTGAGATATGCGTCATACTCGTGATCGGGTGCTGTTTGTGGAGTCCGGACTGTTCATGCTTGCAAGGGCATAGTACCCAACTTCTTAAATACTACTTAGTGTTATTTTATTATTATCGTATTGACGAGAGACATCATTCCGATCTTGACACGTTTTATTGTTATTGACCATGTACATCACTGACAATATTACATTAATATTCCTTTTTTTTATTGTTTTGTTTTGACGCTTAGAGACCGTATACATCTCTACGAACATTGAATAATTATTGATTGTATTTGGACGCTCAGAGACCTTATACATCTCTGGAATACTGAATTAATATCATTAACTTTCTGTTAATGCACAGACCTTATTCTAATCGAATGTAATGGTCGTATTTTGTTTTGTTTTCATTTACTTTGTGACATTTAGTGTGTTGTTATATCAGTCGTTAATGTGCAAATTTTAAATTATTATTGTGTTAGATTATAATCTTTTATTGTATGATTATTATTTTTATTGTAAACTACATTTGACATGTAAAAGTGCCCTTGTGGCCTATTTGCAGAATAAATAATTTGTATTTGTATTTGTACATGTGGACACTTTCCAGTTTTTGAGTGGTCACAATTATTAAAAAAAAAACTGTAAGTTAATTTTTTAAATTATTTATTGTTTTTATTATATAATTAAATGCTCAACAAAAATAACAGTCATTAGTTGTATTAGGTGTTTCCTTAAAAAAGATATAATTAGTTTTTAAAAAACTCTCTTTTTGTCCATAGGTAAAACCTTAGCACCTTTGGACAGCATAAATGTACTTGTGGACGGCAACGTACCTATGGACATAACAATATAGCTTCTAAACAGCACAAAATCAAGTTAACAAAATGCTTAATTACCTACTTTAAATTCTAATTGCTATCGTTCCGCAAGTTATAATAATTTTTTTGCTTCCTTGCAGTACAATATTCCCTATATAAATCTTTGGCTGAGTCATCCGAACCAAAGAGAATATTGAATATATATCCGAACCATCGTCACCATCTGAATTATCCTGTAGAACATAACATTTATCGCAGATGAAATTGGATTCATCATCAGAATCAACATTTTCCATATAAGACTTTGAAACGCATTTCTTATGGTATGCCCCTTCACACATACCAGCAGGTAAGTAAATGATTTTTGCTATACCTTTTACATTTCACACACATTATACCTAATGATAATGGTTTATCTTCTATTATCTTAATTTTCTTTGAATTCCTTGTATTTTGTCCCGTTCTGTTATATTCCTGTTTTATAATTGTTTTGTCGACTTTTTTGTTTGCGCCAGGTAATTTGCTTGTACTCGGTTGTTCTGAATCATTTGTTCATGTTTTATTTTACATGCTGTATTTTTTTGCCCTGTACTCGTTTCAGCTCTTCAGCCTGAATAGCGTTTTTCTCTGGCGTATCAGTTAAAATTCTTGTCCAGCCTGGATTTTCCCACGTTGCGTTGTTTTTCTCGGTCCTGCTTTTGGAAATGGTTGAATAAGTTCTCCTACGACCTTCTGTACGTTAGGTACAGTGGCGTGCCTAAACTTTCGGAGTAGGGCAAGCCGAGACATATTTTTGTAGTTTCCTCGGATAATTGGCGCGATACAGAAGCCTCAATTAGATGTTTACCAACATTACTAAAATAAATCACAGCGATCATATGATTTTGGGAATACATGTGCCTTTTAATGGCTAAGCTAAGCTAAGTTATTTAAATCGCCATATCCACATGTATTCCGAACGTTTTTGTCGTTCGAAAAGAATATAGGTACCTACAACCCCTGCAATATAACTTATTAGAGTGAGAACAACCAACAATCCAATGAGTTTTATACACCGATCTATTCAGCTGAGAAGTACACCAATCACGGCGTAGGTTTTGGCGAAGAAATTAGTTGTTTTTTTCTGAGCAAAGTTTAAATTTTTTACCTTTCCTTCGCCAAGTAAAACTTGTACACACTTTAAATACTTAATCACAATCAGAAGGCACTACTTCCTCCATTGTCAATCTGATTAAACCACAACACAGCAAACAAAATACTTAATGACCGTTCAAACAAACCACAAAAAAAGTAATTGCAAATTGAAATTACAACTAAATCCAATGAAGTGAAGTCGGCCGTCAACACGCGCACGAGCGAATTTCGCATTTTGCTAGACTTGTGTACAACTTCATACGCATGCCCGGCTTAAAATCTCGTACTATTTGCTATATGAACCTATAATAGTTATATTATATCTCCTTATAAGGCACTATTAATGGGTAAGAAAGAGATAAAGATAGCTAGAATAGAAGCCCGCTTGCAAACCAACGCGTGCGAGCGAGATGACTAGCCGTGTCTCCAGCGAGGTCGGCTCGTCATCGCAGCGATAGTGCTGCCGGCAGCACACAATAGTTCGGGCTCTCGTTACCTTTGATTTTTGATCGAGTATTAGTTGTGGAAGGAACAAACATTGAAAAAAAATACAACCGAATTGAGAACCTCCTCCTTGTTTTTAGTCGATTTAAAA
The DNA here is from genome assembly GCA_945867215.1 of Epinotia demarniana. Taxonomy (NCBI): domain Eukaryota; kingdom Metazoa; phylum Arthropoda; class Insecta; order Lepidoptera; family Tortricidae; genus Epinotia; species Epinotia demarniana. The sequence goes on along the minus strand of OX244276.1, from coordinate 9,577,126 downwards.
AGAAATAAAGACAAAAGAAAAGAATGTCAGACATGGGGTCACCAGGGGGACTTCGAACCCTCGTGGGTTCGAAGTCCCCGTGGCTGTCAACCCGCAGCTTGACAGCCAGAAGCCTGAACCACTAGGCTACCGAAGCTTCTCGAATCTCTAATGTACGAATACTGTATAAAAAAAAAACTTTTACTTGTTTGGTACTAAATAGAAAAACCCTATCACTGAGAATCGTGGACGAGTTATGCTTTTTACCTCCACATACAGACAAATTACCAAGATAACGACAGCGGGGGCTTAATGACAGCGGGGGCTTAATGACATGGTCTATTTTGTTCTGACCCTATTTATAGCCTCAATTACTTTACTACATTAATTTACAAATGTTTATCACACCAAAAGGTGACCAAAATAGATAAATGACGTCACGATGGCATGTCCCACACCCCAAACCAATTAAGCCCAAACCGATTGTGTGTTTATTCTAAATACCTAGCCCACATTTTAAATAAGAGCTTTTAAAATAAACTAGGAAACTTTATTTTATTTCTTTAGTGGGAAAAAGCAGAGCTACGGTAGCCTAGTGGTTCAGGCATGCGGCTGTCAAGCGGCGGTCGTGGGTTCGAATCCCGGCTCGTACCAATGAGTTTTTCGGAACTTATGTACGGAATATTTACCGTTAGATTTTCGGTGAAGGAAAACATCGTGAGGAAACCGGTCTAATCCCAATAAGGTCTAGTTTTCCCTCTGGGTTGGAAGGTCAGATGGCAGTCGCTTTCGTAAAACTGGTGCCTATGCCAAATCTTGGGATTAGGTGTCAAAGGACCCCGGGCTCCTTTAGGGGCACTACCGGGAATAACGCTAGGAGGATGAGGATGATGAGTGGGAAAAAGCAGACAGACAAATGACAGAAACATACAAAATAAGATAATATAGTTATAGCCTATCATCATCATTATATAAACTATCATGCGGCCTGCCCCACGGCCAGCTGACACAGGTTATTATTATATACCTATTTATTTGACGACCGCTTTAGCCTAGTTGGTAGTGACCCTGCCTACGAAGCAAGAGGTCCTGGGTTCGAATCCCGGTAAGGGCAAAATTTTGTGTGATGAGCATGAATATTTGTTTCTGTCATGGATATTTTCTATATATTTAAGTATGTATATATCTATTATATATATCGTCGTCTAGTACCCATAACACAAGCTTTACTGAGCTTACTATGGGACTAGGTCGATTTGTGTAAGATTGTCCCCTTATATTTATTTATTTATTTATTATTTAACATAGTTCAATATGCAATTACAGCTTAGGGGCGATTCATAGATTACGTCATTTCAAGATGGTGGGGGGGGGTCTGGCCATTGGATGACGATAGTCATTTTATTAGGCGGGGAGGGTCCATTTCAAGGAATAACAGGACCTTGTTACATTCTGCTACCAGTAGCGACCATCCTATGGACGCTTGCCTTTCAAGATCAATCACAAGCGCGTTGTCAACCCATTATAGAGTTGAGAATTCGTTGTGTTCACTGCTTGAGAATCTAGGTCAAGCAGGCCCTTCACCCTCACCCTTGGCATTGGCGACCTTACTCACCACCAGGAACACAACACCAAAAAATACAGACAAGTATAGTGGTTTTAGTCTTCTGTACGGTGGAGGTACATACCCAGTTGGACGTCTCCGAATACAAGCAATATGCCCTGTATTGGATCTTAGTTAAATTAATGTACTATGCCATCCCTCATACATATTTTGCTATTGATATAATTGCTATCAACTTTTTCACAGAACATTTTTGGCATCTCTCACAACCGTCAAGTCTCACGTCAAGTCGAAACAAGACTAAACGCAAAAGAGCCGCCCGAGTCGGTTCTTTTGGACGGCCATTTGTTTCGGCTGATTGTGACCTAGTTGATCTAGCTTGATCTAGCTTCGCACGGTTACTATATTATACATATAAACCTTCCGCTTGAATCACTATCTATTTTAAAAAACCGCATCAAAATCCGTTGCGTAGTTTTAAAGATCTAAGCATGCATAGGGACAGCCAGCGGGAAGCGACTTTGTTTTATACTATGTACGAGTAGTGATGAATGCATCGGTTTGTTTTTTGAACAGGTTCGCGTGCAGCAGCTAGAAGGGCTGTAACTAGCTGCGGGTCTTGTCTGGCCTGTGGGTAGTCGCCACTACGGGGCTACCCGACTGCCGAAAAAATACGCGGGCGCCTCGAGGCAGTGTAGGATTATAACTGTGTGTGGAATGCATCGGTGTGTTACCTCGCTCCACAGCGGGTGCACAGTGAGCCGGTTGTCGACGGCGGGCGGCGGCAGCTCCACCTCGTCGCGCGTGTGCACGGCCGGGCCGACTCGCGCGCACCGCTCTTCCTCCATCTTGTCGAAGCCCGTCTCCACAGCATCGTAGAACTCGTCGTCGGGCAATGTGGAGTGAGGTCCCTCCTGGAGACAATAGTACATTGTTGTAGAGGCTAGAAAGGAGGCAATAGATGGACGAGTGGGTTCGAGGGCCGAGCCGAAATTGCAAATAATTGTAATTATGAGTCGAAATTAAGTACCTAATTTAAGATAATAATGTTCACGGGCCCGCAACAACATTGTTGGGCAGTTTAAACTCATAGTTGGCCTGTTCGTGCGATGTCCATCTGATGGTGGGTACACACTGAGCAAACGAACGACCAACGAACGCGAAGCATTTATGTGACAGCTATTTGTTAGAGTGAGATACATAGCCGTTCGTTGGCCTCGTGTGTACCCACCATAACCCCAGCTTTGAAGCCTGAATTCTGACCATCCTTTGCCACATTTCCAAGCAGTGGCGTGAAAAAGGTATTGTTAAAAATCATCATCTTGACGGATCATTTGAACATCGTCTGTGCGCGGGGGACAACGCCTCTCGTGACTATGTAAGCCAATCCAGGAACGATATTTGCGGTTAAATAAATACAGTACATATATATATATGAGGAGGCATCCTTTATTACACCTAAAACAATTATGTACCTAACGTACGTTACCGAAGAAATACAGATGCATAAACAAAAACGTTGCGAATTATGAAATTCTAGCTGATAATAAGTTTAAAACGAACAATGAACTTGACCAGAAGTTGCACCAAGAAAACGTCAACTAAGATATATTATAATTCTTCGCACGCTAACCCAGATACGCAAAGGACATCGTTAGGAAACGAATTTAGTCGATTGCATGTAGGTACTGTCGCCAGCGGTTCGCCTAGCATGATAAGTTGGCGGCGGCCTAGTTACTATGGTGTTACAACACCGTAAAAACTTCTCCTTGGAACTAATGATGCTACAACTTAGAAAAGTTGAAAAACCCCCGCCATTTTCATTTCAAAGTCCTTTATCTCAAAAACGGCTGAACGGATTTTCATGAAACATGGCTAAGAACACTCGGGATAAAATTATCTATGACACTGAAAAATACCGCATCCAAATCGGTCCATACGTTTGGGAGCTACGATACCACAGACAGATATACACATACACAGACAAGTTAAACTTATAACTGAAGACCCCTCTCTTTGCGTCGGGGGTTAAAAAGAAGTTCGAAAAACCTAGAGTCAATCACATACGCTATGAATTATGTCGATAACTACCTAGCTTGTATATTAACAAAAATTAAAGGCCCGGTTTTATCAAAGATCTACTTTAGGTAGCTTTTTTGAAAGCATTAAAAAACACCAATAAAAATTCAAGCCTTGTTTTTATTTATATACGTTAGATATCCATTATAATCATATGTTTTAAGTGTAAGATACTTATAATTATATTGTATGCACGGCAATGTCATCATAAAATTGTAAGAACCGTTAGGTTTATAAACCTACTCGAAAATACAAAGAGAAGAGTGAAGTTAATGGTTATTACCATTATCTAACTGAACTGACCGGAAATGGACAGGGAAATGGTCTATTTAAATATAATTCTATTGAACTAGCTGCCCACGCGGCTTCGCCCACGCAGGGCAATGAACGCAGCCATAAAATATATCCAATACAATAACCATCCAGAAAGCCCATTCTACACGAAGGTGACGGATTACTGAAATCGGGTAAGCGGTTTCGGAGATTACCCATTAAATACAAACTTACAAAGCTACAATCTCAGACTTTTCCTTTTTATAATATTAACATAAGTAGGTAAGCATAAATATAGATAAACTGCTTCAGATAAAAACAATTGCACTCAAGTAAGTATTCATCGAATTTAAATGAAAGTCTACTCTATGCTTTTAACAATAATATAAATAAGGTCTCAGTCACTGAGTCCCATTTTAAAAAGTCAGTCTTTTTTACGCGAGCTTCTTAACGTAATTCGCCATGAATAAGAGCGTTGACCTTATGATATGTTTATATATATCTAACCTTTGATAATTAGCATTGCGATTGTAAATTTAAACTCGTAGTAATACCTAACTAATCACTATGCTTTATGATATAAAATGAAATTGAGACTACAGTCGTAATAAGTAAATTTAAATAAAACGATTGAATAAAATGTACCTCGAGATATTGTACATAAGAGTTGAGTGACGTGAGTGAGTTTAAGAAAGAGCGAGCGTAGCGAACGAAGAAGTGAAGAAGTAACGGACGTACAGACGGACAGACGGACAGACAGACAGACAGACAGACAGACAGACAGACAGACAGACAGACAGACAGACAGACAGACAGACAGACAGACAGACAGACAGACAGACAGACAGACAGACAGACAGACAGACAGACAGACAGACAGACAGGCAGACAGACAGACAGACAAACAGACAGACAGACAGACAGACAGACAGACAGACAGACAGACAGACAGACATTAAATGATCCTTACACCAGTTTAGTCAATCATGGCGTTAATAACCAGCTAGAGAAGCTAGACGTAACTCAACATTTAACTACAACTTTATCGATTGACGGTACGAATTCACGAAATTCGCAAGGTCACATTAACTCCCGATCAAAACGTAAGTTCGTTAGAATGACATTGATACTACAAATTGATCACGATCAGATAACGCAAGCTCGATGTAGACACAAAACCAATGACACCCAAACTTAGTTATTATGATCATGATTGATCAACCGGGTTTCATTGAAACTTGAGCAGAATAGAAAAAATATAAATATTACTAGTTTCTGCCGCGACTGTGACCGCGTGGTACTCGTTTATATCGTAGCTCCATACAAACTTTCACCCCCAATTTCACCCATGATTTCCGGGATAAAAACTGTCGGTACGACTTTAGAATCGTTGTCATCGAGTTCATGGCTCATTTTTTTTTCATAGATTCTACTCATTAATAGATGATTCCTCACCAAATTTCAAGTTGTGAAAACCCATAGTTTTTGAGAAAAAAAATATTAAAGTTTCCATATAAATTTCCATGGATGGCGTCATTACGTGTGATTTTTGACACTTTTTTTTACTCCGTTTTTCCAAATACCTGAATTACCAAATCTTTATTACGCGTTATACCTAAGACAGCGGCGCTACCACGAACTTCGAGATATTTCCATCTCTAGATCGCACTCCCTTACTCGAGTGACAGGGATGCATGTATTACGAACTTCGACTTTCGAAGTTCGTGGTAGCGCCGCAGGTCGGTGTAGGTACACCTGAGTGAAATAACACATTTTCGGTTCTGGCGCTTCGCCGGCCGCTGCCGCGGCACGCTCGCTTTGCTCGCTCGGCTCGCGCGCTAGGGTCGCGGTACACCTAACACTCCTCCTCGCTTCGCTCGTCGTCGTACCTACACGGACCTGCCTTAGAGTATGTCGAATTAGCCTTTTGCGTTTTTGGTCATATGGGACTAAAACAACTAACAGATCCCTACATTTATGATATTATATTAAATATTAACCGTAATTGATTAAAAACTTACCTAAAGAACATCTACCAATACCAACACGTAAAAAAGAACTCGCACAAGTGTCATTGTCAGTCAAAATCTTTTCGAAATACACAGTAATGGAAATTTTAATATTTTTTTTCTCAAAAACCATGGATTTTCACAACTTGAAATTTGGTGAGGAATCATCTTTTAATGAGTAGAATCTATATTTAAAAAATGAGCCATGAACTCGATGACAACGATTCTAAAGCTGAGCCAAACTGTCTTATGTGCTTCTCCGGGACTCAAACTATCTCTATAGCAAATTTAATTTCAATCGGTTCAGCGGTTTAAGCGTGGAGATAGATAAATAGACAGACAGACAGCTGACACTCTTTCACATTTATTATAATGTACGGGTATAGTATGGATGGATGATCAATTATTAGAGTCAATCAAATTGAAATACGACCTTTTTGGCCCTTGTCACTATGACAGTAAAGGTAAGTGTTTCAGTTTCCTCAAACACTTTTACGCCATGTTTGTATTCGGTTCCGACACGGGCGTGGTGCTGCACAACGCCATGCCCGTCCATTAACGCGCCTTTATAAGCTGGTTGCACATTGAATTTGTTAATATAAACGTCTTCAGAGCGAAGTGAATGCATAACAGATCAAAACGCGACTTCTCGTAGTGCAGACGTCCTAATTCGTAACATTCGACTCTCTATCAATGATTATCTGCAGAGTGGGACAAAATGGCCTGTTATCGTGTTCACACGTACGTAAACTTACGCAACTATTACGCATGCAAATCGCCAATATACAGCGCCCGATAAGCCTTGCAGTTTAGTGTCACATGCATTTTAATAGCAAGAAATCTAAGTAAATGTAATCTAAGTGATCGTAAGAATCGAAATAACTAACACAACTTCAAGGAAACTTCCCTAACTAGAATAAGAATATAGAACTTATAAATTGATATATTGGATATAACGACGTATCTTTTGTTTTGTCTCATCATCATCATAAACTAAAGAGCCGGGCTCTTCTCGGTGGACTAATACGCCATTAAATTAACTTTATCTGCAGCTTTCCCTGCCACTCCTTCCTTCTATCATTCCTTCAATTATAGTTTTAATGTAATTAGCATGTCATGTCAGGTACCCTAACATATTTCCCCTTTTTGTTCTTCTTTTTGTCCAACTAATACCTTCCAATCTTCTCCATGCCCACATTTCAAAAGTGTTCAGTCTCTCTTTAGCTTGAAAACACAATTCGATTGGATACGGCAAAGAAAAGTCTTGTGGGCTGTTTAACTAAGTTACAAATTACAATTTTACCAGTCGCTACTGCACGTCTATCATGAGACGGCCGCGACATACTCTCGATTTTTCTCGCACCATACCTCTTGTTCTAAGTGTTCTAATAAGAGAGAGACGGATAGTGCGAGAAAAATCGAGAGTATGTCGCGGCCGTTTCATGATAGACGTTCTAGTCACACTGAGGCGCTCGCCCAATAACGACTGGCCATTCAACCAGTTTTGCCAGTTAGGACTTGTAAAGTTGTAAGTCACAGTTTAGAAACAGCCCACTGGACTTAGTGGGGGTAATTGTCAGATTTAGGTTCGCGACTCTTCTGTAGGACATTGCCAAAGTTAAGGGCTTTAAAGCCTTATTTTTGGTGGAATACTGAATCCGCATAAACGGCGCCGCCTCTTCTATAATCATATAAACATAATTTATATAGAAGGCTTAACTATTTACCTCAGAAAAGTGGTCGTTTTTTTGCCTGAACCCAGTAAGTACATAAGAATCGGTAACATTGAACAGTGCACGGCTTATATGTAGTTCTCAAACTATCCACATATTACCCACTATCGAAGCCAATCCCATTGTCTTAGATGTAGGTAAAGGTAAAATGGGTTTGCACCGGTGACCTATATCGGAATAATGAAATGGATTCACTCTTAAGAGACACGGCGGCCTCGCCCCGATACGCTTGGAAGCTTGTAGCTGAGTTAAAGAATAATAAAAAATATAACCTATTTACTACAAGTAGCAATCAGCTAGGTTTCAGGGAAAAGAGGAAAGTGGATTATGAAATTCATATACCACTCATATTATGAATGCACGAATCTCATAGTGTTCCCTTATTTAGATAGGGTAATATATATGTATTGAAAATAATAGCTCCATCCAATCAAAAGATAGAAATTCAAAACTTCGTCTGGACATAAAACTTTTTTGGACGATTCTGAGTGCGTTATTGGAATGGTTTTGTCAAGCCTATTTATTATTTTGGTATATAACAAAAGTAGAGTAAGTAAATTTTACAGATACAGATGCCACGCGTATTGCTCCATTTACATTTTCCATGTCATGCCTAAGGAGCCCCACGATAAAACAAATTAAAGTTTTAAAATAAATTAACTCAACATCAATAAACGGGCGTTTAAAACGCCGCCGCCGCTGTTGGTAACATGTACATTAACCGCTCGGCCACGACTTTGGTCTTAAGCGACCTGCGACCAGCGTTTTATCTGTTCATTGCGCGGTCGAGATGCGCAACGCACTGTGGTTAGTTGGGCTCACGCGCAATGAACAGATAAAACGCTGGTCGCAAGTCGCTTAAGACCAAAGTCGTGGCCGAGTGGTAAGGGCTTCATACCTACTTTGAGAATGATTCATCGACGCTACATTGATTGCAAGTTTATGGTATGTTTACTGTGAAGATTCCTTATTACGTGGCTAAAACGTAAAATTCCCGCTAATCATTTTTAATCCAAAGGCTTGGCACGATGCGTAACCTAACCCATCTTGTTGTGTTCAGCAAGATAAGCATTGTCTGCAATGTACTTAAGAATTGAGCTAAGTCTTTACGCTGACATAAAATTAATATTACAAGCGCATATTTGCCGTAAAAATCTCGACATAAAACAAGCAAGTGGCAGTAAAACAGCAGTAAAGTTATTCCGTAATATTATTTACTTTAGCCGGAGATAAGAAAACACGCCGCAGCCGCAATCAGTCATTTCAAAACAAACAAAAGATCGGCCTTCTGCTAAATATAACTGAGACATTGATGCGTGTTTCAGGGACAAGCAGTATTAACTGAACCGGACTGGGAACCTTCAATCGTTTGCATAAAATCAAATGGAACGGTGGAAGATTGACATATCGTTGCAAAAATGGGGAAAAATACCAGGGAATGCTAAGAGTTGTGGGACATATTTATGAGTAAGTTGTGTGCACCCATATTTTTACACTTGACCGTACAAATATGCCCGGATTCCATCAGGAAAGGAATGAATTAAAATGGGATTAAATAGTTTTCTCCTTTAAGAGTCCGCAGTAAGCTCGATTCTCCATACAAACGTAGTTCCGCTCTCATTTTGAAACTACGAGTTGGATTGTAACGAAACTTTGCATGAACATTGACATGAGGTATATCTATGTCTGTAATTAGTTTATGTAGCTTCAGATACAATAGTAATAAAAATACAGCGAATTTAAGTTTTTCATACAAAACTTGTTTTTTCTGTATTTCGTTTGTTTTATAAACTGGAACGATATAAACTAATTACAGACACAGATATACCTCATGTCTTTGTATATGTAAAGTTTCATCACAATCCAACACGTAGTTTAAAAATGAGAGCGTAATTACGTTTGTATGGGAAGGTGAAATTCGGCCGAGCTTACTGCGGACTCCCACGGAGCGCTGAAATCCCATACAAACGTAATTACGTTTTAATTTTAAAACGGTACAACCAAACTTCACCAAACTTTGTATGCATAATCAAAGGCATCATATCTATGCTTTTAATTAGGTTTGGTTAGAAAATATCAACCAAAAGCGTGTGATGCGTATTTTGGGTAAACAATAACTAAAACTAAATTCGCTCGTTTACTTTAAAGTAATTAATATAGCGCGTCTATCACTCTGTGCATTGGGGCATATATAACTTCGAGTTGCAATAGATAACAATTTCAGGAACAGATGCCAACGTAGATGAAACGGAAACCTCCATCCCGAAACTGAGATAACAAACGTATTATAACGGAACAATCGCCCATTTGTCTAGCTGGTTAAAATATATGTTTACATATAAACGACTCGACACTACCAACGCTACGTTACAATTATTTGGAAACTAATCGAAACCAAGCAGACGCGGCAAGGTATCATCGTTTCGAGGGAGGCACACCCCTTTATGGCGTGTCGGAACATTTACACTGGTGACGTCATTCCGCACCCCACAACCTTACACCATCCTGACCTGACAACGGCTATTTTTGGTATTCGGACAGACAATTTGACTGCCCGTGACTGTCATAATAGCCAATCCTATGTCACATTTGGATGTAAGCACGCAATCTAAATATCAGACAGCTTCGACCGTTCATTCCACTTCAGGCATGATAATGACAATTGCTTACGTCAGATAATGAAGTTCGTACTTCGTACATACATTCTTGTCTACATTACACGAGTACGTTGGATAATATCCTAATATTATCCAACTTACTCGCCAATTTAAGCCAAAGTAAGTTGTATAATATCCTAATATTATCCAACTTACGCCAATTTCATAGGTACCTATCCTTACCTATGAAATTGGCGTTTTGTATGGAGAATTTTATGAAAAATGTGATTTTCATACATTGAATTTTCTGGATTATTCAGCCAATGTCGAATTCAAAGCAAACAAAATTTTGGTAGGAATATAGAAAACGTTTAAGCTACGTTACACATATCTTAATTACTTAAAAATAGGTCGCATCATAAAATAATACGAATTGGAAACACTTGAACCGGCAGCACATGAAAAGGGTGGTGTAATTTGAAACACTAAATAAAAAATATTAAACTCTATTATTTTTATTTAAGACCTTTGTTACATAGTCTAATATTTAAATTAAGAATTAATTTGGAAGTTGTAATAGAAATGAATAAATTACGCACAAAATAATATCTGTGAAAAAACGCCAATTTAATAGTAAGGACCTAATAGATAGGTATGTCTAGCTAGTTCATTAATGGTAGCAGATGTTATGAGACTAATTTTGATCAATTTAACAGCATGTCAAGGACAACCGTCATGATCAATTATTAACACAAATAGCCCAAGCACTTTATTTTCATTAGTATGGAAAAAAATTGAAATTTGGAAATAATTCATAACAGCAGCTTTTTTGTGTATAACTGATATATTATCATTTTAGTAATTACGTAGACTCAAAATCCACCAAAATATTAGTCATCAAAAAATCGATATTTAACCAATTCCTGAAAAAAGAGGAAAAATTTTAATATCAATTATGTAATCCATATTCATACTTTCATACTAATATTATAAATGCACCGCTGAACCGATTTGCATGGAAATTTGGTATGGAGATAGTTTGAGTCCTGGGGAGGACATAAGATAGATTTTATCCCGGAAATCATCCCCTAAGGGGGTTAGATGGGGCGTGAAAGTTTGTATGGAGCTGCGATATAACCGAGTTCCACGCGGACGGAGTTATAATGTCAATAAACTTCCTTCAAACAAATTCGTCGAACACATTACACAACTGAAGACAAGAGAAGGAACGTCAGGTTTATCATGGAACTAAACATATTTAAGCATAAGATGAGACCAAAGTGAAAAATTTCCATTATTCTTTTCGCCAATATTTTGTAAATGTCATATCCTTCGGTTAAAGCGCTCGTAATTCTGCTTTCCGCTATACCGTGGTATACCTCAAGCCTATACTATTTATAAAGAAAAAATCATAAGCAGCCGCGCCAAAACGGAGCATGCTCGCTGAACATTACCGTATCAAAAGATCATATAAATAGTCTCCACTTGAAAGTTCATACGTCTCTCTGACTAACCATAACAGAACGCCTATCTATCAGCGGAAGACAAGGTCAGGCATTATCATTACATCACACGCCGGTTTAAAAAAAAGGCCCGCCACAATATGGTCTTTGTTCTGGGGCTAGTGTGGGAATTAGTATATTAATGGCGTGACGTCATACGATCCTGGTGGATTGCCTCCTAGCAAAAATACTACGCCTGGAGTTTAGTCATTAAAAACTAACAATCGTAGATTGTCTGTAACGGCGGACAGTGGATGGATGTTTAATTGATTGAACATTTTACCGCCCACAATTTGTCTGCTTTTGCCAAAGGTTGGCTGGTAGAGAAATTAATTGAACGCTTTAATCGCAGGGCGGGCTTCAAGCGACACTTAGCTACAAGCAAGTTGGTGTCAAATGTATGAAAACAACTCTGGTGGATGAGCAGCCTTACGCAGGTTATACAGACACTAAAAAACAAAGCCTGCATGAATATCCCGTCGTCGGTCGTATTTAATGCTTCCATGTCCTTATATATAAGTGTTAAGCGGTATGACGGTTTGGCAAATCGGCCTTAGTTCTTAAATAAATGTAGGTATAGATAGAAGATAAATTCTTGAAGTCATACGTTAACTTCCGAAAAATATATAATTAAGTATGGAAGTCATCATTACAAATTAGTCATCAATGTCGTATCGCACCGGACAATAACAACACCGTTATCAATAACCACAATGAATAAGAAGACCCCACGCGGATTAGTCACAAGTTCAGAGTTCTGACGAAATAGATCAATTGTTTACATCGCCTGTTCACACTAAATATTCGATTTCAGCGACGCTTGTCGAAGCGAACGCCAATAGCAATAGCACACGAGGTCAACGCAATGATATGAATCAATCAGGAAGTAGTTAAAGGATTCAAACATCGCTGAATCAAATCGATTTTAATGGGAATTTATTTTTGACACAAACTATTTTATTGAAGGAAGGTCTTTAGACTCTCACAGACGGCCGCAGCGGTCGATAGTAAACTTGCCATTATCTGATAAATTTAATATTGGCCGCCACCACAGGCCGCGCCAGTGTTAATCAGGCCTTAAGTGATCAAAGACAATAATATAATATACCTACACAAATTAATGCCCAAACTACTTGATCATTTAAGATAAATATAATGCGTAAGTTCTTATAACGATAAGCAAGGTGAGAAAGGGAGAATGTGCGAAATAAAAAATAACATTCGTGATGACTTTTCACAGAAACAGATGTATAAATCGCAAAATACAATGACTTTAACCTGCGTTTTAAGCCAAAAGTGACAATAATAATAAAGGATACCTATAAGAAACTTTAATGGGCGTTTTTTTTTTCACTGAATGTTTGGGTGTTATTTAAGGCGCCGTAGGTTCAGCGAAGTTAAGCGAACAGAAATTTTGAAACAATATAATGCGTTTGTTTATAATAATATGATTTAAAAAAAATACGAATAGTAATCTTAAGGCTTTTCTGCAGGGAAATCAGTGTTTAGAAACATGATTAGGCAATTTTCGCTAGATAGAAAAAAATCACGAACATAGGTCTTAAAGGATCTAAAATACACTTAAAATATTTCTTACAAATTATGCACAAAAGCTAAAAATATTAAAATGGCTTCTGAAAATCGGCAATATGATGTTTGAGAGAAATCAGTGTTTACTTTTTTATTTATTTAAACGGAAAAAAATATAAAATTAAAAATCATGATTTCCGCGCTTCCGAGCATGCACTTCCATCTCGCTCACGCTTATGCTCAGTGAGAGGGAGAGAATACCATGAACGTACGGCGCCTTAATCCTCGGAACGATCGGAAGCCTTTGAAGAACATTTCGTAGGTATACCGCCTATAGCAATCTAAGTATTGTATACCAAGCAAAACATTTCATAACAAACTTAAGGGTTACTAAAGTAAGGTTTAATATCGAATATCAAAAGCCTAACAAAACGCAATTGATCGCCACCAAGTACACAATCGTAAACCCCAGGGGTTTGTTGGTACACAATAAGAATAAAGGATAATTAATACCAATCAATAGTATCAATAACTAAAAAACGATGCGTATAAAGCAAAATAAAGGGGCACAATTCAGTTCATGATATTTTTAAATTGGTTTCGTGGCTATTTATAGCCAAAGAATAGTTGTGATTGATTGGTATATGTAACCGCAATAGATTAACATTCCAGGGAGTGTTTACGAATTTACGTATTATCTCTCTCACGCGGTAACCACCGCGTGAGTCACACGATATTGTAAAAGCGTAAATCCATTTTTCGTAGTTGGACAATGAAGTCTTTCCACTGACTGCTATGTAGGTAATTCAAATGCCGTTCAATGAGTAATTAAATTATTCCTGGATTCTGTTCTCTTTGAGGTGACCACGGCTGGTATTCCCGAGTTTTCGAGTTCCACATACCTAATTAATACCATATTAATGAACTATTTACGAGGTTTTTTTTTCAAATTACAATCCCAAAATGGTGACTATTTCCGCACGAATAGTCCCAGAACCACTCCTAGCTTTATTGTTTATTACATTACAAAACGTTAATTTCAATATTTTGTGGTATAATCAATTCTTGATTTATCAGTTTTATTCTTACTATCTTGGCACATTTATATCAGTCACGGCACGGTCGATTTTAAACATATACACTTTTGCACCGTATTCCCTTGTGACAAGGCGAGAAATGTATACATCTGTTTGACGTCAACTGTACACGACTAGGTACACTCCGAGAGCCGAGCCACACGGACCGGGCGACCTAGGCCGGGTGCCAGATGGACTCCATTATGCGCGATAGCGTATCGAGTTACAATAACCACAGCCCTACGTAACAAATGTGACCCTAATATTATTTCGCAATGCACCGCTGTTTTCGCACGCGTAATTTAGATCGCCCGCATTACGGACAACGTCATTAAAATGCAGAAATTCGTAATCAAAAACGAACGTCGCAATAATTTACTTTAAAAACAAAGTATTAACCGACTTCAATTCAGTACTCCGCCAAACTATGTGAACATTTCCACATTTCCTTTCGACATTATGTAGGCCGATAATATTTGAGGCGATTCGTCGATTCTTCAAGGTTCTCACAATAACCTTTGTCACTTCATTAGTTGATATTTCAACAGAATCATATCAGAATCTGTGATGTACAGAGGAATTCCATAAGTCATCTGTCTGTCTTCATTAGTGGGTGTTACCGGGTGTTAATACAGACACGAGTTATAATCGAAAATACCGATAAATGAGTGCCTAATATATTTGAGGAGTTCCCTCAATTCCTAATGGTTCCCAACATCCAACTGGAGTTCTGATAACAATGGGACCAACCTGGAAAAATAGACTGTCCGATAAAAAATGAATTGTACGAATCGTTTCATAAATGACGGAGTTCTGAAGTCACACATAAACAAAAACATACAACCTCCTCATTCTTTGAAGTCGGTTGAAAATAAGTAAAAGATAAAGTGATTTTTACAATCTTCCCTAGTTCGCGACTAGACGCGCTTTTGACGGTAGCAATAAAATCGAAGAGCGTTGTTGTGATGGATTTTTATTGTTGGACGTGAGAAGGTTCCATAATAGACCCGAGTCTCACACTATTTGTACTGTTGTTCCTTTACAAACAAAAACTGAATCCATTCAATTCAAACAGTATTCAACCCGAGTTCGTTTAGGACAACAAAATCACTTCAATGCGTAAAGGAATGTTTTGATGCCTGATAATTGAGTTTACATGGAACGCTTAAATACGCTAAACGCCAGCAAAAGCTTTGCACATTCTTCCTAATCATCACAAAGTACACAACGTGAGACGTGAGCTTTATGACGTCAACATAAAGGCTGTATTGGTTTGTTACTAAAGCTATATAGAGACGAGACGCCGTCCACGCCCGTTCACTGAAGATACGATCACTACTTTAGAGAACAACCACGTAAGTGTATAAGGAATCTTTTGACGTATGACGTTTCTCTACCAAGAATGTAATAACGATATCAGTCTTTACCCCACTTTTCTGACCACGATTTTGCGAACGCATTTAGTACGGTGCAATAGTTACGTCAGTATTGAATAATCGTCAGAATGAACGTACAGTCACCGGCATCAATATCTGCAGAAACAAAGCCGGCAAAAATATCTGACACGTTTTTATGTCATTAGACATAGAGTCGTGTCAGATATTTATGCGTGCTATGTTGTGGCAGATCTTATTGCTGGTGACTGTACAGGAAGTCCGAGGACGATAATATGGGTGTTAGGAGGGATCGTTAAAATGAACGTACCGTGACATTTCATGATGCGATTGTAACATAACAAGCTGTTTTCAAAGTTAATATTTAGTTTAATTATAGCTTTGCAGTTTGCGATAGGCAAACTAGTGCTCCAGTAAGATAGCAATAGTTTCAATATACATAGATTACTTTACTTGTGTAAGAACGGGACATCTTAACTATTTAGCTAATGAGTAAAGTTCATTGATACTGTGATAACAGTTTCGTTATTTCGAAATCGTGATTAAACCAAGAATAAATAAAAAACTGTCTGTGACCTGATCATGTGACAAAATGATCGCATAACCTAAGTTTTCCGTTGGACGGAACACTAACAAAAGTTCTAATTTCCTTAAACTTTATCTAATGATCTTTAATGCGGCAATCAGCAAAAATTAATCAAAATCCACGACCAGGTAGTCGAGTCGAGAAAATCATGATATTCGTCTTCATTTCTCGCGCAGATGAACGTCACACACAAGTCGTGCTCTGCAAGATAACATAGCTAAGACGCAACGTGCATTCGCGTTTGACACGATGGCATTGTGGCAGTATCGTCATGTTATTGGCAAGGCTCTGTAACTGTCACACTGAACAATTGACACAAGCGAACGAGAAAGAACATAACGAGCATAAAAAGTTAAGAAACACTGTATTTCGACTACAAAAGGTAGCTTATGTACCCAGAGTATAATTTCGAATCGATTGATACATCATTCATTAAAATCGACTCGGTATTAAGACACGCGGCAAAATCTCAAATAACATTAGACTGTTTTGGAAAATAAAACTGCCCTCGAATTTATTTAGGAGTATCGTTAATTTTATGAAAGCAAAGTGCGCCATACTCATGGAATGATGTCCGAAACCCACCCCGATGAAGTAATTTCTTGCATAACAGTTGCATGTTTTCGCCAATGTGCCTTTCTGCGTATGGCCTGCACTTGACCCATTGTATAATCAGAACAGAAAATTACGATTGCATTGACCACGTTCGTTTGATATTTAAACGGTTTTTTGTAGAATATTTATACCTAGCCCTGGTTTACGTGATGAGTAATTAATGAGATTTCTTTATCTCTCAGGTATATCATATCAGACAGAGTAACGATGTAAATGACATCTTTATTTATTATGACAGACTTCAAAATGTTGAGTAGCCTTTTTGACATTCGCCGGTTAAAGGGATAAAGATGTCCGCATCTTATCATCATACATCTGTAAAAAAAAATCAGCTCTTTATTGGGTTCACCTTTCCAAAAACCCTATTCTATCTTTTATTCTTTTTGTTATAAATACAGTCAAGGAATTAAAAGGTTCGCCACTTTTGGACATTGTATGTAGTTGCAGAAATAATGTCCTATGGAATAAAAGCGTCATGGCGGCCCAAGCGTTATGTGGGTCGCAACAAACCGGAGTAGCAGCATACTGCACATGTGAAGCTTTACCCACTGTGGTCAAGAATTTCCCTTTTCTTGTCGAAACTTTCATATGTCGTTTGAAGGGCATTCAGTACAATGTGGCACGAATCATATATATTCTTGATTGTAAGGCGAGTTGGACAACAATGTGCGAATCGCCGTAAGCTCGCACTCAATATTATACTGTGCTAAATTCAAGCACTTAAGAAGCTTGACATATTCCACAAAATAGATGAACAATCACACAGTTAGTAGCGGACAAAGTCGCCAAATATATTGTAACAAATCATTACTCTTACAGTACATTTCCTACATTGCCTAGTCATTACTCTCAATATGCACACAAATAGTTATTGGAACACGTACCTAGACAAAAATGTGATCAAAAACATAACTAGGTAATGCAGTGCAAGCATTTTGTGAATAAGCCAAGTAGAATTCGGTTTTAATCACGAATAGTAAACGAATTAGAAAACTTTGAAATAAAAGGTTAGAATCCGACTACTGCTGATAAGAGCTTTGTTCTTGTTTTCTTTAGTAAAACAAGTAATTATATACTTTGCAAGTATGCAGTCCAACCCCCTTAATCCCTTACGTATGCATAACATTTAAGAAACCTCTCTTGACTAAAATGAGGTTTTCCACTTTGTCACAAACACATATGTCATTTATTTATTTGTATGACACTAATTCATTACAGAGTCGCTTTACTTAATTATTAAAATATGTTATCTAACTTCTTCACCCATTAAAACAAATACAGACAAACGAATTTTAACTATAACAGGAAGGGCAAGACTTCGCCTATCACATATTTTTCGATAATTTCTGTTGTATGAAAGGGATAACATCCGTAGGGACTATTTTTCAGGATATAGATTGGATCTTCAGCAGCAACACAGGATATATTTTATCGCGCGACTCCGCTCAATTTTTTTGTAATAGGCGAAGCGAGTGGCCCGGGTAATTAGTCGGAAATAAACTTATACATTTGGAAAATGTGCAGCTGCATACATATAAATAAATATATTGAAATAAAAATGAAGTTAATAGAAATTACTATTAAAACGTATATTGACATCACTAAAAAGAGGAAAAATAATATTCTAAATATATTTACACAAAAACATAAGCCTTTTTCTGAGACAGTCCGTTAAAAAATATTAAATTAATCATAATGACGTAAACACCGCAACGCATCTGTTTCAACAATTCTCACCTGACGAAGGCTCTTTTTGAAAAGTTTGAACTTCATGGCGAATCCAACAGAGTAACTTTCAATACAAAAACGTCACAAAACACATCGGAACTAATTAATTTCACAAACTTGACCGTTTGGTCACCGATTTTATACGCGGTGCAATTTTTACGTATAATTGTTTGACGGAACGAACCCGCGACGTCTGTCGTCAGCTACCGCTCCGCGACGAGTGAGTGGAGACAGACCGCGATGCTCCTCCAACATTATGTTTCAGGAAAGCTGTTCATCTATAGCCTTTTGTTTATTATTTCAGTTACGTTAGCGAGTTAGTAATGATTTTGTGGAATTTATTTCGATAGTGAAGACTCTATTTTTAGTTTTATAATCAAAATTCGGAGAAGCCTTTGAGTTGTAGGTGAATAATACGGGCACACATTACGATTACAGATGCGTGTTGTCTACTTCATCAGACGGTTTCTTAAGAAATATTAAGTACTTACGCTGTATATAAAGAAACTAGTAAGATTTGGCTGTGTATATAGTTTTGCAAACCATGCGTGTAATTCGTTTATTCGCTTTGGATGTTTCGCTGATACGAATATTATAAATATGAAATGTGAGAAATTGGATGGTTATAATGTTTGTCACGTTAAACGTCTGAACGGATATAGAATACCTTTAAGAATAGAGATAGAGATATATACCAATAGCCATTTTGGAGATAGAATTTTTTTATATTTATATTCACGCCATTATTCCCAAAAGGGGTAAGCAAAGCACATGGACCTTATGTTCCAGTGCCACTTTTAGCATAAATGTGGGTAAAAAAGATCGACAAAATTTTATATCGCAGTGATAAGTTGCTAGCCCATCGCCCACAACACACTTCAACCCAGTTCTTTATATATTATACATATTATGTATTATATTAAAATAGTGAAATTAAAAAGTTTACATACTTCAACATCATCATCATAATTAAGATATCACTTCATACTCGTAAAATGACATGATTAGGATCAAAAGAGGTGTTAAATGAGGTACCTACCTAATAATGAATGATATCGTACGAATGGCAACATAAAAATATATTCAGAAAACATTTTAAATCAATTACACGTATTTCAATGTAAATAACTAGTAAAGAAGATCACCAACTGAGTGAAACGATAACAATCCCTAGATAAAATTATCGTCTTTATAAAGAATTAAACAAATCATACACGACAAACTCCGCCGATACTGCATTTATTTGAACTAAATAAGAGGTCATTGCTCCCTACTACTATCTAACGAGGTTGCATGTTGCATTAAAGATGCATGAATGAGACAAATATAGAGTAGACTAACTAGTCACTGCCTCACATAGATAATCGATTTGAATTGTGCATTGTGCGGCCTCTAGCGGCTATTGTGTACAGTCAAGTGCAAAAATATTTATCGACTTAATCTATACATATAAATACCTATGTCCTGACTGACTCACTCATCAACGCACAGCCGAAACTACTGGGACTAGAAACTTGAAATTTACACCAGGACTTCCTTTTATGACCTAGACAACGGATAAAACGGTATTTTTGGAAATTCCATCCCTAAGGGGGTTAAATGGGGGTGCAAAGTTTGTATGGGGGAATAATTATTTTTTTAACTAGAGACTTGAAACTTTGTAGAAAGATTACGTATTAAGATACAATAAAAGTAATTTCAGCGTTTTAGAAAATTCCACCCCTAAGGAGGTTAAATAGGGGTGCAATGTTTGTATGGGGGAAACATCAATTTTTGAACTATGAACTTGAAACTTTGTAGAAAGATTACTCATTAGAATACAAAAAAAGTAATTTCTGCGTTTAAGAAAATTCCACCCCTAATGGGGTTAAATAGGGGTGCAATATTTGTATGGGGGAAACATTATTTTTTAAAGTAGAGTTTTGTAACTTTAGGTTATTTTTATAACGTGGGCTAGGGACAAGAAGGGATTTTTGGAAATACCTCCCCTAAGGGGGTCAAATAGGGGTGCAAAGTTTGTATAGGGGAATCTTTTTTTTTGAGCTAGACTTGAGACTTTGTAGAAAGATTACTAATTAGAATACAAAAAAAAGCTATTTCTGCGATTAAGAAAATTCCACCCTTAAGAGGGTTAAATATGGGTGCAAAGTTTGCATGGAGGGAACTTTATTTTTTGAGCTAGAAACTTGAAACTTTGTAGAAACATTACTTATTAAAATACAAAAAAGTAATTTCTGCGTTTTAGAAAACACTAACCCTAAGGGCTTTAAATGATGGTGCAATATTTGTATGGGGGAAACATTATTTTGTAAACTAGAGACTTAGAAAGATTACTTATAAAGATACAAAAAAAGTGATTTCAGAGTTTTAGAAAATTCCGCCCCTAAGGGGGTTAAATGGGGGTGCAATGTTTGTATGGGGGAAACATTATTTTTTGAACTAGAGACTTGAAACTCTGTAGAAAGATTACTTATTAGAATACAAAAAAGCAATTTCTGCATTTAAGAAAAGTCTACCCTTAAGAGGGTTAAATAGGGGTGCAAAGAGGGAACCTTATTTTTTGAGCTAGAAACTTGAGACTTTGTAGAAAGATTACTTATTAGAATACAAAAAACGGCAGGCAGCGTTTTAGAAAATTCTACCTCGAAGGGGGTTAAATAGGGGTGCAAAGTTTGTATGAGGGAAACTTTTCCTTTTGAGCTAGAAACTTGAAACTTTGTAGAAAGGTTACTTATTAAGGTTACGAGAAATTGAAAGAGCATTCAAAACTCAAAAAAAATGCATAAGGGCATTAAGTGGTATTTCAGCTAGAGAGTCATCTAAGCCTGTTTTTAAAAGGCTCAATATCCTCCCCTTGCTATGCATGTACATTATAATAAATAGATTTGCATGCCTACTTTTATAAGGTATTGACATTATATGGACATTATTTACCATTTACCATACCATCTTTATACGTGCATAATTTTAAGGAAAGAAACAAATTTCATTTCATTTCATAAGATACAAAAAGTAATTTCAGCATTTTAGAAAATTCTACCCCTAAGGGGGTTAAATGGGGGTGCAATGTTTGTATGGGGGAAACATTATTTTTTGAACCAGAGACTTGAAACTTTGTAGAAAGTTAACTTATTTAAATACAAAAAAGTAATTTCATCGGTTAAGTAAATTCTATCCCAATGGGGGTTAAAAAAGGTTGAAGGTTTTGTACGGGGAACACTGGATTTTTTAAAGAGATGTACTCTTCATTAACCTGTCTCCATTTCTCGGCGTGTTTTCGGTATTTTGAGAATTCAACCCCTAAAAAGGGGACATGTGGTGACAAAATCTGAAAATCAACATCGGCATCTAATGTTTCTATGGTTTATCGGGTCTCTGATTACGAAAACAACAACGATTTTACATTCCAACTTGGCGTCTAAATATCAATATGGGCGTTGTTATTATGGTTTTATGTGACGTTAATTCCGAAAATCGCATAGATTTTGAAATGTAATGTTGTGGACATGAAAATTCATGAAAGTATTTGTGCCAAAGATCAATTCAATCGGTCCAGGTATTCTTATTTATCATGATTGTAAATTTAATAACAAAAATACGTACATACATACATACATTCACGCCTTTATTCCCAAAAGGGGTAGGCAGAGCACATGAACTTTATGTTCCAGCGCCACTTTTAGCATAAATGTGGGTATAAAAGATCGACAAAATGTGATATTGCATAGGTTGTTAGCCCATCAGCCACAACACACTTCAACCCTGCTCCCTTAGTCGACTTTTACGACACCCACGGAAAGAAAGGGGTGGTGAAATTCGAAACCGACACCACACGGGCATAAAAATAATAGTAAATAACAAATAATTTACCATAATGGGTCATGACGAAGGGTTATTCATATGGGAAGTTAGTAGGAGTAGGCCGTTGGAAGCGTACGTTTCATGTGCTCTGCCTACCCCTTTTGGGAATAAAGTCGTGAATGTATGTATGTATGAATGTGTATATTTATTATATTTATTATAATATTATAAATGCGAAAGTTTGGATGTTTAGATGTTTGGATGTTTGTTACTAAATCACACTTAAACGGGTCAACCGATTTGGATGAAACTTTGCACGAAGATAGTCTGTAGCCTGGATTAAAATATAGGACAGTTTTTATCCCGGGTCACGCAGACGAAGTCGCGGGCGGAAGCTAGTTTATAATCATCATCAGCCTATATACGTCCCACTGCTGGGCACAGGCCTCCTCTCATGTATGAGAGGGAATGGGCAGTAGTCCCCACGCTGGCCCAGTGCGGATTGGGGACTTCACATACACCTTTGAATTTCTTCGCAGATGTATGCAGGTTTCCTCACGATGTTTTTCCTTCACCGAAAAGCTAACGTTAAATATGAAATCATATTCCGTACATAAGTTCCGAAAAACTCATTGGTACGAGCCGGGATTCGAACCCACGACCGCCGTTTGACAGCCGCATGCCTTAACCACTGGGCTACCGTAGCTCCTAGTTCTAGTTTATAATAAATATCAATAAAATCTTATGAAAAATACATATAGAGACACATAAACTTCAAAATTCAATCTTAATAAATAAATACTCTTGATTGTACCACGACAAGAGAGAATCGAAACTTCTTACAAAAATCTCATATTAAGAACACTGTGCTTTGGGAATAAAAATGGGGTAGTATTTAAACGAGTGTTTAAAGTTTTATGCGTCAAAAATAATTAATTTAGGTTATAGTATTACTAAGTGAGCGACTGACTGCGAGTGACGAGAAATCAACAGAACAGCAACATACAAACATTAATTTGAGTGACTTAAAATACAAAATGAGAAGCTCCATAATATTTCAGCGACCTAATATTTGTTTGAGTGTCAACGTTACGTCATGCATTTTTTTCAATATTTCGCAAATATTTTTTTTTATACTGAGCGGCATTTTATCTTTAATGAAGTGTTTCGAATACAAAAACCACTTTGAAAAATATTATAATGAGAAGAGTATTATGAACTCACATTTAAAACATAAAAAATCTTATGAAATAACTATTTGAAGAAACACTTCTCTGGTTTATCATCAAATTGTCGACACTCACTTTGTCGAATTTCGCTTCAAAGTCAATGTTTCATGTATTTTCATTTCGTCGACAATTCAGTTCGTGGAATGGTCATTACAAGTAATTTTAAATCTGTATTCTTATTTATCGGATGATTCATTAAATAGTTGAATTATGTCATGGAAAACGTTTTGTGATTTATTGTTTCAAGTATTTTTAATTAACATACAAATGATTACAAGGATTATCATTTAAAATTAAAATAGTTGGCACACACAATTATCTATGTCAATTATCTTAACCTAACTTAAACCCTACCTAACCGCCAGCGTGTCGACGTCACCCCGCTTCGCGGGGTGTCTATTTCCGCTCTGAGGGTCACAAGTGAACCATAACCTAACCTACTCATAGTACAATAGTTACGGTTGTTAGTGTTTTTAAATCGAACCAGAGACCTTTGTTTTACCGGACCGACGCGCTTGCCACCCCGTCACCACTACTCTAATGGAGCTGCCGAAGTCAAAAGTCTGTTATTGTTTATTTACTTCAATGCAGATTTCATCGTAGCACAAGCTAATATTAGCTATGTATTGATATTCACATACTCTGAATTATATTAACGTTATAGATGTGCTTTGACACGCGCCTACAAATAATTTATAGATGTAACCCCGCAGTTAACAACACTTTCAAAGTACTATTTGTGTTAAGGTTTTGTTGCAGTTTTATATTAATTATTAATCAATACAAAATTGAAGGCTATAACGTAATAGCTTTATGTGGGCATGCAAATTTGTGAATATTTATATAAACGAGCCATAGGTATAAACAATTGAACGCTGGAGGTGTTAATAATGGTGTGTTTATCCCCATTATGATAAAAAATGGCGTGGCTTGACGACAAGTTACCAACCGTGATAAAACCACTATCCTTATTATATTAGGCTACGTGCCATGAAGAGAATTGCGATCAGTGTCGAGAATTTCGAGAATCTCGTAATTGTATTTCGACATCGTAATTTGTTATTTATGCATCCCGCATTTCAAAATGGTGTCGTTTTTAAAACGCAATACCGACTGTACAACAGAACAACAATCAAAACTATTATTCAGATCAACTGATGGAAGACATATAACTATATGTATTTGAACTACATCCTCTGTTGTTTGTCAGAAGCCAAAACACGCTCGCTTCCCCCTTGCGGTCCGGTACGGTTCTTATTTTCCGTTTATACCTCAGCCAACTCTAAGAATACATAATTAAACGACATGATTAAGTAAAAGTTACTTAACATTAGATTATCTAAAGATTCATAGAAGAAACGTGAATAAAACTTTCCAAATTCAGACATTTAATTACATTTGTTTAAGAAAGCTATTCCCGAGGAATGTTGTTTCGCGCTAAGCTACGGTAGCCCAGTGGTTCAGGCATGCGGCTGTCAAACGGCGGTCGTGGGTTCGAATCCCGGCTCGTACCAATGAGTTTTTCGGAACTTATGTACGGAATATGATTTCAAATTTACCGTTAGCTTTTCGGTGAAGGAAAAACATCGTGAGGAAACCTGCATACATCTGCGAAGGAATTCAAAGGTGTATGTGAAGTCCCCAATCCGCACTGGGCCAGCGTGGGGACTACTGCCCATTCCCTCTCATACATGAGAGGAGGCCTGTGCCCAGCAGTGGGACGTATATAGGCTGATGATGTGTGTGATGTGTGTTGTTTCGCGCAAGAGATAAAATTGTCTCTTGCGGAGGCGTGACTCTTTTGGAAAGGTACTTGTAATCCGATGTATTAAAACCAGCTAGTTATCGATTATCATTATAAGGTTAAAGTTTGCTATAGTAGTCGGTATATTGCTAAGACTCCTGGCACTCCTTAATTTTATCCATATCCAAAATTTACAAAATTTGGTACTAAAGACACTCCTAAATAGCTCAGAAAGAAAACTTTATGGCAATAAGACAAACGTCATACGTTTTCAAAATTCTACCTTCATTGAGTGTATCTTCGTTGGTAGTAGTCCTACTTCCCAATCCATACTAATATTATAAATGGGAAAGTGTATGTGTGTGTTTGTTTGTCCGTCTTTCACGGCAAAGCGGAGCAACAAATTGACGTGATTTTTTAAGTGGAGATAGTTGAAGGGATGGAGAGTGACATAGGATAGTTTTTATCCCCGAAATTATGCCCCTAAGG
The DNA here is from genome assembly GCA_945867215.1 of Epinotia demarniana. Classification (NCBI taxonomy): domain Eukaryota; kingdom Metazoa; phylum Arthropoda; class Insecta; order Lepidoptera; family Tortricidae; genus Epinotia; species Epinotia demarniana. The sequence continues at coordinate 9,551,198 of OX244276.1, read as the reverse complement.
GGGTGAAATGGGGGGGTAAAAGTTTGTATGGAGGTGCGATATGAACCAGTTCCACGTGGACGGAGTCGCGGGCAGAAGCTAGATTTAAATATGCTTAGCAAGAATTTATACGTAAAACATACCTCGTGATCAGGTCCAGGTTTTGACGCCAACCTCGCTTCTGTTAGTTGATTCTTCAATGTCCTGCAACAAGAGTAAATGTTCAGACCTTGTTCAACATCACTGTTGGTTCTTTATAATATTTTCGCTGCCCTAGGGAAGATTTATCAAACATTTTCTACGGGCATTGATGAGTTTCGTATTTAAAATATTAATAGCATACTTCACCGCTCTATGCCTTACTTGTCTATGCTTCTGTGTCGTACTTGTCTATCCTATTTCATTGTAATATTCGTCATGTAATTGGAGTGAAATAAATGCATTTTTGTTCTTTCTTATCTTTTCTCCTCTGTTGATAGGAATCCTCAATCATTTATGAGATAAATATTTGAAATAACTGGTCCCGTATCATGGTCGGCCGTACCACGCAATAAGTGACAAGATAGAGCGTCCGTCTCGTTCTATCGAACGGTGACAGCCAGTGATGGACGCTCTATCTTGTCACTTATCGTGTGATAAGGCCAACCATGATACGGGGTCTGTTTAATCAGAATCATAAATGTGCATGAGGGTGACTTACCCTGATATGAGGGTATCTAAACGATGGTGCAATTTGGCAGCGTGTTTTCTGTGTGCCGGCGACGGTGAAGTTTGACATCTGATGATCGTTATAATTGGTATCAGTTTAGTTTCAATTCGACCTACTAATTATAGACATTATTACAAGAGTACTTTACGCTTTTTCGTAGCCTCGCCCAATGTTTTTATTTCGGAGTAATGCTTATTTTCACAAATGTAAAAATAGTCTGGCGTTCCCACATTAGTATTTGAGCGTAAGCGTTATTCCGAAATAATAACTGGTTGGTTATTATCAAGAGTCAACAATCTGTTATCTACAAATATGAATAAATTAGTTCATACACATTCAAATTCTGCTTATGTACTAGTATAATCGGACCTTGAACTTCATACATAAGATATCAAGTCTGAACTCCATCGAGCACCAGCAAGTGGTTGTACAATAGTTGGAGCGTCCCAAGAGTACTATAATGGCATTTTCAATAATTCATGAGGCCAATTAGCGTAAGTTGTTAAACAAAAATTAACTCAGTGTCAGTTTTGTGGCGATAATTTACAACTTTTTCTCCTCAATTTATAAATGATATGCATATAAACATTATTTAAATTTGAATCAGTTCTTTTTCACATCATTTGTATCGTCTTTCGTCACAAAACTGTCACTGAGTTCATTTTAACCCCACTACCGAAGGTGAGTAGGGTTGTTTTTCGAGCGTTTGTATGTAATATGTATGTATGTCTAATACCGTTTCACGGATTTCGATCGTGGGATGTATTATGTCAATATGCTATTATATTTGTATAGAGCAGTTGGGTTCTTTGAACTCACGCTAATTGGGTACACGAATGATTAAAAATGCCCATAAACGAGGCGCCAATACCCAGCGGGCGTAGCATGATTGACAATCACTTATCGTTGTGGATAAAACATCCGTCACTCTCGCACCCGCATACTGGTCAGAACATGACGGATGTCTTTATTTATTTTATTATAATTGTTGTTGTATTGTGGGCCTTTATATGCCGCGTCGACCAGCAAGTGATCTATCGTGTCAGCCCTTTGTTTTAGATTTCGCCTTTAAGGCCCGTTGCCTCCAGGAAATTCCAGATTATTTGGTAGGTGATATGTTGTACCTCCTCTGGGTGCACGATGTGCCGCCCTAGGTAGATACTTATTTTGTGCATGAGTGTTCCGCATGAGCAGAGAATGTCTGAACGGGTGTCTTATCGACAGCGATAAGTGATGAAACGTCAAGCACGCTACGCCCGCAGCCCGGTGCCACACTCACATGTAGAGCTCCTCAGCCTGCCTCGCCTGCCGCTCGCGGCGCCGCATGAGCTCGGCGCAGTGCTGCAGCGTGGCTAAAGTCGCGCCACACGTCGCTTTGAATGATGTCCTCGTTGCGCGGACTTCGCCCGCGTGCAGTCCTAGCTGGTTGCCTGAGACAAAGGAGACATATCAATAATAGGGGTGTAGACTCGACAATTATTATTACTCGAAAAGGAAGAAGGCAAAACGTATGCCTAGTCACGAAAATCCCATTCCGATATCTCAAAGAAACGATCCGCACAGAGCGGCGCGGCGCGGTATTCTGTGCGGAACCTTCCGTATTAGTTCGAACATTTCAACCGGTACCGCCTCCGCGCCGCAGCGCGCCGCTCCGCTACCGCTGTCAGTGCGTTTCGGTCTTAGGGGATACTGCCGGGGTGCCGCGTCGACGGCGGCGCCGCCGCACACGATGGGCACGGCACATTGCCGTCGATTAGTGACGTCACAATCTTCCAGCATCATCGGTTCATATGAATTTGCGTTTTGAGAAAAAGGGACAGAACATACCCCTTCTTAAAACTTTGGACACTTGTAACTTCGTGATTATTTAACCTTTTGCGTTGATTTTCTCACCATTGACTACATGTTTAATCCTTTTCAGTAAAAATATGACATTATTGATTATTTTATTTAGTGCCTACACCCCTATTAAATCAGTTCCGACATAGTGAAAATATTTAGAGGTTCAGCAACATCATCATCCTATCGTTTTGCCGGTTAAATGCTATAGGAGTCCGTTTTGGCACCTTATTCCAAGATTTGGTGTAGGCACATTATTTATCGTCATCATCCTAGCATTTTTCCAGACCCAGGGGTCCGCTTTGGCACCTAACCTAATCCCAAGATTCGGCGCGGATTTGGCGCACTAGTTTCACGACACCGACTATCATCTGGCCTTCCAACTCAATTCTGTCGCATGATATTTCAATTACGACGTATATTGTATGCAAAACTGCATAGGATCATAGTAGTACTTTTATTTTCGTTAGAATCGTGTCTGCTGGGATGTATTAACACTTACGTGCCAAATGAGTAGAGCCAGTAGACGACCCCGCAATAACGCTCAACTCGTGGCAATAACATTCTAAATTACATCAACTCGTTTATGAGCACAATATTTATCAATTACCACCTATATTGGAGGCACGTGATAAAGTACTACTACAGTTGCATTTGTTCAGGTTCTTTTTTGCCTGTCGCTTGACGGAGAAAGTTAAAGAAGCGATTGTGACAATTTGGAAAGTCGAATCAGGCACTTTGTTGGACTTCTACGAAGTGCATAGTCCCCTTTTGTTCTATCCTCCTAAAGCCAATGGCCTACTGAACACTACTACAGGCATAGTGAAAGGACTTATTTTCTTAAATAAATTGAAAAATATTTTTCAATTGGAATAAAATCAAAAACTACTTTGTCTTGAAACAAAAGAAATTCAACTCTAATTCCTACATCGTTGATTCACATTTCAATGTCATTTGTATTGTATGGTGGGCCTTATAAGGCTGTTCACGTGGCAGCGAACGACCGGAGACCGGCCTCTCGCTCACACGTATGGCACACCGCTGTTCTAAAGCAATACTTCTATCTTATACAAAAATATACTATAGAACTACTGGGAAAAAACTAGTCTTCAATTTAGCTACGGTAGCCTAGTGGTTCAGGCATCGTCTGTCAAGTGGCGCCGTGGGTTCGAATCCCGGCTCGTACCAATGAGTTTTTCGGAACTTATGTACGAAATATTTACCGTTAGCTTGTCAGTGAAGGAAAATATTGTGAGGAAATCGGTTTAATCCCAATAAGGTCTAGCTTTCCCTCGGCATTGAGAGGTCTGATGGCAGTCGCTTTTGTAAAACTAGTGCCTATGGTTAATCATGGGATTAGGTGTCAAAGCGGATTCCGGCCTCCTTTAGGGCACAACCGGAAAATGCTGGAGGATGTCTTCAAATTATCAATTTTACCTTCAGCCAGCTCAACAGCGTCGATCGCTTCTGTGACTTCATCACCGATTTCTGGCAGCTTGGCGACACACATGTCGAAGTACTGCTGCAGCTGTGTCGACTGCTTCGAAAGCAGCTCACCATACGTGTCGAGCTCGGCGATCTTCTCTGCCAGCCGGCGGGACGTGCGACCTGCGAAAACAATCATCATCATCATCATATCAGCCGAAAGACCTCTAAAGTCCCGCGCCACCCGCATCCAGCGGACTCCAATGACCACGGCTATCACGCGACGGCGAGCAAGCTCTCTCGATTTTTCTCGCACTATCCGTCTCTCTCTTATTAGAACACTTAGAACAAGGAATAAGTATGTCGCGGCCGTCCCATTATAGACGTGCAGGTCACCTTGTGGGGGGTCTACCCACGCTTCGCCTTCCAGTACGTGGTCGCCACTCGAGAACCTGTCCGCCCAACGGCCATCGGGTCTATGTGCGATGTAAACTCTTATTCACTATTGTGGCTAATAGCTGTAACTTGATCTCTAACTATCCATTCATTCACATATCTGTGTTGTTCTCAGGAAAAGGACCTTTACTGTCGTTGGCGCTTACGTCGTTATAACGCCGTAAATCATTGCATAAGCGCCAACGACAATTAACCATTAATCGGCCGCCTCAGAAATGTACCCATTAGAAAAGATTGCTCATTAAAAAAAAATTAATTAAAAATAATAAATCTAATAATATAATTAAGGAAACTACTAACGAACGGTGGATCTAGTCTGATTAAATAATAGTATTTGGTGCAATCGTTATATAATGTATGCTTTTTCAGTCGAGTGCCACGTTAATTAAGGTACGAGACTTAAAAAGCTAATTATGTAACCATTGTATACAATACTTTTTCTACGAGTCAACTGAACTGATTAAAAAAACTTGGTATCTATTGAAAACGAAGTGCAACCAACGGAATACACGATATCATGTGTTTTTCACTGTGTGTACCGGCAGTGGGAGTTAACTGATTTAACCAACTGAGGCCCCGGATACTATCGGTACTACATAAAAAAACAACTGATTGATAATTTTAATTACTTATATGTATTTGTTAAGGTAGAAATTAATTTTGCCAAATTTTGAAGGTCCAGGAGCAAGCATAAAATATTAAAAATCACGATGGCAAAAACCCGTGTCGTTGCTGTCAAATGCCGTCCGGAATAATCCACTATATTATGTAGATACTTCCCAGTAGGTAAAGTAAAGTATAAAAATATGGGTGCATACTTACTCATAAATATGTCTCGTCGCTCATATGTCAGCGGATTAAGGTTTCGGTACATATTTATGAGAGAATTAAATCGATACATATTTTTGCACTTGACTGTACATACTGCTGAAGTACGCACGTACCAAGATGTCAAAATTATACACATATCTTTAATAGAGTAAGAGCTTGTTTAGATGATTTTGAGATTTTTTAACACCTTGCTCACGTGGCACGTAGCTACTTCTGCATCTGACTGTAAACAACATATATGTATATGTATATTTTTATTCTGTCTTTATTGCCCTATTTCATTCTATGCGGTCAGGGGAAAACCGCACTTGGTAATTTTATGTATTAACGTCATGTCTGCTAATGGACAAATACATATACAATATATATGTGTACTTCTATATCTTTCGCAGTAAAATGTATATTGGGTAGTATTGCCTTTCCAATGACTTGTGAATTGGTTGAATATAGTATTTATTTATTTATTGTATATTTGCGGGTTTATCATCAAATTGTCGACACTCACTTCGTCGAATTTCACTTCAAAGTCAACGTTTTATGTAATTTCATTTCGTCAACAATTCAGTTCGTGGAATGGTCATTACAAGTAATTTTAAATCGTGTATTTTTACTTGTCGGATGATTCATTAAATGGATGAATTATGTCATAGAAAACGTTTTGTGATTTATTATTTCAAGTATTTTTAATTAACATACAAATTATGACAAGAATTATTATTTAAAATTAAAATAGTTTGCAAACACAGTTATCTATGGCATTTATTTTAACCTAACCTAAATCTTATCAAACCGCTAGCGTGTCGACGTGCGGGGTGCCTATTTCCGCTCTAAGGGACACAAGTGAACCCTAACCTAACCTACTTATAATACAATTGTTGCGGTTGTTTATTTTTTTACTGCGGAAGGCTTCGCCCACCAAGCCAAGGGGGGACAAGGGGGTCCTGGCTGCCCTTATCTAGTTAAACCCCTGTAATCAGTTGTTGTTTGTTTTTGTAATGTTGTAATAAAATTTCGATCAAATGAAATTCGTTGTTTTGTTATTCTGCCATTTAAAATTTATACAATATGAATCATTTGCCAAATAATATTCCCTGAACGGTTATTCCATGAAATTATAAAAATTGGAATGATCTGGTCATGAAATAAAATTACAACAAACAATAATTCGTGAACTAAATGTTACTTGAAATGTTTTCGATGAAATAAAATTCGATGAAAAGTTTGTCGACAAAACAAGGGAGACCCATATTTGCGATATGTATATTACTTACGATAGTGTGTATTATAGTTTATATTTATATATGTATTGGCATGCTTTTATTTGTCTACAGTGCATTCATCCTTACTTGTCTTATTTGGTAAACAAAATTCTAAACTCAAAATATATCTTTTTAGACTATAGCAGCTATTTTATCGTAAAAAAAGCGTTGCTAGCCAATAAAATCGTGAAGTGATGTCCGAGAAGTCGTCTCGGCATGATCTAATACTCACAAAATTGCTATTAGAATGTTGTTTACCAAATAAGACAAGTAAGGATGAATGCACTGTAGAATTAATACTTATTAGGTTTGTTTTCATTTTCTCTGTGTTTTTGTACACGGTATAAGTTTGCCTATCTCGTTCTACCTACCTTCCTCTCAATTGCTCAAAGGCTAGCTGGAAGAGATCCCTTATAGGGATAAGTTCGCCTTTGTACTTTGATCTATTGTGTGACATGTATATTCTTTAACCTGTTATTGTGTACAATAACGTGCTTACATACATACATACATAAAGATATATAAAGTCAACATCCCACACTAGACCTGCGTACGGACCCGTGCTATCAATGAGACATGTGTCCAGCAATATGCAATATAATGTATAACAGTAACCGGCATACCCATAATAGATCAGCCTATATACGTCCCACTGCTGGGCACAGGCCTCCTCTCATGGAAGAGAGGGAACGGGCAGTAGTCCCCACGCTGGCCCAGTGCGAGACAATCTTACACACGTCTACCTAGTCCCAAACTGAGCAAAGCTTGTACTATGGCACTATGGGTACGAGATGACGATAAATAAACATACTTATATAGATAAATAAACACTTCACATCATCAGCCTATATACGTCCCACTGCTGGGCACAGGCCTCCTCTCATTTATGAGAGGAGATTTCGGTGATGTATACAGTACTTGGTCACCGAATGAGAATTAAGTCGATATAATCCATAACTATGCATTAAATTTACTCTTTAAAGCATATATTTAATAAAAATATTTATAAATAAACAAATGTGTGTGCATCACACAGGGGAAAAGTTAAATTGCTATTGTTTTCCTTTATCTGTTTTCCTCTATTTTAAATGCTTAATCAATTTATCCTACCAAGGGATTTATTGAAGAGACAAGTTGTAACTATATCTTTTATATCTTAATGGTTAATTACCTATCGAATATATACTTTCATGAGACATGTCTAAAATACTACTAATAAATCGGGGGTTAAATTCACGTATTAAATGTCACGACAGGCGACATGTTTCGAACTCTTCGGGAGTTCATCTTCAGGAAGAGTGTTTTCGCGGCAAGGTCGGTTAAAGCGGAAATGTCGCCTGTCGTGACATTTATAATAAGTGAGTTTAAACGTGGATAATAGTAGTGTCTTAATGAGTATTTTATTAAAATATATCTGATATTAAACGAACAATTTCAGATATTTTATTTGTAATTATATACCCGGAAACGGCTCTAACATATTCGATGAGCAATCTAAAGCCTAAGATCTAAATCAATGGAATTTCTAACTATGTAAACAAACAATGTATTGAAATTGACATTTAATGTCAATTTCAGTATGACGGTTTGTTTACATAGTTAGCAAATTCCATTGATTTAGATCTTACTGTACACACTGGGCCAACGTTGGCGCGTGAGCAGAAGGCAGCTATGCGTTAGAGTTAGAGGGAGAGGGCTATAATTAGATCTCTTTTACATAGCTGCCTCGTGCTCACACGCCAACGTTGGCCCAATGTGTACAGCCGGCATAAGGGGTTTACGGGGGCGAAAAATCGATCTACATAGTTACAACCAATTTCAGATAAGATTAGAAAAATCGTGCGTTAATCGTGATGCGATTTGGAAATGCAAAAACATTAGTATTGTGTTATATTTGAAAAGTACTTTACAATCGCAATAAGAAAGACTAGTACAATATTTCCCTTAGGTATCCTAAATAGATAAACGAAGAAACGTTTACAATTTTATGCATTCCTGAAAAAAAAAATTAAAATTGTATACGTTTCTTATTTTATCTATTAGGTATACGTTAGATCTCATAGTGAATATTAGTTTTCTCTATTTTCACCCGAGCACACTCTAACCTACCTAACCTTTACCCGTTACAATGTACTCTATACCCTTGCCTTGGTTTTAACGAGCCTGATTGTAAACCTAAATATAAATCATGCCGATATTCACAACAGGCCACAGGACAAATTCCTATGTTATCTCAAAGTCGTATCAATAACAATAAGCTTGATACGACAGAGGCAGACGTAATAAACGGCCTTATTTAATTGTCGTTTCACTGTAACGGACAGCAGCTATCGCAGCTAAAATATCACACTCGAAGGTCAAACTAGGACTCGCTGTATAAGTAAGATAAACACTACTTAGAAAAGTCGAAATACCCCCGATATTTTCATTTCAAAGTTCAATATCCCAAAATCGGCTAAACACCACCATTTCGATCACGTCAGCTTTCGGACAAAAAAAATCGGATTAAAATGGACTGATCCATCGTTTAAGATCTACGATGGCACAGACAGACACGCAGACACACAGCCTTTTTTTGCTTCGGCGGTTAAAAAGATACATTTATTCACAAACCTAGAACCACATAATAAACAAATACACAAAAAACAAGTGTATCTCTGCGGGAATGAACCGGACACTAGATCAGCATTATCCTATGTGGGTAGGTATAGGTATTATGTATCTTATCCTTTTATTAAAAGGGCCTTCATGTAAATAAAGTTAGCGGCCATATGTTATAGTTAGGTATAGTACAGTAGTCGGCAACCTTTTAACCAGGGGTCTCATAGGAGCTAACGAAATAAACGCAGTTGTTAATAAACTTGTAAGTACATAGAAAGCAGCCAGGGAGACTTGCGTCGTAAGTATGGAGCTCGCGGGCCGCCTGTTGCCAAGCGCTGTTGTAGCAAAGCAATCACTGTATGTATCGTAAATTCGGCGTAGCACCTCGTTTTTCGAGCGTATGTATGCACATTCAAGGAATTTAATTTCCAACCCACCTAAGGTTCAATATCGTATAGCAAATTGTCACCATAAGAGCAGCCAGAGCACGACGTTACTTTGACATATCGCATGCATTATTTTATATTAGTAACTGAGCACAGATTAGGTTGACATATTGAACTGAACTTTTCAATGTGTTTATTTATTTATTTATTTATTCAGAAAACCAACAGCGATACAAGGTATGTAACTTATACTATAATACACAGTAGTATGGCCAATTACAGGTTTACCTAGATAACTTGATATGTAAAGTTGACAGTTGAACGGACCATCATAACATGTGTGAAAGAGAGATGTTTAAAAAAAATAAAATAAGTTTAAATAATTGATTTTTTTTTTTTTGGAGATGAAAGCATAACCAAGGATGTCAATCTATATAGGTTACCGCAAATGAGAATATATTGCTATATTTTACTAAAACATTTTTAAACATGATAAGAGGTGAGTTACCTATATCTAAAACTATTTATGCTGCTTATTCTTAACACTATTAATTACTTGCATTTTAAAAGATGCCTTTGAATATCTAAATATATCTACGCTACTGAAATCCGCATTATAAGTTCGAGCAATTCGTGTGAGCACGTTATTCTTAGCGTAATTGGTGCCATGCATTGGCACGTGCAACATTGGGGTATGACGAGTGCGACGAAGACGAGCATTAAACATTATTTGAGAGACCAATTCGGGACAGTCCAAGCGATAGTTCAGTATGTCATATAACAAACACATGTCCATGACTTTGCGCCTATCGACAAGCGGCAGCAGATTATGTTTGCGACAGTTGTTCTCATAGGATGACGGAGGTAGGTGTAGACGAAAGTTAAGGTGGTTAATAAATTTTTTTTGAATACGCTCAAGTTGATGAATGTATTTAGAATAATTCGGAGACCAAATAGGGCAGGCATATTCGAGAGTACTGCGTACATACGCAAAATATAGCAGTTTGATTACTTCTATGTTTTTGAAGACTTTACAAGACCGTAGGATAAAACCTAGATTTCTAAAACCCTTATTACTAATATAATCAACGTGTTCTGAAAACATTAATTTACTGTCGAACGTGACACCTAAATCGCGGATTACATCTACTTTACTAATTGTGGTACCTTCAAAATTGTATGAAAAACAGACAGGACGTTTTTTACGTGTATAACTTATACATTGACATTTTTTGACATTAACAGTAATTTTATTTTTAGTATAGTAGTTTTGTAATTGATTAAGGTCTGCCTGTAATGCCATACAATCGTCAGGACTTTTGATAACGTAAAATATTTTTTTGTCATCGGCATACAATAAATGTTTAGCATTTGTAAAGGAGTCAGTGATGTCATACAAGTAAGCGCAATAAAAGAGAGGCCCTAAATGAGATCCCTGTGGTACGCCACTAGGAATCTCACAGAAGTTTGAACGGTAACCTCCAAGAACTACCGCCTGTGATCTTTTGGTCAGATAAGATTTTATCCAGCGAAGAAGGTCTCCTCGTATTCCCAGTCTGAATAATTTCTCTAGTAGGATGACGTGATCCACACGATCGAAGGCTTTTTCAAAATCGGTGTAGATCACGTCAACCTGTCCACCTTTATCCATATTTTTAAGAACGTAATTAGAGAAACATGCCAGATTAGAGATGGTAGAACGTTTTCTCAGGAACCCATGCTGTTTATCAGATATACCTGCTAGGATGCACGGATAAATCGCGTTATATACAATTTTCTCAAATATCTTACCAACCGTATTATCTCACCTGTTATCTCATGAACATGAACCACTATTCCTTCCTGGTGTCTCCACTATTTATACGAGTAGCTCTTAATAGTTCACGGTTAGCGGCAAGCATTTTATTTTTCAAATTAATAACGTATTTGAAAATCTTTTGCAATTTTCTCTATTGACACTGACACATTTTCGTAATTAAAACAGCAAATTATAAGTTTTCGCAAAGACGTCATCTGTGATGTGAATGATTAATACGTTGACATTTCAATACTATTACTGAAGTAGAATTTTCGACCTTAATGCAATGCGAATGTCTAACGACATTTCAACGAAATGGGTAGGGAATCAAAATTTCGTGATGTACAAACGCCAACACAGTTAACTGACCATCCTGTATTTATATTGAACCTTATTACAATGCACATAAAGTGCACGGATGGTCAGTTATAGTACATTGTTGTAAAGGCTACAAAATAGGCAATAGATGGACGACTGGGTTCATGGTCCGATCCGCAGGTGAGGGCCTCGAAGGAGACGAGTCTATCTATTGCACTTTTGGCCGAGACATTACATAGTGCTGTTTACGTCTACTGCGAGAAAATTGCAAATAATTATAATTATACGTCAAAATTAAGTACCAAATTAAAGATCCTGATATGAAACACTGTTGCGTAGCCGCTCGCGTGTCGGGGGGCACCGCGCGGGGCGAGTGCCGCGGGGGCCTGAGATTGAGCTAATCGCTGCTCAAACTGTCCAACAATGTTATTGTTGAACTCATAGTTGGCCTGTTCGTGCGATGTCCAACTAACCCCAGCTTTGAAGCCTAAATTCTGACCATCTTTTGTCACATTTCCGAGCAGTGGCGTGAAAAATTATATATCACAGGCTACAGTGGATGCCTCATAACTCATAATCAAATATTTGAAAAAAGAAGTTAGATTTTTTGACCACACATGCCTAGCATACGGTACTGTCTTGAATAAAGTTTTTCTATGTCTAAGTTTAAATCTAAAATAAATGTGATCTTACCATGTGACCCCGTCGACTGCAGGGAAGTGACAGACCCGTGTCGACGCAGACCGCCGCCGTTAGAACTGCTATCTGAACTAGTGCCATACCCGGACTCCATCTGAAAAGGGAAACCGTTGGTTTAAAAAAGAATTCTCTTTGCATTGTGCCAAGTTTAATCTGTTTTTTGGAAAAAAAGTATGATCAGTAGTAGTGTGACTTAAAAGTTCCTATGGTGCCTCTGTATTTTTTAACCGACTTCATTAAAAAGGAGGAGGTTCTCAATTCAGCTGAATTTTTTTTTCAATGTTTGTTACCTCAGAACTCCGTCATTGATGAGACGATTCTTCGACGATAAATAGGAAATGTTCTCGTGGGCGTGGCTTGGCGGAGTACTAAATTGAAGTCGGTTAAAACTTTATTTTTAAAGTAAATTATTGCAGCACTTCTTCTTGCTGTATGTTACTATAGGTACTATATTCAAAACTACTACTATACAGAGGGCCTACCGCGAAACTTAACGATTTTCGTTCGTGAATCTCCCTCTCTGTCACACTTGCTTGCTCGAGCGACAAAGACAGAAAGGGGAGGATCTACACCCTCAGGTAGCACCACCCTCTTTTTTCCTGTGGGTGTCGTAATCTGAGCTAGTCTAGCATACTTTAATATACCTTGCCTTATCTTATTGCAGATCGCATATGAATTTACGTGTCAAAAATAACTCGCTTGTGAAATTAACAATATTATCAAACACTAGCTCTGGACCATCATATCCGCCGAAAGACTGCTGGAAATAGGCAAAGAGTGCCAAAGTATTTTTCTACCTTTTGTCTCAAAGGTACATTAGTATATTACATTCCACATAGTACCTAGCACCTAGCAGGTCATCCGTCACGATTTCAAGTAGGTACAGGCATTGTTATCAAAATTATTCATATTGAAATCCTATGCCGTCGATACGATTGATAACGCGATAAAACAGCTAGTAAATGTAAGAGTACAATAGCATGTTTAGTCCACGAGTCAACCGGCCGAAAACGTAATTCAATTACTATTGATTACGTCACGGTAACAATTACTTTCTGTTTATGAGAGAATACTAATACAGGTGTCACGTTAGAGTTATCTATACTAACATTGTAAAGAGGTTAGTTAAAGCTTTGCAAGTTTGTATATAGGGGGAATCTCTGGAACTAATGCTGCTATTTCAAAAATTCTTTCACCAATAAATGGATGGACATAGGCTTTGTTTTATACTGCGACCTAGCTTAGATGGCTTTCCGTGTAATACGTAGTCAGCGCTGCGCGGGATAGTCTACACTAACATTTTAAAGAAGAAATCTCTGAGTGATTTTTTATGAAGATGGTATTATCTCTGGAACCACTTATCTGATTTCAAAAATGCTTTCAACTGTGTACAGAATGGGGCTTCTGAATGGGCACAGGCTATATTTTATCCCGCGAATTAGCCTGCGTTCTTTGCAATACGAGGATGAACACGCGCGGGCAGTTTGTGTAGATGAAGATAAAGGAATAGGAATATCATCCGGACCAAATATAAGTCGCGTTTTCTTATACCAAGCTATTTTACGAATATGTATAGAACCATAAAAAAACACCTTAACTGAACGTTTACGACATAGTTAGGTAAAAGATATCACGAAATTTTATTCTTCCTGCCATTACTATTACAATATCTTGCACCTCGTTGGTATCGATATTCCGAGAGCGACATGTAAGAAAGGAAGTAAACAGATATTTTGACTATGTGCAAAATACATGATAAATCATTGGTTATAAATGCAATTTTATTGCATTCTTGGAATATTTCTTTAATTACTTCCTAGTTCTATTTACTGTGTGTGCATGTTCATTCATTAATTCTAGAGCTCACGATCATGATACTAATTGGTCGAATGATTTTTAACTAATGAATGTGATTTCACTTATACAACTTTCTTATGATAATGAGATACAAATGATATTTCACGATGTCTGTCTGTTTCATGATTTAACTGTTTCCCCTATAGCTGCATACTGGGCAAGGTCTTTGCTGCGCGAGGTTATTAGCCCTTTGAAAATGTGCCTCTAATAGTGTGCCCTTTTTTATGTTTGGGCGCACCATCCTTCTGATCAGGTCGGACCAGAAGGGTGTGTGAAGCTTCCGAGAAGCAGAATGCCCAGACTACCCACTTTACCCCCAACAATTGTCCAACCATGTCACTGCCATGGAGGGCCAAAGGTTTGCTTGCTCTATTAGTGATCCTGGGCTGAGGTATATCCACACTGAGCAAGTCTACTCCGAGTCGGCCATAATGGCCCCACAAGAGGTTCTCCCACAAATTATCTGTGCTGGCCACTCAGCAAACCCCACAGTAAAGGAAAAAAAACTGAGTTATCTATATGCTAATCAGACCAGTCATAATCACCTGACAATTTCTAGTGAGTCATAGGTGCCAATTAATACTGGTAGATAAGATTACCACAATCCATGTCTTATCTTGAGTGGTATGAGGATGAGTAATCAGCACAGAAAATGTAGTCAGGTAAAAAAAACCTTTAAATGCCATATGACTATACCTGGGCCGTTAGCATCTGAGCGTTAGAGTAATAAAACCCGGCGGCAGCAAAGGATGAGTGCGAGTGAGACGCCTGTAGCAGAGTTTTATCACCCTAACGCTCAGATGCTAACGGCTCTATTATATACCATATTTTGAATCGATTTCTTATGTATATACAGCTGACTGTACAATCAGCCACAGAAGTAGCTACGCAAAATAACACGCTCAAAATTATCTAGAGGACAAGGACTGATCCTCTTGACATTAGCGTTGTGTGTAAGCGACAAGACTGCCTGTTGTTACCATTATTTGTAAGATGATTGTAAGATGAAGATACATTCTTTGAGTATACTTTTATTTTAAATGCAATAAGTAGTTCTGTTAATAAATGGAATAAATAAGTTTGAAACTTCAAGTTTTTTAAGGATAATTTTAGTCCCTAACAAATATATATGTTGACTTTGTAGCAGATAGTTTTTGATTATTTATTGGTCAGTTGCATCACAATAAATATTGTAAATAACCAGGAAAAACTGAACAAGAAATCCACACATGATTGACTGAAAAACTTAGCATAGTCTTTAAAGTTAAAAGACCAATTTGCCACTTATTTGCAATACATTGTGATCTTTAGTCCCAATGAAGAGTAATCAGCGCAACATGGCTGATGATGAAACAATCACTGGCAATTAGTGGCATTGCCTAGTCATGACCTGTTGCTAATTATGTAGATTGCTGGTTGAATTGCTCTTGCATTTAAAAAGTTAGCTAATGTTTATGGATTTTGACCATGGCCATTTGCCACCGAATTATGTCTAAAGGTGTGATACACAATGGTTGATCAGGCTGCGGGATAGGGACGCAGAGCATTGGAATGCGATGTAAGTATGTAGATAACGATTATTATACTAATTATTAGCTACTTGCGATTATAGAGGATCTATAAAGGAAAGTATTTTGTTTTGGTGAATACTCACTTTAAAGGACTCCAAAACATCAATCCATTGCTGTTTTTCCTCCGGATTCGTCGCTCGCAAATACCACACACAATCATTGACGGAAACATCGAAACGGCAGTCATCGAACTCATGAGGCTGTAACAAAATGCATATTCATTTAACTAATAAGGAGATGATAATAATCACATCCAAGGCCGTGCCGACAAATAAATATAAAAACTAACTTGTTTTTCTATCAAATTGTATCGGAATGAGTAGGAAGGAAACTAGTCATTACAAGGGCAAATCCATTTTTTGTCCGGCTCGGATTCGGACGAGTAATAACATTTATTTACCTTAACTTTGGCTTTCTTCAGACATAAGGCACCGCGACATCCAAGATTGCTCTCTAAATCGCTTTTGTAATATGATAACGTTGAATCCTTCAAAACAATAAACCTGTCCTGCCAACCGTGAATATAGTTTGTCCATTTACTCAGGTATCCACGAAGCTCAGCATTTCCACCTTCCTCGACGTCCGAATGATCACTCACTGTTATATTATCTTCAGACATAATGAAACTGATTTCACGGATATTTTTACATAAATTCTACACAGAAAAAAAAACTAGAAAATAAAAATAACAACAAATATCCGACCGTCAGCGACGACGAATGAAAAGTTGCACAGATAAAGACACAAAAGAGGCACAATAAATTGAAAATAGTCACGTTCATAAATAACTCAGTGCGGCAACATGAAGACTAAAAAAGTCTCGATTGGAGTTCGAGTAACTAAATACTAAATCATTCGATGTATAATTTCAGTCGATTATTGTTTTTTTTTTATTGCTTGGTAATTTTGCGCATTGACGCAATGCGTTGCTTCCGGCTGTCATGTGCTCCGTGCAATAAGCCAATCATAATCATACCAGATGTGGTGTTTGATTCTGTCATTGGTTGATATTAAGATGCCGCCAAAACAAATTGTAATGGACCAATAGGGAGTCATTCTTTCTATAAACAAAGCGCAATATCCGCTCAAAATGGCCGACCAAACTGTGCCTATTTCTGTTCCATCGGAAAAGCCTGTGAAACTTACAAAATGGAAAGTGAAAGATGGTGCATTCGTATCACGAGGCCAAATATTATTTTTATACAATGATTCGTCAGGCCAAAGCAGTGAAACGAAGAAATTTAAGGCCGTTCGCGCGGGTACGATATCATGCATCAAGGTAAAGGAAGGCGACATTGCAGAACCGGGGTGAGTGACGTCACATAAACTATTTTTTTTATATTTTCTCGACTTTTTTTTTGTTGTATCTTCCATTACAATTTCATTCAATAAAAGCATGTAATGTTCTAAAGTGTAATTTGGCATGTCTCTTTCTGGCGCGGCTTAACATGTCAACCTTACTTTCCCGCCAAATTTGAATCAAGGTACTTAGCTCGAATCTTTGATATTTGTTTTGGGTTTGTATGTTTTATAATGTACGGACACTGGTTTTTCCTAAGTTGCGTGAAAATTATCTGTCCCTACTATGTAAGGACCCTCGTGCTACGAATTTATTTTGTCTGCCCGTATAGTAGTTTTTAAGAAAGTTGATTAGTGTAAACAATGCTACGAATTAACGACTTTACTTGACATAGCAAATGTATACATATATCTTAAAGCTGATAACTTCAGTCTACTCATGAATACAATACGAACATTACAGAAAAATACCAAGTTTGATGACTATAACTAAGGGAAGTAGTATTTAATTTAGCCCTCTTTTGCTAGGCCCTAGCAGGGCGTAAGAAGTATACCTAATTTATTGTTTCCGTCATCTGTAGCCAAATTGACACGCAATAAACAATTCTTATGTTATTCTATTCAGTACGGCCGTAGCAGAATTCGAAGAATGTCGGCATCCGACGGTGATGAAGGAGATGTGCGCAGAATGCGGTGCAGATCTACGCACTGACGAGGTCTCCAAGAGGGATGTGGCGGTCGTGCCTATGGTGCATTCCGTACCTGAACTGAAGGTAACATAATTAATCAATATTAAAAAGGACAATCTTACACAAATCATTCTAGCCACATCAATAAGGCTTGTGTTATGGGTAGAAAGCAATATATTTAATAGATATAAGTTCTTGGATACCTAGAAAACATCCAAGACGCGTGATGCCGGCGCGATGACTGGTCAAACAGGAATCGCGCCGGCCTCGCGCTCTCATCGCGCGCGCGAACGCGGCGCAGACGCGCGAGAACGCGGCGCGATGCGGGCGTGACTCGCGCCCGGATACAGCATGCGCGTGCGGAGGGTCGCTCATTCCTTGATGAGACCCAGCGCGGCGCAACGTGCCCGCGCGTCCGCGCCGCGCTGCGCTGCGCTCGTGCCGAGTGGACGCAAGGGGCAGAGCGGCGCGGGGCGCGACAGAAGCGGGGCGCGATGCCGGCGGGACGCAATCTGTTTGACGTCGCTAGCCTGTTAGCATGTATTTAATGCGGCCGCGGTCGCGACGCGCGACCGCGGCGCTGCGTCGCGCCCTGTGTTTGACCGAGCATTTAGAAACATATGTTTGCCCCTATGGAGATTCAAATCCATCCTAACTTCTAGATTACTCTAGACTAATCAGGTCATTCATAAAATTATCTATGACACAAAAAAACCACATTCAAATTGGTCCATCCGTTTGCGAGCTACGATACCACAGACAGACACGTTAAACTTATAACACCCCTCTTTTTTCTTCGGGGGTTAAAAATATACCCTTTGTCATAGTACCTGTTTAGGCAGTGTTCTTTCTTAAAAATGGGTGATCAAATAATATTTTTTTATGCCAATTGATCGTGAACATATTTCAGTCCCTATTATCTCCTAACCAGGACAGGAGCAGAAATAATAACTATGGAACAAGGTTGATGGACCCATTCCCATTTAAATCTTGTTCTTTATCAATCATCTGCATCTTAACCCCCAATGGTTATGACTACTACATTGAAATCTATACTCACCATCTGTCCAACAGTAGTTTCACTCACATATTTATTGCATAAATCATATCTCCAGGTTTCAGAGGAGCTGGCTCAGAAGCTGGGCAAAGAAGATGCCGACCGGCTCCTCAAGGATCGTAAACTGGTGTTGTTGGTGGACTTGGATCAAACATTAGTACATACTACTAATGATAACATTCCACCTAATTTGAAGGTAAACCAGATGAACTTCTTTGCTTAATGGTTAAGACAAAAGGCTCCATTAGTCACATGACGCATACAGACGCATGAGTACGCATGAGCTTTAAATATAGCTGCCTCAAATTTTTAATGGTTATTAACTGACAAAAATGGCTATTATTCTTTTTGAGATACATTTGTCACTAAAAGCAATTTCCTCAAAGTTGTTGTCAAAGACATAATTTGTACTTTAGTCATAATTTATGAATTCCACAATGCCTTAGTAAGAACTATAATGCTGAGTGTTTTTTAATGGAAATAAATAATTCAATTGAGTCAACTCTCCTTCCTGTTATGAAATATGTAATTCCTTATTAATTTTATTAAAACACTTGATTACAGGATGTACTTCATTTCTTCCTGCGGGGCCCGGGCAGCCCTGGCCGCTGGTGTCACACAAGACTCCGACCTCGGACCCAGGAATTCCTAGAATCTGCATCTAAACACTATGAGCTCCACGTCTGTACATTTGGCGCCCGACAATATGCTCATGTAATCGCTGAACTACTGGATCCCGAGAAAAAGTACTTCTCTCATAGGATTTTATCAAGAGATGAGTGTTTTGATGCTAGAACCAAATCAGCGAATTTAAAGTGAGTACCATTCACTTAAAAACCAAATAGAAACTAGGTTTTTAACCCCCAACGAAAAAAGAGGGGTGTTATAAGTTTCAAGTGTCTGTTCGTGTATCTGTGTATCGTAGCCCCCAAAGGGATGGACCGATTTGAATGCGGTTTTTTTTTGTGTCATAGATAATTTTATCCCGAGTGTTCTTAGCTATATTTCGCCAAGGTCAGCCGTTTTTGATACATTGGACTTTGAAATGAAAATGTCGGGGGTTTTTCAACTTCTCTAAGTTGTGGTTATTTCCTTAATTTTATGTATCAGGCAGCTCAATTCTCAATTCCTAGTTATGACTGCAACATCAATTACAGCTGATGTCAATGCTATAATACATTCTTAGAGATCTTTCTCCTTGTATATGTATCTTTGCCTTACTTCTGACATTCTTAACTTATAGATATCACTATGATTAGTTAATTCCGTTTATACTAGGAGGCAGACTCTTAAGGTAGTGCATAATGTTATCCCTCCTAGACAATGAACTAAATGGTAATGTTTTTCTCAGGGCATTATTCCCTTGCGGAGACAACATGGTTTGCATAATAGATGACCGAGAGGATGTGTGGCGGCACGCTTCTAACCTGATCCACGTGAGGCCGTACTCGTTCTTCCAGTCGACGGGAGATATCAATGCACCACCTCAAGCTGGTAAGTACAACCTATACATGTCTTGGGGCACGAGTCAGCCCACTTTATGGTAACGCACACTTATCGCCGCCTCGCCTGATCGCAACACCCATCCGCTGTCAATCCAACGCAAGCTTGTAATAGCACTGGTTCAGGTGCGACGAGGTCGCCAGGGCTCCACCGGTTGAGAACTCTTAAGGTCACAGCTCATTAGAGCCACCCGGCGCCCAACCCGCACCGCCTCGCCTCGAGCGGTTAGTATTCTTTATATGGATTTGTACGGGCATGCGCTCACTACATCAACTCCGTAGTCAGTTTATTACGAGGCGAGGCGGTGCGGGTCGGGCGCCTAGTGGCTCTAATGAGCTGACCTTTACATTTGAACCACTTGACAAGCGCGGCGTTAATCCGGCTACGGCGAGTTAGCTACCCGCCGCGAGCTTGTCCAGAGGTGGGGCAATGCTGTTACAGAGTTTATAAGTGTGCGATCCAGAATGGAGTTTCATACAAAGAATAATGACCGGCGCGAGCTGGTGCGATCGGTGATAAGTGTCCGTTAACCTTTATTGTGAAATGTTAAGAGTCCGCAGTAAGCTCGATTCTCCATACAAACGTAGGTACACTCTCATTTTAAAACGACATGTTGGATTGTAACGAAACTCTGCATTTACAATGACATGAGGTATATCCAGGTCTATAATTAGTTTATGTAGCTTCAGATACCATACTAAAAAAATACATTGAATTTAAGTTTTTCATACAAAACTTATTTTTGCTTTATTTCGTATGTTTTATAAACTGAAACCATATAAACTAATTACAGACACAGATATACCCAATGCCATTCTATTTATAGGCAGAGTTTCGTCACAATCCAACACGTAGTTTTAAAATGAGAACGAAGCTCCGTTTGTATGGAAAGGTGAAATTCGGCAGAGCTTACTGCGGTAAAGTGCCAATTATGAAAGGAGGTTTATAACCACATTTCTATTTACTGTTTTGTTTTCATTGTTTTATGGATTGATAACAATTTCAAAGCTACATTTGCGAGTAAAAAGATGTAACTCTTGAATCGATCCACACATTACTTAGTCCTTCTGAAGACTTTCTTTTGTATTAAGTCTTAAAAGAGAGACAGATATGGGGACCACATTATTCATAAACGAATTCATTAGTAGTAGATTTTTTCACAGCTGTGCATTCTATATTTGTTGTTTACCATTACAGTTGATGAGAAAGCAAAGCTTATCAGTGGTAAAAACGGTTCACAAGTATCTCCCGGTAACCAAATGCCCACGTTGGACCCCGAGCCTGAACAAAAGAAAGACAAAGATAGTAATAATGATAAGTTAGAAAAGGATGAAGCCGCCGAGAAACCTGACGGTGACAACGGCAAAATAGTTAACGATAAGGAGGAAAAAACGGAAGCTAAGGAACAAGATGGAGAAGAAGTGACCAATGAGGTGCAGGAGCCTAAGTGGGTAGAAACTTCGGATGGGCAAATAGAAGTAGAGGATCCCGATGATTATTTAATATATTTGGATGATATTCTGTTGAGAATACACAAGTAAGTTAAGTTTACATACAATAGCATTATCAAACTGCCGCGATTAGAATGGTAGTGGTCACAATTTTACCAATAGAACAGACTTTATAAATAAATAAATAAATATAAGGGGACATGTTACACAAATCGACTTAGTCCCATAGTAAGCTCAGTAAGCAAGCAAGCAAGAGGTCCTGGGTTCGAATCCCGGTAAGGGCAAAAATTTATGTGATGAGCATGAATATTTGTTTCTGAGTCATGGATATTGTTGAACTGGCCATCAGAGAATGATTTATGTTTGACGTGCATTTGAATTATTACTCACTTGACGTATATAAACTGTGAATAAGGGACTATTGTTTTATTAGGTTATGGGAAAATTTTACAATTGACCCTTTTATAACGAGTATTTTTCATTTTTGGGATCAGTTTTACAGTTTAATTTGTGTTTCGCAAATATGAGTGCCCAAAAATTGCAGCGCTTTAATATTGAGAAGCTACGCGGACTTGACAATTGGCTGGTATGGAAATTCGATATAAACCTGCAACTTACTATGCACAAGCTGCAAGATATGGTGAAAGGCGTCGAGACTCTCCCTGTACCACCTAGAAAAGAAGCGCCGGCTGACGAAATAGCAAGTTATCCAAGGAAACTTACCCAATATGAAGATCGTGACGCATTACTCCAATGTATCATCGGCTGTAGCGTCTCCACGGAACCTAAACGTCATATACTCACTGCTAAATCCGGTAAGGAGATGTGGGATTTACTTAACTCAGTTTACGAGCAGAAGAATGACAGACGACTAGATTTGTTGTACTGTCAGTTGTTCACTTACACGAAAGATGAAGCTGACGACATAGCCACGCACGTTTCTAAGCTGCAGGCATTATGGCAACAACTCAACGACGAATTAAAGGAAGAAGGATCTCTCCCTCAATCATTGTTAATGAACAGGATACTGAACACGTTACCGTCAACATATCTTGAGTTCAAGAATGCTTGGGAGTCCGTGCCTAAGGAGAATAGGAGTATTTCTATTCTTATGGAGCGTCTGCGTCTTCATGAACAGCGCCTCGAAGACCTGTTTACTAACCCTTCCACTTCCTCGTGAACGTCTGACAACGCTCTTTTGTTGAACAAAAAGAAAGTCAAATGTTCACATTGCAACAAGATTGGACATACTAACAAACAATGCTTCGTCCTCAAGAAATTGAAGAAACAAAATAAGAGTAACGAAACCGTTCAAGATGATGGTGACGCATTCCTATCTCGAATTGATGTCTCAAATTCAGAATTTATAGTCGATTCTGGTGCGTCTCACCACATCACGTCTAACGCCAATTGGTTCAGGAGCTACTCACCTTTCGATAAACCAAGAGCTTTGCGACTTGGAGATGATCGGGCTATGTATGCATACGGCCAAGGAATTATAGATGTTGAAATGTCTGTACAAGGCAAATGGAAACGTGCTCATCTAAACAATGTTTGGTATGTACCTCAAGCTGGACAAAATCTATTCTCAGCGGGTTCAGCCTTGGACCATGGTTATATAGAGGTAGCTGACAAGGACAAGCGTATCTTCAAAGATAAAAGCGGCCAAGTTAAAGCTGTCAGTATCAGAGATGGTAATCTGTATAGACTTTTGATGAGAGTAACAACTGTCAATGCTTGTGTTGTCAAGGAAGGAACAAGCCTGCAAATTTGGCATGAACGACTTTGTCACCAAAACAAAAGACATGTTAAGGAAATCCTTACACGCAACGGTATTAAGTTTTCACCTGATCAATCTGACTGTGATGGCTGTGTATACGGAAAAATGACCAGATTGTCATTCGGTACTAGGCAACATCGTGGCACAAAACCCGGCGATCAAATTAACGCGGATGTCTGTGGCCCTATGTCAGAATTATCACTTGGCGGAAGAAGATACTTCGTTGTATTTAAAGATGACTTCACAAGATTCAGAAAAGTTTACTTCTTAAAGCAAAAATCTGAAGTAGCCAGTGTACTACCTAAATTTCTTGCTGAAATTAAAACTGCTGGTCACGTTGTTAAGGAACTACTTACAGATGGCGGAAAAGAGTTCAATAATGCCGAAGTGGGTTACCTTTGTTTAACCAAAAAAAAATTGACAAATTGTCACTTCCCAAAACATATTTCGTAGAATTTCATTTGTCAAATAATTGTTTGCCAAATGAACACTCGACAAATAATTCTTACGCAAACTTTATGTTTGGCATATTCATATTTAGGCAATATCTCGTTTACCAACTGGTACTTTGACCAAATTTCATTCAGTCAAATATGTTAGTTGGCATAATATGTTTTAACCAAAACAAAATAAGGCAAATTATTTGTATCGTCAATATTTAA
Source organism: Epinotia demarniana (assembly GCA_945867215.1). Lineage (NCBI taxonomy): Eukaryota > Metazoa > Arthropoda > Insecta > Lepidoptera > Tortricidae > Epinotia > Epinotia demarniana. The sequence continues at coordinate 9,527,029 of OX244276.1, read as the reverse complement.
TTGACCATTTCTATTCCGTCGGTTAATCAGCAGAGGAACTCTTCAATGACAAATCATTTGCATCTTTATTTCAATGGTGTATAAGATACACAATAAAATAACAACTTTTTTTGTTATGTCGGTAGGGAAAATTAATTCGTGTAGAGGTCAAATTCTAACCTAACTGCCAGCGTGTCGACGTCACCCCGCTTCGCGGGGTGCCTATTTCCGCTCTAAGGGACACAAGCTAACCCTAACCTAACCTACCAAATAATACAATTGTTACGATTGTTTGTTTTTTTACTGCTTGAGGCTTCGCCTCCCGAGCCCCCCCTTTTTGGCTGCCCTAAACTAATTTAACGCCTTTGCCTACCGGCCTACTTAACCGTGCATTATTTTATTTAAGGGACCGTGCCGTTTTATTAATAGTATTTTGGTAAAATGTCATAACCCAAACAATTGTGATTTTTGTCTATTTATAGTTTGCCATAACATTAACTTGACGAAATATTTATTGTCTAATGTTTTTTTGCCTTATTAAAGCATTTGCTAAAAGACCACATGCCATAACGTAATTTTTCGTAATAATATTTTTCTGAATGAACATTTGACGTAATGAAAATATTCGTATTAAAATTGTGCCAAAGTTTGCATTGGCAAACAAAATATTTGCCAAAATTTGTTTGGGAAATGAAATTTGACCAAAATAAATTTGGTAAAACAACAGGATCCCATTCCAAGCCAGAAACGTAAGAAGCTCGACAAAAAGGCTATGAAAGGATTTTTGGTTGGATATTGCGGAGATAAGGACGGCTATCGTATCTGGATACCTGAAAAGAATGACGTAATCATCTCAAGAGATGTACTGTTTAGATCTGAAACAGTTTCTTCTGACTTCTGTAAGCTTCCGTATATATCTGGTGAGCGTGAAGATCACGAAACAACCGAGGTCATTATTACAGAAAACGATTCTTCTCTTCAGGACGATCAAGATGAAGCTGGACCATCCGACACAGCTGAAGATGAAACTCCTCCTGATCTTAATGAAGAAGCAACACATCATTATAATCTAAGAGATAGACTATTGCTTCAAAGTTCCAGATCGAACTGTTGCATCTGTCTCTCTGAAGATGAACCTCAGACTTACAAACAAGCGATGAAGTCAGAGAACCATGAAGAATGGATTACTGCCATGGAAGAAGAGTTGAATTCTCTCAAAGAAAACAACACGTGGATTTTGGTAAATTTACCTGAAAATAGAGAAGCCCTTAGCAACAAATGGGTTTACAAGATCAAAAAGAAGGTTGATGGTTCTATCGACCGTTTTAAAGCTCGACTCGTCATTAGAGGTTTCAGTCAAGAGCACGGTATTGATTACCACGAAACTTTCAGCCCTGTTGTTCGCTGGGATACAATCCGCGCTATGTTAAGCGAAACAGCTATTAGAAAAATGCATATGACCCAATTCGATGTGAAGACTGCCTTTTTATACGGTGACATCGACGAGGTTATTTATATGAAGCAACCTGTGGGATATGATGACGGATCAGGCCGAGTATGCAAGCTCATCAAAAGTCTGTACGGCTTGAAACAGGCGCCTCGGTGCTGGAACAAGAAGTTCAGTTCCTTTTTGCTGAAATATAGATTGAAGCAAAGTGACTCAGATCCATGCTTGTTCATAAGTCAAGACCGGCAGCTGATCGTCATGATCTATGTTGATGACGGACTGATCTTATCACCAAATAAGACACTTGTGGAAGAATTCCTTAGTGCTCTGACCACAGTATTTCAAGTTCGCACTTCAGAAGTTGGTTGTTATCTTGGTTTGCAGATAAATCAACAAAACGATTGGTCGATATTTATTAACCAAGAAGCATACATAAAAACTATTTTAAAAAGTTATGATATGTGTGATGCAAACTCTGTACTATCTGCTATGGATAGAGCTATAGTAGAAGCGTCAAGGGTGCAGATAGGGCACCTAGATGCGAAAAACTTCAAGTCATGGAAGTATAGAATACTGGTTGTCATAAGGGCCATCCCGGGAGCCTTGGAAATAATTGAAGGTAGGAGATGGAGGCCTGAACAACCACCTGCAACGGCTGCCGCTGCTGTGCAAACAAAATATGAAAAAGATTTACAAGAATTTATCAATGTTGACAGTGCCCTGCTAGTGCTGATCACGACTAATATGACAGACGAGATACTAAATCATGTCATGCGTCTGACGAGTTCACAAGAGGTATGGGAAGAACTAAATAGATTATATGGCGAAAGTAGTGAAGACAAAAGTTACGATCTGTGTCTAAAATTCTTTGGCTATAAGAAAGAACCCGAACATGGTATGGCAAATAATATATCTGCATTAAAGAATATCTGGCATGAACTAAACAGCCAGTTAGAGTCGAAATTACCAGACATGCTTTTGATCTGTAAAATTTTAGACACTTTACCGACGGAATATTTTGCTTTCAAATCTAGTTGGTTACTAATGACTAAGAGAGATCGGACTGTGGACAATCTAAGTACCCAAATATGTGCCCATGAAAAAACCCTCATGAACAGCACTGAGAATGCGAGCACGAGCATCTCCGAGGCTTTATACGCCAGAACTGAAAAATTCAATAAAAAAGAAAGAAAAGACTTCATATGTAAATATTGTGGAACAAAAGGACATCGAGTCAAACAATGCAAGAAGTGGATTTCTGACGGCAGGCCACCTAAACAGGCAACATCAGTAAATTTAACTCTACCCGTCCTAGCCCTGAACCAAATAGTCGCAGACAAAGATTCCTGGTACGTAGACAATGGTGCAACAAGTCATGTTACGAACAGAGGGGATATCTATGAGACTTTCGAACATTTCAGAGGAGAACACACAGTCACAGCAGCCAATGGTCAAACCATAGAAGCATTAGGTAAAGGAACCATTCGTGCTGAAGTTGATGTATGTGGAAGACGCGAGCAAATAACACTCAAAGATGTTTGGTATGTACCGAATATAAAAATGAATCTTTTTTCTGTTCTTGCCGCACATGATCATGAGTTCAACACCGTCTTCGAGTCGACGCCAGACACGTGTATACTAAAAGTGGCTGGATCCACCAGATTAATTGGAAAAAGGCAAAGAAATGGCGGACTTTATAAACTGAACCTCAGCTGCCTTACGCCAAAAATCAATGTAAACGCGGTATTGACAAATCCACTACAAGTTTACCATGAACGGCTTGCTCACCAAAATAAGAGACATGTAAAGCAACTCATTGAACAAGAACTTGGATTGAAAGTGGAGGACAGCAAATCAGACCTATGCGAAGGATGTCTATATGGAAAGGCACACAAGCAAAAGTTTGGCACAAGGGTTAGAGCAACTCAACCTGGAGAACTCATCCATGCAGACATATGTGGACCTTTTACATACTCCATCCAAAAGTTTCGATATTTCTTGATGTTCAAAGATGATTTCACTCACTATCGATTCATATATTTTCTAAAGCAGAAATCTGAAGCATGGATGAAGCTTAAGCAAATGCTAGCAGAAGCCAAAGCTGCCGGACACACTGTTAAAGAATTTTTGACTGACAATGGAGGAGAATTTGATAACGAACAGTTTCGGAAAATCTTAGCGGAACATGGCGTAAAACAGAGACTGACGATGCCTCACACTCATGAACAGGCTGGATGCGTGGAAAGAGAGAATCGGACAATAGTAGAAGCAGCAAGATCGATGATGCATGCTCATGAGGAGATACCGCAAGGTCTTTGGGCAGAACTCATTAACACAGCGGCGTACATCCTGAATCGCTCTAGTACATCAAGCGTGCAAGGAAAATCACCATATGAGTTATGGTACAATAAAAAACCAGGTATCAAGCACTTGAGAATCATTGGCTGCAAATGCTACGCCCATATTCCTAAACCAAACCGCAAGAAGCTTGACAAGAAAGCTCAGAAAGGAATATTGATTGGGTATGACGGAAATGAAGGATATAGAATTTGGGACAAAGTAAATCACAAGTTGATAAGATCTAGAGATGTGACTTTTGAAGAAACACCGCTACTAGGCTGCAACACCGACAAAAAGTTCTTTAGTGAACCACAACCTTCAACCTCAACCAACAAAACCATTCGATATGAGCTACCAGATTTACAAGACAAACCATCAGATATTATTGTGCAGCAAGATGATACTCAAGACCTACGAGCATCTACGTATATGCCATTACCAAATGGAACCTCACTGTCCCAATGCGAGTACAATGAAGTTGATGAGCAAGATGTAGATGTTATCCGAGATGACCAGGAAGTGCAAGATGTTGATTTAGAGCCAAATCATACAGCAAACGAGTCGTTTGAAACTGAGGAATCTGAAGATGGGGATACAGAACATGAGAACTGTAGCCTATCTGAGCCTGAAATTTAACAAGCTGGTCGAATGACTTTGAGGAACCGCGACAATCTTAGGCCCCCAAGTCGATATAGAGATCATGTCTGCAACATTAATCTGACATTGAATGCTACCGAACCTAAAACCTTCAAGGAAGCTATGTCTGGAGTAGATCGGGAAAAATGGCAAGAAGCCGTCAGTAGCGAAATACATTCTTTAGAAGAAAATGAAACGTGGGAGTTAGTCGAATTGCCAAAAGGACGGAAAGCCATCCCATGTAAATGGATATTTAAAGTCAAGACTAATGCTGACGGTACACTAGACAAGTACAAAGCCAGATTAGTGATTAAGGGATATTCACAAAAGGAAGGATTGGACTTTTATGAGACGTTTAGTCCTGTGGCAAGAAGCAGCACCATAAGAGCACTTCTAAGTGTCGCCGCCAAGGAAAAAATGATCCTATCGCAATTTGACGTATCAACTGCCTTCTTATATGGAAAGTTAGACGAGGATATCTATATGAAACCTCCAGAAGGCTATGCAACTGATCCTAAACTTGTATTCAAGCTGAAGAAAAGTCTGTATGGGCTTAAGCAGGCACCAAGGTGCTGGAATCAATGCATTACGGACTACATTGTGGATATCGGCTTCAAACAAAGTAAAGCGGATCCTTGCTTATTTACACGAAGGAGAGGAAAAAGCAAGATAGTTTTAGCCCTCTATGTCGATGATGGACTTTTTGCATCTAATAGCGAAAAGGAAACGAAATTATTTCTAGAAGAACTGGAAAACCGTTTCAAGATAACCGTCAAACCCGCAAATTATTTTCTGGGTATGGAAATCGAGAGAAAATCAGAGGGCTCCATTTTTGTTCATCAGAAAGCGTACACCAAGCGCGTTCTAGAAAAATTTGGCATGGAGAATTGCAAAACCGTGGCAACGCCAATTCTAAAACCAGCTAACAAAAATGAAACAGAGACTGCACCTTTCCCTTATCGCCAAGCAGTTGGAGCATTGGCCTACCTAATGACCGGGACAAGGCCTGATATAGCTTATGCTATAAGCGTAGTTTCAAGAAATTTAGACTGCCCTACCAAGGAAAATGTTCAAACAGCCAAGAGAATATTCCGCTACTTGAAAGGCACCATAGGCAAAGGTATTACTTATGGAAGTAAAAAAGATCTGGAATGCTACAGTGATGCAGATCATGGGGGTGATCATGACACAGGTCGCTCCACCAGCGGAATGTTGTGTCTGTTTGCTGGCGGCCCAATATCGTGGCAGAGCAAGCGCCAATTGACTGTTGCGATTTCATCAACAGAAGCAGAAATCGTAGCTGCCAGTGAAACTGCCCGAGAGATTATATGGATGAAAAGAATTCTGAAAGACCTCACAGAGAAGGAGTGGCCAGCCACCCTACATGTGGATAGTGAACCGGCAATCCAGCTGGCCAATCATCCAGCACACGAATACCACCAGAGAACAAAACATATTAGAATTCGATCATTCTTTATAAGAGAATGCGTTGAAAGAAAAATTATTGAAGTTTGCAAAGTACCAGCTTCGGTACAGCTCGCAGATATGCCAAGCCTCTTTATGGACCCAGGCTTACAGAACTAAGCAGAATGTCTGGCTTAAAAACGGAGCCGGATATTAAGGAGAGTTAAACCTCCTTATGACTTTATGTCACTATTGTTTTTCCAAAAGACAGTTGACATGAAAATACGTAAAGCTTTAATAAGTAGACCCGACATATGTTTTGCTGTAAATGTTTTGTCAAAACATGTTGAGAAACCCGACAAACGCCATTATGCGATTGCGAAGCGAGTATTGCGATATTTGAAGGGCACTCAAAGCCTTGGTATTTTATACAAGGGTTTATCATGTGAAGAAAATACCTTCGTTGCGTACAGCGACGCAGATTACGCCGGAGATATTGAGACGAGAAGGTCGACTTCTGGCTATGTGTGTCTCGCCGCAGGGGGAGCAGTGTCATGGTCTTCCAAAACTCAAAGATGTGTGAGTCTTTCGACCACTGAATCGGAATTTGTGGCGGCAAGCCTCGCAGCCCAGACGGTTATATGGCTCAGTCGTCTCTACAAGGAAATCCGAGGATACGACGTTATACCGACGGTTTACGTAGATAACCAAAGTGCTATCAAGCTTGTCAAGAATCCAGTGTTTCATTTCAAGACAAAGCATATAGACACGCGGTATAAGTTCTTGCAAGAATTGCATCAGGAGAAGAAGGTCAATGTCTTCTACGTACCTTCGCAAGACCAGGTAGCGGATACCTTTACGAAAGCCTTGCCAAAGGAAAGCTTTCTAAGAACGCGAACCTCACTAGGATTGGTGAGTAAGCCTGATCTGATGTAGGGGGAGTGTTGGCCATCAGAGAATGATTTATGTTTGACATGCATTTGAATTATTACTCACTTGACATAAACTGTGAATAAGGGACTATTGTTTTATTAGATATTTTCTATGTATTTAAGTATTTATATTTATTATATGTATCGTCGTCTAGTACCCATAACACAAGCCTTACTGAGCTTACTATGGGACTAAGTCGATTTGTGTAACATGTCCCCTTATATTTATTTATTTTATAGTTTATATGAACTGACAGCTATTCCAATCCCAAACGAATCGCGGTTGGGTAATACCGCGTAGCCTAACAACTCTGAAGACAATTTACAAAATTTTGTTTAGTTTGAAAGCATTTCTTCCGTATGTCTTCACTTTTTAAGGTCAATATCTTCAGCTGGTTGTGATCTTTATAATCCCGAAATAAGGGCCTAATAGCATTCGCTTTTACTTTATTATTGCACAAAAATAATAAAAAATACAAGAGGAAATTAATAATCAGCCATAACATAAATAGTATTTGAAATTTATTTTTGAACATTGAAGTTCTTTCGTCTATCTCTCTCTATCTCTGCCGCACTTGATAATTCGTGCGACAAAGAGGTAGAAACACAAACGGGCTGCTCAGTTCAGTAATAAACATTTAATTAATTCCCTTACTCTTTCAGGTCATTCTACGAACTTTTTGACAAAATGGGTGGCAAGCAAATACCAGACTTGAAGGCAATCATACCAGAAGTGAAGAGCAAAGTTCTAGAAGGAGCCAGTTTGGTTTTCAGCGGGCTGGTTCCCACGCATCAGAGACTAGAAACTTCTAGGGCATATTTAGTAGCAAAAAGTCTAGGAGCAGAAGTAACACAAGATTTTACTGAGAAAAGTACGCATTTAGTAGCTGTGCGATCAGGTAATAAATTAAACTTTGTTTTAACAAAATGTATATATTTTATTAGGTTACTAACCCCAATCATTGTAGTTTCTTTTTAAACCATATTGGTGGGAAAGAAGCTCTTTTACGCTCCAAACGATCTCAAACTGTACTGTATTCGAGCATTTTAGTTCTAAGTTCTCCCCTCAAACAAATTTTCGACTAAAACCCGAAATTGTAACAGGGACAGCAAAAGTTAATGCAAGCCGGCGCGTGGGCGAAGGCAAGAACAAACTTCACGTGGTTACGCCGGAATGGCTGTGGGCCTGTGCAGAGAGGTGGGAGCGGGTCGAGGAGAGATTGTATCCTCTGCAGAGAGGCGGACAGGTAAAGTATTTAAAAATAAGTAACACAACGTATACAGATTTTTTCCGAGCTTGTTTGAGAAAAATATCTGACACGACTTTATTTCTAGGCCGTTATCGAACGAGCGAGCGAATAAAGTTCTATGCTTCAGGTTGGGCCGAAAATCGTTTCCGTCCCGCTGTTCTCCTCTACAGATCGCAGTTTTTAACTGCTTCTCGTGAAATTTTGTGAGCGTGTTCGTTTATTATAGTTTCCCTTTTTTGAAATTAAAAAAAAACTTAATAGTCTGGCTCCCGCGTTCTTCAGCTCACAGAGCCACCATAGAATCCGCAAAACCAAATGGCGAATTAGGTCATAAATCATTGGATCATGCTTATTCTTTCGCACCTACACTGTCTTATGGAGCGGGCCGTGTAACAATAGTATCTATTGCCTGACTCGCCACTTGGTTTTGCGGATACTATAGTTGTAGCACGTGTCAGATGTTTTTGTCCACTTTGTTATGGCAGATATTAAAGCTGCACGGCTATTACAAACGGCGCGCGAGCTCTCTCGATTTTTCTCAAATTATCCGTCTCTCTCTTATTAGACAACTTAGAAAGAGACTTATAGTGCGAGAAAAAGCGAAAGAGCTCGCACGCCGTCTTGTTTTACCGTGCTGGTGAGTGTACGTTGTTCTATTGTACGCAATGGTCGGGCAGAAACGCTAGTGGGCTAGTGTGGGGTGGTCAGTATCTTGATGATGTGGTTGTGTGCACAGAGCAGCGCGCGGCGGCCGCCGGCGCACTGCAGCAGCCCGCCGCCCGCGGTGGCGGGGGCGGGGGCGGGGGCGGGGGCGGGGGGGGCGGCGGTGGCGGCCGCGCCGCGCCGGCGCACGCCTTCCGGCCGGTTCGCGGACACCATCAACCCGCTGCTGTCCTTCTCCAGCGACGACATCGCTGACATGGACAGAGAGGTAACTCATTGGGGGATGTTTAATGCATTGATGGACAGTACACGCCAATAGACGTAATAGGGGTGTACATAGTAAATAATATAATGAATAATATTGTATTTTCTCGAAAAAGGATTAAAAATGTAGTTGAATGGAGAAAAAATAAACGCAAAAGGTTAAGTAATCACGAAGTTAGGTCAAGTGATCATGACGTCACACACTGTTTGCGTTTTCTCTCTCTAACAAGCTATATTAAACCTGATGTAGCTTCGTAATTCTTTGAGATATCTAAATGGGATTTTCGTCAGTAGGCATATTTTTTTGCCTTCTTTTTTTTGGAGTAATAATAATTTTCGAATCTTTTGTTATTTCTATTGTGTTTGGAATAGTGTCCATCAATGTGTTAAGGCTGAGTTGCGCCCAAAACGTCTGTAATCGTAAGCGTTCAAATCTGAATGTTTGGAAAGTTTAACAAGTTTCTATGGAATGACGGCTGCCGGCGCCATATTTAACGTTGATTAGGGTGCCTGTAATTAAAAGTTGAAATGGAAATGGATTGGGCACACAATTCGTAGCCGAAAAGCGAAATGGTCCAAGGACATCACTGTTTGGTACCCCCGTGACGGGAAAAGGACAAAGGGAAGGCAAAGAAAAAGATGGGAGGATGAAATTAGAGAAATGGCTGGACCATTATGGAGGAGAAAAGCCGGAGACATAAAAATATGGGAAATTCCAGGGGAGGCCTTTGCCAAAGGGCAGACTGTCACAAATGAAAGCATCCCGGATGCCAGAACCACAAATTAGAATAAATTATATGTAAACGTCAGTAATAAAAATTTATTTATTGTAATTTAGTGGAATCTGCACTAAATCCTAAGCGGATTGGCGTTCTCACATTACCGCGACGCGGTGAACTTGGGGCGCCCACTGCGCGCGCTCTTATTCTAGCTAGCTAAAAACGGATTCTTTACATAGATGAATATAATATGACACTATTTTGTCATTTGATTCAGGTTGAAGACATATTCAATGAGTCTGATGAGAGTTCGTCAGACGAGACTGGACCGAAGGACGATGACTTGGACGACGAGGAAAATCCGCCCGAAGACAGGCTGATCACACTAGAGAATGAAGACAGCGCGCAGGACAGGCTACAAAACGAGCGCGACTGTGACTCCAGTGAATCCGATACAGGTGGGTTCCAAAATGTTATACGATGACCGAATCATGTAAAATATAATTCGTCTACATCAATCGTAAAAATAGGAATTTAAAAGCTGAGTACGCAATTTCATCAGGACGTTGTTTATGGAGGTCAGAGGAGATTGACAAACCTCGAAATCACGGGTAGTTTGAGGAAGTTTAGGTACAGTAGCCGGCAAATAACGTGCGCAACGCGGGACGAAGGGGAGAGGCAGTTCGCAAGACGAATTGTACGTGCGAGCTGTCCCGCCACTTCGTCCCGCGTTGCGCACGTTATTTGCCGGCTACTGTGGCAAAGTTATTTTCGAGATTATTTTGCTTTACAATACAAATACTCTTTATTGCACAACTCGCACAAACAAAGCAGTTATAAAGAGAAAAAAATACAATAACAGGTAGATGTGTCTACATCTACCAGGCGGTCTTATCGCTGAAGAGCCATCTCTTCCAGACAATCTTTGGGTATCGGAGAAAGAGATAAAACTAGATTATGTAGTAGGTGGTTCAGAAAATATAATCAGCCAAAAAACAAAACAGTTATTATAAACGCACTAACATAAATAACTCTTATATAAACATACATACACAATCATACATATATACAAATATCACAAATAAATATATATAATACATAAACAGTCAGCCAAAAAATAACAATAGTAAGACAATCAGGGTTAAGGGAGAGACAAATAATGTTTTTTAAGAAGAGATTTGTAGGTGCCGACAGATTTTGCTTGTCTTATATTACGAGGGAGAGAGTTCCACAGTCTAATAGCCTTAAACGAACCTAGAACGGCGTAGGTGAACGAACTACTGTAAAATTTGGAAGATGACGAAGGCACAGTTAATAGCAGCAAATTGTTAGAAGATCTAACAGAGTTAAAATAACTAAAACACTCCTTGAGATAGCGGGGAGTTGCAGGGTTAAAAAGGACACTAAACAGTAGTGAAATAATGTGAGAGTCACGGCGATAACGAATAGGGAGCCATTTGAATTTGGAACGGAAACTAGAAACGTGGTCATATCAGGACTCTTAAACCTCCCTCGCCGTAATATAATTTTGCTCTGTTAAGACACGATCAATTATTCTTACCTGCGCCTGCGAAATGCAACACGTAACTTTGACCCCCCTCGTGTCGGTCGACGGCGTCTTCGCTCCCCAAATGACCACCAGTACTGCACCATACTGGGCTGGCTGACAGCACGAATCGGCACTGCCGTCATACGCGCCGCCAGTATGTGTATTCGTGGTTCACGACACCGCTTTAAACCCGTAGCCAGATGGCTCGGCTTCGACGACGGTGCTGCTCTCCCCCCGCATTTGGACTAATACCTTTTTTTTACCCCTACTTTTAAGATTTTACAACTAAATTAATAAATGGTATTTATATTATTACAGATGGCGAGCGTCGTCCCCGCAAGAGGCCCCGGCGCTCGTCGCCCTCGGACGACGAGCCGCCCGACGACGACGACAGCTCCTGGAACCTGATGGGCGCTGCCCTCGAGAGGGAGTTCCTGGCCGAATGATGCCCACCTGACGTTTGCCCGCTGAATAAATTCATATTTGCGTTTATCAATTGTTTCTTTGATGAATGCGTTCCCAAAATACTTATGCTGGCTACCTAACACGCAATGCAATTAATTGTCCCTACTAGCCTATACACATCACAATTACGGGTCCAATTCCAATAGTGCCCGTGCAGCAGGTTTGCGAGTAGCCAGCTTTCTTTCTTTTCTTTCCAAGCCGAATAAAGCCACCCGTTCAGTATGTGCCCGCGATGGAGCTAATATAAGGGGAGAATCTATTAACAAATCTTGACACGTAAAATTGACCTCTATGTTGTATGACACTAGACAGTTGTAGAGTTAATAATAGTCAAGCTGAGAAACGAGACAGAGACTCACTTTGTGCTGTACATCTACCGCTCATTGTCATAATAATAGATAAGTCACATCACATCACATCATCAGCCTATATTCGTCCCACTACTGGGCACAGGCCTCCTCTCACGTATGAGAGGGAACGGGCAGTAGTCCCCACGCTGGCCCAGTGCGGATTGGGGACTTCACATACACCTTTGAATTTCTTCGCAGATGTATGCAGGTTTCCTCACGATGTTTTTCCTTCACCGAAAAGCTAACGGTAAATATGAAATCATATTCCGTACATAAGGTCCGAAAAACTCATTGGTACGAGCTGGGATTCGAACCCACGACCGCCGTTTGACAGCCGCATGCCTGAACCACTGGGCTACCGTAGCTTTCTTATAGATTTAGTAAGTACCTATATTAGAAAGGAACACACAAAGAACAAGTTAAGTCTCTTTTGGCTCGCGTTTTCGATCACTTCTTCGAGCTTCTGCCCGCGACTCCATACAACCCTTCCCCCCCCCCCCCCCCATTTCACCCCCGGGACGATTTCGGGGATAAAAACTATCCTATGTCACTCTCCATCCCGTCAACTATCTCCACTTAAAAAATCACGTCAATTCGTCGCTCCGTTTTGCCGTGAAAGACGGACACACAAACACACACATACACTTTCCCATTTATACTATTAGTATGGATATCCTAGCTCTATGATGCCTGCTGAATAAATTCCTATTTACTGTCATTTGCCTTATAGTATAGAATCTGACTGGGAATTCCGGGCAGAATGATGCTGAATAAATAAATATGTACTTATCAAGGTGGCCACTTTCTGGAAAACCGGGAAAAGTCAGCGAAATTTAATGGAGGTCACGGAATAATGGGGGGGAATAGAAGCCCTAATGTAGATAAGAAATTTTTGCAAGACCTAAAGTCCAAGCTCAAAAATGAGGGTGTAGCAGGTGACCCAATTTTGCTCAACATGGGGAGATGTGGACTTCATAATCTCCACAATGGCTTTAAAATATCTTTGAAAGCCCTGAGGATACAAGATTGTAACGTTTTTACGCTCTTTATACTAACTATTCTGCTATAGCCCCGCGCGACGTGAAGACTACAAGGTTTTCAGGCTCCCTTTAAAATTTTGTGCAGTATGTTGGCTCGATAACTGTTGATGATCGCCGATTTCTGGTGCTAGAAATTATAAAGGACAAGTTTAGTATGAAAAACTTCTGTCTATCGTAATTTCTAGCATAAGAAACTAGTTTTGGACCTACATAGCGGACCCCACTATTTATACAAAGTTTCATGTTATTCCAGCACACTGTTTTGAAATGAGACCCCAACTATGTAATGTTTGTATTGAGATTTGTGTTGAGCATGCTCCGAACTCTTAGCTAACAAATGTCCAATTATTCAATGGACTATGAGAAGAGTCTCATTTTATGAAACATGACATACTTACCCTACCATGCCTATATATTTTAGAATTGGGCTTATTTGTGAGAAAAAATACACACCTATTCGAGGAATACAAAAATAAAAGATTTAAACATAAACTCAAACTTGCGAATATTTCGCAACAGCCCTCACTATGCAGCAGTAAAGTGTTACAATCATCTCCCAGACTATATCAAGCAGTAGCAAAAAAACAGTTTATATGCCAAGAAACTGAAATCTTTTCTTGCACAAAAATGTTATTATAAAATGAACGAGTTTTTTGATGACAAGCTTTAGCAATATCTTACCTGTTATCATTCTATTGTTTAAAATCATCTGTTCCCTATCATTAGTTCATTAGTCTGTAAATTAGCAAATCTAGATTTTAAGCATAATAATTATAGTAGTTTTCATAAAGCTTATTTTTAAGGTTTTGCTACACCCTTCCAGGGTCCATGAGATACCTTTGTGTTTATACATATAAGAACTGTATTTTGTTTTACCATGGCGCAATAAACGCTTGATTGATTGATTGATTGATTGAGTAAATTCTACTTGCTTTTGGCCTACCAAGGAAATAGTATCATAACTATTTAACAGCCACTTGGCCTGATTGGTACTATTGGTGACTTTTTTGTGATGATAAGAGGTTTCTATGAGGCTAACCGCAGCAGAACCAAGGTAACCAATAGCCCTCCGAATCGCGAAACTTATGTGGCACTGGGTGGGGCACATAGCATGTAGAACTGATGGCAGTTGGGGCGGAAAGGTTCTCGAGTGGCGACCACGTACCGGAAGGCGCGGCATGGTTTTTATTTTATCAATTGTTTCCCAGGTGCCTTAGGAGCCTGGTGGTACTTATTAAAAATGTATAAGAAAGAACTAAACTAGACAAAGAACCTATAAATAACATAAGTATTTAAATGAAAGTAGCGATGGACTGTAAAATATAATAAAACTTGACCCAAACTAAGCAAAGCTTGTACTAGACACTGATAAACATACTTATCTAGATATAAATACCTAAATACATATAAAAAAACCATGACTTGGGAACAAACATTCATGCTCATCACACCAATAAATGCCCTTATCGAGATTCAAACCCAAGCAAGACTGCTTGCTTCATTGGCAGGGTCACAACCAACTAGGTTAAAGCGACCATCAGGTAAAAAACTCCATATACAGGCTGCCTCTGTTATGTTATGGATGAGGAATGATTATGAAAAAGTCATTCATTATAATATCTACATAATTTATAACTACAAAACCCATAACATCTAAACGATAAACTACTTAAATAGCATAGGGATCCTCTTCATCAAACACATGAAACTTCGTATATGTAGGTTTAGAAGAGAAGTCTTTCTTATTGTCCTGCCAGCCTCTTGGAGGAGCCTTGTTATATTCAAATGTAGACTTGAGTTTTCCATACATCTCTGATTCTCTGTCAATATCTTCTCTGTATTGTTCCTTGGCCACCTTCTTGCCTGTTACAGGGTCTGTCACGTCGCCAAACGGATATACTACCTCCTTGACCTCGTGAGTGATGAGTTTAGTTAATTTTTGTGGCAATGCTTGAATTAAAACTACGTCTCCTGTTTTGCATTTCTTCGCAGGATCGTGGCAGTAGTAGAATTCATCTTTTCTGAAGTACTGTAACAAATACAAGATCTTAATGTGAAACATGTATATTTAATTATAGTGCACTTCAGCTAGTAGATTTTAAAATAATTGTACTAACCATAAGTAAGTTTTCATCCAATTCTAACCTCTTCACTCTAATTTTGGCCGTATTTTGTTTAAGAGAGGGCACGCACTGACCCATTAAAAGAAACTTTCTTGCTGTTTCAGCAACATTGCGAGCCATTTTCATTAAATTACTTTAATGTGAAGTAGGCAGAGGGTTATTTCTTTTTATACGATTATTTTGAAATTTTGACTGATTTGACACACTGACAGCCGAGTCGATCTTAGAGCATTAAACCAACCGGAGTGGCCATGAGTCATTTTCCATCAATTTTCTATACATAAAAAGTCTGTCGATTTTTGCGGGGGAGAGGAACGTCAAATGTATGCGTAACGTGAAAATAGCTACGTCAGATAAACGTCATGAGCCATCCACATTAAGTGATTTGTCAGCCCCAATTCATCAGAATCTGACTAATTGCTATAGTGTGGATGCATGTTCCAACCGTCAAACGAGTTGTACGGACTAATTGCATGAAAATCACAATTTGGACCATGGAATTTGCATGATCTGCCAAGTTTTTTTTTCTCACAAATTTCATACAAATAAATTTAAACGATTATTAAAAAATATATGCTAAAGAACATTGTATTAATATTTTACACTGTAATTTTGTAATTTTTTTTAAACCGGTGTTTTGCAACTACAATTTCATTCAGTGTGGCCAGTTAACAGTAAGAAAGCGAAAATTGCCGCATTCAAACGGTCCTGCGAAGCGGACTGCAAGATGGTTACTAACCGATGAGATAGGGCGAGACAGCACGTCGATCATGAGGTGGCCGTGACATACTCTCGATTTTTGTGTGCTGCACGGCTATTACGCGACGGCGCGCGAGCTCTCTCAATTTTTCTCGCACTATCCGTCTCTCTCTTATTAGGACATGCGAGAGAAATCGAGAGTATGTCGCGGCTGTGTGTTAGACGTGCTGTCTTGCCCTATCTCATCGGTTAGTAACAATCTTGCAGTCCGTTTCGCAGGACCGTTTGAATGCGGCAATTTTCGCTTTCTAACTGTTAACTGGCCACACTGAATGAAATTGTAGTTGCAGTTGTTAGCTGTGTACGCTACACCCAATTCTGACTTCGACATGTTGTACTGACAAATTGGGGTTTAATCACATAATGTGGATAGCGCATAAAATCACTTAATGTGAATGGCGCATACGCTCCGTCTATCTTTCTTTCTTGGTCTGAGTATTTTTCTAGAAGTTTCTATCTCATTGCATGTTGTATCTACAACATGCAATGAGATAGAGACAGCTCTATCTAGAGACAGCTCGAAAAATATCGTGATAATACTGTATAGGTGTAAGAGGCGGGCCATTGATGGGTGTGTGTACAGTGCTATAACCACGAACTTCGAATGTCGAAGTTCGGATATTTCTATCTCTATCGCACTTACAATAATCGAGTGACAGGGATGCAAGTACACGAACTTCGAGATTCGAATTTCGTGGTAGCGCCGCAGCACTATCGATAAAATAAACATCTCATTATCTCGTTTTAAATAATTTCTTTGCTAACCACTAGTAATATTTAGAAGCGACAGGCGACCATCATCATTCTCCTAGCGTTATTCCCGGTTGTGCCCCTAAAGGAGCCCAGGGTCCGCTTTGACATCTAATCCCAAGATTTGGCATAGGTACTAGTTTTACGACAGCGACTGCCATCTGACCTTCCAACCCAGAAGGAAAACTAGACCTTATCGGGATTAGACCGGTTTCCTCACGATGTTTTCCGGCGACAGGCGACTGAATAAGATAATTTATGATGTATATGTTTTGTACAACCCTTTTAGAAATTAACTGCTTTTCACCTGTTTTTAGATGGAAGTTAGGGTGGTATTCACTTGTCCAATGTGCATTGCGTCTCACTCACTCTTTAGGCGATTAACTTTATTCTTTGACTTAGACTTCATTATTTATCATTCGAATGTGAATTATTAGGAAATTATTTGTAGTAAAAACAGAACGCAATAATTAGGTCAAATCGTTAGTCAACTGTTATTGATATTATAAATTTATTTTCTAAATTAGCTATATACAAGATGATAACTATAATATTAACTAAATTAAATTAAAGCTAAGTTTAATCTAAAAAAGGCCCTCGAGGCATTGTACCGAGGATGCTGGCGGCATTTCCTCGCTGAATTGCAATGCTGATGCGTTGCGCGAGAAAGCCGCCAGCTCTTCGGTCACCAGTTACGTCAACCAGACGTTTCGCGATTTCCGCAAATAGCTTTTGCGCACTGGGACCCCATGGACCGAGGGTCTCGACGCCAAAAGGTACAAAGTTGTACTCTTTGCCGAGGCCTCTATATTTAATGCATTTCAGATTTTCGGCATTTTCCGCCGCTGCACTCGCTTTAGTAGTAGTCCGTTGGAGGTGGGACGGTGCCAGTGTGTCTACACAGGTAGCGTCCCACACAAGCATCCGTCCCAAACTCCACGGAACCAGAGACACTCCATCAGGTCTTTTGCCATCATCTCTGACAATGCCAGGCGGCTCAAGAAGAGCAGGCACATTGATGGTGGCAAGAGACCGGCGGATTATGTCATTAAGAGTCGCATGTCTTGCAAAGCGGCCTGCACTTTTTTGACAACATAGACCGTGGTGACCCAGTCGGTCCACGTCTGTGCCACAAGGGCATATGTGTGGAGTGCATACTGTGACGCCAAGCCGTAGACCAGTCGCCAGACGAAGGGAGGACGGATCCAGAAAGGTACCGGTATTTGGTGAAGGATGGGCATGCAGCCAGTGACCAGCCTCTCTGGCTCCGACCGCCAAAAGTATTCTGTATTTCATCATCATCAATCAAAATCATCAATCAAAATCACCATCATCATCAAAATCTTAATATTTTAAGATGTGCATCACTGAACGAACTTCTTCGATGAAGTGACAAAATCTAACGTTGTGAAATATTTATACTATATCTCAATAAATTTGTCAATAAGTTACGAACTTACTGTTCTGAAGTAGTAATGTAAGTTAAGTTTGTAGGCATTACAACAATTGACAATATTTCAAAATATGTAATGACGCCTAAATCGAAAAGCATTTCGGTAATTATGTTATCTGAACGTAATAAAGTAGTTTTCAGTGTTTTTTTTCCTGCTCGCTTTTAAGAAAATCGCGAAAACGGATAAAAGTGGTTATCACCGTGTGTGACGTCAGTATTATGGCTGCCATATGAAAGGTGTCCAAACTGCCATACAGAGTCGTAGTATTGACGTCATAATTTACTTACAACCTTCTGGAATTCGCTACTTTTCAATTTGATAGTTTTGAATGAAATTTACAATTAAGGGAGAAATAAAAAAACACGTGTCGCTTAAAAAAACATTTTTCTAGCTAACTAAATCATAAAATGGCCTACATGAAAATATGAAATGTTGTCAATAGGGAATATGCATGTGATTCAGAAATGGACAAAAAAAAACATGAGTAATCTTTATTGCTTAGTAAATATACACGCATGATTATTTTTGCAAATAATCATGTTTCTATTTACAAATTTAATTATTTAAAAGTAGTAATTTTCAAATTCTCTCGCAAATTTCCAAAACGCAACGCTATTGGCGGAGCGAATTGTGACGTCACCGTACACTCTGTGTCTACTGACAACAGGTCCTTTGTATGATTATTGAAAGTTATTCGCAATGTTTAGCCGTTGTTTATGATAAATAATCAGGGTTTTTTGGGAATTATTAACTGAAAGCAGTGACTCCTTGTGAAAAAAGACTCCCTACAATGACTGGAAGCAGTTTTGTTAAGGCACAGTCGGATAATCTGCCTAAAATTAATGTGTTCATGATGACTAAGTACGCAGGTACCTCGTAGAGAATTAACACGTTCACTACGGCAAAGAATTTTAATGACTTAACCTGGGTACGACATGGGGTCTTTTAGATCCGACGGATAACTGTACTCTGGTGCGTCAACGGGTCTAAAAGATCCGTTGGGTATACTCTTGTTTAATTGTCATTATCTACGTAGTTATAGCCATTCATGCAAATATATTTATATCAACATATTCTTACATAGACAACCTAACCAATCTTCAAAACGCAGGTAGATTCACTTAATGGTTTGATTGCAAAACAAAGAACAATCTGTCGGATCTTTTAGACCCGATATCCGCACTTAGTGTAACCATTGTCGATATTTTTTTAGTGTTGGGGTAGAAATAAAATTTCGATATCGATAGTA
Source organism: Epinotia demarniana (assembly GCA_945867215.1). Lineage (NCBI taxonomy): Eukaryota > Metazoa > Arthropoda > Insecta > Lepidoptera > Tortricidae > Epinotia > Epinotia demarniana. The sequence continues at coordinate 9,507,656 of OX244276.1, read as the reverse complement.
ATTTTAATAGGTTAACTAAGACTAACCAGATACATAACATTTTGAATTACTTTATGAAAACTTGTTGAATTTATATGATAAATTATAACATTCACAAAGTGTTTTATTACAGTAGCAGTGACTGCGGGTTTAATAATTTTAATTTTTTAATATTTGCACACGTCGTTTGACAGGGTTACTGCTTGATGGAGTGGGAGAGTCTGCATATAGTATTTGGAGTGTCTGGCCAGTCGATGGGCTAGTGTAAATATTATTTTTCGCAATATTTCACTTACCAAGTATAGTATTTCTGGCATGTATAACCTCTTTTTTCTTTTTCACAGTTTCATGTTCATTTTCATTTCTGTCACACATAAATAACATTTCCTCGACCGCTTCATGATCGATAATTCACCTTAAGTATCTCGTATTACTCGTAAATCACTGTAATTAACAACCACCTACACACTTGGACGTCACTAACTCAGCTAGACTTTCATCCAGTACGGCTATCGGGTCACCGGGCATCGGGTCCTTATGACCCGGTAGCCGTACTAGATGAAAACAGTTTCTCTGTGGTCGTTATCGGGTCGAAAAGATCCGATGCGTTTTTATCATGTAAACCGCCTATATTCGAATAAACATTGATAAAACACTAACTGTCCTTTTTTTACTCCTGCAAAATTCTGAGATATCTGTCCCGCACCAACGGTAGGAACAGCAAATTTCTCCCCCGCACCGGAGGAAAGTTCCTCATCAGATATATTCGACCCGATGCCGTAGTGAACGTGTTAAGTGTAATAACAAACTAGTACCTACATATCTATATTATATAATCAAAGATATATATAGGTATTAGGTATGTTACATGTTGAGAACATCTTTATGAACATAACAAACTTAGGTTGTTTTCGTCAAGAGTTATAAATAAAACAAATTTGTATAGGGCACTCAGTAAAAACAAAGAAACTTAGCTAAAACGTTTCGTGATCAAAATCAACACACGTAGTCAACTGTTGATCAACAACAATCATAATATTTGGAACATTAATAACTAAAAAATTGGGACACAGAATAGTTTTATGAATAAGTACCTATATAATTAAATTTTTAGGTTACGTTATTGTTTATATTGTTCGCGAATCGTAATAAAAAAGATTTTAGGTACAAACATATTTAATACTCACTTCGAAATGATCTTCACAACAATATAAACTACTCAAGCACGATACATTATCTCTCCTCATCGCCTCACACCGCTTTTTTCTTATATTTGCATCTTTGGGCATATGAAAATATACGTCAGGTGCAGTTTTAATGTTATTTTCACACATAGGGGCAATACAATATTTATAATAAGCTTTTGTGTGCTCTTCCGTTACAATAAGTTGATCTTACAAGCTTTAATCACTCACTTTTATTAAAACTGTGAATCAAACACTTCGTTGTTAATTTATTCTAAGTGCACGGTGACGTCACAAAATGAGCGCGCCAAAATGGCGGCGTTTCAATCGTCCGAAAATGATAGTACTTTTAATTTTTTTTTTTAGTTCATTTAATGATAGTGTGAAAGTGTTATATTTTTTTCCGGTTTTATAATTACTTATAGAATCGTTTAAAAATATAAAAAAAAATACATGAATATACCCTATTGTATGGTATGATTTTATTAACGTATAAACTTTTCTCCCATAGTACGTCTCCCTCTCACCCCACTTGAAAAGCACCTGGGTTCGGTTCTACCTTCACACAGCCACGGGTTCTCCGCTAGATTCACGATCACGTTTTGGCCATGCAGCAAATACAGATTGGACTAAGCTCTTGGACAATTTTTCGGATTTATTACTTTGCTTATTGCTACTATAATGCAATTTTTTTAGTGTAGGTACCTCCTTTTACATACATACATACATTCACGCCTTTATTCCCAAAAGGGGTAGGTAGGCAGAGCACATGAAACGTATGTTCCAGCGCCACTTTTAGCATAAATGTGGGTATAAAAGATCGACTACCTACATGTGATATATGTACCTCCCTTTGTTTGTCTTTAAACCAATGTGGCCATATAATGCATTTAAAAGGAAAACTATCACGGCTTAGTAGGCATACTAGTTACCGACACAACCGCACCATTTAGTTGGCGCGAATCGATACTGTGACTAAGATAAACAAGCAACTACGGAACCCTACACTGCGCGTGGCCCGACACGCACTTGGCCGATTTTTAAGTTCTAGGTCGTCAGGAAATATGTATAGCTTTTGATAATTCTCTGAAGCAGAACACGATAGAGTAATCAAGATCCACATTTTATTAATGCACTAGCGACCCGCCCCGGCTTCGCATGGGTTCTATTTGTACATATAAACCTTCCTCTTGAATCACACTATCTATAAAAAAAAAAGACCAGGGTGCACTCCCGGAGTGCCGGTAGAAGAGAAAACTTGCGAATTGCTTAAAAAAATGAATAATTTTAATTTTGCAAAATAAAAACACCTATATAAACGTATTCCGCATTTTCATTTAAAAATCCGCTTTTTGAAGCGCAATTCCCGCTTTTCGAATTCCGGCAATTGGCAACACCGAATCCTACGCTTCTACACGTCACGTGACCTCCTATACGCTCCTACACCTATCGCGAGTTTAACCTTTTCACCGCCAAACACGTGAAATCACGTCATCGACGATTCGTGACACCGACGCCGAAGACGGCATTTGCCGTCATTTTTTTATTTATGAAAACCTACTCTGAAATGGCCCAATTTCATGTTGGCATTATTTCTTTATCCATAATTTTTTTACCCTTGTGGCGTGAGGTGGCACGGCAAGTTGGTTTACCATCTGGCGGTGAAAAGGTTAACAAGTTTTCCCCATCCCAAAAAGTGCACAGCGCCGCTAAAGAAGTTTTCGCTTCATAAACCGCATCAAAATGCGTTGCGTAATTTTAAAGATCTTAGCATACATAGGGACAGACAGCAGAAAACGACTTTGTTTTATACTATGTAGCTATATTGCGCTTTACTGTCGTAACTACTATGTTGAAACGTAACCTAGATGCACCCGTAATAATACAATCCTTAAGTCAGTCATAACATTTAATCAACAATATCAACATTATAGAGTGATGCAAAACAGAACATTATCATTATTATGATACAAAAAACTTATCTTATATCCTTTCCACATAGCAAAATAAATGGCATTCAAGAAACAAAATCCTAGCCCAGCACCTCACACAATAACATATTTATATACCAGCCTTATATTTGCTTAAAAATTAACATGTGTATAACTTACGGAATTAGCTTTGTGATTGGCTTTACAATAGTGACCAAGGCTGCTATTGATGATATAGCTCCTAATGTTCCAACAGCGCTCGGACTGAACTTTGTAAAACCCAGCGCTGTTAGGGGAATAAATAAATCACAAGAATTTTTAACAGTATCTATAAATATATCTTTATAACAAGAAACAAATGCATGTACATGCTTTAAATTGGAAGACAGATCAAATTGTACTGAAGAGCCAAGTAATTCAGATGGTTTTAAAAATGATGATCTATTTAATTCTAATACATGTATTATTTCATAAAAATCTCTAGCCAGGTTAGCTATTATGGATAGCAGCCAGAATCGGTTCGCAGTTTTGTTCCAGTTATCAGAATCTGTTTTTAAAAATCCACTTTTTGTCAACCACACAACATGATCAGCATACAGGTACAGTCCATGTGCTAGCTTGCTGACTGTGAGTGCTATTCTGAGAAAAGGATCCTCAATATGCATGCTGTCCAAGGCTGTGTAGCATATATCTATGCATCTTCCAAGACGTAAGACTGAAATAAAAAAATAATAATAAATAAAGTGGCTGGCATTAAACAACAATAAGTCATGCCTCTTATCTTAAGTGACTTAAGTTATTATTGATGATAAGATATTATTACTTTAATCATTTACTTACTTTTACGGAAAGAGCTGAGTGCAAGTTCCAGATTACGAATTCTGTCAATGGAATATTTATTAGCATTTCTCGTTTCCAGTTGATGCCATACTAAGCGACTAGTATACTGAAACAATCTGAAATCAATGAAATAGTCATGTATTATTATATCAATAAAACCCAAGTCTAATTAAAACGATTGTACTTATCGAGATAATATTCATACCTGGCCAATTTATCTCTGCCGTTTGATTGATTATTGACTTTAATTATAATATCCATATCTTTGTATTGGGACTTTACCCTTTCAGTTCAATGTTTGTATTTAAGTTTCACACCCAGAAATTTGTAATAAAAGCAAATAACAGTTACACTGTCGCAGCAAGCTCACAAAAACGAAATAATCAACTTGCATCTAATATTATTTAGTATCTTGTAATTCTAATCAGTTTTCGCGTTACTTTCGTGAATGTAACTTTTATCAACATAGCATAGTGGTTATATATATTCTCTTTGGCAATGTTTTTTTTTTTTTTTCTTTTCTGGCTTTACAAAGATTAGCCAATGTCACGTTGTTTTGAGTAAAAAGTTAGGGAAACAAGGATAAAACGGGATGATTTCGGAAATTTGGAAAGGAGAGGATTGGGTTTTTAACATATAAATACATTATAATTTAATATCATTTTTCTCTATAAATACTGATAAAATTTTATAAATATCATACGAATTACTTTGTAATAAACAATTAAGAGCGTAGTCGGTCTGCGACAAAATTGAGAAATAGGTATTTGTACAAACTATTGCCGTCGCGTTGCGCCCAAGTCTTTCCCCGTAATGTGCGAAAGGGACAAATGCAGCTCAGACCGATTTTCACTACAAAATCTTGACCAGATCGATGCTTTGTATTCCCCTGTTTTCTCCGCCAAACCTGCGCCGATTCAATTATGTTTGGTGTCGAAATTTAGAGGAAGAGCAGATCTATGTTTCTATTATTTTATTTTAACGTAAAATCTTTTCATATTTGTCTGGTAGTCATCTAAATATGACAGTAAAAATGGGGTATTTTTTAGGTTTTCGAAAATTCGTATCTGTTTTGGTAATTATTTTTTGGGAAAAAGTAAATGACAGGGGCATACATACAGTAGACCTAGATTTTATAAAAAAAACGAGTTCTCTAGAGGGATAAACCAGGAAGGAAATAGGGGAATACGTTTGTATGGAAAAATGCTGCTAGGATACCCTCTTAATTGATGTAGGAAAAGGAATACGCAATGATTCAAGGCTAGAAAAGAAGGCAGTTCGATCGTACTGCGTGCATGAAAAGAAAACATGGTTTAGATCCCCATAGTCACCACAGGAGCAATAGGGATCCGGTACTTTATTCATCATGTGTAATCGCTCGCGGGTACATACATGACCCAAGCGCATCCTACACAGTACCGAAGTAACAGTTTTTGAAAATACTAATTTGCTAAACCATGGTTTCCTTGGAATGTATGGTTGGATATTTCTATAATGAATTCCTTTTCTCTCACTACTCCATAGCCTATTCCAGTCTTCGTACATATATACTTTAGCCATATTAACTAAATCATGACAATAGTTAGCGTATGAGGCAACGTCTCCGAAGCGTATGGCTTCATTTGCCAATTGGTCGGCTCTTTCGTTTCCCGGAATGCCTACATGACTCGGCACCCAAGCCAATACAACAGCACAACCCTTCTCAGAGCACTTATTTAACAGATTCCTAATCCTAAAAATAGTCGGTGACTGTTTGTGAGACTTAAATGGAAACCGCATAATCGCTTCTAAAGAGCTACGAGAATCTGAAAATATAATGGTATTTGGAATCTTTAATAAAAGAACATATTCTATTGCTTTAAACAAACCATAACATTCACCTGTATAAACCGAAGTTTCAGGCGGAAGTTTAATTAATTGAATCCCCTTATATTGTGAATGATAAACTCCAACACCAACGCAAGTGCTATCTGCATGTTTTGAGGCATCAGTGTATAAACAGTGAAATTCGGGCCATTGACTGTTTTGGATTAAGGTCATGTTTAGAGACTCCTATGTCGAATTTAATATCAGGAACAGTAATAAGGCTATTATAATTAAATTCGTAAAGAGGTAAAGTTGAGCTTCTACATGTGGGTGCTTCTAATCTTTCAAATTTTTTATAACTTGTAACTAAACATGGGGGATCTTTGTGTTTCCAATATTTACAGGTTTCGACCTGCTCAGTTAGTTGCCTTACTTTTGGGAACAAAGGGTGAGTGCTCAATTGTAATGTACGAAAAAAGAATTTATCACAAAGAAACTGTCTTCGCAACCCCAAGGGTGGCTCACAGCACTCTACCTGTAAGCACCTAATTGGACTCGACCTCATAGCACCCAAAACCAACCTCAAAGCCTTTGACTGAATATAATCTAGTTTTTTTAGTGCTTTTGAATTACTAGGATGGAGTAAAAATGTACCATAATCTAATAAACTCCTTATCAATGCATTGTATAATAGTCTCATTGTAAAGGGATGAGCACCCCACCAGACTCCTGTGAGACATCTCAAAACATTTAGATTCCGCTCACACCTCAATGTTATATATTCTAGGTGCGGGATACCAGTTAATTTCTTATCTAATACCAAACCCAAAAATTTTGCTTGATCTTTGATAGGTAGCTGAACTCCATTATAATCAACATGAAAAAATGGAATATTTTGCTTACGAGAGAACAACACCACGGAACTTTTAGCCGGAGATAAATCTAGACTGTTATTATCTAACCAAGTCTTTAAAGCAGTTAAAGCTAAAGAAAGTAAAGCGCTAGTATTATCTAGAGATCGTCCAGAAACATATAAAAGTAAATCATCAGCATATTGAAGAACATTTGCATGTACTTCTACAGACTTTTCAATATCATAAGTGTAAACGTTATATAGTAAAGGGCTCAAAACAGAGCCTTGAGGTAAACCCTTCCATACCGTTCTTTGGATATTTTCATTTCCAACCTGATCCAGTGAATACTTAATATACCTTTCGTACAACATATTTACAATAAATTTAGTTATTAAAATTGGAACATTCAACTTCACCAGTTTATTTTGTAAAATTGAAATGTTTACGTTATCATAAGCAGCATTAATATCTAGAAACGCTGCAACCAAGAAATTATTGTTCGCTAAACTGATTCTTATATCTGTGGTAAAAATGCTCAAGCTAGTGATGCGCAACTTCGAATGATTTGACGAATCGAATAATTAGCGATTACTAATATCAATAATCGATTATGAAATTAGTAATATACTAATGTTGATAATCGAATGACAACTACTAATTAGTAACTAATGTCATTTTTTTTTCACCCCACGGCCCACCCGTCACGCCTAACGAAACTAGACCTCTACCTACGTATATTTACTACGAATCGCGGCGTCAGGATATATTTGTGGGGGAGCGTTGAGGTGAGCTTAAAACAAGTTACAGAATAGCGGGTCTGGAAATGTGGGAAAATATCCCAACATGTCAAGAAAATAATTATCTCCACGTCTGTCGCACTTGCTCTAGTTCGAGCGACGAAGACGGAGATGGAGATACACGAACTTTCGTTTCGCGGTAGCCCCCCAAGGTCGAGCATGAACATTTAATTGGAATCGTACTAAAACGTTCATACATTTTTTATTCGAACAAAATCTTATACGGACGCATTGTATCATCAAAACTCCAGTGAGTTTTGAATTTTCATTCTCGTTCTCTCTCGCGGCGGCAGCGGGCAGGGCAGACTAGGCAGAGTAGGCACATCACAGCATTGTACCTAGGTATATAATAATATATACCCTGTCCCGTTCCGTCCCGTTAGTGTTATATATTGCAAATTGACGAATATACCCGAATCATCCCGACGACGTTCCGACCGCATCCTTTCGGCACAACTCGGGCGCTATCGTGTCGACTCGGGCTCGGGGCAGGCACTCGGTCGAGTCAGTCGGGCGCTCCGCGTAAGTAGAATTAGTAATAGTAATTCGACTTGGGTCGAGTCGAGTCGACTCTGCGTTGACGTTCATTAGTAGTTAGACTAGTTAGTGACTAGTAATCGAATGATTAATAGTAATTCGACTTGGGTCGAGTCGAGTCGACTCTGCGTTCATTAGTAGTTAGTGACTAATAATCGAATGATTATAAATTGAGTCGAATAAGTCGAATGATTACTATAATCGACTAATCGATTTAGTATCATTCGAAGTCGCGCATCACTAGCTCAAGTTGTCAAGAGTGCATTTACCTTTCCGAAACCCAAATTGACTACTACTCAATAATTTTTTATGTTCTAGGAACCATTCCAATCGGATTTTTACAAGATGTTCTGCAGTTTTCGCTAATACGGATGATAAAGCAATAGGTCTGTACGATGCCGGGTCTGAACTTGGTTTATTGGGCTTTAGTAACAAGATCAATGTTTGGGTCCTCCACGCTCGAGGAACAATTCCCGTAATCATAATTTCGTTAATTAAAGAAAGGAAATACCAAAGGCAATTATCATCAAGATGTGACAAGAAAGAATACGGAATCCCGTCTTCGCCAGGGGCAGAATCTTTTGTTGATGAAAGCACGCCTTTAAGTTCTGCAAGTGTAAACGGTGAATTTAAATTATTAATATTGCTATTGTTTGATAAAATTATTGAACTAGGAATGAACGGTCTACATTCATCAACACAAGAATGAGGTGGCATAAGTACAAGATGCTCAGGGACATAAGGTGGTGCTAAACGATCCCCTACTTTCCTTCCTGATTTCCTTTTTCTTTTGTTACAATTTTTGCATACTACAGAAAGCAATGTTCTTTTTAGTTTTGTTTCTGTAGAGTTGGATACAGATACATCTGTATCCATTGATGACTCTACTGTTGATATTAAAATCTCCATTGGAGTTGGAGCATTAGACCCTGGGGGAATCGTCCCCCCAGGGTCGGGGGTGCTATCCCCCATAGAAAACTAAGATTAACTTATACTATAACTCACCGAGGAATATTTACAACTAAAAACTAATAAGATAACACTAATTCTACAAATATATACAAGAGATAGGAACACCAATCCTCAAAAAAATTAATTATAAATTTTAGTTGAAAAAGCCGCGTCCGCCACACACGAAGTTTCCCGCCCTTTTTCTTTTGGCAATGTTAATGACAATGACAGATAATGTAAGGATATGATTTTTTTTTATTCGTCCATTTGGACAAGCTAAGACCATGGGCCATACTGCCTCGTCTTCAGTAAGTTTAATTTGATTTGATCGAATCCAGTAATATTTCGTCGTAAGGATGTAATGTCGTAACGTTTTCAGTAAGGATGTCATTATTGTGATTGGATTTTGTAATGTGACAGCTAGTGACGTGACACAAACTATCAGAAAGATTCGTCATTCATCGATTAATGTATCGATAGTTAATAATGCAACTTTTATCATGGTACTACTTGCCCTGGCAACAATAATCTACGATCTGCCAACACTGCCAACTCTGCCAAGCCCAATCATGGCCCAATCATTCACCAATGAAACCAAAAATGAAACGGGTGGGGCAGCGTGATGGCGAAGCGAAATGTGTAGCTACGCCGCCATTTTGATTTGTCAAGTAATGATAGTGCTTGTAGTGCTCCTGTGAAGTAAAAATTAAAATATATCGCGTGTTATTTTCGTAAAGTGAAGGTGTTCAGTGATCCGAGAAAAGTGACTAATAGTTTGTGGTAAGACTTCCGTAACTTTATGTGCGGCAGTGAAATACATTTTCTGGATCAAAGCGACATTTTGAAGTGACGTGTAATGTTGTGCATTTCAGATAGTGGTTCATCGTACTGAGCTTTCATGATTGGATTACCGCGTAGCGATAGAGATAGAGATCGTATAACGGTGAAAATTCGTAACATGAAGAGGAGCTCGTCCAGGGATAGTATGCCGCGTTCGAAGAGGACTCGCAGTAGCATAGGCAGGTACGACGACAGCTCGGACGAGCGCGTCACGCCGGAGCGAGTGCGGCGGAGGGTGCGGTCCCCCAGTCCCCGCGGCCGCTACGTGTCACCGCATCGCGACGATTACGTGCGCTCCCGTGAAGTTCGCGAAGAGTCTTCCAGGCCCTATTATAAGGTGCTGTGCGTTAGCGCTCTGCACCCTAAAGCTTCGGATGAGATCGTAAAGGATACTTTGTATAGAGAGTATAAAAAGTTCGGTGATTTTAGCATCAAAATTTCCCACGAATTAGATGAACGCGTTGCCTACGTATGTTTCCGCAGCGTTGAGGATGCGCGAGACGCGAAGCACGCCAAGCCGCGTATAGTTTTGTATGATAAAGTTGCTATTGTTGACCCAGTTTATGAACCGGTACGGTCTGAGTACAGGAGCAGGCCCCGCAGCATATCACCACCAGACTATGAACGTCCTTATTCTTATGCTTGGTCTCCAGTGCCAGAACGACGCCGTCCACCGCCTGATGACCGAGCTTATGGTATTCCTCCTACTGTGCCTCCCCATCATAGAGATTTCCGACCTCCTATGCATGAATATCCCATGGCTGGCCCTCACGGGCCTCCAATGCACCACCGCCCACCTATGCATCACCCTCCACATCCCCATTATATGCCTAGGCCATACATGCCCAGACCTCATCACCCGCCTTTTGAGAAAATGGAGAATAAGAAAGATAAATTCCCTAATTACTTGCATCATGTCCACCCTGAAGATGATCCTTTAGCTACTAGGACACTGTTCGCAGGCAATCTGGAAATAAACATATCAGACGAAGAACTGCGACGCATATTCGGTAGATATGGTATTGTGGAGGATATTGACATTAAACGGCCACCACCTGGAACAGGTAATGCTTTTGCATTTGTCAGATATCAAACTCTTGATATGGCACATAGAGCCAAAGTAGAACTCTCAGGTCAATACATTGGCAAATTCCAGTGCAAAATTGGATATGGTAAGGCCACACCTACAACCAGAGTGTGGGTTGGTGGTTTAGGACCCTGGACCTCCGTGGCTCAGCTGGAAAGAGAATTTGACAGATTTGGAGCAATTAAAAAGATTGAATATGCAAAGGGTGAAGCTCATGCCTACATTTTGTATGACTCCATTGATGCGGCTCAAGCAGCAGTTAAGGAAATGAGAGGGTTCCCTCTTGGTGGCCCAGATAGGCGTCTACGCATAGACTTTGCAGATGTAGGGAATGGTGGACCCTACAGACCCAAAACCTATGCACCACCTGTTGGTGAAGATGGTAGGCCAGTGGAAGGCTACGAGGGTTATGAAGGTACCTGGGAGGAGGGATATGCCTATGGTACGCCTGGTTATAGGGGTAGGGGACGCGGCGGCCGTGGTCGTGGTGGTATGTTTAGAGGAGCATATCATGGAAGTGGAGACTACAGAGATGACGAATGGCGACGTGCCCCTGCAGATGGTGAATACGAAGGGCGCGTCCGCAGATCTGGTTCACGAGAGCCTGGCGTGGACCGCTCCCGTTCACGGTCACCTCGCCGGCGCTCTCCGGACAGTGACTCAGACGGATCTCCACGTCGCAGTGGAGGCATGCTAGCTTCAGCCCGTACACTCCCAGAAGTTGTGCGCAAAGCCACTACAATTTGGAATGGGGCACTGATCCTTAAAAATTCCTTATTTCCAACAAAACTGCATCTCACAGATGGAGACTCTGAAATCATTGACAGCTTGATGAAGGATGAAGATGGCAAAAACCAGTTAAGAATCACACAGAGACTGAGACTTGACCAGCCAAAACTTGATGATGTTCAGAAGCGAATTGCTACATCCAGTTCTCATGCCATCTTCTTGGGTGTGGCCGGTTCTACAGCTTCTATAGTTAATGAAGACACCAGTATTCAGACTAGGCCAATGCGAAATTTGGTGTCATACTTGAAACAAAAAGAGGCAGCAGGTGTCATATCACTTCTAAACAAAGAAACTGAAGCCACTGGAGTACTGTACTCTTTCCCTCCCTGTGACTTCTCCACAGATCTACTCAAAAGAACTTGTCACAACTTGACAGAGGACAGTCTGAAAGAAGATCACTTGGTGATTGTTGTGGTGCGCGGGGGCTCTGCTTGAAAACGATATAATGTTTAAATTATGTAAACAAAATGATTAATTAGTTTAAGTTTTTTTTATAAATTCATGATGTTTTCCACTTTTGTTATGTATTCCTGTGTTGTGTAGTGCTGTTGTGAGGTGTTTGTAAAATTAGTTAAGTGAAGGTTTCAACAACCAATTTCAATTGTGAAAGTGCTGTGTTAGTGCACAGTTTTAGTGTCCAGTAATAATTGTTAAAAACATAGGTGTTAGTCCTGCTAGCATAATACCAATCAAAACATGATACTATTGACTAAAAATTGTAGTGTGTATTTAATTATAGTGACAAAAATTCAGTTTAGTGTAAAACTGTCAGTGTATGTAGGTGAGGTGCTAGTGTTAAGTGTGTGAATGCAAATAGATTCCCTATTTCTTCTGAAGATGTAGTTTTTTTATACCTTGTGACAGTGTAGAAGTGTAGTCACCAGTGTCTTAATTCTGTGTTATGTGATACACTGAACCTAAAACCAGTGGGTTATTCAAACCAGGGCACAGCTTATCAATGTGTAAAATGTCCCCGGTGTTTGTGCAGTTTTATGTGCTTCTAGACTTCTTGTATGCAAATAAAGTTTGGTGAAAAGGTGAATAAGAGCATATTAGACAAAGGTGATGCAGTGAAGTGCTGTTTTAGTGGTCTTTCTACTCTAAGTGGGTTTTATTGGTGAGTAACCTAAACACTGGACACAGCACATCTCTTATCTCTACTTGGAATTTTAGGGGAGCAATGGCAAAGGCGGAAACCCACTGGTGCATAGCTTGGTAAGCTACGCACGGTTTTTTCAATGGCTTTCTAATCTAACATTTAATTGAAGATAAGAGTCACACCCGCACGTATTCAAAGAATTTTAGATTAACAGTCATTTCATTAGCATAGCATAAATGGAAAATTGACAACTCGAAATTATTGGTCCAATCTAAATAATGTTAATTTGATAATACTCGTCGTGGAAAGTTGTCCAATCTGAATAATACTAAAATGTAATTGGGTCAATCAACTATTTCTTGTTGTTATTCTGTCCCGTTAGCCAGAAGACAAAAGTACAGTGTCGTAGATTTTTTTTACAATATTTACGGACTACTAAAGTGCCTAGAAGTTCAAAAAGGGGTCGAACTTGACAAGAAAACCCAACATTTGGTGATTTTTTAAATTCAATTCATTCTTAAATTAAATTTATACATACATTGGTGGTGGAAAGCTCGTAAAAATCTTTGATGTTGTAAAAAGAGTGGTAAATTGCAAGCGACTCAAGAGACGTAACCATAGCAACTAGTGACAGAAAATAGTTAATCCACCCAATAACATCCAAAAAGTTAAATTGACATACTTAGGGCCTGTTTCACAATCGCCGGATAAAGTTATCTGCCAGTTAAAATTATTACTATCCTTTTCTCCCGTCATATAAAAGAAAAGTGACAGCCAACATTTATCTGACGGATATGTTTTAACTGGAGATTGTTAAACAGGCCCTTATAGGTATATATGTAGGTCGAAAGAAATACGGCCATACGCAATTACGTAAACTCCAAAAGTATCACCAATAAGAAATTCGTCAACATGCAAAGTAGCACGTATTTACTAGACTGGACTAGATTTAATAAGAAAAAATATCATAAAAATCTATAGACAATTACATTTTCACCAAATTCATTTGATGGTATTACTTTACTTTCGGCGCAGTTTCATAATGTTCATTTCGTGTGACGATTTTCCATTTGTGCCGAATTACAGGAAATCGAATCTTCATGTGGCTCATAGGCTCACACTCGTGCGTGGCGTACACTGCACCGCAGTGGGCTCCCGCCTTAATTACTAAATGCAGTACCTACCTAATTATACCAACACACAGTACCAAATAATAAAGGTCTCCACTCACCGAACGCGGGTCGTGCTCGGCGCGGGTCGTTATATCTCTCTCATGGGAAGCCTGAAGCATGGAAGATGTGGATTGCCACATTATGTGATTTTACGCCAATTTGTCAGTACAACATGTCGAAGTCAGAATTGGGTGTAGCGTACAGACGTAACAACTGCAACTACAATTTCATTTAGTGTGGCCAGTTAACAGTAGGAAAGCGAAAATTGCCGCATTCAAACGGTCCTGCGAAGCGGACTGCAAGATTATTACTAACCGATGAGCCCCGCCCGCCCCGCGCCGCGCATGACCCGCGTTCGGTGTGTGGAGGCCTTTAGATTAGACACATGCGGCACATGCCTACTGCGTGTGTATGCATTATTAAAACAAAAACTAATATGCAATACTCAAAAATATCTCAAGAGAAAAAATTGTTTAGGGTCCAGGACAATTTGAATTATCGATAATTTAAATACTAAACTGAGTTTCTCAAGACATTGTTTCCAGTTTTCACCAAGCATGTGATAAAAGTGGTGTTGCATTACAAAATTTGTGTCAAAAAAAGGTTTTAGGTACAAGCTTTTATAGCCCACAACTTTATTTGCACAATAATATCACACCAACTAATAATTGAGAGGGTTCTATTGAGCCCAAACACAACACGCATATCTTGATATACTATAGCCACCTTCTGTCTTTCATCACTTCGTCATAAGATCAGCTTAGTGGCAGTGATATTGCGTTGTCACTGAATTTATATACATGTTTATGCCAAATTTAAGCTTAATCGGGCAAGTGGCTCAAAAAAGCTACATAGGAACAGTAAGTAGTAGTAGTAAATAAAAGCTTGTAAAAAGTTAGGTAGGGTATAAAAATATGTGCTTTATTTGCAGAGACTTGTCAGCTTGTAGGTAGGTACCTACAGGCCTAACGTCGACGTGACACATCGCGGTCGGCGCTACTATATCATAGAGAAGTATATATATTGCAGAAAAAAAGGAATAATTCATGTAATTTGAGATACGTTTCTATCGGCGTTGGTAGGCTTGTTCCTCTTGCCCTTACGCCTCACCTTGGTTCTCGCACACCTCCAAGGTGTCAATACTGCGATTGAAGCATGTCTTTCTCCCCCTACCGCAGAGTGGCGTCCTGTATAAAGGTCCACGATTGCCCACTGTATAGAGGAGCCTTTAGTCAACACGCTCGAGCGCATTTGGAGCGAAAGAGCACGTGCTATGCGGCGAGCGGGATGCCATGATTTGAATTTTCTAGCTGTCTAACATGGATATTTTTAGACCATGTTAGGCAGAGGACATTCTGTACGTAAGTAGTGAAGTAATTCTTATGAAATCTACGTCCACTTATAAATGCGAAATCCGAATACCGACAGACATTCTGGATTAATGGAGTCCTGCCTTGGCGCACCTCTGTCCGCTAGGATGCCCTACAGAGACATTATCACCCTTAGACTAGCTAAGACTGCCAGCAAGAGCCTAAGCCGAGGCATAAACATAAAATTGACTAGGTACTGTCTGGAATCGAATAACAAATTTGTAAAAAAAATCATTTTTGTAACGGGTTTTTAATGCTGACTGTACTTTTTTCTAGTTTGCCCGTACGACCCGATGGCCTATAAAACTTGACACCGCGTTTCGTTAATGTTTAATTAGAACTAATGCATTTAACTGAATTAAAAAGAGATCTATCTGTTAAAAAAGGAAAATTTACATAACTGTCTCATGTAAAAACTTATGTCTTATGTCAAATGAAATAATTGTTAACCCTGGTACTAAGCTTGTAGACCAATGGTTCTTAAACTTCAATTAGGCATGGTCCACTTTCAGAATTTCAAAAATGCCGCGGTCCACTGCAGAAGAAAAATAAGTAAAAAAAAAACATGTCATGAGTCTACCCATGTCGGTATGTACCTACCTGCCTGCCAACATTAAGATTTGCAATCATGTCACCGACCCCTAAGGGGTCCATGGACCATAATCTAAGAAACCCTGATCTAGACACACGGCAGTGTGTCCGCCAAGTTCGAGCAAAAAAAAGCGACACACCGGCCGTGGGTTATATTACACGAACCATTTCGGGCCAATTTCGACCACCCTATAACTCTAAACATATTTTATCTACGCATATGAAATTTCGAGTGTCTGTTGACATCCTCTTAATTGTCTAGAATACAAAATTTCATTATTCTACCTAGTTTTAATAGAAAATTATATACTTGACACATTGCAGTCCAAAGGTGTCGATTCATTGCATTGAAAAGGTGTGTGGTGTGTGAAAACTTGCCAAGTAACATCATTAAAAAGTACTAAAAATAATAAATGTTATCAGGAAACTGCTAAAAAAACCGGTGTGCGTTTCTCTGACTATTATAATTTTAGGTATTTCTATGTAACGTGATACTTATTCAAAATGTACCTTAAAAACTGTTGGAAATCAAGTGTGCACTCCTATAACTGTTTATGATTTGAGTTATTTTTATGGAACTTGGTACTTATTCAGATCTCACTTCTTTTATAGGCGAAGCATTTCCATAGTATCGAACTTGGCAGCCTTTCACATTTATGTTTTTGATGGGATGTAAACGATATCCTAACAAGTCCCAATTCCATAGGGATTCTTATTTTATTACAGAATTCCTATGGTCACCTTGCGGCCTCATATCCCACCCTGCTCTTTATCCGTAATGTAATATTGTAATGGACCGGTAACCCAAAGGCATTGGACCCCGCTAGTGTTCGCGATTATTTTTTTTCTCAAAATGTGCTTTGATATTTAGTCTTATTAGGTACTCGAAGGGAAAAGGTTTGCCGTTGGTGATAATCACTATCTTATCTGTCACTATCTGCATGACTGTGTTCTAATCGGACGTAGAGCATTCGTTCTCTATCATCCTCTGTCATTCTCCACTAGCAAGTGCGTGCGTGAGGGATGAATGCTAATTTTATGGTCGATCGTGCTATCAGCGCTGGTCTATCCCAATTAAGCACCTTTTTCCATAGGACGGCACTATGCTCCACTAGTCCACTACTAGTGAGTAGTGCTGTTCAGTGGAACGAACTGCCTTCATATCTTCGCGACGAAGACGAACGAGTGCCAGGCTGACTTGAAAAAGCGTAGGTATGGGTCAATTATTAATAAATTTTCTATTCAATATCTGTGATATAAAAGCAATAAATTATTCAAGCGATTTTAAGTTTGGTTTTATTTACTTCATTTCATATCAGAAGATCCCTTCTTATGTAGCCAGTCCCATTCTATTTCGTTTGGATAGCCCGAATATATTATATAGCATTTAAGGCCGAAACGCACTGACAGCGGTGGCGGAGCGGCGCGCAAGCGGTACCGGTTGTAATGTTCGAGCTAATATGAAAGGGGCCGCACAGAGCGGCGCGGCGCGGCATTCTGTGTGGAGTGCGGACCCCCTTCGTATTAGTTCGAACATTACAACCGGTACCGCCTCCGCGCCGCTCCGCCACCGCTGTCAGTGCGTGTCGGCCTTTACTCGACGGCTCGTTAATGGCAGTTTCCACCGATGAAACGATGCAAGTGATTAAAGGTGCCAGCACATTAACAGTATTAACACGCGACGCGACCCGATACCGCCGCCACGTCGCATGTTCATAGTGTGATTCTGGTCATAGAAAATACTACAATTTGATTCGACTCAACACGCGTCGCGTGGTATCGAGTCGCGTCGCGTGTTAATAATGTGTCTCCGCCATTAATACATTGGGGGATGAAATTGTACCTAAAATCGCCGTCAATAGAATTTGCTAACTATGTAAACAAACCGCCATAGCGAAAGACAATTTCAATATGGCCATTTGTTTACATAGTTAGCAAATTCTATTGACGGCCACTTTACCTGTTATTTTATGAAGCACGTGACAATTAACATAAATATGGTCTTTACACAGTGGTAAACCTTTTATGGCGTCCCAAATTCAGGATTACCAATGTTGAACCAAGTCTGACCAATCGCTGTACGATGATGATCACCAATATGGCGAGGAAAGCCAATAATAAAGCCGTCAGTCATATTCGGCCAGGTCAGTGGACTGCTGATTTACCCTTAAATCAGCAGTCCACTGACCTGTATACCCCAATTTGTCAGTACAACATGTCGAAGTCAGAATTGGGTGTAGCGTACAGACTTAACAACTGCAACTACAATTTCATTCAGTGTGGCCAGTTAAGAGAAGGAAAGCGAAAATTGGCGCATTCAAACGGGCCTGCGAAGCGGCCTGCAAGATTGTTACTAACCGATGAGATAGGGCAAGACAGCACGTCTAACACACAGCCACGACATACTCTCGATTTCTCTGGCATGTCCTAATAAGAGAGAGACGGATAGTGCGAGAAAAATTGAGAGAGCTCGCGCGCCGTCGCGTAATAGCCGTGCAGCACACAAAAATCAAGACTATGTCACGGCCACCTCATTCATGATCGACGTGCTGTCTCGCCCTATCTCATCGGTTAGTAACAATCTTGCAGTCCGCTTCGCAGGACCGTTTGAATGCGGCAATTTTCGCTTTCTTACTGTAACTGGCCACACTGAATGAAATTGTAGTTGCAAAACACCGGTTTAAAAAAAATACAAAATTACAGGGTAAAATATTAATACAATGTTCTTTAGCATATATTTTTTAATTATCGTTTAAATTTATTTGTATGAAATTTGTGAGAAAAAGAAACTTGGCAGATCATGCAAATTCCATGGTCCAAATTGTGATTTTCATGCAATTAGTCCGTACAACTCGTTTGACGGTTGGAAAATGCATCCACACTATAGCAATTAAGGCGGAAACACATTATTAACACGAGACGCGACCCGATTCCACGCGACGAGTGTTGAGTAGAATCAAATTGTAGTATTTTCTATGACCAGAATCACACTATGAACACGCGAGGCGACGCTACGTCGCATGTTCAAGTCAGATTCTGATGAATTGGGGCTGACAAATCACTTAATGTGGATGGCCCATGACCTGGCGTTTTGGGCCATCCACATTAAGTGATTTGTCAGCCCCAATTCATCAGAATCTGACTAATTGCTATAGTGTGGATACATGTTCCAACCGTCAAACGAGTTGTACGGACTAATTGCATGAAAATCACAATTTGGACCATGGAATTTGCATGATCTGCCAAGTTTTTTTTCTCACAAATTTCATTCAAATAAAAATAAACGAAATTTAAAAAATATATACTAAAGAATATTGTATCAATATTTTACACTGTTATTTTGTAGGGACCAGGGTTGAAGTGTGTTGTGGGCGATAGGCTAGCAACCTATCACTGCAATATCACATTTTCTCGATATTTTATACCCACATTTATGCTAAAAGTGGCGCTGGAACATACGTTTCATGTGCTCTGCCTACCTCTTTTGGGAATAAAGGCGTGAATGTATGTATGTATGTATGTTATTTTGTATTTTTTTTTAAACGGTGTTTTGCCACTTTAATTTCATTCAGTGTGGCCAGTTAACAGTAAGAAAGCGAAAATTGCCGCATTCAAACGGTCCTGCGAAACGGACTGCAAGATTTTTACTAAGCGATGAGATAGGGCGAGACATCAAGTCGATCATGAGGCGGCCGTGACATACTCTCGATTTTTGTATGCTGCACGGCTATTACGCGACGGCGCGCGAGCTCTCTCAATTTTTCTCTCACGATCCGTCTCTCTCTTATTAGAACACTTAGAACAAGAGGTATAGTGCGAGAAAATCGAGAGTATGTCGCGGCCGTCCCATTTTAGACGTGCTGTCTTGCCCTATCTCATCGGTTAGTAACAATCTTGCATTCCGCTTCGCAGGACCGTTTGAATGCGCCAATTTTCGCTTTCCTTCTGTTAACTGGCCACACTGAATGAAATTGTAGTTGCAGTTGTTAGGTGTGTACGCTACACTCAATTCTGACTTCGACATGTTGTACTGACAAATTGGGGTTTAATCACATAATGTGGATAGCGCATTCCAATCGACAATCCCTATTGTCGATTGGAACGCCATCTAGTGAAAAAAAAACAATTGCCACTGGCTTAGAGACAAAATACGCGCACAAAGGGCCTACCGCGAAACGAAAACGAACTTCGTGTATCTCCCTCTCTGTCGCAATTGCAAGTTCGAGCGACAAAGACATACACGAACGAAGTTCGTTTTACAATAGGCCCTCCCGTAAAAAGCAAATAAAGCAGCCGCTACGCTAACGAAATCAGCAGAGAGCCGAGCAAGGTCATTGTGATGGGCTATACAGATTATGCTTAGAGCATATGCTCTAAGAGATTATGCGATTTTACCCCAATTCGTCAGTACCTACAACATGTCGAAGTCATAATTGTGTAAACAAACATACATTTAAATTTTTTTCGCTTTCAACTGGTGCTTACTTTAGCGTACAGATGTAACAATCCGACCACATGTGCATGCAATTTCTCAGTACAACTCGTTTGACAGTTGGATCAGCAGCGCAACATGCCTCCAGACGATAGCGATTAATCAGCTTCTGATAAAGTGGTGCTGAGAAATCATGACATGAATCTGAAGTGACCTTGGTTTAGCCGGCCGCCATGCTTCCGGCACTTATCCACCCGGGCAGAAATCACGAAATTTCGTAGGTGGAGCGGCACCTTAAACGTAATTCCCCTATAATAGCCGATAGAAGAAAAAAAATCGTCGTGATACTTATGATGTTGTCTGTCATAAACATTAGACAAAATGTTTTCTAACAACTTCTCGGGTTTAGCAAAGAAGGATTAGTTTGAGCTTACTTTTCAGCACGAAATTGACGAGACGACTAGAAGAATTACGGAAACCTAAGGATAACGCAGTTGTGTAAGTATACAATGGGCCGATGGATTGGGTGTTAGTAAGTTTATCACTTAAATCCCCGTGTGCTGCTCTGCGGCGGCGCCACCATAATGAAAATTAATGAATAATATGGTGAAATGATGTATTGATGTACGTTGAACGTACATCATGTACGTATGATGTTTATAGATGTACGTATACAGGGGAACGAAATAATGGGCATTCATTGTGGCGCCGCTGGGGAGCATACTCTGTAGCGACGCCACTCAAAACTTATAGATAGAAATGATATTAAATATTATTTTCTTATGGAAATTGATGTACGAATGCTGTTTATTGTGTAGGTACGTATTCAAAATAATAGTTATTACTTACCTACTTCGTGATTTTATATGATTTAATTGATTCCGAGGAGGAGCTGTTATGTATAAGAGAGGCGCGCGGGTGAGCAAGAGGGAGATATAAATCCTTCCTGCGCTCCCATTTTTGACCGACGGAGAGGAGGAGGTTGTCAATTCGGTTGTAGGTATGCTTTTTTTTAGGGTTCCAGACCAATAAGGTAAACACGGAACCCTTATAGCGAGACTCTGTCCGTCTGTCTGTCTGTCACAAAGTTAAATATCTCGGGAATTATAATGCTATCTATTTGAAATTTGGAACAGTTTTAAGGCCTGCAACACACTGGGGCGGCCTGCGGTGGCGGTCAATAGTAAATTTGAAAGTTTACTATTGATCTATTAGCTAATTGGTAAGAAAAATATACAGAAGTCTAGCGTGGGTATTAAATGAGTTAGTAATGATAGTTAGTTAAAAGTCTATACTAATATATTAATTTTTATACGGAAGTACAAACACAGTAACCGAAGTTACAGAACGAAAGCCAATACAAACATATAATTACTATAGAAAATGGGAGCGGTGCGCGATGGCGGGAGCGCGGGAAGGATTTATGTATCCCTCTCGCTCACCCGCGCGCCACCGTTCAGGGGGAACGCGGAATCAATTAAATCATAAAATCTCTATGTAAGTAATAATGATTATTTTGAATACGTAGGGGAGACCGGGGGCAATGGTACCACTTTAGAAATAATGACCTATAACTCAGAATCTAACGCTACCACGTAAAAATCGCTAAGGATATAACATTCTAGTCTCATTGGCTATCAGAATCTAGATTTTTTTTCATTTAATGGCATCAGAATGGTGCAAATTGAGTTTTTGTTCATTAAGTCCTTGTGTTACAATTGACCCCTAGTACGGGTCAATTGTACCAGTTAATCAGAGGTCAATAAAACCCAAAATAATGTTTTAATCAATCAGTAATTATTGTTAATTTCTTGAGACGAATCAGTCTGTTACGTACATCAGTCTTAATTATAGAGACTCGTATTTACACTAGATAAAGGTAGCATTTCAGTTGAACTAAAAGTAACAATATTTTCCAAGTTTTTGAAACATATTATGTCGACTTATTATAAAAAAATACTTAGGGGTGCTCATAGCACACATCTTTCAATCAATAAGAACATCTCATTACAACAAAATAACGAATTATTTAACAATTACTAATCCCATACAGTTACAATTGAGCCCTGGTACAATCAACCCCATCCTTCACCACAAATAAATATTAAATAATACCGCTAAAACGGATGGCATTGCGGGTATTATAATGTATATACATCCCGAAGTGTCGTATGAATCATAGGTATAACATAAAATACCTACCGGAGATGTAACTTGTTACAAAAATAATTAGTTCCGTAAAACGTGCCTACTTTGCACCAAAATTGGCTCCAAATTTCGGAAATTTCGTTTTTTCGGAAAATTATTATAAAATGATATGTCGTTATGTACATCATTTAAAAGTAGATCATCCCTACTATCGTATTACAATGCTCTTATAAAGCCGCAATCACGTTACATATATATATAAACACATACATTTTGGAGCAATGTTATCCAGTGTTTGGGTAACTTTGCCTCTGAATAAATTAATACTTTTAAGTGTTTGGCGCAGTTTTACACCGTCGTCAATCAAACAATGCACAATTTATAATCATACCTGCCCATTTTTGTGTAAATTTGAAGAAAAACAAAAAAACTAAAAAATATTAGGAACAAAGAAAAACGGACATTTAGTTGAAGTGTTTTATTTTTATTATAATTACGAAATTGTTCAGTATTGGTATTGTTTCACTCAGACAAAAACCAACAAGAACCAAAAACAGTCTTCTAAAATAAAATAAAACAATATTTTTTTTAACGATGATTATGAGGTTTTTTGGTTAGAGTATTCCAGGTACTAGTTTCCGGTTCATTATCTATAGTCGCCCAGTGAAGCCAGATCAGAAGAGGAGTGGTGAGTAGACATGTTAACACCTTCCGCATAGGAACTCTACCACCTATCACTATACCAATTCTGCGACGAACACGTTTTGAAGTGGCTGTGGAAAAAGAAATTCTACCATTTTCGTAAATTTTTATAAGAAAAACTTTATTTGTCAACTGTAAATACAAAATATGATATTATTCTAATACCATTTAGTTAAGAATGCCACAATCTTTTACTTTTTGTAAACATAATTAACTTCATGAGGTAAAGATGTCCAGGATCAAAGTTACCCCAACACGTGGTGCAAAGTAGGTACCTACTTGAAAAATAATTTGAGGTTAAGCCTCGAAAGAATTTGAAACTACTAGAAATACTGTAAACAATGAGTAGCCTATTAAATACAAGAACACTTCAAAACATATTTATCGCCAATCGATGACAACTTGCTGAGATGGAAGTAGCTTTTTCCCGTATTTTTTTTAACAAATTTTAGTAGCGGCACTGTGCGTCGTCTGACAGAAAGAGGTAATAGCGGAACGAAACTTTGACTTTCAGTGTTGCCACTTGATTGCCCAGTATAACAAATGCGTTTGGAAATGTTGCTGTATTAACCATAGACATCGACTTATAAGGGCATGAAACTAAATACAAAATTGGAGCACATTTACCTAGTGGGGAGCAAAGTAGGCACGTTTTCAATTGTCTTATTTTAGCAGTCGTGTAAAAACTTTGGGTCAATTGTAGCACGGGGTCAATTGTAACGTTACAATTAACCCCGAGTGTTGTGGTACATTTCTCCTTTTTTACTCGCACTCACTAACCTTCACAAATTTCGATTTCTATATCTAACTGACCCCCACACTGTGACATATTAAAAACTTTAATAACTAGAGAGTCACAATTCAGTACAAGTTTCACACTACGACTGTCTAATTATAAACGCTAGTACAAAACGTAACTCGCAAATACTTACTTTGGTCAGTCAAAAATGCAAATCGTCGTATAGCACATTCTTTTCGCACGGCAGCGAGTGGCCGACTAGTGAGCAGGTAGAGACACGCTCAAGGCACACTGGTGTATCCACACACATGCATATTTCGATGTGGTTGAAGAATTATAGGCAATGGTACTATTCACCCGTGGTACTATTGACCCCGGTCTACCCTACACAATAAACAGCATTCGTACATCAATTTCCATAAGAAAATAATATCTAATATCATTTCTATCTATGAGTTTTGAGTGGCGCCGCTACTAGAGTACCTATGCTCCCCAGCGGCGCCACAATGTATGCCCATTATTTCGTTCCCCTGTATACGTACATCTATAAACATCATACGTACATGATGTACGTTCAACGTACATCATTTCACCATATAATTCATTAATTTTCTACCTCCTCCTCCTACCATTAGGATAGCTTTGTTGGTTGAGAGCAACGGCCGCGTATGTCACTAAACGTTCTAATTAGAAAGAGACGGATACTCTGTCTCGCTGCGACGCAGCTCGCGGGCCGTGCTGATTAAAGTAAAGGTAACATCAGCATACAATATGTTAACTATCGACCTTGAACAGTTTTAGACATCATGGAACCGGGCGGCCTGTACAATGAGTGCCTGCTGGCAATGGAGCGGGCCCAGAGAGACTCGATGATAAAAGCTATGGTCAAATCGCCGCGTGAACGGCATAGGAACAGGGCACCTTCCGATCACTTGTAAGCCTACTTAAATACCGAGTATCTACAAGTACCTAGAGTAGCTTTTCAATAAGTTTAAGTAAACGGTTATAGTATAGTAACGACATATACTTAAACACCAACAAGACGAGATCATGAAATGGGTAGACAGTATATACCTACAGTTTTATATACTTAACAATTTCACTGCCGGGAACTCGCTTAGCGGGCTACGCCGTAGTCACTTTCCGCTACATAACAGGAAATCCACGGATCGGCTACGAGCGAAGCGCGTAGCGATTCTTGGCAGTGAATTTGTAATGGGGTATACAGACTGATTTCAGGTACCCCAATTTGTCAGTACAAAATTTCGAAGTCATAATTGGTTGCAGCGTACAGATGTAACAATCCGACCACATGTGCATGCATATTCTCTTTGCAACATGGCACGCGTAGCGTTTGCCATTTTATCACTTATCGCTGTGGATAAGACATCCGTCACATACTGACAAATATGCGAGTGCGAGAGTGACGGATGTCTTATCCACAACGATAAGTGATAAAATGGCAACGCCTACAGACGACAGCTATTAGTCAGCTTCTGATAAATTGGGGCTAACAAATCATGACATGTATAGGCGACGCTAAAAGAGCGAAATCGGCTGACGGCCAAGCAAGATCACAGAAAATCAAGGACGGAGTGACCTCGGTTTGCGGACGCACGAACTTATCCACACGGGCAGATGCAGTCTGCCAATTTCGTACGTGTAGCGGCACCTAAGTATAATCACAATTGAATGGTGGCTATCAAAAGTCTACCAACAGCATTGCGGGGCGCGCTCGCGCATCACTTCCCATTGGTGTATTTTTCGCAACACAGCTCTCTGTGGTGGATACTCATTACAGTAATCTAAACTAATAGTTTCAGCGGAGCTCTGCTTCCAATCTACGCATGAATACCCTACCATTAGGTATTAGGTAGGGCCTTGTGTATCTCCGTCTCTGTCGCACTTGCTAGTTCGAGCAACAGAAAAGGAAATACAACGGAGTTCGTTTTCGTTTCGCGGTAGCCTCTCTGCATGGCCATCACGCTATACCTTCCTTTCTAAGTGTTCTAGTAAGAAGAGAGACGGATAGTGCGATATGAGTAGATTTTGAGCCATGCATTTCTGTTATTGAGATAGTCCTCAACCCTGTAATAAGTTTTTTGACATAAAACTAAAAAAATGCTTTCACATTCTGGCGTCCATTCAAAAATAACTTTTTTGTTCGACAGTTGGTTCTTATAATAAATAACAAACCAGTTCCAGTAATAAAACTATCTGTAACAATTGGCAAAAGCAACGAATCTTTTCGCTTCATCTGTATATATTGGTTGGTCTTGGGTATTTACTATTTATCTAATCAAGTAGCTACCTACTTGATTAGATAAATAGTGTTATATATAAAATGTTAATCCGTCTCTGTTCTTATGCTCTCACAACAGACATGACAATGACGTGAACGACGCGTTGGGAAAAGCAACACGGGGCAGCATCATCGCTTCCATGGTACCGGACGAGATCATCCTCCAACACTCCAACTACGCCATCAGGCAGTACGAGACCGCTCTCATGCTCATTGATATCTCAGGTTTGTTCTTAGTTGTAGGATTGGCTAGCGAGAGGAGTTCAAATGACGCACGTTTCGGATCTGTCGCAACATCCATGGTCATGGACTATAAGTTACAGCTTTACAACTCTTAACTGGCAACACTCTGCTGAAACTGGCAATCAACCTGCTTGGCTACACTACACCACGGCTACACGCACGGCTATCACGTAACGGCGCGCGAGCTCTCTCGATTTTTCTCGCACTATCCGTCTCCCTCTTATTAGAAGACTTAGAATAAGAGGTACTTATAGTGCGAGAAAAATCGAGAGTATGTCGCGGCCGACCCATGATAGACGTGCCTTAAGCATTGCTCTCTGACAATTAATGCTCAGTGGTATAATATATACGCACGTCCTCTGTGGCGTGCTTCACGAGGTAACAACTTACAATTTTACAAGTCTAAATAGGCAATACAATGGCCATTCGTTATTGCCGTCAAGACTCTTTCTTGCTTGTTAGACTGCCTACCTACCTATATCCAAAGGTTTAGTAAGTAGCTATGCTGTACTGTACCTAACTTAATATTGATAGAGGATCGAAGATCATTCAAACGAAACTTGACCACGATGAAATTGTAGATGCCTGCAAGACGGCGATATCGGATATCGCTCTTACTATACTTTAAAACCATAGGCTTCAC
Source organism: Epinotia demarniana (assembly GCA_945867215.1). Lineage (NCBI taxonomy): Eukaryota > Metazoa > Arthropoda > Insecta > Lepidoptera > Tortricidae > Epinotia > Epinotia demarniana. The sequence continues at coordinate 9,480,620 of OX244276.1, read as the reverse complement.
GGATCTCTGCGAGACATACATGAAAGCTGACCAGGGAGGACCTTCCCGGCTCACCCAAGTTCTGAACTCTTACATCGGAGCCATGGTCCAAGAGATCCTCACGTATGGCGGTGATGTGATGAACTTTTCTGGAGACGCCATCCTCTCGATGTGGAAGCGCTTGCCAAGCATGACGCTGGCTTGTGTCGTGCACGCAACTATCGACTGTGGACTGAGCGTGCAGAAAAATTATGGCACGTATCTTACCGACGTCGGTGTTTGTCTGAAAGGTTTGATGTACTTACTTTAGTATATGTTCTTTTCTGTAGACAGTTGTTTTTGAAGTGAAAACTTCTTTAGCGGCGCTATTCACTTTTTGTGATGGGGAATAAATGTTAAACTCGCGACAGGTCACGTGACCGACAGATTGAAAATTCGTAAGACAGACACGTCGAAAAACTGTTACAATGTAATTGAGATTTCACTTCTGCCGGCACTCCCGAAGTGCAACCCGTTGTTATTTCGTATAAGTAGGTACGAACAGCAAAAAATATACGCTACGCTACGCGAGTGGTGTTCAAAATGATCTAAACACACTCTTAACCCATTAAGTGTAATAAAGAAGTGTCTTAATGCAAGCCTTACGTAGGCAGGTTTCACGTCTCTCATCAAGTATTAAGATGAAATGTTCAGTTCAGATGGACACAACTAAAACGAAAGTTAAGTATTGGGCTATCACCCAGAAGTCCCAGAACCACCGCCAGTTGGAAATGTCAATATACCAGGCTCTTTACTTTTCCACAATTTCCCCAGTAAAAGTGGCCATATCAGCCGGCACATCCCACTTCGCCCTGATCGGCGATACGGACCACTCGCACTACGTTATCCTGGGCCAGCCGGTGTGGGACGTTAAGATTGCGGAGTACCTAGCCGCTGCCGGCGATGTGGTGGCATCGGATAGTGCGTGGATGCACGTGAACGAGGCCGAGTATGTCGCGGAGCCGTTGGCAGATGGGAAGCATACAAAGGTAAGTAATTAATATTCCTGGGCCGTGGCTTAGTATACTTAACACGTTCGCTGCGGGGCTCAACTTGCAGGACTTTTAGCTGGTGCGGTTGAGATAGAATCAGCCCAAACCTGAACTATTTTACAGTGCGGGTGAGGTCGAATCGCTCTCAAATTTCAGTAGTTACTTAGATTCTTCATAACCTGGCCAAGAATAGGAACAGGTGTTTTTTTTTGTGTGTTAGTCATTGGTCAGTAAATGTTTAACATACACTTAGCTTCGCCCTTGGTTCTGACCTCTGGCTAAAGACAAAATACCGAAACAATTTTTTATGTCTTTTAGCCCTCAAAGCGCACTAAATTTTATCTGAGCCTAGTGCAGGGAATGGAACTTATAGCTAAATTATCGATGAAAGAATCATCATCTTATAGAATCTTTGGTACTATTACTATATCTCAGAAACGGTTTTTAATCAATGTAATGAATGATTACGTATCCGACGAATTATTTAGAGTTTTAGAGTTCCGGTAAGGGGCGTTATCATAAATATTTGTTCCTGGGTCATTGTTGCTTATCAATATAAGTATTTATTAATCTTTTATCTACATATATAAACGTTAAAGTCCTGACTGACTGACTCACTCACTTAAGCATAAATAAATAATGGGGGACAATCTTACACAAATCGACCTAGTCCCAAACTAAGCAAAGCTTGTATTATGGGTACTAGACGACGATAAACATACTTATGTATATAAATAAATACTTAAATACATAGAAAACATCGATGACTCAGGAACAAATATTCGTGCTAATCACACAAATAAATGTCCTTACCGGGATGCGAACCCAGGACCTCCTGCTTCGTAGGCAGGGTCACTATCACTACCAACTAGGCTAAAGCGGTCGTCAAACATCAACGCCCAGCCCAAACTGTTGAACCTTGAAAGCTGATTGTTTCACAATAGGTAGTTTATGTAACGTATGTAACCACTACGAAGAGATTTTTGAAAATTCCACCCTCAAGTTTAGGGATGGAGTAAAATTTTAAGTGAGAGACTTGAAACTTTGTGTATGGACTCCTTATCACAATACAAGAAAAGATAGGTCGGAACCGGAAATCAGTCCCCAATTTATTTATAAATGCTCTAACAGGAAGAAAATAAACTTTGGATTATGTAAATAGAACCCATTAATTTCACGATCACTTATTACTTATATCGCCGCACTAACAAAAACATAAAGAAATGTACCTATATTTGGCTCTGTCGTACGCCTTGTAAGTAAACGGCAACAGCTCCCGCACGAGACAGATAGCACAACTTTTTAGCCCCGCACCGACGTCAAGTCGAGCTTGAGGCGATTTTGTCTCAACCCGCAGTGTGCGGCAGTGAACGTGTTAATAGGTTGAAGTGCATGTGGAACCGTTTAGGCGGGAGACATAATAGATACAAACTTAACCGTTCTCTAATAGTACATTGTGATACAAGTGAGGTTAGTGAGGTATGTTAATAATTACATCAGAGGCGGGATTACTCACGCGAGCAGGTGAGCGTGATAAGAGAGCCGAGATTGTAATTATCAAAGCTCACACGTTTCATACGACATTTTTCAACACATTTTGCGAGGAAAAAATCCTTTTCATAAGATGAAATTTTTATAGGCCTGCCACGTTATTTTCTTTACGCCACACCTGGCCATAATGCAAGTTTTACTGCACGCTGTGCGTACGGGAAAACTCGCACTGTGGCCAGGTGAAGACGTAAAATTTTGTACTCAACACGGGCGGTAATTCGTAAAGAACCTTCGGTTCGGGCCACAAACACCTGTGTTCTGGGGCATTCACGAATTCACCGCCCTAGTTACGTAATATACTATTTCAACACAATTGCTCGTAACGTAGAACGTACCTCTTATTGTGTCGCTTTTAGGCTCATAATCCTGGATATTAAACACGCGTGTTTTATAACATTACAACACTTGTGTGTTATGGTTATATATCCCGATTAAGTCACGTTGGCACCTCACAGCAAGATATATGCATGAACACGGTACATTCTTAATTTAACCGGGTAGTACAGAATGTACAGCTTTTTTTTTAATTCTCGGCGAATGGATTCTTACTCGACTAAACAAATTAAATCCTTTTTGTTAATTAATTGACTATTTCTTTTTGTAAATGATTTATCCTTAGAGCATACATAACTGGAGTACCCCTTCAGTAGCTTACCCCTCTGTTGAAAACCTTGCACAATGTGCAAAAAATTATACAAAGACAGTTTCATAATCGATTAATGGTCATTCATACAATCGCCTCGCAAGAGACAACACCTATCATAAAAATGCACGCACATGCTGTAAGCACGTGTAATAAACATTCAAACACTTCAAGCTTAGAAAATATGGTGTAACATTGCATTTGTAAGTATTTTTGTATTGGTTTAATATTATTTTGTGAAAACATTTTCATGACACGTCAAATTAAACGATTATGTAATCGATTTACAATTCTTTCCTGCATACGTCATGACACTTCCCACGAGACTCCGTTTTCATGTTTTGTAAGAAATAACTCAATGGCGTTTGAATAAGAGTCTATAATAACATTAGCATTGATTAATCAAAATTAGTTTTATTTACGCACTCCCCACGAGACTCGGGTTTTCATGCTTTGTAAAAATTAACCTAAATGCAATTGCAATAGAGTTAATAATAATATTTGCAAGGATTGTCTAAAATGACAGATCACCCAACGATCACCCTCACGAGACTCGCAAGTAGAGATGAGGGTAGTGTCTCAATAATTATCGACAAAAAGTATGATTCACTAAGAACCTGCACAAATGGCCGAGTGAACACAATTTATTAGAAAAAAAGTATGTGTTCATCAAATCAAGTTCCATGTGTTCAAGACATTTTGATGCATCTCAGTATCGAATTAATTCAAGTAAAAGGTAAAAATTCATCGGTTTTACCGTACCTACTTCATTTTTATGTGAAATTTATTTTGGCGGATCGGACACGCCTTTAGACAACGGTACAGCGGCAGGAAATACCGAACATCTAAAACGCATTAAATATATGTAAAGGCTCTCTACGAATTTGTACCATTTGGTGTCATCTTAATGATGTACTTAATGTACAGAAAATAATTTGGCAGGCCTATAACATTTTCGTCTTATGATCATGATTGAAATGATTTTTTCCTCGCAAAGTGTGTTGAAAAACGTCGTATGAATCGTATGATACGCGTGAGCTCATCGCGCTTCGCTTGAACAATTTCGGCTCTGATGTAATTATCAACATACCTCACTTGTATCACAATGTACTATTGTATCAGTTTTTCATGTGAAATAACCTGTAATGGCGCGTAACAGATTTTTTTTCGTGAAGTTCGCAGTGCGCGCGCATACTGTGTTACCTAAGCCAGACTTAGATGAAATCTCTAAACTGTCAATAAATAAATATTTACGTCATACCTGGTCATAATGCGAGTTTTACTGCACGCTGCGCGTACGGGAAAACTCGCATTGTGGCCAGATGAAGACGTAAAATTTTGTACGCAACACGGGCGGTAATTCGTAAAGCCCCAGAGCGCATATTTATAGCCCTCACCTTCGGTTCGGGCCACAAACACCTGCGATCTGGGGCATTCACGAATTCACCGCCCTAGTTACGTAATGTACTATTTCGTCTTAAAATTTTATCTTTATTACTTCATGTAAAATGTTAACCAAAGTGAATAGTTTTACTAAATTAAACGTTTCTAGCTACTTATATCATATCCAATAAGAAATGTTCAATTAATTAACATAAAGGATTTAATTTGTTTAGTCGAGTAAGAATCCATTTGCCGAGAATTTTATAAAAAGTTGTAGGTAAATCCTGTACAACCCGGTTAATTTAAGAATGCACCGTCTTGCTGCAATGTGCCCACGTGACTTAATCGGGATATAACCATAACACACGAGTGTCGTAATGATATAAAACACGCTTGTTTAATACCCGGGTCATACTCAAATTTAGGTTCGCGTCTTTCCCGTGGACACTGTAAAAGTTAAGGGCTACGAAGCCTAATTTTGGTTTGGACTCAATCTTACTCCGCATAAACAGTCTCCACTTATGTATGACTATTCGATAAAAACCTGATTTATATGCAGGTGAGCTCTTAATTATGGACCACAGGAGAAACGAATTTTGCTTATACAGTGAGTTCGGGTGAACCCAGTGTATAAACGAAATTCGTCTCTATAGAAGAGGAGACGCTGTTTATGCGGAGTAAGAGTCCAAGTTTATGCGGAGTAAGTTCGCGAACATAAATTTGAGTATGACCCACCCGGATTATGAACCTAAAATCGACATAATACGAGGTACGTTACGAGCCATCTTCTTACGTAGTTCGTTAGTAGTTCTTAATTCCTCTTTAAATAAGATACCTTTCTAAGTATATACCTGGGCCTTATTACGAAGGAGCCGATTTTACGAAAAAAAACGGACATAGCTGATTGAGCTTATCTATATAAATCATTGTTTTTATTATCTACCCTTGTTTTACCAGCAAACATTTCATGGAATGAATGTTTCGCCGAATTTACTCTTTTTTTTCAGAAACAGTACCTATAACTACACTTTACAGGATTTTTTGGAAAACAAACCTAACGTAACGTAATGGGTTCTACTCTGCACACTTATCTTTTACCTACTTATTCCCAAAATGTTAACGATTTCTGAGAAAGAAAAGATCGATGTAATGAAATTTTTGTAGGTATTACAGTCCGGAGGAGGTTCGTGGAAGAGGTTCTCTGTTTACTATGGTAACTATGTTTTGTATATACAATATATGTATAACATATATCGTACTTACCTATGGAGTCTAATATGGACCTTCATGCATCTTCATTTTATATTCCTCTATTTTTAGACAAAGCACATCCTATGTCGTCGTTGGATACTACTGGGGACCTAGAAAATTACTACAAAAGATTTTCACGTAAGATTTATCCCATCAAAAACATTCTGTAAAAAACTAGCCAAGTCTCGATGGAGCTGCTTGTTTATCTCTAAAAAGTAATGAAATCTGTGAGATATTTTGTAGTGTCAAGTCTCAGGCATTCTTATTATTCTTTATTTGCTAACTAAATTAAATTCTGCAACTTGGCAATCACACAACTTTATTGCATTTAATAATTATTATTATTATTATACACATACATAATAATTATTATAATTGCATTTATGGATACCTTAAACTATGCAGTAATGCAGTTGTGTAATAATTACACAATTGGCAATTATTGCCAAGTCACACAATTTTATTTAGTTACTTTGATGATCATGAGCGAGTGACGAGTGTCTTAAATGCGAAACTTTGCTTTCGCTTAACTTCGGAACTAAATGACTTGAAATTTTGGATTTTAAGTATGTGATTATAGCTTACTGGATGACGAAAATTTCTGCGTTCTGGTCTTATCGAGAGGTTCTCAAATAGGGGCCTGAAAATGAGGTGAAATGGTTCCAGTAAAGGATGGTACGGCAGTGTTTGCTTCGCGCTCGACTTGGCGGGGGCACTGCCGTGCCCCCAGATAGTAGCTGGTTGAATATTGTATCAATGAGATTGATAGTTTTTGTAAGAGAAAAATATATAGCAAAGAAAAGTTCCTAGGCAGTACCTACGTTAGCTTAGCTACGTCCCCCAAAGAGTGCCAAAGTGCCCGGTCGGACCGAGCCACCCGCATCCAGCAGAATCCCGCGAATGTTGTTGTAATTGTTCCAAAGTTAGGCTGCGTACCTACAGGCCGCGTTTAATTCGCCTAACAGCTTGCGCAGTGTGTCGTGACTTTACGCCAATTAACGCGTAAACGCGGCCTTAGGCGCTAGCTAATAAATATCGCGGGAATAAGTTACTTGAACAAATGTCCACTTTGTGTATAACTTTTTCAGTTCGACCAGTGATAATATCCGCATTACGTAGCTCCTGGTGGCCAACACTACGGAAGTTCATGGTGCAACCTGTGATATGGGCAGTGGAGCACGATGAGCCAATGGAATTTCTCACAGAAATTCGTCGCGTGGTCATTGTTTTTCTGAACGTCATCACTAAAACTGTAACCGATGAATTGCTTGTCGATATTGTGGATAACACGTTCAAATGCGTTTTCAGGTTAGATTTCCTTTACTTTAGATTTTTTAACGTACCTATCTACTTACTGCTTTACTTTCTGAAACGATGTTTTACCAGCACGTCTACCACGGGAAGGCCGCGACATACTCTCGATTTTTCTCGCACTATACCTACCTCTTGTTCTAATAAGAGAGAGACGAACAGTGCGAGAAAAATCGAGACAGCTCGCGCGCCGTCGCGTGATGATTGTGGGCCCCCCTATTCTGTAACGGTTTACTATTGAAAGGCATAAAATCATTAATAGTAATATGGCTACGCATAATTACTTTACGCCGAAAATAAGATGTGCATAAGACTCATTCCGCATATTTTTTTACGCATAACATTAAAAAACATAAATACAGACAGCATAACCGTCATTAAGACTAATAACAAAAAACCTAAGCATAACTAGCCATAATAATCAATTGACATCATATCAAAATGCATAACGCTAATATCCTATTAAAAGTCATGTACAAATGATGGACAAAATCATGAAATCACATCCAAAAATATAAATAAATACAATCACGAGCCTGATGCACTACAAGAGAAGGTTAGTATAGTGTGTATATATATTTAGGAACTAAGGCCAGGTCGACGGAGGTCCGCTTCGCAGACCTCCTATACCGCGTTGCTTAGGCGCTTCGCGCCTGGTTATAACACAAACCTAACCTAACCTAATGTGACCTAACGTTATCTAAATTACGGCTAATGACAGATATACCAAATAATTATTAGCCCAAACAATAATATGCGTAATGTATACAAATTAGTCTAGCTAAAATTATGCTAATAGCGTAGTATGCCAGAAAAACAGTAGGCCAAAATATTACTATGTGAAAGTACTATTATGCCACAAATAATAATGCCAAACCAATTATGCGAAACTGCATTAGTCTTAAAACCATTATGCGATCCAAGGGGATCCCTTCTGTAACTTGTTTTAAGCTCATCTCAACCGTAGCGAATAACAGCCCTGTTGCGATTAGGTATCATCATATAGGGACAAGATGGGGAGTCGAGCTATTAATATTTTTTCTGTATCAAGTAATCAATCTATGGCACGTCTAATCATTTGCATGCACGTGTACAGTACTTAGTCGTTATTGCAGTGTATCGTCTGCATCGGGTGGCCTTTTGAACAAGTTGTCCATGTTCGACAAGGACTTGATGTTCCTCCTGGTGTTCGGGTTGCGAGGGATGACTCACGGGGACGAGGCGCAAAAAAGTCTGCTATGCGCCCAAGCACTGAAGGAGAGCCTGGTTGACCCTAACTTTATATCAGTTTCTATCGGAATTTCATGTGGTAAATTATTTCCATCATCACTCAACCCACCATAGAACCTTGTTACAATTAACGAACATACGTAGGTAATGAAGGGTCTGTACTGTACAAGATAGATGCGCTGAGGTTTTTAACTTTTGAAGGTACAACATATTGCGGTGTGGTCGGTCATGTTCTGCGACGGGAATATACAGTAATAGGAAGAGCCGTCAATAAGGTATTAAAGATTCGTTAGATCAAATTTTAGTTAGGTACTTTTTTTGACACTACAACTGACATAGCTAATAGTGTAACGGATTTTCATATACTTAAAGAAAACCTAAATAATTTTAATCAAACTTAATTACGCCAACAAGTTTTAGAAAAAAAGTCATAGTTATATTTTTATTAAATTAACTTTTAACCCGCTGGCGCTGGCCTAAATCTGGAACACCAATGCTTCAGATTCAGATTGTTTAAGTATTGGTGAAATTAAATACATTTACGATTCATATGCATTCTACTTTGTTACTTATTTCGTTTCATTCAAAACGTACAATAGACTTATTATACCTATGTATATTTTATCCACCAACATCAACAAATAACACAATGCTTTGATTCCAGTATTAGGAATGTGTAGGTACCTAAATCGGAAAAAAACATGTAATTTGGCGCCGTCCGTAGATGGGATATGTCAGTTTAATGTTAGAATTAGTACCTAAAGAAACTAATTTAACTAGTTAATACGATATTCCAGGCTGCTCGATTAATGACAACATACCCTAACAAATTGACTTGCGATAATGAAACTTACCTGAGAAGCAAGATGGACCAAGGCTTGTTTCGATTAATGGAGTCCAGACAATTGAAAGGCATCAAAAACCCTGGGCCAGTATATGAGTTCAACCAGTACGGGTCAGTAATTACGCAAAAGTATAAATAATTAAGCCTTAGAGCCTGGTTTACAACATTCCGTAACTGTCTGTGTCGGATGTCGGATCCGACGACGGCACTTTTTGGACTGGGTGATATGAACAATATTTAAGCATGTTTTCCATACAAGTACTTGCTCTCCGTTATCGGTACTGGATCCTGCACCGACGGTCACGGATTGGTTAACAGACTCTTACGGCCGTATTCATAAACGCATAAGCATGTTTTAACTAAAATGGCGTTAAAATTCGTTTGCCCATAACTGTCACTTTGACATTTGTGTTCGTAAGAAAGGGACAAAGCACATTTTATTTAGCAGAGGCATTTTAAGTTTTATGAAAAAGGCGGTTAGTCTGTGTCTAAACTCTAGGGTATGGTATTCGTACCTATTTTTTCACATAGGTACTTGCTTCCATGAGCGCTATGTCCACCCAGATCAGTCTAGCTCTCGCGATAAATACAAATATACGTTTCTGGCGCCACCATAACAATCAAAGCTAGGTTTAAAAAGCTCATAATTATCATAAGGAGCTACGATGACATGCGGCTGTCAAGCGGCGGTCGTGGGTTCGACTCCCGGCTCGTACGAATGAGTTTTTCGGAAGTTAGGTATATGAACGGAACATTTACGGTTAGCTTTTCGGTGAAGGAAAACATTGCGAGGAAACCGGTCTAATCCCAATAAGGTCTAGCTTTCCCTCTGGGTTGGAAGGTCAGATGGCAGTCCCTTTCGTAAAACTAGTGCCTATCAATTCATTAATATTTCAATTTAATTAAATAATGTAATATTATAATTTTGTATTAATAATGTAGCTATTGTATTGTATATGATCCTTGTTGGTCGAAATAAAGTATTTGATTTGATTTGATTTGATAATTATCATACGGGTTATTCGTACCGCAGGTGGCCTGAACAGCCCATCGGCCGGCGCCAGCCTATTTTGGGCAGAGAGGACGAGTTGCGAGCCTTCATATTAACTCTTCAGAAGGCCACACACCAACAACATCAACCGTTCACTAGATATAGGGATCATGTCTACGGAGTGGTGTTCCTCGTATGTCTTGTTATTGTTCTCATAGATTTGACTGTTTTGATTGACTGATACTACTGTTTTGATAGTGTCTATGGCTACGATACGATTGAAGTCAAGTTCAGGTGTTGGTTAGTCAAATTCCTTACATATCGTATCAGTACAACACGATTAGGATAGTGTTTACACGGAAATCATCCCCTAAGGAAATGAAATGGGGGGGGTGAAATGTTGTGTAGAGCGACGATGCTAGACGGCACAGGCGCTACGTGGGCTAGCAGAGCAGTGTACAAAATGTAATTTCAATTATAAATTACAATTACAGGATGGCATTTTAAATTATAAATTACAATTACAAATTTAATTACTTACATAACACCATGTAATATGATGTAATGCAATTAAAAATTATACATTTTGTAATTATAATTTGTAATCCATTACTTCGTAAAATTACAATAATTACATTTATTTTAAAACATTTTTATTATTGAACGAGTGAGCGAAGCGAGCAAATGATAATAATACATTTATTACGAATTAATTTAATTTCAATTACTTACATATTACGAAGTAATTCAAATTGCATTTATTGCAATTACACGTGTAATGATTTACTCCTAATGCAATCACAAATGTAATTAATTACGCCCGACACGGGGCTCACCACTACGCCTCTGCTACTGATACCCAGAATAAAAGATGAGTGGCAGGACTATAGTGGCACGACAGATTATTGCTAGTGGGTTCCTCGTCTTTTGTGTCCTTCCTGGAGTACTGTTTCGCTACAAAAAAAAATTGTTAAATTAGTCACCTGAGGGCACACTAGTGACGTTTTCAGTGGTAGAAAGTAGCACGTCTATCATAGCATGGGGCGTCCGCGACATATAATATACTCTCGATTTTTGATGTGTTCAAAAGATGATGACGACTGATGTAAAGTAGTAAATTACTACCAAGGATTGACCGCATACGGTCTGACTCTTAAGGGTCTAACAGACTGCCAGCGGGGCGGTAGTGGGGCTTGACGAGCGCGTGATGCGCGCGGGACGGCCGGTCACTCAGAGCACGGGCGCATCGCGCCATCAACCAGCCGGCATCGCGCGCATCGCGCTGGCCTCGCGCCACCAACCCGCCAGCACTACGTACGCACCGCGCGCTATGCTGTCAGGCGTCACACTGACGCCTAGGCTTGTGTAGTACATGTACTTGTACTAATAACTAAAAAGACCTAATTCCCGACACTGTACTAGACCGAACTATTCCGCAACGGTTCTGCTCTTTAGCACGTTTAGTTCACCCGGAGCGATAACCAGAGAGAGAGATAGAGAAGAACGAACAGTAACACTGACAGCAAAACGATGCGATCCGAATGAATGACCGAGCGACCGAACGTATCCGAATGGCTCTCGGAGTGCGCGAGCGACAAGGAACGAAAACTGTGTGAATTTAAGAGGCCGCAGTAAGCTCGGCCGAATTTCACCTTCCCATACAAACGTAGTTACGCTCTCATTTTAAAACCACGTGTTGGATTGTGACGAAACTTTGCATATACAATGACATGAGGCATATCTATGTCTGTAATTAGTTTATACGGTTCCAATTTATAAAACAAACTAAATTAAGCAAAAACTAGTTTTGTATGAAAAACTTAAATTCGCAGTATTTTTTTTTATTATGGTAGCTGAAGCTACATAAACTAATTACAGACATAGATATACCTCATTTCATTGAACATGCAAAGTTTCGTTACAATCCAACACGTAGTTTTAAAATGAGAGCGTAACTACGTTTGTATGAAGAATCGAGCTTACTGCGGACTCTTAATTAGTGTACTATAGTGAACTAACAGACCTAAAAGACTGAACTAGTACATTTGAGCGATTGTACTAGTTTGGAGCGATCCGCTCAGTGACCGAGCGCGCACACTGACGCCCTGTGCGCGGCGGCGGCGGGTTGTTGGCGGGGCGCGACAGAAGCGGGGCGCATTGCCGACGGGGCGCAGCCTGTTTGACCGCGCTAGCGGTTTGTAGGGGTGCTGTGTGTTCGACCTTATAATAATTGTCTGTGCCGTGCGTTGCTTATCACGAACGGCCAACGAACGCGAAGCATTTACGTGACAGGTAATATTTGTTAGAGTGAGATACATAGCCGTTCGTTGGCTTGGTGTGTACCCACCATTATGAGACTTATGACTGCACCATTAGAAGAAGGATTTCATGTAGTCGCGATCCTCAGCAATGTGCGAAAAAGAAGATAACTAAGGTGTGCTAATATGTAGAACACTCTCAAACATGTCAATACCTTTATCTACAGGGACGTACTTCAGTTGGCAAAACGCGCTTAATGGAAGAATGTATACATCTTACACCGAACTGCATTCGAGTAGTAAGAATATATTTACCGGAAAAGGACAAAGTAAGTATCTACAAAATTTAGAAAAAAGTTTAACATTTGTGATTTAAAGTAGCAAATAATAATAGTTTGGATGATGCAGGTACCATATGGATTGTTTCGACAGATTGCACTCAAAACTTTAGCAGGCAGTTCGTCAGAAAGAAACAAGTGTGAGAATAAAATTCGGACCAGGTCTGCAAAGAACAAACATTCCATTTGATAGGTGTTATTATGTATAGTATATAGTACCATAAATATAAGTTACATCGGCAATCTTCGTCCACACCGACGAGTGCTGCTGACAAGTACCGAATGAAATCGAACGTATGACCATTTCAATAAAGACCTTGTTGCACCATAACGTAAGGTACAATATCCAATGACAGGTAAACTCGTGCTTTCCCGCTCATTGGCGTCCAGACAAAATGGTGGGCGCCGGAGAAGCCGGCGTCGCGCGCAAAATGTTAGCCAATGGGCATTGAATGAATACCCGCGCAAACGCGCTGCCTTATTATATATGATTGGTTAATATGTTTTCAAAACAGACACAAAATTTTCTGCGCAGGTACATCGTTGTAACTTATATTTGTGGTACTACTGTATAGTTAAGATTATTTTCATCACACTTGCTCGTCAACGGCGTTTTTACTTGCGTGCGTACAGAGCAGTTATAGCCGTTTTACCTCCCACGGGATGTTAAGTTTAGTTTTAAAATATAGAAACCACTCGTACTTCACTTCGGACTGAGGATGTTTCCAATCAGCCAAGGTGTATTTCATATCTTCAAAAGTTTGCTACAACCAACTTTTAATATGTATAAAACATATCTTTATATTGAATTTGACTCCAATTTAATGTTTAATATGTAGTTAAGTGTCTATGTGAAACGTTTTAAGTTTTTTTAAATCGTGGCTGTATACCGAAGGGTCTTGCCATACGCGCCTCACGTCAAATTCAACAAAATGGACGACTGACATGTTGCAGTTTTTATTACGATTTGCATTAATTTCTTCTAAAATGTATTTGTTTCCTCGCAAATGTGATGAAAAACATTGTGTATAACACGGGGGCGTAAGAATATTGCAAACTCGAGTCATCAAAAGCCCTCCGCCTTCGGCGTCGGGTTTCTGATAGACTCTTGTTCGCAATATTCCACTTACGCCCCTCGTTAAACAATGTACTATTAAGCTGTCAGATAACACTTTCTATAATGACACTTGGACATTGAAAGCCGCAGTCAGGCAAGTCTCCGACGTTGTAGTGCGACCACAAAGATTGTTCTTAACAAAATGACTTTCTTAATGAGTTAAGCTATAGCAATTTGAACCTTGTGACTTAGAGGAGATGGTAGCTATTTGTATGAGTTTTATTGTTACTTGCTTAATTTTATCTGGTCGGAGGATTTGCGGTGGGCTTATACAATAGGAAACAGTTCATTGTTCACAAGATAAGCTTTCAAGTGCTAAACGGACAGCTTAAATAATATTAACTATACCTATTGTTTAATTTTACGTTTCAGTTTGGACATCGACGCGATGACCCCAGTTCAGCTTTATGCACTGAATGTTATTTTCGGCTGCCGCCTTCCTTTGCCCAAAAACGTGAACGTTCCTGGAGACATCCTCGCAGAACATAGCATAAAAAATTTGGTGCGCACAATATTCGAAAATGTAAGTAGGTACCTCTAAACCTACGTAAACCAATAGAAGTAATAACTTTAACGATGGTCGTTATAGGTAGACCGCTTAATTTAAGGGTCGCCATCGCAAGTTTGCGCGATTGTCAATTAGACACCTTTGATCGCGCGAACGTGCGATGATCGCGTAGTCGCATTGTATTAGGACGATTTTGTAGGCATGGAAAACGGTAGGCATGCCCGTTTTTATTTGGGCTTGAGTATCTGTTCGTAGAACTATTATATAATCTGCCCTAACACAGTCGGCAATAACGGGGCGCTGATGACGTGCGGGAGGCAAAGCGCGGCGTCCCGTTATCGTCATACTCCTGCACCCGCGCGCCGCACAGGCGAGGCTGAATTAAGCGGTCTATCAATAGCCAACGTCCAGTTTTAATTTAACAAATACTTACTAGCTAGAGGCTTGATTTCTCTTGAAGGAACTCAAAACGTAATCAGACGAAACTAAACGAAAACGAACTTCGTTCCTGTATCTCCGTCTCTGCCGCTCGAACTAGCAAGTGCGATAGAGAAGGAGATACATGAACGAAGTTCGTTTTCGTTTCCCGGTAGGCCCTCTGAGGATTTTTGACTTCGTATCGTATGGCAGTTCGTTCATTTCAAATTAGGTGCTTGACCAATTTTTAACTCACTCAAATGCATGTTTAAAATTATGCCTATTACAGAACATTCCGTCATTGTGTATAGTAGCGATAGAAGAAGCGGCGCTCACCGACGACGAATCTTGGAGGTTACTTCTGACTGTCTTGGAGACCAAAACAATTTTCGTCATCATGACTATTACTGATCGCGCCACCATGTCTGGTAAATGAATATAAATGGTAATGCTAACTAATAGCCATAGAACACCTCCACTAGAAGCCTAATGTTTCTCAGTTTGTTCGCGACTCGAGTCACCAAGCGTTGGTGTTGTTGCGCTTATTTAATCCGCGGTCGCCCGCCTTTCCGTTCATTTGCGTCCATGTTAACGACCTGTGCGGAGTGTGCATGACTCTCACAAAAAAAAACAACATAATAGGATTTTCGCGGCTAATTATGGGCTTTTGTAGTGTGAGGTGGTGCGGAAAGTCGTCAAAGACTTCTAATTACAAAAAAGATGGATTTTCATTCCACAGTTGAGTCAAATTCAATATTTCATTGAAAATATTTATAGCCAGCGGAGGCCATTTTATACTGGCCGGTGCGAATACTGAGGTACAGACACACTATGTCTGTCACTTTTCATCACTTTGAAAATGCAATATGCTATTCCTTTCTTACGAAAACACGTCACGACTAGTGATGTCCCGATGATGCTATGATGGTCAATCGACAAACCACGTGCTTTCGTTCGTACCGATTTGAAGAAATGTAACAAAAATACAGATTTCTCGTTTATTTTGGTTTGAGTAGTTATTCTGTAGATTAGAACTTAAATTTAGTTTTATTTATTGTTCGTTATTTAAAGTAAATAGTGTAATATATAATAAGTATTAGTAGTACTAGTAGTAGTAGTTACTTTACTGTTTTAGTAACTTTTTAGAATGCTCTTGGTGAACAGTTGCGTCTAGGTTTCAGGATGGGCCTGATGATAAAATTTGGGAAAGTGCGAGGGTACTCGTAGTTGGTTTGAGATAGATATAGGTTGTGCGGGCTTTTTAGAATCCTCTCGGGGAGCAGTTGGGTCCAGTGCCACAAGATGGGCCTGATGATGAACTTCGAGAAAGTGCGAGGGAACTCGGAGTTGATTTGACACAGACATAGATTGTATGGACTTTTTAGAATCCTCTCGCTGAGCAGTTAGGTCTAGTGCCACAAGATGGGCCTGATGATGAACTTCGAGAAAGTGTGAGGGAATTAGGAGTTGGTTTGAGATAGATATAGGTTGTGCGGGCTTTTTAGAATCGTCTCGGTGAGCAGTTGGGTTCAGTGCCACAAGATGAGCCTGATGATGAACTTCGAGAAAGTGCGAGGGAACTCGGAGTTGGTGTGAGATAGATATACGTTGTGCGGGCTTCTTAGAATCCTCTCAGTGAGCAGTTGGGTCCAATGACATAAGGTGGGCCTGATGATGAACTTCGAGAAAGTGCGAGGGAACTCGGAGTTGGTGTGAGATAGATATACGTTGTGCGGGCTTCTTAGAATCCTCTCAGTAAGCAGTTGTATACAGTGTCACAAGATGGGCCTGATGATGAACTTCAAGAAAGTGCGAGGGAACTCGGAGTTGGTGTGAGTTAGATATACGTTGTGCGGGCTTCTAAGAATCCTCTCAGTGAGCAGTTGGGCCCAGTGTCACAAGATGGGCCTGATGATGAACTTCGAGAAAGTGCGAGGGAACTCGGAGTTGGTGTGAGATAGATATACGTTGTGCGGGCTTCTTAGAATCCTCTCAGTGAGCAGTTGTGTCCAGTGTCACAAGATGGGCCTGATGATGAACTTCGAGAAAGTGCGAGGGAACTCGGAGTTGGTGTGAGTTAGATATACGTTGTGCGGGCTTCTAAGAATCCTCTCAGTGAGCAGTTGGGCCCAGTGTCACAAAATGGGCTTGATGATGAATTTCGAGAAAGTGCGAGGGAACTCGGAGTTGGTGTGAGATAGATATACGTTGTGCGGGTTTCTTAGAATCCTCTCAGTGAGCAGTTGAGTCCAGTGCCACAAAATGGGCCTGATGATGAACTTCGAGAAAGTGCGAGGGAACTCGGAGTTGGTGTGAGATACGTCACCATCCTAAATAGCCGAATGCCTTTTTCGTGTATTGTTTGTTTTATTTTAAAATGAGAACAATAAATACAACTTTTAAAGGAATAATGAGACTTTACTTATTATCAAACTGCTCCGAAACTTTCCATAAAAAATACTGAAGTATTTGTAGTTTAATCTTTAGAACCAAAAATACTAAATGGTCAGTATTTTTTTAGCACACTTTTAAGTATAGATAGTTTAATTACCATTTTAATATGTACAGTAAGTACCTACCATGATTTATCATCAAAAAATTACGGTACCAGTTAGGATTCCTAACTTACTGTGTATTAAAATGGTAACAAAACTATCTATACTTTACCTTTACTTAAAGATAAAAGTATAGTAAGTAGTTACTTACTTTACTTTAAAATGTACCTAAAAAATTAGGATGCTTGTACGTGAACATGTCCCATCACTACGCATTCCGCGCGCGAGCGCATCGACCAATCGCAACGCTGTTAGCACCCGCCCTTCCCCTCACCTCTTCCTCATGCTTTGGTGACTCGCGTCGGGAACAAAATTACAAACATTAGGCTTCTAGTGGAGGTGTTCTGTGCTAATAGCATAATTATCCTGTCGGGCTTATTCGTGTACAAACCGATTATCTATTGATACAGGTGTGGGTCAGACTTGCTTATCTAACAATATGCTGTTGAAGGTGCCACTTTCTGGTCTGAGTCCTCAGTATCACTCGGTTATTGCCTGCCAAATCCTGGACGTGCAGGCCATTCCTGCAGATTTGGAGAAGTAAGGGTTTTTTACTTGTGTTTCTGGAAGTCATCAATAATTTCAATTTACTTAGCCTGCCTCTAGTCTCGAGCTTGGCATCGTTAAAAGCATCTCGATAAGCTACTTGGTGACGACGGCACCTAAAATGAGGTGACGCTCTACGTATTCTACCTTGAAAGTTAGAATGCATGGAGCGCATTATTATTAACACTTGGCTGTTCAGGTTAATACAAAGTGTAAGTGACGGCATGCCTGGTTGGATCCAAAATTTCATCATATCGCTCGTCCAGCAAGGGAGCTTGAGTGTTGCTACCGTGGAAAGGACTACGGCCTTGGAACAAGGAGCCGTGGTGCCTGCATCGTCATTATTATTCCAGAAATCTACAGATCTTTCTACTGAATGCAATGACCAGACTTCGTTAGATGAATATTTTGAGGTGAGTAAATCTTCTTTTGTATGAAGAGTCTGAGTAGGTATATCAGGCATATAATATTTATTGATTCTTGATATTATTTTACGTAGCGGCTGTGCATACTAGCAGATCTCCTAGATAATAGATAAAGCAAACTATGAGTTGTATAAACCTACACAAGTGACAGGTAGCGCTCGAACGCGTCAAGACGCCTTCAGTAAGACATCAGGCCCCGTATCATGGTCTGCCTTATCACGCGATAAGTGACAAGATAGAGCATCCGTCTCGTTCCATCGAACGGTGTCAGTAGAAGGCGACGGACGCTCTATCTTGTCACTTATCGCGTGATAAGGCCGACCATGATACGGGGTCAGATTTCATATTTGATAGGTAGGTATAGTTATTATGCTCATTTTCAGATAGTCTAGTTAAATTGCAAATAACTTGCCATAAACCAGATTTTTTAAATATGTAAAATTAAAGTGATTCTTATATAGATAAGTCCCGCGGACTATTTTCCCTTTCTTCCCGTGACTGTCGTAAAAGTTGACTAAAGGAGCACGGTTGAAGTGTCTTGTGGGCGATGGGCTAGCAACCTATCATTGCGATATCACATTTTGTCGATATTTTATACTATTTATGCGAAAAGTGGCACTGGAGCACAAGTTTCATGTGTTCTGCATATCCTTTTCAGGGGATAGCGGCGTGAATCTTTGTATAATTTTACTATCCCGATTTTGTCGTTGGTTCAAAAATTTAACGTTAAAGAAGAATCTAGAAATATTTGCATAGGTACCTACACTTTTGTCGGCTTATTTCAGGAAGTCTTAGAAAATTTAAATGGCGGCGATACAGAAAAATATAATAGCGGCCGAAGATTTGCTCTACCAGCAAACGACCACATCCAAATAGCAGTTCTCTCGGATACATTCGAAGTTTTGAATATTCACACCTCCATGGATGTGGATGGTGAGATTCTTTTTTTTTTGCCCGTCTACTTTAGTTGCTTTATTATAGAACTGTACCTACGCAATTGAAACAACCAAGGTACTAACATTGTTGACTACAACAATGCGAGGGGTACCCAAAAAGATTATATTGTACTGTTTAGTCAGCGGGATTCATTTATATACCCATGCCGAATTACAGTTTTCTAGTAGTAAGGGTTACTGAGATAAGCTGAATAGTTCAAGAAAATTAATAAAATCAGGGGAAATAATTCCTGTAGTTTTGTAAATTGGTACAATTATACCTAGCGGTGCCCAGATAAACATACTAAAAGTCCTCGAGGGTGGGGGCTGTGCTGAGGGTGTAGGGGGGGTTGAAGGTACCTTTTTTCATATTTTCGTACATATCTCGAATATCTGTACGAAAAGCGTTATGATAACTCCAGACAAAAGTTTCTACATAAAATTTCCTACAAAATTGGTTATAAAGATTTTTACTCTACGATCAATACTTTGGGAGCTACAGGATGTTAAAGTAAACAAAGAGATAAAAAATAGTTGATTTAAGAAAACGTCGTTTTTTCGTAGTTGTTCATCATAACTATTATAATTACTTTAGATAAAAGTTTGTCCATAAAATTTCCTACAAAATTGGTCATATTTATTTTTACGCTACGATCGATACTTTAGGAGCTACAGGATGTTTAAGTTAAAAAAAAAAACGATTTAAGAAAACTAAATTAATATTTGTTTTTAAGCAGTAACGCTGCTAAAGAAAATTATAAATTTTTAAGTGAAAGGAAAAATTGAAAAATTTAATGCTCCGAGCCGGATTCGAACCGGCGACCACAGGCATTCATGGCCCGTCGCTACTACCACGGGCGGACGGGCCATGAATGCCTGTGGTCGCCGGTTCGAATCCGGCTCGGAGCATTAAATTTTTCAATTTTTCCTTTCACTTAAAAATTTATGATTTAAGAAAACGTCGTTTTTTCGTAGTTGTTCATCATAATTCAATTTGTGTTTAGGATAAGCAAGCTCAGTCACCTGCCTATCGAACATATAATTCCCATGTCGATCCATTGAGAATTTCTAAACAAAACAAACCAATCAAGCTGCAAAACCACTGATTTCTCACTGACATAGATGTTTCTCCGGGAAAGAATGCAACTACGACCTGATAATGTATGAAACAAGTGTAGGGTCTCTCCGTGCGACCCCCAGAAAAATCTGTTATTTCAAGATTTGCCTCGGGGTAAAAAGTTGCAGTACAGCCTGGCTAAACGGTCAGACCTAGGTCAGGGGTGCTCGACCAATGTCATAGGGAACCGCGTGCAGTTTTTGATGACCAAAAAAAAATTAAAAAAAACGATACGTCAACAAAATTAGTCAAATCAGGGGAAATAATTCGTGTAGTTTTGAAAATTCGTACAGTTATACCTTGTCATGTCCAGATGAACATACAAAAGTCCTCGAGGGTGGGGGCTGTGCTGAGGGTGTAGGGGGGAGGATTGAAGGTACATTTAATCAGATTTTTGTACCTATCTCGAAATTCTCGAATATCTGTACGAATAGCGTACTTATAACTTCAGACAAAAGTTTCTACATAAAAATTCCTATAAAATAATTTTACTAATTTTCTTGTCGTACCGTTTTTTTTTAATTTTTTTTTTTGGTCATCAAAAACTGCACGGTGTTCCCTATGACATTTGGTCGAGCACCCCTGATCTAGGTCTGACCGTTTAGCCAGGCTGTACTCCAACTTTTTACCCCGAGGCAAATCATGAAATGTCAGATTTTTCTGGGGGTCGCACGGAGAGACCCTCCACTTGTTCCATACATCACCAGGTCGTAGTTGCACTCTTTCCCGGAGAAACATCTATATCAGTGAGAAATCAGTGGTTTTGCAGCTTTATTGGTTTGTTTTGTTTAGAAATTCTCAATGGATTGACATGGGAATTGTATGTTCGATAAGCAGGTGACTGAGCTTGCTAATCCTAAACACAAAATGAATTATGATAAAAAACTTCGAAAAAACGACGTTTTCTTAAATCGATATTTTTTTTAACTTAAACATCCTGTAGCTCCTAAAGTATCCCTCGAGGACTTTTGGTATGTTTATCTGGACACCACTAGGTATAATTGTACCAATTTACAAAACTACAGGAATTATTTCCCCTATTTGCCCATATTCGGCTTAATTTTCTTGGATTAGAAGACGGATTAGACGGACAGACGGACATGGCGAAACTATAAAAGTTCGTTGTTGACTACGGAACTCTAAAAATGATGAAGAATTGGTTGTGTCAGAAACGTTTTTACTAATTTGAAATTAAATTCAACTGAAATTTATATTTGTATGCTAGTGGAAGTAGCATAATGTGGAGATCAGTGATGAATACTTTTAAAACCGTTTTGTAAACCCACATTCTCTTCTCTTCTGGGGCCGTAGACAAGGTTACAATCGACAAGCGCTAACTCCAATAGAAAATAATACAATGTATGGGAATGACAGAGATGCCGACGAAACACTTTTCGTTAACTTCCGTTTCTATTGGCGTTAGTGCTTGTCGATTGTAACCTTGTCTAGGCCCCCTGCTTATTTGAGAGCTAAGCTCTTGACGGTGTAGCTCAAAGTAGGCCCTACATTTACTCCGATCCCAGGCAACCTCTTTGACATCTCGATACGACTTAACATCAACTCTTTTTTTGAGCTGCTCTATGTAGTTTATTCCAGGTCTTCCTCTTCCTCGCTTCCCCTCTATCTTTCCTTCACCCATTATTAACAAATAAAATATTCATTCATTAAAGAAATATTTAAAAATATACTACTTTACAAGAGCTACGGTAGCCTAGTGGTTCATGCGGCTGTCAAGCGGCGGTCGTGGGTTCGAATCCCGGCTCGTACCAATGATTTTTTCGGAACTAATATACGGAATATCATTTGATATTTACCGTTGCTTTTCGGTGAAGGAAAACATTCTGAGGAAACCGGTTTAATCCCAATAAGGTCTAGTTTTCCCTCTGGGTTCCAGGTCAGATGGCAGTCGCTTTCGTAAAACTAGGGCCTGTGCCAAATCTTGGGATTAAGTGTCAAAGCGGACCCCGGGCTCCTTTAGGGGCTATACCGGGAATAACGCTAGGAGGATGACAAGATTAACTTGCCCTGTTAGTATGTATATATGTACGTATGTATACTGTATGGGACAAATCTTGCAAGTTAAATTTGACCCACTTCCCGGCGCGGTATTGAGCTGAAATTTTGGGTATACGCATAGTTTGGATGACAATTCAATATTATTGGTACCATCGAGCTGATCTGATGATGGAGACAGAAGGTGGCCATGGGAATTCACGAATTCAGTACTTAACCGACGTAACCCCCGTTGAGTTTGGGCTCGTTAGAATCGTCTCAATGAGTAGTTGATGATGGTGTACAGAATAGTACAGACGGCAGTAAAAGCTTGTACCAAAAATGAAATTTTTGACAGAAACTTATTAAGTCATCATTTGTTTAGAATATTTTACTATTTTATTGTTTTCATTCCTAGCCATGATCATGAAGACGTACGACTCGCTTACGCCGTTTGAGAAGATGCTGCTGAAATGCAGCTCTGTGTTGGGAGTAGTGTTTTCTCGGCGTATGATGCAGTACCTTATAGAGTGTGATTCCCCACGGAAAATTGCACAAGGTATCACATTGCATCATATCATATTCACCCCTCTCGTGACTTCCGTCGATAGCGTATTCGCACCACAGATGACCTCCTTTGTCAAACACATAGGCGAAGCCCTCGCAGACGGTTGGAATAAATCACTAAGTACGATACTGGGTTGGCTTAGAACAAAGTTATGAACTGCCACCTATGTGCATACGAGGCACACGCCACAAATTCGAACCTGCAGCGAAACTGTTGGGTTTTGACGACGGAGCAGACATTCCAAAGCACTAACTAATCTTCACCTGACTATGCATTGCAGAGACGTGAATTATTATTATTATTTGTTATGCATTTAATAATACCTGTAATTTTGACTTGCACACATTGTCTTACCTTGTGGTCAAAAACGACAAAAAACGATGACGTAATAAATGGATTTGTTAGATGGGTTCCGCGATCGCGTTGTTTCAATGTAGCGTTTTCCCGAGTCGCATTTTTCCGCGATCGATAAATTTCCTTGTCGCTTTTTTACTCGTAGCTTTATTCAGCGTCTCATTGTTCCGCAATCGCCTTATTTTCATGTCGATATTTATCGTTTTTCCGCTCTTTTATAAAAAAATGACCTCGAAGACGAAAGCGGGAGCTCTGCTCCCGCTTCCGTCTTCTAACCTATCTGCGATCCGAGTCGGTTTTGGCCCTAAGTCCCTGTTCAAAGGGTGGGCATCATATTAACTTTTCTCTGAGATCAACCAACGCCAAGATAGTGGTGTATCGTAGGCTGTAGGGAACGGGGGCTTAGTAGCAAAACTGACTCGGATCACGGATAGGTTAGAAGACGGAAGCGGGAGCCTTGCTCCCGCTTTCGTCTTCGAGGTTATTTTTTTTTATAAAAGAGCGGAAAAAACCAACAATATATAAGGCGATTGCGGAACAATGAGACGCTGAATAAAGCTACGAGTAAAAAAGCGACAAGGGAATTGACCGATCGCGGAAAAATGCGACTCGGGAAAACGCTACATTGAAACAACGCGATCGCGGAACCCATCTAACAAATCAATAAATGGACAAGCCCTAAAAACGATTCAATTTGTTCAAGTATACATTTCAATTCCAGCTGTAGCCAAGTTATTCTCAATTCGTGTCCTGGAGTGCGAAGGAGGAGACTTCACTCATTACACGTCTAAGGTGCTGGTTCATGCTTCGCCGGAAGTCCCCGACGCTCAACCGCCGTATTGTTCATGTCTTGGCACTAAACTATTGAGTAAGAAACTTGTGTATCTGATAATAGTGATAATACCTAAGGTAAAAGTACGTTTCACCGGACGCTTAAGACCTGGATGTACGTTTATTTTTTTAATAAGTACTGTGAGTTTCATAGGGCTACGAACAAAAGTTCAATTGTAAGATAGATAAATTTGCCATCATTTAAATGTACCTAGGAATTAATAACATACTCATAGATATGCTTAAAATATTTTAAAAGTTATTTGGGTTGGTTTCCGTGGTTTGTACCTTTTACCGGACTAAGAAACGTGATTTGCACATAATACCGAATCGGCGTGCCGTTTCACCGGACTAGGGAAGAAATGTATGGGATTTGGGCGCTGCGTGGTGCTCAAACTTTAGTTGGTAAACAGTTCATTGAGATTATTTTTTTGAGACTTAAAAATCTTAGTGGGATGTTAAACTTGGAAATAAAATTTTAGTTCAGATAACACGTAAGTTATATCAATTTACAATAATTAGGTATACTAATATTTTTAATTTGCCTTTGTTAGCTGTAGACATTTAACAAAAAATTACGAAAACTCATTGAATATGTTATAAACATGGATTATTGTTTATTAAAAAATGGGCTCATTCGTCTACTTTTTTATATGTACTTGGTGTTTCTGATGGTTATATATACCTAAGTAGAATAAAATTATAACGATGAAAATACTTTTTTCCGTCATAAATATTTAGGTAGTTGAGGGGTAACGCCGCAATACGTTAACATAAATAAATATACGTGACGTTACCATAAAACGTAACAAAAGTTGTAATAAAGCTTAGATCATGCTGGTAAATCTCTGTTATTTGTGGTGTAATAAGGCTATTATTATTATTAGATAACTGAAATAGAAAAATAAAATAAAATCAAGTTTTTATCGACTAAAAGTCTAAAACAAACAATAAAGTATTTTCACGTAACCTTCAAATTAATAGAATAGAGAAGTTCATTTCGAGTTGTCATAATGTTGTCATAACTTGTGTATCTGATAATAGTGATAATACCTATACTCGGGAGGCAACATTACAAATATACTTACAATTATGAAGAAGGACGCCACTAACTATGGACAAAACAGTATAACTACCGACCGATATACTGGGTGATTGTGGTCATGATCCGGAATGGCCGAAATAAGCGAATAAGATTGTCATACTGAACAACTTTTCCCATGGGTCCAACCACGAAAAAAAAACAGCTGTTCCATACATTAACTGTCAATGAATTCACAGGCCTGTCTATGCATGGGAATAAGTAGTGGGCAAGTGCACGAGGAACCGCTCATGGACTAAACGATGTCTATATAGGTGGGGGAGAGTGGAGCAAGACGGGATAGGTAGTTACGTTTCAGGTTGCTATTGTTTTTAAGGTTTTCTTAGTTTAATATTCATCTCTGGTACCTACCTATAATTCAATTTAAAAATCACAAAATCCCGAAATGTGCCTACTCTCCATCTTGCCCCGTAGATAGGGTAAGACGGAGGTATAACCCAGGCGCGATAACTTGACACCTGGCTCAAATGACGTACGATAACAAAAACTCAACAAAAATAATTAAAACAGCAAACGATTGACTTCGAAACTCAAGGAAGATTACGTGCAACGGTAACAGCGATGCTAACGCTACTGAAGGACGACAGCAGGGCCTCACGCGGGGTAGCGGGAGGAGGGTCGAGTTTCGAGCCAGCTAGTTGTCAAGTTATCGCGCCCGGCTAGTAGATAGGATAAGGTACCCATATGGGCCATATGGGCCAAGATGGGGTATTCCTTTGGGGTAAGATGGGGTACTGAGACATAGTGCACGTTTTAAGAGTTTTACAAAAAACCTTAGGCGAATAGCTACCTGTCAAATTATTGCTACTTGACGTCGATTAACGAGCTTTAGCTTTGGGAACCCTTTTGTTTTTGTATCGTTTTACCTAAGACCCTAGCTATGCATCTTGCCCCCGCGTGCCAAAGGAATTAGTCCTAAGATTCATGTAGGGTGTAGGTCCAGTCAGCGTCATATAGTCAGTAGCAGCCAGAGTAGCCAAATACTTCGTAACACACACCCCTTTTTCTTACAGTAATAAAGCCGTGTACCCGTGTACCGAAATATTTGACTACTAACTATATGACACTGACTATACCTACCTACAGTACCTACCTACACAGGATTGTGCAGAGGTGATCAGCATCCTGCTGCGTGCTACACCTCGTAGTCAGACAATTGACCAACATTCTAAACATATTCTCTTTCTCTAGATGTATATATTCGGTATTCTTGTGACTGTCACTTGTTTCAGGCGACTGCCCCGATCTTCCAAAGTACGCGTTTTGTGGTTACATGAGGTTTAAATATCCATTGTTTCGAACTACTACTTACGAATTGCTAACGGAGACGCAAAAGGTCAGTTAATTTATTATCCTTTTGATTAAAGTTGCGATTACACTGCTTTGTTCGCCTAATGCTGTCGCCGAACTTGTTTCAAACTAATTCGGTCGGCCAACGCATGTCAACTTCATACTATTACTTAGTCTGTCCGCCCGCCTACTGTTCCCTTTAGCCCCGCTATTGCAGCGTTGAGTTGGTTTAGTTGAGGTGAGCTTAAAAGTTAAAACAAGTTACAGAAACAGAATAGCGGCGCTGCGGTGACACATATAATACAGGCGATTGCATCTGTCGGTCACCGAATGCGGCCGAATACCGTCGTTATTGCACTGTTAAGGTCGCCGCATGTGTAATTGCCGCTTTATCTTGTGAATTGTGATGTCCAAGCCGCAGGCTCGTTGACTGGTCATTTTGTTTTCAGTATGACATGCATGCTCGTGCTTTGCTGTATTTGCAGCACTACACGCGACGCTGCTGGTATTGCGGGGAGGGGTGCTTCCACAAGATGATGGGCAGACGTACCAACGATGTAAGTTATAACTAAACAGTCACAGTTGCAGAGAAAATCCACTGAATTTCAATTTCATCCTTCAGAGGAAAGTTTTTCGGGATTAAGAGGGTTCTATGTTTTATGGCCGTTTTCTTTTAACGTGGAGGGGGGGATGCATGCATAGAGCATAGAATTTTCGTAGTTGTCCTATAATGGTCCCAGTGTTGCAAAATTACACAAATCCGAAAAAAATGTTAAAGTATTACATAGTTGTGATCCCTAAATAACGACAGATATTAAAAGATGGACTGGACTTAAGTCCAAAAATTACTCTGGTACTCATTTTCGAGCAGGGTCTCATCGAAGAGTCTGCCGAGTTGCGAAATACGCATCAGATGATTCGACCCTTGGCAGAAGAGACGAAACACGTGGCGGGGGAGTTGAATGTGCCCACAACTGCGGTGGATTGTGTGGTAGGTACTTATTGCATGAAGATGCATGCTTATTGTAACTAACTAACAGGCTATGATGAAATCTTAAAACACGACTACCTACCTAAAAGCAGTAGGTACTATCAAGGTATAATTCACACTAAACGTAGGTAAATTACTTATCAAATATATTTTTAATAATAATTTTGGGTTCTAAAGATAGAAATTGAGAGAGCTCGCGCGTACAAGGGCGGATCCAGGTTTTTTTCCTGGGGGGGGGGGTACAAGGGGCAGGCGGGCAGATTTTTTTCTGGGGGGGGGGGGCACAATGGGCAGACGGGCAGAAATAACAACTGGTAAAAATAAACTTGTAGTGTGATGGAAACTCAACAACCGTCTGGGGGGGGGGGGGGGGGGGGGGGCACGTGCCCCTGTGCCCCCCACCAATTTAAGAAAATGCTAAACATAAATATAGAAACTAAGTATACTTATAGAAAAATGTTTTATCATGAATTTGACTTAGGTTGAGAAGTATGTATCCCACCAAAAACATTACATGTAAAGTGATTGCCAAGACTCCCTAATAGCTCATATATAGCTTTCAGCGTTATAAAGATATCAGATCACAAGTAGCGACAAGCTTCCTATCCTACACACCGTAACTCTACCACTACCAGCCACGCTCTACAAATTCTACATCTTGGCTAAAAAGTATAGCTTTGTTGGGCACATCCCGGTCGCCGCATAGACTCTCACGCGTGTCTATACTTTTTAGCCAAGATATGGAATTTCTAGAGCGTGGCTGGTAGTGGTAGAGTTACGCTGTGTAGGATAGGAAGCTTGGCGATACTATTATCTGATATCTTTTTAACCTTTTCACCGCTAGATGGTAAAGCAACTTGCCGTGCCACCTCACGCCACAAGGGTAAAAAAATAATGGATAAAGAAATAATGCCAACATGAAATTGGGCTATTTCAGAGTAGGTTTTCATAAATAAAAAAAATTTCGGCAAATGCCGTCTTTGGCGTCGGTGTCACGATTTTACGTTGACGTCATTCGCCGTCTTTGGCGGTGAAAAGGTTAACGCTGAAAGCTATATATGAGCTAGGATTTTGTTTATCTGGTATAATCCAAACCCAAGATATGAGGTTGGATGGAGATCTATTTCTATTTCTATTTCTATATAATAAAACCACGAACCGCTTCGAGAAAAGGTAGGTAGTGCCCTTGCGTTGCGCTTCGCTTGGCTCGTCTTGGCGGGGGCACTACCGTGCCCCCAGATAAATATTTACCTTATGATTATGTTAGTCAGTGTTCCACTCTCTTATATTATATATTCCATGCTGTAGGTAGGTATAAACAGTTAGATCATGTTGCACCTAAATAACTATACCTATCTATATTACCACATTTATACGTATACACATGTTCAGCAATGTAATACATTTTCATTTTTAGATTTAAAAGCTTGTACAGTCGAGTTCTTCAATATCTACACAGACAACCTTTCAAAAATATATATACAGAGACTTTATTGTTACTGACAAAAGACATGTGTAAATATTTTTGAAAGGTTGTCTGTCATAGATATTGCAGAACTCGCCTGTACAAAGAAATATTTTTTGCCAGAAACTTAATTTTGTTATCAGTTTCGCTCATCGCTCGCAGTACAGTACCTTTCGGATAGAACATTCCGTCTTGCAGGTTAATTTGACACTTTATTTTACCGATATACCACGTCTTCTTTAAGCATGGTTCACATAATGGGCCATCGTGGCCCACCTTACAGGACGCACTTCAAAGTTTCCCTTCACACCAAAATTGATATTTTATCACTAGAAAAAGATACCTGTTTTAGTTATGTGCAATTAGCCGACCAACCCGCAACCCCTTTTGGCCTAATAACTAGACTGAATTATTACCACCAATCGTATCGAAAAAAAAAAATGTTAAGGGAACAATAATACAAAAATGTAATTTTGGTGACTCGAGTCGCGAACAAACTGAGAAACATTAGGCTTCTAGTGGGGGTGTTCTGTGCATACAACATACCCGTCTTTCCCCGCTATGTATGAAAGTTTGCAAGCAGCCGGCCGTGCCGTGTGAAAATAATCATTACAATAATTATGAGTAAGTATTATGATATAATAATATTTACCACCTATTGTTACCATTATATTAATCTATTAAATCTAGGTACTCAATGTAACATGTTTTTCCTATCAACATCATCATCATTTTCAGCCCGTAATCGCCCACTGCTGAGCATAGGCCTCTCTTCGAGTACGCCCCCCGTCCCTACCTGAGCTAATCTTATCCAGAAGTGACCCGCTACCTTCCTAATATCGTCCACCCATCGAGCTGGTGGACGGCCGACGCTCCTTTTGCCTATAAGTGTAAATATGTTGTAAGTATGTTGTGGTGAAATAAATAATATTATTACTTATTACATTCACAGGTCAAGGAAGGGAAATTCTGCGCGAACCAAAAACTGGTCACCGTGTGAGATCTTTCGCTTCTCTAGACGTGGCCAATTGTGAATGTCTTTCTATAGCACTGTTTGTGTATGATCAGATTATCGAGCATTGTCGCGGAGCTGGTAAATGGTTTTTTTTACATAATACCTACACAAATTGACCTAGTCCCAAACTAAGCAACAAACTAAAGCCCGCCGCGGGCCAAGTCCGGCCCGCGAGCCCTAATCCGGCCCGCGGGCCCTAATCCGGCCCGCGGAAAGCAAGCCGAGAGTTCGGCCCGCGATAGCCATGGGGTATTGGCTGGTCATGAAACACCACCAAGTCATGGCCCGTTCGAATTTATATTAAGTGCAGTGTGGCCCTTGAGTCAAAAAGTTTCAAGACCCCTGATCTATACCTATTGTATTATAAATGCGAAAGTGTGTTTGTCTGTATGTGTGTTATTACCTCTTCACGCTTAAACCGCAGAACCATTGAGATGGAACTTGGTATGGAGATAGTAGGTTGTATCCCGGAGAAGAACATAGAATAATTTTCAACGGACAATAGTAAAATTGTCATTAGCTGTCAAATTTACTATTGTCCGCCACTGCAGGCCGCGCCCAGTGTGTTGCATTACAAGGAGACGGTACACGTACGAATTCGGTGGACTGCACGCAGGCCGCCACGTGATTTCAGTGCATGTGGATACAAGGTCACTCTAGATACTTACTAGATTTTCTGTGACCTAGCAAGGCCGTCCGTTTCGCTCGTTTGGCCTGTCCTTTAGTGTCTATCCTACTTATATTTATATGTTTTAATTACAGGTGAGTACGAACAACTATTCGAATCTTACTTAGAATACGCGGATTTGTGTGTTATGAGTTCAAATATACCGCAAGCGCTCCGTCTGCTGAATGAGGCGGAAACCTTCCTTTTGGTAGATTTGACCAAATCGCGAACCATGATGCTACGCCATACTATGACGCCGTTCTTGGTAAATATGTTTGCGCGTCTTGTCGGTGCACATGTCATACGAAATCAGGAGACGCTACACGGGCCGATATCGGCGGACAGCCAAGCAAGAACACAGAAAATCTAGTTTGGATGGC
Organism: Epinotia demarniana; assembly: GCA_945867215.1. Taxonomy (NCBI): domain Eukaryota; kingdom Metazoa; phylum Arthropoda; class Insecta; order Lepidoptera; family Tortricidae; genus Epinotia; species Epinotia demarniana. The sequence continues at coordinate 9,449,535 of OX244276.1, read as the reverse complement.
CGCCGTGCTTCCGACACGTATCCACACGTGCCGAATCACGCGGCGGCCTGCATGCAGTCCGGCCGATATCGGCCCATGTGGAGTCTCCTATCGGCGGACAGCAGGCAGGGCGCCGCGTGGTTTTGGCCCGTATGGATACGTGCCGGAAACACGGCGTCCGGCCAAATCAAGGTTATTCTGTTGTACTACATTTTCTGTGTCCTTGCCATCCGCCAATTTCGTAGGTGTAGCGAGCGTCTCATATTGGGTTAGCACGGTCGCTGTAAGTGTAGGGTCGCTTTACTTTTCCATCGCTAGATGGCGTCATTAAAACCAGTTGAAATTCAATAAAATAATAAAGTAAATGTATAACGACAGATTGCTGAGAGATATCAATATCGAATGCTAGACAAGTAAGTAGGTACAATTAGTAGGTAAAATTATTATTAGTAGTAGGTAAAATTATTATGCACTCTTTCCAGTGTAACGACTACTGGACTCAAGTAAATTGCAAGGTCGGTTGGTTCAAGGAATTCAATTTGGGACGCATTGTGGCTCTCCGTGGCGGGTGCATGCTTGAGTCCGGTGAACTCATCGAAGCTAGGAAACACTTGTATCGCGCGATGGAGTTATTTGGTGACCCCTTCCCTACGACCAAGTAAGTGGCTGTTTTCAAGAACTTTATACGAACAGAACAAACAAAAATCTAGTTCGTTCGTGTATCTCTGCTACTCGAATAAGCAAGTTGGACAGACGGGGAGCTTCACTAACGAACTTAGTTGTCGTTTACTCGTTTTGCATTAGCGCTACACTCTATGACCGCGCTGACTATTTTTGTGGACTTTATTTTGATTTAGTCGTGTGGTATTCCGTATTCTGAGGGGCTAATACCGGGAAGTGAAAACGAACTTCGTTCGTGTATCTCTATCTCTGTCCCACTTGCTAGTTCGAGCGACAGGGAGGGAGATACTCGAACGAAGTTCGTTTTCACCAGGGACCCGCCCGGTATCCCCTTCGAGGGTTTTTGAAAGGGTTTTTCGTAATGCTTTGCTTACCAAAGCCGATGCTCCTTAGAACCCATTAATTTTGCTATTAAAGTGCTCCAATACGATTAAGCGCTTCAACCCTTTAAAAAGCCTTTCGGAAGGGTTTTTTTATCAGTAGCGGTAGCGCCCCGTAAGGGAAACCCCTTCATACGGCTAAGTAAAATCAATGAGTTTTCAATCAATAAAGGACAGCAAGTGATTTGGACTATTAAACGAACGATTAACCCGTTCAAAGGCTTTTTTCTGGGAAGGGGTGGGCGGTTCCCTGGTTTTCACTTCTCGGTAGCGCCTCTGGTACTTATTTAAAAAGGAACGATAAAAACGCTTGGAGAAAAGGCACCGCCACACGCCCGACGCGGCGGATGGCCGAGGAAAGTCAAAGAAAATCTCGTAAGTACGGAGCACACGGAGTGACCGTCTCCACATGGCTAAAGGTCGTATTTGTGCTCAAGTCACGCCCAAACAGGGTCAATTAAAATCCCTGGGTCGTCCGCGGCACGGGTCGGGCGGTATCTCTAACTCTTTCGCACAGTAGCGCGGCGTCTCTATCGCACAGTAGCACGGGCCCGCCGCGGTAGCAACGTGAGAGAGATATTAAATGCGTTGGTAGTGAGAGAGAAACACCGACCCGCGCCGCGCCCGCCCCGCCCCGCGCCGCGTACGACCCGCGTTCGATGTGTGGAGGCCTTAAGGCGACGCCAAACGAGCGAAATCGGAGGACAGCCAACCAAGGTCACAGAATACCTAATAAGGAGTGACCTTGGTTTGGCAGGCCACCATGCTTCCGAAACTTATCCATAAGGACAGATATCACGCGGCGGACTGCATGTAGTCCGCCAATTTCGTACGTGTAGCGACACCTGTAGACCTTTCACAATCATGTTCTCATTGATGAGCGCACTAGTGACGGTTGTTTATGATAATTATTATCAGTTATATTATTCAATTGACGAATATACAGGGTGACATTTAATCAGTGTCCAAATTTTTTGTAGGCATTTGGTATCACTAATTATAGACTCCATTTTTGAAAAAAAAAATTAAATAATAATAATAAATTTTAAAAATAAACTGGTAGGTTATTTTTTAAATTATAATTTGTCTATCCCAAAAGAATTATACGTACTGCGTGTTTACTGGGCATTCAGAAGGTACCGCGCGGAGCGGGGCGGGGCCGAGGGAGGGGAGGCGTGCCGCGCGCAAACCTTACTACCCGCTGAGGTGCCCGCGCGGTAGGGTTTTTTTGGTATAAATAACTTTTAGCAGCAATTACTAAATTTTTTTGTACTGAATGATATGAAACAAAAAAAAAACGTACCTATCTTATAATTTTGCTGTAGAATCTTATAGGTACTTGAATTTGGACACTGATTAATATGTCACCCTGTAGAAAAGACGATTTGTTAAATTCGCACTAATTTTGTTAAATTATGTATTAGGAAAAGCACTATGCATGAAAATTGTGGTATCATATTGATTTAAGCCTATTTCGTTCTATATTTTGTTACACCTTCGGGTAAGACATAGTGATACCAAGCTGTCATTTTAAAACATCTGTACAAGATCTGTACTTATAACCTATGTTTAGCAAATAAATACTTTGACTTTGAGTTATCCTACATCATGGCCCTATGATTAATCGGGACAGGCTATGGTAATAATAATACCACGAGTGAGCGAGACGGTGCTATACAAATCGTAATAAGTGTGACACAGAGATATATCATTCGTTGTCCTTGTCATAGTTCCACTTTTTTTCTATTTGGCACAACGGTTGTGGCATACAATGCTGTCAATGCTCGCGCGTTGCTACATAAGAATCCGAAATCTTTAATTTTGTTGTGAATAAAATGGTGTCCTTAAAGTAATTTACGCACGATAAGGTGTCTGGTGTTCCCTCTGTGCCAAGAAAATGGTAATTTGTTGCGTGATTGGCTGTAAAAGCCGGTTGGAACAATGTGATGAAAATATAACCTTTCACACGTAAGTAGAAGATCATTCACTTTTGTATATACGCAATACGTAAAAATAGCATGGTAAAATTACATTACGCTTAAAATCTTGTAAGATTAGACGATTACAATAGAAATAACATCATTGTTTACATTGTACAAGAGAACATTTGTTGACACATTATCCGCCCAAATTACGTAGGTTGTTTACGGTAAGCCGCGAGAGGTGCAAGAATGTCTTCTCGATTTAGCTTCTTTGCCATCATTTTAGGGATACCAGCCAATATAAGTTAAAAATACCCGATTTCTCGGGTAATTCATACTTTAACAAAATTCTCGTACTTGTTATTACATAACATTCGTATAAAATGGGATCTATTCTTATATACTTAAATTTACTCTGTACTCATAATAAAGAGGTAAAGCTTTTATGTAGCGAGCAATCTTCGGAACTATTCAATCGATTTCATAAATTCTTTCACCTGGCTTTATTTAATCCTGCATCTGCGCCTCCGCTTGGGTTCTTTCTTATGCGCGCGTCTCCACCCAGGAGATGCGTGGACAGCTAGTAATAAGTAAAGACGATCGAAGGTTTAGAAAGAATCATTTTTTCTTAAAGCCGATGAAAAAAAAGGAATTGAAAAAATTTAAAAATCAATGTCGAATAATATGTTTTATTTTGTAGGTTTCCACTGGAGGAGGACGTGCGTACGCGCAGTATTTGGGTTACGCAGCCAACAAAATACAGCCGCATGTGCTCAAAACATTTTGTCGCGACATCCTATACTATCAATCTGTAATAAATAATAATTTGAATAGTAAATGTTTTTTTTTTATATGGTTGTGTCTCATTTCGGTCCTTAGTGTCAATTTTATTTCTGCCTTAAACCTGTATTTCACTGGCGCGGCCTGCGGTGGCGGTATCACGGGACGACCCGCGAGTTGTGTCGCGGCGAGTTAAGACTCTTTTTAGTTAGAACGCTTAGAAAGAGATGGACAGTCTACCTCGCTGCAATACAGCTCGCGGGCCGTCCTGTGATAACTGTGCTGATAAGAAACACAGGTAAGACACTTGCAGAAGGACTATTAATTGCCTACATTCTCTGTTACTAGAATAATATTTCATGTTATTAAGATGAATATTACTAGTACTTGTGAACAGAGCGCCTGCTAGGCAGTGAATGTGTAAAGCTTCAGTAAAAAGTACTTACAATAAAAGCGCATTATTTAAAATAAGCATATGGAAGCGATGGGGTAATTTTTAGTTACATGGCCACCCCACGGGAATCATCTACTTTGTTGCCGTCCCTCATTGTGGCGACACCTACGTCGCCTCTGTACCTACATATATATACTCTAAGTCCTACATATATTATAGGTTAGTGGATGTCTTTGCTCATATTTTCAGATACCCGCAAAAGATCCGAAATATGTGTACATCCATGCGACAATGGATGGCTTTGAAAGTTGCCCCGAAGTGCTATGTTGGCACAGAGCGCGGTCTGGTTGGGTTTTATTACGAAGAAGTTGCAGTAACATTAAATAGACTTTATAAATTATTCACCGTAAGTAATTGTAATTACCGTAAGGTATAGATAGTACAAATCCGTCTTTTAGAACGAATTCGCTTCTCTTTGTACCAGGCACAAAGATTACAAAGCCATCGTCTTTCATTGTTAAGTGTTAACGGCAATTTTTTCACGTTTTACCAAATATTGCAGCTGCTTATATAAAGTTGATAATACCGATGTACCTTATCTGTTTAATTGGAACCCTGCTTCTTTAACAATATAGTCACTTAAAGTATTTATTAAACATGGCCTTTTCATTTATAAGCGTTTGGGTGGGGCACGGCACGAACAATGACTTTATTGGACCGAGTTAAGATTAAGACCCATTAAGATGAGAACCGTTCCAGAAAATGGGTTCGCAATATAGTAGATGCCAGCAGACTAGTCTGTAGTGTAGGTATACCTACAGACTAGTCTGCAGGCATAAAGGCCTCCACACACCGAAACGGGTCTTGCGCGGCGCGGGTCGGTATATCTCTCTCACTTACCAACGCATTTAATATCTCTCTCACTACGCCGCGCTACTGTGCGAAAGAGATAGAGATACCGCCCGACTCGCGCCGCGCACGACCCGCGTTCGGTGTGCCTTTGATATGTGTGCATTCGATTTTCCGTGACTGCCTTATACGTGATTTTTAACCGATTTATAAAAGATTAACTCTTCACGACACACAATTTTACTCTTCAGGAGTCCAAAGAACAGTCAAATGCCGAACTAGCATCTAAGTGGTCGTTTGACTACGCCATAAGGAGCAACTCGAACTTCCAGCTACTCTGTGAAAGTTATGGAAATATGATCACGACTTATCTCAACAATCAGGAAGTACGAACAGCCATTTTTAAGGCAATTACGCACCTAGCAATTTATCATGCTGCATTTTTCACTTGCTTTAGTTGGCATGTGACAGCAATAGATCCATACCTCTAATCCATACTTTAGCAAGTTGTTGTTATAGATATGTAATGGCCAAACCCCGGATGACGGGAGCAAAAATGCGTTGACAGCTTAATAGTGCGAGGACACACATTTTATATCATTTAAATCGATGTCGATAAAAAGCACGATGTACCTACTGGACTACCGCTATGATATGCAGAAGTATTAATTGTTGTTGAAAATAAAATTAAAACGAAATGTTTGTATTTTTTCAGTATTTTATATAGTTTTCGTAATATACAATTAACATTTTTTCTAAATTTTCTGATTTTAAACTCCTTCGCCTTGGCGATAAAATCCATTTCATCCAACTAAAGGACCGTTCTAAATCTACTGTAGTAATCGGAGCAAATCCCCGACAAGGTGGACTGATGACCTGGTAAAGGTTGCGGGAGTCCGCTGGATGCGGGTGGCGCGGGATCGGTCACTTTGGCACTCTTTGGGGGAGGCCTATGTCCAGCAGTGGACGTCTTTCGGCTGATATGATGATGATGATGATGATGAATCGGAGCAAAATTAAATAATTCATAGTGGTTATGGATTTCTTCTGTAAAACGTACTTCCACTTCTTTACCAGATATCAAATTATTTAAGATGTTTAAAGTTAAAAAGCCAACGTTTTTCTTCAACACATCCTGATACTTGTTGTGAATAACTTTACCTTGAGGATGTAACCGTAATCTTGACAAGTGCACTTTCAACTTGTGTACTATATTTAAACTGGCTTCCAGGCTTAAATTTTGATTTTGTAATTGTTTTATTGTACTAGGTATTATTGTCAAATCACTTGTGCAGGACGACTTAGTTTTAAGCCTTTAGAATAGAAAACTGTACATACGATTTAATAAATAATCTACGAACCGACTTTCATTTACTAAGCGTCGCTTATAGGAAAATTTGATTAATAAATAAAGCTAATAAGAAACAGGGAAATCCTATAAGCGACCCATAAGAGTTTAAGATGAGACCATTAAAGAGTCTACATACTAGTATATAGGAATTAAGAGTAAATAAGAACACAGAAATGTAATAGGATTAAGTTTATTTTATTGGAATAAACGAGAGTTGTCGGTCCGCGCTTACGCCCGTGAGCGGTGAGGGGCGCCTGACGGGTATAAATATGGCGCTCGCCCCCCGCACCGCCACTTCTCAACCGACCGGCGAGCCGACAACATCTCCTGACTACTAAAGAAGAATTTCATTTCACCGCAGCAAGAAACTCCCTTCTCAACTTCCCAAACCAGTGCAAATAGGTGCTTCAGGCACATAATGGTCCTTCAGTAATCCGGATATTCAAGAAAGAAAATAGTTCCAGTTTCAAATTCAAGAAAGAAAAATAGTTCCAGTAATTATGAGTCGTCGAATTACACGCTCAGCGGGAGGAGGGCGTTCCCTCGCCCAACTCATATTCGGAGAAGAGCCGTCGTCGGAAACGCCGGGATCCAGCACAGAAGCCTCAAGCAGAGAGACGCAGTCTACGCCGACCACGCCAAATACGGAGAGCGCCGCAACTAACGCTGAAGATTCAGCACCGCCGGGGGCCGCCGACAGCGTCCCCGCGGCGCCGCCACCGTCCAGGTCCATAAAGACTACATCGTCCCGCCGCGCACAACGCTTAGCCAGAGCGAAAGAAGAAATGCTGCGCATCAAGCTTGAACTAGCCCAAGCACGCCTAGCCGCAATCGAAGCCGACGGAAGTGAAGACGACGAGGGAACCGTGGTCTCCGCCGCACAACTGCAATCTCGAGTCGACGCCTGGCTCGATATGCTCGCCGTCGCCGAAAAACCTCACTTCCCAGAAGAAGAGGGCAACAAGCAAGCCAAAACTGAGCAAGCCTCTGTCCAGCCGCCGCCGCCGCCGCCGTTGCCGCCGCAAGCTGTGACCAAGCTAAACCCGCCGCCTACCGCGCCCATCACCGCCGCCGCCGCCGCCGTGATGCGCGCGCAAGCAGGGACCGTCCCCCTCAGTGCCGCCGCGCCCGTCTTCATGCCCGCACCCGTCTTCGTGCCCGCGCCTATAGTGCCGCCCGCGCATCATTATGAACAGTTAAGTGCAGTGCCGCCCGCACATCGATATGAACATTTAACTACAGTGCCGTCCGCGCCGCCCGCGCATCATTATGAACAGTTAAGTGCAGTGCCGCCCGCACATCGATATGAACATTTAACTGCAGTGCCGTCCGCGCCGCCCGCGCATCCCTATGAACACTTGAAGACAGCGCCGCCCGCGCGTTATTACGAACAATAAAGTGCTATACCCATAGTGAAACAACACAGCCAGTCGACACAACAGGTCGATCTTTCCGAGCTCGCGTCCGCGATCGCCGCCGCCGCCCGTTCCGGTAACACGCCTCGCTTCGCCGTCGAGCTACCCGCCTACGGAGGGTCACACCAAGAGTGGCTCTCATTCAAAGCTTCGTACGAAGAATCGCAATCGAAATACACCGAAACTGAGAACGTGGCAAGACTACGAAGATCGCTGAAAGGAAAGGCGAAGGAAGCAGTTGAAAATCTACTCATCTATCAAGCGCCAGCCATCGAGATAGTCAAGACGTTGGAGACACGCTTCGGGAGGCCTGACACCATAGCCTTGGGCGAACTCGAACGACTTCGCGCCCTGCCACGCCTCACAGACGGAGCCCGAGACCTCTGCACTTTTTCGTGTCGCATCGCGAACGCCGTCGCTACTCTCCGAGCGCTAGATCGTGCGCAGTATCTCTACAGCCCCGAGACCGCCAAAGCTATACTAGACAAGCTTACGCCAAACCAGCGGTACCGGTGGTACGACTTCGCCGCTACAACGGTGTCAAACGAGCCCGAACTAACGAAGATAGCCGCCTTTCTACATCGAGAGGCACAATACTGCGCAGCATACGCACAGCCCGAAACAAGTGAAGCCCCCGTCCGAAGAACACACAAAGCGTACGCAACCAATGAGAAGCCAGTACGCGAGAAGCCCGCCCACAAGTGTTCGTGCTGCCACAATGAAACCCATAACATAGAAAAGTGCCCGAAATTCACTGCCGAAGAAGTTGACGATCGATGGAAGCTAGCTAAAGAAAAACGACTGTGTTTCCGGTGCCTGCGGTATAGAAACAAGACGCACTATTGCAAGAAAGTGAAGTGCGAGCGAGACAACTGCGAGTACTACCACCATAAACTGCTGCACCACCAGAAGCCAGCACCCATCGAGAGTGAAGCGGTCGCGTCAACGAGGACAACCCGCCGGTCCCGTGCCTTTCTTAAGATACTGCCAGTGACGATAACAGGACCGAAAGGGGAGGTCAACACCTCCGCCCTGATGGACGACGGGAGTACCATCACTCTTCTGTCAGAGGAGATCGCCAACGAAGTCGGCCTAGACGGGCCCGCTACACCGCTCCACATAGAAGCCGTAGCTAGTGCAAGAATAAATGCTACGAAATCGCGCCGAGTGCCCCTCCTGATACGCGGCCAAGACAAAGAGGCCCGCATATACGCCCGCACTATTCCCAATCTGCGCTTATCACCCCAGACGATAAGCGATGAAGACCTCAGTACGTGTGCACACCTGCAAGACATACAACATTTACTGAGATACGACACGGCCGAACCGGGAATACTACTAGGGCAAGATAACTGGCACCTGCTACTACCGAAGGAGATACGACGCGGCGATCGACATCAGCCCGTCGCTAGCCGACTATCACTCGGCTGGGTTCTCCACGGCGCACACACGCGCCCGCAACAGCAACACGAATCCATCAACCACGTCGTCAATCACGTCACCAGTCAGCCAGACAACGAGGACGGACAGCCAGCGTGCGACGAGGGCATTGACCGCCAACTGAAGGAGTACTTCGCGATCGAAAATATGATGATAGAACCGAAACGACCTAAGTCGGACCCGGAAGAGCGTGCCCTCACCCAGCTGACACGCTCGACCATGATCACAGCCGACGGTCACTACCAAGTACCCCTACTGTGGAAGAACGAAGAGGACAAGTTACCAGATAACTACGAAAATACACTCAAACGTCTACACAGCATAGAAAAGAAATTAGATCGAGATGAAGCCTTCAAGTTGCGATACAACGACGAGATGAACAAATTAGTGTCACGAGGTTACGCCGAGCCAGCCCCGCCTAGAAAAGAGGGAGAAAGAAACTGGTACTTACCTCATTTCGCGGTACTGAACCCCATGAAGAAAGACCGCGTCAGAGTGGTACATGACGCAGCCGCCCGTACGAGAGGTGTATCGCTCAACGACAAGCTCCTCACCGGCCCCGACCTGCTCCAATCACTGCCAGGGGTACTCATGAGGTTCCGACAACACAAGATCGCCGTGTCCGCCGACATCGAAGCGATGTTCATGAACGTGAAAGTGAGGCCCGAAGACCGCAACGCGCTACGATACCTATGGCGCGGCGATCGCCGTGACGACACGCCGCCCGAGGAATGGCGCATGAGCTCCCTCGTGTTCGGCGCGACCTGCAGCCCTACGGTCGCGATATATGTAAAGAACGCGAACGCCGAGAAGTACATCGAGACGCACCCCGAGGCCGCCGCCGCCATAGTACGTAATCATTACGTCGATGATTACCTACAGAGCTTCGAGTCAGAAGAGGAGGCGATCAAGATAGCAAGCGACGTGCGCGACATACAAAAACGCGCACACTACAACCTCCGCAAGTGGGCGTCCAACTCGCCTACAGTACTGCAAGCAGTGGAAAACGAAGACATAGAGGCGCCGGGAGAGAAAGCACACGTCGCACTCGACTTAAGCGACATGAAAACCGAGCGTGTGCTCGGACAAGTATGGAGGCCCGCCACAGACGAGATCGCCTTTAACTTGGACCTCAGCCGATTACCGTCCAACACACTCGACGAACTAGCGCCCACTAAACGCCTAGTTCTCAGAGTAATGATGTCCGTCTTCGACCCGCTCGGCCTCGCATCGCCTGTCACCGTGCAAGCCAAGAAATTACTACAAGAAGTATGGCGAAGAGGTACTTCGTGGGATGCAGCGATAGACCCCGACCTCGCTCAAAATTGGACTACGTGGACGAAACAACTGCGAGCCCTCCGTGACGTCACGATACCTCGCTGCTACCTACACTACAGCGACGCAGCGAGTCGAGAGCTACACACATTCGTCGATGCATCGCTGACTGCATACACGTGCGCCCTATACTGGCGTACCGTAACTGCAGACGGGCGAGTCCACGTGTCACTCGTCACGGCGAAGGCCAAGGTCGCACCCCTAAAAGTGACCTCGGTCCCGCGCCTCGAACTCCAAGCAGCCACGATGGGAGCACGAATGGCAGTCACCGTCGAAGAGGAACACGACCTGAAACCAGATCGCAAGATATACTGGTCGGACAGTCGCACAGTACTGACGTGGATTCGCACCGGCGCGCGATCATACAAGCCGTTCGTCGCACACCGCATCGCCGCCATAGAGGAAACCACGACGGTCAATGAATGGAGATGGGTGCCCACGCGCCACAACGTAGCCGACATACCTACCAGAGAGCTACCACCAGACTTCAGCAGCGATCACCGATGGTACACCGGCCCTGAGTTCCTGTACGACGACCCAGCGACGTGGCCCACCGAGCCCCCACTACAGAATACGGCGCCAAGCGGAGAAGAAAAGAAACAAGAAACCGAGTCGTGCAATCATATCGCACCCACTTCGTGGCTACCGTCGGCAGAAAGGTTCTCGCGCTGGGAACGCCTAATAAGAACCCTAGCGCGAGTACTCCAGTTCATCGAGTTGTGCCGCCCTCAACGCGCGCGCACTCACTACAAACGAACGTTAAAGAATAAAGAAAAGGACCCGGAGTGGAACAAGAAAAGACAGCGGGCCGAACACACAACGCCGCGGCCCGTCCGACCCACCTCGAGTACCTACATAACGCTCGAAGCCAGACATCTAAAAGAAGCGGAACGCCTGACAACGAGAGAGAGCCAGCGGGACAGCTTTCCAGACGAAATAAGACGCCTAGGGCAGGGCAAGCCGCCGGCGACACACAGTCGCTTACGCCCATTCGCCGTGGAACTCGTCGACGGTATCATCACTCTCAAAACGCGCATAAATGAAGCCCACGACATACCGACGCTACAGAAAAGGCCGCCAGTGATCGACGGAGACCACCCGGCCGTTCGACTGTACATAGACTACGTACATAGACAGATGAATCACCACGGCGTCGAAGCGACGACAAATGAGTGTAAACAACATTACGCCATACTACGAATACGTACAGTCAGCCGAATGATTATCCACCGATGCCTGCCCTGCCGAAGACGAAAAGCAAAGCCAACTGTACCGCCGACGGGTGACCTGCCACACTGCCGCCTCGCCCACCATGAGAGAGCCTTCACATTCACGGGAGTCGACCTATGGGGCCCCGCGACTGTCACCGTGGGCCGAACTACACAGAAAAGATATGTGGCCCTTTTCACATGTCTCACCACGCGCGCTATACATATGGAAATAGTGCCTAGCCTGAGCGGCGAGTCCGCCATCATGGCGCTACGCCGAATGATCGCCCGACGAGGAACACCGACTGAGATTTGGTCGGACAACGCCACCAACTTTCACGCCGCCGACAAGATGCTGCGAGACAACACCAGCGACGCGATGAAAAAAGAAGCAGAGCGGCGACACATCAGCTGGCGTTTCATCCCCCCCTCCGCGCCGTTCATGGGCGGGGCGTGGGAACGAATGGTACGAGCCGTGAAAGAAACACTGTACGCTGTCCTGAAAGAACGCCACCCTACTGAAGAGGTCTTCGCGACGACCCTGGCTGAGGCAGAATACATCGTGAACAGCCGGCCACTGACGCACGTCTCCGTGGAGCCCGACGAGCCCGAGGCGATAACACCGAACCACTTCCTACTCGGCGGCTCGGGGCGAGTCCAGTCACCCGGCACCTTCGACGACGGGGACCTGACAGGACGAGCGACGTGGAGGACCAGCCAGCGACTAGCCGACCACTTCTGGAATCGCTGGGTCCGAGAGTACCTGCCCACACTCCAAGACCGGCGGGAGCCCTACGGCCACGGACGTCCTATCGAAATAGGGGACGTGGTACTCATCGGCGACGGCACTCTCCCACGCAACACATGGCCCATGGGGAGAGAAATCGCCAAGTTCCCGGGACCCGACGGCGCCACGAGAGTCGTGGACGTGAAGACGAAGGGCGGAGTGCTGCGCAGACCGACCAAGAAGCTCGCGATCCTGCCCACTACAGACGACGACCTGCACGCGAACAAACTGGAACGCTAAGGCGAGCATTCCACGGCGGGAGATATGTGCAGGACGACTTAGTTTTAAGCCTTTAGAATAGAAAACTGTACATACGATTTAATAAATAATCTACGAACCGACTTTCATTTACTAAGCGTCGCTTATAGGAAAATTTGATTAATAAATAAAGCTAATAAGAAACAGGGAAATCCTATAAGCGACCCATAAGAGTTTAAGATAGAGACCATAAAAGAGTCTACATACTAGTATATAGGAATTAAGAGTAAATAAGAACACAGAAATGTAATAGGATTAAGTTTATTTTATTGGAATAAACGAGAGTTGTCGGTCCGCGCTTACGCCCGTGAGCGGTGAGGGGCGCCTGACGGGTATAAATATGGCGCTCGCCCCCCGCACCGCCACTTCTCAACCGACCGGCGAGCCGACAACATCTCCTGACTACTAAAGAAGAATTTCATTTCACCGCAGCAAGAAACTCCCTTCTCAACTTCCCAAACCAGTGCAAATAGGTGCTTCAGGCACATCACTGTTTATCCATTTTAGATCATTCAAAATATTTAAATCGTTCCCGTGAGTATGATATAATTATAGTACCAATGTAATTAGTTGACTGAAATGGTATCTATACTTACCTGATGTACCTAATATTGTGTAACAACCTGACATGTAAGATAATAAGTTTGATCTATAAAGGGTCTAGCAGGCTAAGCTAACGAGAGTGGCCCCCGACGAGGGATTTGGTGATTCTTCCTGGTGGTGTACTGGCAGGTCCTAAGAACACTCCATGCTTAATATCAGTCCTCGATCTTCTTTTGTTTTCGAGTAATTTAGGATAATATAAAAAATACAGGGTGCCATTTAAAGTGTCATATTAGGTAAACTGTTCAAGATAGAGTAACCAAACAAAATCATCATGAATAAAAATAGAATTGGCTACCAAATGCATTTATTCAACCAACATCATGTTCTTAAACTTACTTTAAAAAAAAACTACTTTTATTTTTGTTTTAATTTTTTATGACACTTTTCCCGTAGGTACACCTACAAAAAAAATATCATAACAAGCCACTCAATGCCCACTACATACACATATAAATATATCTTCAAAAATCTTCGTGCGTCATGTCAAAAAAAAACAATCGTCGAACAAGTAGATACTACCATATAATTAAAGTACCAGTGCAGTGTGTAGATAAGTCAGTATGTAGGTATACTGGTATACGGTGTCTTTTAATGAACCTTTTTTCGTAAAAAATATTTATGAAAATAAAAGAATTTAATACTCTTTTCTAATCTTTTACTATTTCAAACAGTGGACCTGTGCATATGCGGCAGTATAAGTCGGCTAAATCAGTTTCAGTTGAATTGCATATGAAGCAGTATTTATGCGTAGAAATAACTCGAGGCATTCTAACATCAAATCGGTCCTCTGAATTACTCACAAAATCATCATCATCGGATACATTATCATCGGAAGCATCAGAGCTTGCAGACCACAACTCAGCTTCGCCATGTGCTGAGCTGCTAGAAGTAGTTGGTACTACTTTATGTTTATACGCCAAAAGTCGATACTTACCACACAAGACATCATTGATGTTAATTAATTTATTTGTGCATTTGCTATGTAACTCAGCTTCATGCCCAGTTTTTATGTGTTTTATCTTCCCACCGATATTTTCTAATGCGTTTTCACAGGACTTACACTTCATGACTTCCATTTTCCTGTTTTTCCAATCATCAACACAAAAACAAAAAACGAATGCAGAACACGTGTCATATGTTATCAAGATTGACATGTCATCGTAGATGCATTCTAAATAGGTTCATTAAAAGTGATTGTATACCTACATACTGACTTATCTACACACTGCACTGGTACTTTAATTATATGGTAGTATCTACTTGTACGACGATTGTTTTTTTTTTGACATGACGCACGAAGATTTTTGAAGATATTTTTATATGTGTATGTAGTGGGCATTGAGTGGCTTGTTACGATATTTTTTTTGTAGGTGTACCTCCGCGAAAAGTGTCATAAAAAATTAAAACAAAAATAAAAGTAGTTTTTTTTTAAGGAAGTTTAAGGACATGATGTTGGTTGAATAAATGCATTTGGTAGCCAATTCTATTTTTATTCATGATGATTTTGTTTGGTTTCTCTTTCTTGAACAGTTTACCTAATATGACACTTTAAATGGCACCCTGTATTTTTTATATTATCCTAAATTACTCAAAAACAAAAGAAGATCGAGGACTGATATTAAGCATGGAGTGTTCTTAGGACCTGCCAGTACACCACCAGAAAGAATCACCAAATCCCTCGTTGGGGCCACTCTCCTTAGCTTAGCCTGCTAGACCCTTTCTGATTCAATAATTTGTTCGTATGGATGTCGATAGAATAGTCGATATTTAACTAAGCACTAGTGACAAGTGCATTTTTGCTCCCGTCATCCGGGGTTTGGTAATGGCCGTTTTATACCATAAAGGAAAGTTGTTAATTGCGTACTACAAATATTTGGATACAGTATTTAATAATGTGAACTTCGGTACATTCAATCATTGCCGAAATCATTAAATGTGTAGACCCCTTAAATGTAGTAGTACAGACTGGCAACACTGGCGTGCAAATGCAGGGAATTCCTGTTAAGAGGCCGCAGCAAGCTCGGCCGAATTTCACCTTCCCATACAAACGTAGTTACGCTCTCATTTTAAAACGACTCGTTGGATTGTGACGAAACTTTGCATATATAATGACATGAGGTATATCTATGTCTGTAAATAGTTTCTATGGTTCCAGTTTATAAAACAAATAAAATACCGCAAAAACAAGTTTTGTATGAAAAACTTAAATTCGCTGTATTTTTTTTACTATAGTATGTGAAGCTACATAAACTAATTACAGACATAGACATAGGTGCCTCATATCATTGTCCATGCAAAGTTTCGTTACAATCCAACACGTATGTGATAAACTGCTATAGACATGGATCTAATAATGAATCGATTACAATATAATGCAACAATATAGTAATCTATAGTTATACAATGTATAATTACCTACCCGACATGTAACATTGGTGTTATCAATAAATATTTGTATTTGTATTTGTAGTTTTAAAATGAGAGCGTAACTACGTTTGTATGGAGAATCGAGCTTACTGCGGACGAGCCTGTTCACACCTCTCCGTAATCGGATCGGTGTCGGATCCGGAGACTTGGCCGCCCGCCGATGGCGCCGATATCGGCCCACGGGCGTCTCCGATATACTTTTTGATCGGAGCATGCTCCGATGACGGACTTAGCGGTGACAACAGTAAGCATTTTTTCCATACACTAATTTAATTTTGGCTAATCCTACTCCAACTTTGAGATCTAGAAGTATTAGTGTTAGGTAAAATGAAATTTCGTTATAAATTTTAAGTAACTCAAAGCCTAATTTCAGTTCAAGTATACTCATTCGCATGCCCTATCCCTTTTGCTTGGGGACAATGGGGGCGGCGCAGCATCACAAAATAAATAATAGTACTACGTACAGGTTCTATGTTAACAAATCCCCTGTTTAGGTATGCCTAAACACGGAGAGAGCCCCCCCTGGCAGCATGGCGTTTTGTTCTATACCTCTCTATCACCCATCATCTCGTCATTCACTTCTTTCCTATTCATATCATCTCCTCACGCATGCTATCTACCTTTTTCTTGGTCTCCATCTCTCTGAAACAAAAGTCTCTTCATTAATACCTAATTAATATCCTTCCACCATCCTTATCCTAGCCTTCCAGAGGTCCGCATTGGCACCTAATCCCAAGATTTGGCATAGGCACTAGCTTATTGAGTAGACCGGTTTCCTATTCCGGAACGCCACTGTTATATAAATATCAAATGATATTACGCATATAAGTTTTTGAAAAAACCCTGTGGGTTTGGACTTGCAACCTCCAGTCAACCTCAAAGTCGCTTGCCGTGCCGCTCGGCTACCGAGTCTCCACCTAATATCCTTCTAATTTCAGTTTATCAAATGTGTGAAACTAGAAAAGTTAGCCATGGAGCTGTGCCGACGCAAACGGGGCCAGCTGGACGATGCGGAGGCGCGCGCTATTTGCGTCCTCTACTCTAGTGTGTTCCTGTTCTAGTTAGTATTTAATCAAGTTCAAAGTTTACATCGTTTAAAAAATACCCGGAACCAATGATATAATACAAAAAAGAGGTAGATATGTTACAAGCGCTCCAAAAGTGGCACACTAAACCTCAGTCAATTCCTTGCCTCGGTTTCGCGTGGTGAACGGCAACGTGTAAACGTGTCTGAGTTGTCAGATTTGTTGCGCGAAAGTAAAGGGCTCCACACACCGGTCGCGGCTTCGTTGGTGTATTTCCTTCTCCGCCGCACTTGCTAGTTCAAGCGACAACGGATACACAAACGAAGTTCGTTTTCGTTTCGCGGCAGCCCCTCAGGTGAAATAGGCAGCAGAATTCGGTCGCCGAATTCAGCCTGTATCCAAGCGTAACGTTACCTCATGATTTTAGTGTGGAATACGGCAAGAAGAACGAAAGCCTAGAGTACGGTCTGCCGGTGATGAACATGGCGTCGAAGCTGCGCGAGCCCTGCATGCGCGAGCGCCTCGTCGTGTGCATGCTGCGGCTGCTGCTCAGCGACCTGCGCGTCGCTGAGATGGTCCTGCTTATGCGGGAGTCCTTGTGTATGGGCGAGCAGTATGACTTTAGTTGTGCGTTGGTTTTCACTGGATTTCTTTTGTTACAGTACCCGGCAAATAACTTGCGCAACGCGGGAAGTGGGGCACAGCTCGCACGTACAATTCGCCTTGTGAACTGCCCCTCCCTTTCGTCCCGCATTGCGCAAGTTATTTGCCGGCTACTGTACTACTTCCTCGGCTCTTTTGTAGTTGGTAGATTCGCGATTTTGCGTTCGCAAGAACACGCATCCTGAATAGGTAAGAACTCCTGTGGTTAAGTCGGCTAAGGTCTGAATTACCATTGCCTCCTTCTGTCTCCATTATCATCAAACCAGCTCGATGGGACTATAATATTGAAATGTCATCCACAATTTCAGCTCAATCGGTTGAGGTGAACTGGTTCAAAATGTAGTTCCAAGATTTGTTCCACACTGGCCACAGTACCAAAAAAAGCTTGAAATAATAAAAAGAAGACACAATGCGTTGGTCCTGTCATACATTGGGTTATTGGGTTCGTTGGGCTTATGTCTGAAACCAGGCGCGGGACACTCCGCGATTTACGTTGATCGCTACAAGTACATGCCGGTGCCCCAACGTTGGGAAACCGGCATGTACTAATAGCGATGAACGTCGACGTCGTCGTCGACGACGTCAAGAGGGCCATAAATCTTAATGTTTTCGCTGAGAAAAAAGCGCCATACAAAAAGATCAAAGGAGTGTCCCTTCTGTAGGTACTTGTACTATTATCTATTCTGTGCCGAAACTAAGAGTAAATCTGTCAAAATCACAAGCAAAAAAACCTCATAGCCGAAGCTTAAAGTGTTTGCGTTCGTTTGACAAAATTTACTCCTATGCAGTTTCTAATATATATTGCATGTGTACTCAGCGACCACGTGGTACTACGCGTATTCGATGGTGATCCTGATCGAGACGGGCTACTGCGTGGAATCGTACCAGGAATGCGAGCGGTTCTACAAGAAGCATGGGGACACCATACTAAGGTCTAAGTGTAAGGACGCCGCGTGGAAATACTTCGGCTGCATGTGGCTCGTGTAAGGAATGTACCTCCGTCGACATCGCTAACGTAAAGATAAAACGCCGAAAATGATGTTAGACATTTTGCGTTCTAGACCGTTTGCGATGTGACTAAGAGCGATATAGGCAAAATATTACACTATATTGCACCATATTAACTGCTACGAACCCGCCTTGTAGACGCTTTCCGAAAACCACGAGATCGGCTACGAGCGTAGCATGTAGCGATTCTTTCCTAGCAGTGAAGGTGCTTTAGACGGCGTAGAAGAAAACTGCCGACCGGTAAAGGTATCCTATCGGTACTTAGCAAAAATTAAAACAATATTATATTCTACATTTAAATTCAACCGCTTTAGTGTAACCGCTCGGCCACGACTTTGGTCTTAAGCGACCTGCGACCAGCGTTTTATCTGTTCATTGCGCGTGATCCCAACTAACCACAGTGCGTTACGCATCTCGACCGCGCAATGAACAGATAAAACGCTGGTCGCAGGTCGCTTAAGACCAAAGTCGTGACCGAGTGGTAAGGCCTGAGTGGACGCCCCGCTCAGAGCGGGGCGTGCAGCGTCCATATAAAACAAATGCAATTTATATAGACACTCGAAGCCCCGCTCTGAGCGGCGCGTCCACTCAGGCCTTGCACTTAGAATGCAGTGTGCACGTATTATACTATAAGCCTGCTGTTAGCGTGTAACATCATGTTGTCAAAACATTCATAAAGCCTTCATGAAATGTGAGTTTCGCGTATTTGTGTAGATATTAAGAGTCCCCAGCACGTTTGACCGATGTTCCAATGTACGTCTACGACTGTGACTGTGACTGTCTGTCCATTGTGAGCTTGGTAATTGGCTCATTAATAATACCTATATTCATATCACATTGAGAAGTGCACTCCGACTCCAACCAGTCACCAACCAACTCGTCTCCGTGACATCGAATCTTGTAAGTAGTATAATAGGCCTTAGTTACTTATAATAGGCGTTAGGCACTTTTACTGCCAGGGTCCCGCCTAGCGGGTAATGATGCGCGACTTTGAATGATACTAATTCGATTAGTCGATTATTATAATCATTCAACTAAGTCAACTAATTCGAAAATCATTCGATTATTAGTAATACTTCTCGATCCGGTCGCCCGCCCGAGTCGACTAATTTTGACATTAATAGCTAATCTGATGTGCCCGAATGAATCGAACTTGACGTTGATGTAGCTAATGTCACTGTCACTACTAACGAATCATTAGATCTATCGATGTCTGTATTTGAATATTTTACAATTAAATTCTAATGTTATTCCTTAATAAATACGAAACAAAATTGGTTAGTTGATTTCTTCTGCGCTGGTATTGGTGTTGGTATATTCTATATTCAATATCGAGTCTTATAGGAAGAGAGGAACTGAGATAGCTATTGAAAAATGAAATGTAGGCTTTGAAGAAATTGAGTCATTTGAATCCGGTCTCGGCTCACTACAATCGATCCATCTAAATGAAAACTCCTTGCCGAGTGGCCCAAATAGAATAAAACCGAATGAAACTTGCGGTTAAAATTGTGAACTGGTAAATGTTTCATGATATAGCTAACTTAATCCCAATTTTTCAAAAATGTCTGTAAAGTTGAGATCACCAGTTCGTCCTTCGTTTGTTCTAGCAGCATGTAATACGTAGGACATACTTCTTCAACTTGTGTGTGGCTTTGATACATTCAGGTACCTCAGCAATCGAGTACCTGAAGAAAATTTAGAAGAGTTTTGGGCAGAAGTTGTGCAAGTCATAAATAAATATAGTTAAACTACACTTTAAGTATTATTCCCCTCCTTTATAAAAATCCTCCAACTCCTGACCGTTGAGTTGTACCTTCCATCATCCACCAACATGAACTCATGACTACCAGACGCTAATACCTGAAAGGGTTTTAGAAAATCCATGAAACACATAATACGTGCCTGTAAAATTTGAGGGTTGCCCTCGATTTCCCTGGGATCCCATCATCAGATATTGACGACCGCTTTAGCCTAGTTGGTAGTGACCCTGCCTTCGAATCCCGGTAAGGACAAAAATTTGTGTGATGAGCAGGAATATTTGTTTCCGAGTCATGGATATTTTCTATGTATTTAAGTATTTATTTTATATCTACTATATATATCGTCGTCTAGTACCCATAACACAAGCCTTACTGAGCTTACTATGGGACTAGGTCGATTTGTGTAAGATTGTCCCCTTATATTTATTTATTATTTATTTATTTATCAGATCCTGACTTGGTGACAATGGGACCATCTCAGGAGTATCCATTTTCGAATACAAAAATATTTTTTTAAATCGGTCCACAGTTGACTGAGAGAGAAATCGGTGAACATACATTAAAAAAAATATAATTACAGTGAAACATTTATTGGTACAAAAGAAATTACACAGCATTACAGTAAATACTAATGCACTGCGAAATTTAGGACAGAAAGTACACATAACAACAATCTTAATAACTAACTGAGGACGGACGGTCATCCATCGCTTCACAAAGGTTTTTGCATTTCTCACAAATTAGCCTCCAACTACTGGCAAAAACATCACAGTCAGAATCCGACTTGAGAAGTGCGTTGATGTAGTGCAAAGCGCGGACCCTTGGTGATTGCCTGTACGCCACAGTGCGCGCTTTAGGTGCTGCAAGTAAGTCGCAATGACGAGCTCTGAAATTAAACTTTGCCTGAGACAGAGAAGGGACACGGAGGCGCAACAACTGCGAGACCAGCTGAGGGCAGTCTGAATCCCCCCGCAATATCCTGCACGCGCCGGTCACGAGTGCATAATTACGCCTCACTTCCAGGGAGTTAAAACCCAGAGTTCCAAGCAAATATTTTGTCGGGTAAAGGAAGGGATAGTATCCATAGATTTTTTTAAATAAAAATCTAAGGAACGTCTTTTGGATTTTCTCCAGAAGCAAGGCGTAAGTGACCTCATGGGGATTCCACACTATTGACGCTGCCTCCAGTTTACTCCTAACTAAAGCGGTATAGACAATCTTGACGACAAACGCGTTGTCAAAATCGCGAGCGTTGCGGATAACAAATCCCAATCTCCGATAGCAGTCGGTAGCCAGGTTACTCATATGAGCATGAAAATTCAAATGCGAATCAAATATGATACCTAGGTCTTTAATAGTGTCAACGCGATTTATTAATTCCGTCCCTAACACGTAATTACCAAATAGGGGACTACGAGATCGGCTAAAAGACATCACGGAACACTTCTCGGGGTGGAAAAGCAGTTTGTTTGTGATGCTCCATTCATATACCCTGCTAATATCTTCTTGGAGCGATTCAAAGTCAGATAGCTGTTCTAGACCATAAACAAGCTTTAGGTCGTCGGCGTAAAGAAGACATTGCGCACATCTAGGGAGAGACGCCAAGTCATTAATCATGACGCCGAACAGAAAAGGGCCCAGAATTGAACCCTGGCTTACTCCGGAGCGAGTATGGTAGGGATCGGAGGCGAAGCATCCGTGCTGCACGTACTGCTGCCTATCGCGTAGATAACTCGCAAAGAACCTGAGCAGATTTGGCGAGAAACCGATGTTACATAGCTTCCTAAGGAGTATGTCGTTATCTACGCTATCAAATGCTTTTTTAAAATCAAAGTACAGCACGTCTACCTGTATCCCCATATCCAAATGCTCAGAGATAGTGTCTACCAGGGTTAAGAGGTTCGTCTCAACAGATCGCTTGGGCCTGAACCCATGTTGAGCGTCACAAAGATAGGGCCCCACTTGAGGGGCTAAATGCTTGTTTATGATGCACTCAAACAACTTCGCAATGGACGAGAGAATCGCTATGGGACGATAGTTTTCAACCTGAGTTGCATCGCCCGACTTAGGAATCGGCCGTACCCGAGTTACCTTCCAGTGACTCGGGTATTCCCCAGTGCGTAGAGCTAGGTTGAAAATATAACATAAAGGTTGCACTAGCCAGTTTTTGCAGCCCTTTAGAATATACGCAGGGAAGGCATCAGGACCCAATGAGCTTTGGGGTTTCAGACGAGCTATGCCCGCTTCCACATCCTGAAGGGATATTGTTCCGATATTAATCAAATTAGCAGTGCTCGTCCCATCCTGTTGTATAGTTTTAGAGGAGTCCAGTAGCGGTGCACCCGGAAGGAAGACACTCGAGAAGAAGTTCGCGAAAGCCTGAGCCGCCTCTACACCCTCATACGGCTTTCCATCGTATAACACTCGGTTTTCAAACCCGCCTTTGGATTTTAGGTTGTTAATATGTTGCCAAAAAACACGAGGATTACCTGTGATGCTACTCTGAACACCGCCAATATAGATCTCATAAGCGTCAGAAGTTCTCATCTTAATATCGGCTCTGAGTTTGGAAAAGGTGGCATATATTTCCCTGTTTCCAGTTTGTTTCCACTTCCGGTGAAGAAAAGCCTTCCGTCTTATGTCTCTTATAAGATCTGCCGTAAACCAGACTGGATACCGTCTGCTGGGCTTGCTGGGCCTTCTCTTCCTGGGTATGCACAAATCAAAAATGCCGTAGATCAATTTATAAAAGTGGTCTACGGCGACATTGACATCTCGGGCTTCAGTGACGGTTATCCAAGACACATTGGCAATTAGTAGTAATTCGGAGAAAACGCGTACACCCAGACGTCCTAAAAAGAGCAAAAAGAGCAGAAAGGTCATGGACCCTGTTACACTGCCCAGTAACTCAACGTTAATTCCACCATCCGTAATCCCGCTTGCAGATCCACCAGTTAACCACATTGACACCGCATGCTCTGAGGACGGTGATCTCGTGACGGACAATTCGTCTCCGAAGAGTAACGGAAATCCTACGACCGAAGGAGGGAGAAAGGTCACTAAAGAGAAGCAGAGACGGCCAGCATCCATACGCTGCACCGGTGGCCCTAATGTTACTACTCTCAGGGCGGTCGAGATCCGGAAATACATCCACCTGTGGAACATGGTCTCCAGTGCGGATGAAATCCGGGATTACCTGCAGCAGCTTTGTGACCAGGGCTCGTGTACAGTGGAGGAACTTCGGCCCAAAGGCGATTACAAGTCCTACAAGCTGGGGGTTCCTGTGGCTTATTATGACGAGTGCTTGTCAGCGGACATATGGCCAGACAATGCAAGAGTGAAACCGTGGTTTTTTCGGAAACAAACCAGGCAAACTAAAGAAATCCCGAGCTCAAACTAATGGCCTAACAATCAGCATTGCCTACCAAAATGTCAGAGGACTCAACACAAAGTTGAATTTTTTTAAACAAAGTATACTTGCTCATGAAAGTGACATTGTCGTCGTCACGGAATCATGGTTGTCAGCATCAGTCGAGGATCCCGAACTGGTGGGAGATGCTTGGAGCATCTTGCGCCGAGATCGCGTCACCGGACGACAGGGAGGCGGAGTTCTGGTTGCTTCGAGGCCAGGAATTAATCTACGACGGCGACGAGAGTTTGAAACTGCCGACGGAGAGGATCTGTGGACCTCTTTTGTTGTGGGCGAAACGCTGTTTCATTTGTGTGCTGTATACATTCCACCTAACTCTTCCGAAAGCGTGTATATGCAGTTTTTTCAAAAAATAGAGTCATTCATTGACTCTATTGGTGCGGTCATAATCGTGGGTGACTTGAACCTTAACCCTAAATATGCCTCAACTAGTATCCTAAGTTATTATTGTTTCTTTACCACAGTTTGTGATTTCACTGAAATGAATGAGGTTTTAAATGTGCATGGAGGAATGCTTGATGTAGTGCTCGTGCGACAGCGTGCTCATGGTGTTATGGTTAGCGGGGACCCGGAGGGTAGCCTAGTTCCATATGCCGATGCTTATCATCCTCCTCTTGATATCTCTATCCCGATCACGAAAGCGTTAGGTGACTCCGTAGAGATCGACCCTAGTAACCTCGATACGGGGCGAGATTGGAATTTCTCAAAGGGCAATTACGAGCTTCTTTGCCAACTAATTGCCAACATATAACCTCCTTCTTTTTGAAGTCGGTTAAAAACGTCCGACTCGCTCCGGAAGCCCGAACAGTTAACCACAGTAACTAGAGCTCGCCCATCATTGATATAGTGTGAACGGAGAGTCACGTTTACGGTGGTTATCGTTTGGTACTAGTAGCAACGATTAGTTGCAACTAATTAGTTGTCATCATTCGATTATTAGCATTAGTATACAACTAATTTCCAATTCGAATACTGATATTAGTAATCGCTAATTATTCGAATAGGCAAATCATTCGAAGTCGCGCATCACTGCTAGCGGGTGCCTACGCCGTAGTCACTTTCCGTTAAATACGAGAAAAACCACGGGATCGGTTACGAGCGAAGCGTGTAGCGATTCTATGCAGTGAATGTGCTACGACTGTTAGGTATGAAGTATTTCATTTTGCGCACTTGCGTGCTAAAGTAATGTTTTCTCGCAGAACTGTCAGAGTAAGTGCTTGGGAGAGATCGGTGTTATGGGAAGAGAAAGTAAAAGAAATAATATCCTTGGAGCAAGAAGAAGTCAAATGCAGAATACAACTGCAGTTAATTTTGTTGGAGGGATTGCTTATAATGCTAGTAAGAGAGGTAATGTATTTTCATTAATCTACATAAGTATCTGATAGTATTGTCTAGGTATGACTATCTACGAAAATACGATTAGCAAGGTGAAAGTTATGTATGTATGTAAGCACGTGATTTTGAGATAAATATATGATTCTTGACTATATGATTGTTGATCTGATTTAATCGATACATGATTGTCTAAACTTTCCTCGCTAGTCCGTAAATTATCCGAAGTCAGTCGGGTCTTTATTTTCCCATTTTTACTTAATTTAATTTTCATTTGGTATTGATAAAAATGTGTGCAAAAAAGCCATTCCTGAAGAGTGTTGCATCTCTTTTTCTCGTGCGTGGACGGCATAAGCGTGTCTCTGTCAATGGCGCGTGGTCGACTCGAATGAAGGCATCCCCTTAAGAGTCCGCAGTAAGCTCGATTCTCCATACAAACGTAGTTACGCTCTCATTTTAAAACTACGTGTTGGATTGTAACGAAACTTTGCATGTTCAATGAAATGAGATATATCTATGTCTGAAATTAGTTTACGTAGCTTCAGATACCATAATAAAAAATAAAGCGAATTTAAGTTTTTCATACAAAACTAGTTTTGCTGTATATACTTTGTTTTATAAATTGGAACCATATAAACTAATTACAGACATAGATATACCTCATGTCATTGTATATGCAAAGTTTCGTCACAATCCAACACGTAGTTTTAAAATGAGAGCGTAATTACGTTTGTATGGAAAGGTGAAATTCGGCCGAGCTTACTGCGGCCTCTTAACGTTTTCTCAGTTGTAACTTTAGCCGCAGCACCGGCCCTAGCCTTCAGTCAGCATAGAACATGTTGGTCTCGGGCGCCGTTTGACGCGCATTTCACATGTAAACAATTTTTCGCTTATTTTTGCCGCCTTTGTCATTTTAGTGCCCATTGACATTTGGCGTCCATTGAAATTTGACGCCTAGAGCGGGCGCTTCCTCCGCTGTACCCTCGGGCTTACCTGGTTAGCCGTCTACTTAAGAGCTGAACCACCCCTAACTAATAGTGTACTTCTACTTCAACGCCGCAACCACGAAAATCGAATCTCGAAGTTCGTATACTTATCTGTCTCGTCGCTCGAGTACCATATTTACACCATTAGTGCGGTAGAGACGGAGATATCCGAACTTCGTAATTCGATTTTTGTGGATATAGCTCAGGGGTATCTACGTTTCTCGAAGCTACAAGTTACAATTTTAAAACGGCAACACAGGCGCTTTGCCAATAGCGACTGGCCATTTACCGAGTATTGCCGATTGTTGTAACTTAGCCTCGGGATCCACTTGGCAACACCTGGTCCCAATAATTCGCATAGGTGTAGGCAAAAGTTTTAGCACAAAGCCACTGTCATCTGATCCCCCAATCCAGAGATACCAGATAGGTTATTAGAAATTGAACGATTTCGAAAAACTGAGTCGACAAATAAATTCTGTAGATACCTAAGTATACAAGGTAATATAAGTGGTGATACAAAATAGCAAAATGTGATTCTATCCATGATTCTGAACAACTTTTATTATGGGATCGAGTTTGTGTTTAGCAAAAAAACACCTGTTCATACATTTTCGTCAGTCTAAACCGAGTTAAAATTAATGAAATAGTTGTTTTTTTTGGCATAACACAAAGTTGGTCCCATAGTAAAAGTTGTTCAGAATCATGGATAGAATCACATTTTGCTATTTTGTATCACCACTTATGTAACACCCTGTATTGATCCTGCTCTCAAATTTACGCGAGAATCGGTAGAGAAATGCGACATCTGGATATCTGGACATAAGAAATAATTATGGCCCAAGCTAAAACTGAAAACTTCGTTCGCTTCGCTCGGTCATTCAATAACGCAATGCATACTACAGCGATAGCTTATCAGTATCACTGCTTGGAAAATCAGCGAAAATTAGCGGCTACAGTAGAACTATTATATAATCTGTGGCTAGACTAAGCGGCGTTTAAAGAAACCATGTGTTACAGATGGATGCCATGAATGTGACCAAGATAACTGTTCTTAAGGAAACTGTTGAGAAAATGTTCGTAACTTTGAAAAAGTGTTGCAGCAGAGCAACGATATATCTGCCGAGGTTTGTTGCAAATAAGTTTCTGTCAATGAAATCATTTTTGATACAAGCTTTTATTGCCGACTGTACTTTTCTGTATACCGTCATCAACTACGCATTCAGACGATTCTAACGAGGCCAAACTCAACGGGGTTACGTCGGCTAAGTACTATTCCCATGGCCACCTTCTCTCTCCATCATCAGATCAGGTAGATAGTACCATAATATTAAATTGCCATCCAAATTTCAGCTCAATCGGTTGAAGATATCTGCTTCAAAATTCAGTTGCAAGATTGTAACAAGGCCAAACTGCTAATTTAAATTGTTTGTGTCCTCTGATCATCTGATATTATTCATGTTATACTTGTGTTATACCTACCTACCAGCGGACCGTTCTTAGCGTATTACCTAGTGACTTTGGGACTTTTGTACGAGAAGTACATCCTAACATTCGTAACCTTGTTTGTCCCACTTGGCCTACGCATCCTTCGTTGTTTTATCTTTAAAATAATTGGATGAGAAAGCATGAAAAACATCTAAAACGAACACTTTACTTTCGCATATAGGTACTTATTATACATGTGTATTCAGTAAAACTTAGGAGGCCCAAACCAATATTATTATTGAATAATTATATGCAGGTCTTAGGATAAAACGGACTTTCACAATGACTCGGTTTACAGATATTATCTCCTTCTGTCTTACTTCTGCTTCATAAGGGGCAAGAAATACCGCGCTCGGAACTACTTAGAGAAGACATTCGTTCTTGCTAAAGACTTAGCCGAAGGAACAATCCTCATCTGGGCAGAGCACACGCGCCAGGTCAGTCGAAATTATACTTTATGACTAACACATTAGGGTGGCAAGTTTATTGTTTCGAATTGGCTAACGAGACAAACCAACATTAATCAGTTTCAAAGGTCAAAGAACTGTCTCGGTGATTCGGTCCATTTCATCTCGCCTACATTAAGTTGATTGTCCGACCGACACCTACGTTAGTAGCTGAATTGCGTACCTATGGTACCTCTACAAAATTACTCGCGGGTCGATCGAAAAAGGTTGTGAATACATCAAACTACAGTGTTCGAGATTTGGAACTGGTCTTTTGACACATCGCGAC
The DNA here is from genome assembly GCA_945867215.1 of Epinotia demarniana. NCBI lineage: Eukaryota > Metazoa > Arthropoda > Insecta > Lepidoptera > Tortricidae > Epinotia > Epinotia demarniana. The sequence goes on along the minus strand of OX244276.1, from coordinate 9,421,299 downwards.
ACTCATATATCGTAAATTGGCACTGCTCATCGAAATAATAAAAAAAGTTTCAATAGCTTCAGAGTTACAAAACAAAGTTCAATCTCCATGCACGCTCTTTTTAGCACTTATAAAATTATTGTCATATTTTTTTACGGCTTATTTGTATAGAAATTAGCATTGAAAACTCAGTATGCAAACCATTACGTCCTACGACTTTTTATTTTTAAATTTAGTGATACACTGCTTTAATCGTTTGGAGTCTGTCAATTTAGAAATAAATCGATATGAATCAAATAATTGTAAATAGGAAAATACCAATGTATTATTTAATTACTGTTACGATAATACGAAATAAAATCACATCGATCGAAACCGACATATTTGATTGTGCAAAATGTTGCCTCTGAAAATATGGCATTGATTTATGCACGGCGCGCGACCTCTCTCAATTTTTCTCGCACTATCAGTCTCTCTCTTTACTTACAGGATACTTGTGTTAGCAGACGATAGTGTAGAGGCTCTCTATTTGATTTCCTAAAAATAATTATTACACAGTAATCAATCGATTCCTTTTATTAGCCATCATCAATCGTAATCGGATATTATGACAATCGATTTACTCTAGCCACATCACTCTTTACATCATATTGGAACTGTCCAAAGACCAGTCCCAAATCTCGTACACTGTAGTTTTTATGTTGCTGGATTCGTCAATCTATGCGTCCAAAGTTAAAACGGCCGTTTTTCTTTTGAGTTCATAGATCAACGAATCCAGCAACATAAAAACTAGTTTGATGTATTCACAAGGTACTTAAATACAAAATACAGTGTGTAGCGGCTTCCTTTTTTAATATCTATCGTTAAATTTAAATAATCACAATTATTTACCAGTGGCGCTAGTGTGCACGTGAAAGCAGCCTTAATATCTGTATCATTTTTATCAGCATTGGACGGGCACGCTAGACCCGGCGCTAGAAGACTATTGGACCGAGCATATCGAACCGGACAACCTGCTCGACTACAGGGATTTCAAAGAGTACAAAGGGTTTATACCATTTACCCTGCCCTTGCCGAAAGCGTTAGAGAAATTATAATTCTGATTTAAGCATGATTCGTCTTTTTTTGTAGAACCCAACACCGGATAGCTACCCGAAGTTTCCTTAACCCATTCGCTGCTACAATTCAAACTCCAGTTTTCCACTGTTGCCACCGACTTCACACGAAGTCTAAAAATAGGTAATAGACTTAAGACTTGCGTGGCGTGGGGGTGCCACCTCGATTTTATTTCTATGGTGGCGAATGGGTTATCTGAATTTTATAATCTTATCAAGGGTAGTCAAAATGGTCATAAGGTCACAGCTCATTAGTCACCCGGCGCCCGAGAGTATTCTTTATAATATGGATTTGTACGGGCGCCCACTGTATCAACTCCGTAGTTAGTATTAGTACATTTACGAGGCGAGGCGGTGTGGGTCGGGCGCCGGGTGGCTCTAATGACCTATAGGAGTTCGTTCGTTTTTTTTATCTCTGCAGTAGGCGGGCGAAGCCGTGCTGGCAGCTAGTAAGAAAATGAAGACGAGGATATAAAAATAAAGCGCGTTTCAAATATAATTAAAAAGAAAACACAATGACGGGTCCAGGTTTAAACAATAAATTATAATATATGAATTTCAATCATACTTACTATGACTAACTACATAGTACAATTTATATTATACATTTGTTTAACAATCAAATAAGTGCTACATTCGCCAGGATATCAGGGACGAGGCAACTTACTAGATGTATACCTACTTATTTGTTAACGTTCGTTTCAATTCCAAAAATCGAAGTTCTCCATCTCTATATCGCTCGAATATATACTGTGTTACCGGTATGCGGGAATTATTAAAACTGATAATAATATGTTCCATTACCAATTTGCATGTATTTGCAAATCATAATTATAATGTAAATTAACTGCCCAATTATTTTTCCAAAATACAAACCTTCAATGGACTAGGTGTATGACGGCGTACTAAACAAATTATGAAGAGCTGTCATTTACACTTATAGATGCCGTCAAACTTCTTGAACATGCGGGACGAAGTGGGGGGGCAGCTCGCAGGTACAATTCGCCTTTGCGCAGGCAAGGTCAAATGTTCAAGAAGTTTGACGGCATCTGTACTTGTCAATTTACTTTGCTGTACATTGCTGGCAATTGAAATTTCGTTAGAAAATTTATGAAGTCGGAATTAAAGTTAATTATCTGTATTAAGGTCATGATTAAGTTAAAAAGAACTCCGTTAATTTACGCTACGTAAAAAAAATCCCGCTTACCGGTAACGCACTGTATAAGTGCGGCAGGGATGCGACGTAATACGATTTTCGTGGCATCACCTGAGAGTACCGCAAAACGAAACTTTATGTATGTATCTCTGTCGCACTTGCTTATTCGAGCGCCAGTGAAGGAGATACACGAACGAAATTCGTTTTCGTTTCGCGGTAGCGCCCCAGGGGCCGTAGACAAGGTTACAATCGACAAGCGCTAACGCCAATAGAAAACGAATAAAATGTATGGGAATGACAGATATCAACGAAAAGTGTTTCGTCGGCAACTGTCATTCTCAATACATTTTATTCGTTTTCTATTGGCGTTAGCGCTTGTCGATTGTAACCTTGTCTACGGCCCCAGGTCAAGCACGCGACATCGTTTCTGACCGGGTAGTTCTTGCTCCACTTTTGTCCTTCTGTACCATAGCACAGATACTTAGTGAGAAAAGCTTTTCCATGACAAGTCTTTACGACATGACATAAGATTGAATTTGACCTGCACGTCTATCATGAGACGGCCGCGACATACCCTCGATTTTTCTCGCTCTATACCTCTTGTTTTAAGTGTTCTAAAATGTGAGAGACGGATAGTGCGAGAAAAATCGAGAGAGTTCGCGCGCCGTTGCGTGATAGCCGCGTGCTGGCCTGTGGGAAAGGTTTTTCACTGTAGTGGAAGCCCCACAAGCCCAATTTCATAAGAAAACCGCAAATCGATGTACAGTTTAGCCGTTTGGCACACGCATACTAGAGGTTAAAACAATTTTTTTTGACCCGCAGTTCCTAAAAAAATTTCCCTTAGGGGGGAGTGCCGAAACATTTTTCTTTTTGTATGGAAAAAAAAAAATTTTTTTAGAAACCTATCGTGTGTAGTATCATATGAAAGGGCTTTTTGAGGCGAGTCTAAAAGTATGCCACATCATTACATTTTAGCCATATTTTTTTAATTAAAACAAAAATAATTTTCGAAACATACCAAGTTTGGGCTCCTGCAGACACGATATGGCTGATTTTTTAAAAATTCAATATACCACAAATGTTACGTTATATCCTCATATCTAACCTCAAAAAAGTAATTATGAAAATAATTGCATTAAGTATTTTTTTTTAATTTTTCAATATTACCAAGTGAAACAATCAAATAAAAAAAACAAAAAAAAACTATATGATATTATTTCTAAATTGGTTTCTTGGGGTTAGATATAAAGATATAACGGATCATTTGTGATACATTATATCTTGATATCCTTATCCTTATAATTATATTACCTATATATTTTGTGACAAAAACTAACCAAACTATACCAACTGATGAAAAAGCGCAGTTAAAGGGTTAAAGAGGTATTTCCCGTTGGATATATGGATACTACGTATCATTTTATAATTAATAAGTAACGTATCTGCAGTACAGTTCCATAAGTCACGTAAAATAGGTATTCAAGTAGAACTGTTTCCCTTGGTGATATTGAAAATTTAAAAAAAAAAACTTAATGCAATCCTTTTCAAAATTGCTTTTTTGAGGTTAGAATGAGGATATCACGTATCATTTGTGGTATATTGAATTTAAAAAAAATCAGCCATATCTTGTCTGGAGGAGCCCAAACTTGGTATGTTTCGAAAATTATTTTTGTTTCAATTAAAAAAATATGGCTAAAATGTAATGATGTGGTATATTTTTAGAATCGCCTCAAAAAGCCCTTTCATATGATACTACACACGATAGGTTTCTGAAAAATATTTTTTTTCCCATACAAAAAGAAAAATGTTTCGGCACTCCCCCCCCCCCCCGTGAGGGAATTTTTTTTAGGAACTGCGGGTCAAAAAAATTGTTTTGCTCTATAGTATGTGTGTGCCAAACGGCTAAACTGTACATCGATTTGCGGTTTTTTTAAGCGTAGGGCTACCACTACTGTAACTCGGGCGCTGCAGTGAAACGAAACGGTCGTTTGTGTATCTCCCTCTCTGCCGCTCGAATTGGCAAGTGTGATAAAGAGGGAGATACACGAACTAGCTTCGTTTTCGTTTCGCGGAAGGGCCTCTGTACCAATTGCTAGAATTAATAGTGACAACTTTTTGGACATCAACCATACCTACTTAAATTGTCGATTTGTAACAAAGCTATCAGAAAAAATCAGAACTATTGAGTATATAAACATGATACTTATTATAACAGTTAGCCTCGTAAACATTTGATGAAGAACTAAATTCAAAGGTTACAATAAGTTTTTCAGATCTTTACAAACAAACGTTGCAATGGAAAAGATATGTATTGCTTTCACATTCCAACTATAGCTGCGTCTGTCGATTGTAGTGGTAAATGTTTATGTTTGTAAAGAACTTTACAAATTCAGATAACTTTATATTTTGAATAAAAGTACGTATATTTTTTAAAAAATGTTAGAATTGTGCATTTTTTTTTTCGAAAAAGGCAAAGTAAAATTCTCTAACTTCGCTTCGGTGGAATGTTTTATAACATAACATAATTTTATGTAAATTGATAAAACATAATATGCTTAAAAAATTGCATTCAATACCTACCCAAGGAAAATCGTAAAACTGATTAGTCCTTTAAGTTGAAATCGTGTAAATTTAAAACAGGTATTCTTTGAAATCTGAATATGTAGGTACTCAGGTACATACACATACATATGTCACGCCAAGGAATATTTGCGCGAAAAAGGATTAAAATGGCTATAACTCCCTGCGTGTACATTTTTCAGCTTATTCTCTTTCCGATTGTATATATGTAAATATAACCATCCCACATTGCCAATGTGACATTGATACAATCAACTCCATCTTACATTACATCGAGAATTATATGCATAATTATCTAAAAACTGTTTTGTTCAGTTAAAATCAAAGTTTGTTAGAAAACTATTATGCTGGCAAAATGCTGGGAGGCCTTTACAAAGCTGATATACTAATAGGGTAAAATAGCCATTGATTGGCATTTGAAATCCCAGTCACTTGAACCCAGGGCTTAATAAGTTTAAAAGTGTCATATTAATGTAAATAATCATACAAGTGTTCAACTTGCAAAAGTATTAATTAGCATATTGGATCATAAAAGAAGAAAGAAGTTTGTGCGGAATTACCATTCAAAAGATTGACCATACTGTGACTTGTTTTAAGCTCACCTCACAAATACTTAACACCACGATGAGTAGTAGCTGAGCGTAGGTAGAGGTCAGTTACGTGACGGGTGATCGGTGGGGTGAGCCGCATTAGTGCGTAGCGAATAACAGCCCTGCGCTCGCACTCCTTAAGTGGGTGACAGACGTACGAGCTTTAAAATCGCGAGTTTAAAAGTCGCGAACTTACTCGGCTCGGCGTCAGCGACAGACGTACGAGCTTTAGTCGCGAACTTACTCGGCTCGGCGTCAGTGACACACGATCCTCAACCTAACTGCACAAACAAAATGGCGGCTCGCGGCTCGCGGTAGTGACAGACAGGCGGGCTACGAGCAAAATTCAAACATGTTGGATCGTCGAAAAACTGACTCGGCGGTTTTAAAGTACGCGTACTTACGATGACACACAGGCGAGTAAAGTCGTCGAGCCGTAAGTACGCGAACTTACTCACCCGTCTGTCACCCACTTTAGAGCCTGCTTAGTAACTTGTAACAAATAGATCTAGAATAGATGTCTAGTTTCGTTAGGCGTGACGGGTGAGGTGAAGCGCATTAACGCGTCCCGAACAGCTGTGTTCGGATCCAGTAACGATACCTATCGGTGGGTAAGTAATTGGAAGGAAAACTTTTCACACCCAGTCCGATATCGGAGCAAGCTCCAAACAAAAAGTGTTGTTGTTGCGAGCACAATCAATTTCGGTGTGACGTTGCTCACTATGTTCCTGGCGTTATATTCTTTCCCGTGCTGCTGCTGTCATGCGCTGCTTACGAGTTAAGTCTGACGGAGCCTTTATAATTTTTTCACATTGGCATTCCACATTAAAATTAGTGATGCGAAAAACAAAATAATCAAATCATTATTTATCACATACTGTGTATTCAATATATTTCATCCTTTAACTCTAGTGCGGGCTCGGCCTTGAGGCCGCAAACTTGTATTTTAGTAAGTAGTATTTTTCTAAAATAGTATCCGCAAAACCAAGTGGCGAGTCAGACAATTAAAGTCAGTACCATTCTTGCACGGCCCGCTCCGTAAAGGGGTGCAGATGCGAAAGAGATAGCATGATCCAACTCGGACATGAAGCCACTCGGTTTTGCGGATACTATAGGGCTTTTGCCTGAGTGCGCGAGCCGTCACTGTGTTTAGTTTTTTTTTTTCAACTGAGGTTGATGGCCATTGTTTGTATAGCGCGCATGGGGGAGGGAGAGGGGGACGGGACACTAAAAAAAATGAAGGCAAGCATAACGTAAAGAAGGACATTACGTAACTCTTTGACCACCATCGCATACAATGTCATTTGCATTTAGGCTTTAAAAAAGTGAACCTTACCTGCAAGTGTGATGACTTAACAACACCTTGCCAACTAGTTGGATCACAACAACGAAGACATAAGCAGATCACAAGTTTTCACTTGCTACAATTCTGCCAAACTCCTTTTGAACCCAAAGAAATTCAACAACTTTTATTCTATGAATGGTGAGTGTTAATCTTGTGCCAACTAAAACTAGAGCAGTTGTTCTGTAACAGCCTTATTGTCTTCTCATTACTTATTTTAGCTTTTAGCCCCATCTATGAGAGTAGAAAGTCTTTCATGCATTTTGGCAACGGCAATGATTTCACTGAGCCATCCTTCACATACTGGAGTATTGCATCTCTACACACATCCTGCAGCGTTTTCACTGAAACAAACAGACTTGGTATAATAACTGTAAATAAATGAATATCAGATACTTTAAAACAAATAGAACTAGCCCCTAGATAGTAATCTCAATAAGGCTGGTGTTGTGGGTAATAAACCACAGTATATTCATTCTCATTACACCAATATTTGCCCTTACTGGGATTTGAACCCAGGATGTCAGCTTTATAAAAAAAAAAAATATTAATTTTGTCAAAGATTTAGATTTGCTTCATAACAATCAAATAGTGCCAATAAACATTACACACAAATACCAATTAGAACTTGGCTTTAATTAACTAATTACTTTAGGATAGTTACTTTACATAGATGGACATTTATAAGTAAATATATATGTATGTTGAGATAATGGACAATAGTCTAGAAGGCACAAGGGAGATTAATGTTTCTAATATGCAGTTTTTTAAATATAACTCTGCGGCAGCAGCCTAAATACGGACAAAATGCTCACCTCCGTAAAGTTGAACAATCTTCACTTGTTTTGTAGTTCCATATACATCCACAACAGCATGCAACTGTCCTCTTGAGTATGGTATAGCCTTCGTGCACGGCCCCTGGTCCTCTCCATTGATAATAAAATGCATCTCTGCCAGCTCAGGGTCATCTTTACTAGTCTTTGGGCACGGAACAAACATTACACCAATTCGACTGCCAGCATCCATAGGCAATATGCCCTGTGGTGTGCCATTTTGAGATAAAGTTTGCGGTTTTAAAACCATTTTGGATATGTAGCCGCGAGGCGTTTTGACGCTGGGACCGTCACCGAGTACCGACACGCGAGGCTCGCACTCGCGCCGCCCACTGGCTTGGTTCACCAGTTCAATCAGTACATTGTTCTGCGACTTTGAAATGGGGAAAATCCAGGACATACCCGTATTCGCCAAATCCGGGAGCGCATATTGTGGCAAACCCTTATCCCCTAAAGCAGCAGTCTGCGGATCCAGGAGCGTGAGGCCCAGCCTCATATGACCGCTCCAACCACGCTCAGTTTTCTCTATCTCTACTAAAAATATTTCCCCTGGCAGCAGAGGCTTCTCACTAAAAGTCAATCCATGGGCGAAACTAGCTTTTCGATAAGCCACTGTATTCTCTTCGAAAAGAATAATGTTAGAGCCGTGATAGTGGTGAAACCTGGTTAACATGTTTAATGACACATTAGGTGCACTAACACAGGTAATCTCACACTCGAGTTACAATTTAGTGCGACCATAAAATGCGCATTGTCCCATTTTTAGACATTACGAACGATACCAATAGTCATCAGGGCTTTTGCGAATTTAACAAAACCCGGAAATATTTCTAGCTTTCCCATCAGACGTCCGTGTGAGACAGACGTCAACCTTATATGACATTGACAACTGGTTTTTTTTCTGGATCATGACATTTGTAAATAGTTTTCAATCACGCAGCTTACGCGTTCTACAGTATTTGTTTGCACTAAATACGAATTATTTTTAAATGAAATAAATACGATCCATAAATCTTTGCATTAACACATTAGTGGAAACTAATTCCTTATTCATACTACAATTTACATACTCTAGCACTGTACGAATTAAAGAATACAACTTAAAAAAAAACGAAACGTAATCATGGCTGTCACCGGCAAAGTGTTTACATTTTTTCGCCCCATATTACGTTTTTCAATTTTATTCAGAAGCAGTAGAAATTTTGGTCTACTATCAATTAAATCAAGGCACGAGTACTGCAAATTGCAATATCCATTGCTAAGGATTGTATGCAAACATTTAAACCCTACAAAAAACAGGTAAAACAAATTTTATTAATCTTCGTTCTAGTCGTCATAACCTAACTTTTATACGTTTGATTATTGCTATGGTGACGAAAATTACCATCACATTTAATAAGGTTGTGTTTCGGTAACATTTTAACATTTAGTATTAACTAAAACGAAACGCGACTGCCCACACAGGCACACACAACTCTGTCGTTGTCGTACCCATGACTTATCATTATTTACTTAACATTAAAATTGCTTATTCACTTACAGTTGCAGTCCTCAGAAACTCGTATAGTGAGAACCAAATGTATAGCGACATCGAGAAACTTGGGTCGTTTTGCCAACTTACAAGACGAATATATTGGTTGGCAACACTCATGCGTTGTCAACTTGTCAAAATCTCTTATTTTTCTTTATATTTCAAATTCTAACGTTTAATTGACATTTAATTTGACATTGTGTTTTTCCATATTTTGGTGAAAATTGAATTATTCTTTCTGGATTTCCTGTAACCCCTTTGCTCGCGGGCGCGCGTGTTTATGTTTTATTTTTGAGACAGAGACTCGTTATTTTTGAGATAGAGAGTCGTAGTGTGTTTTGAGATAAGGACTCGTAAAAGTGTTTTAGTGTTTGTATTGTAACTATTATAATAGTGATTCAAATGGTATGTATAAACGACACGCTGTGATGCCTGTGTTGTGTCCGTCCGAGAAAACCTCAGGGGAGGATTCTTTGTTTGGTGAATATATGTAACACGGCGGATGGGTGCGGATCCGGAGCGGTTAGAGTCAGGAGTACGGCGCGTAGCGGCGGGCCTATTCGTCTTATAGCTCTCTGTGAACAACATCACCCAGGCAGCCGAGCGAGTAACGAGCGGGCGAGGCGAGTGGTGTCGTTTCATTGGGCGTAATACCTGTGTTATGTTACAAGCAGAAATCAATTTAACGAACCTACTTGTATGTATAACATACAAAACTTCCACTTGAACTTCATAAAAGTTCATTGTGAATTTCACTACATACGACGACACCCAAGTGAAGAAAGGCGATGGTGCGATATGAACCCGACAAAACGCGGTAGCTTAAGAGTCCGCAGGCCGAATTTCACCTTCCGATAAAAACGGAGTTTCGTTCTCAGTTTCAAACTACGTGTTGGATTGTGACAAAATTTTGCACATACAACGACATGAGGTATATCTATGTCTGTAATTAGATTATATGGTTCCAGTTTATAAATCAAACGAAATACAGCAAAAACAAGTTTTGTATGAAAATTTAAAATTCGTTGTATTTATTTTACTATGGTATCTGAAGCTACATAAACTAATTACAGACCTGGATATACCTCATGTCATTGTACATGCAAAGTTTCGTTACAATCCACCACGTAGTTTTAAAATTAGGAGTAACTACGTTTGTATGTATGGAGAATCGAGCTTACTGAGGACTCTTAAGAGATAAGCATATTTACGATCCACCATCAAGTTACATTTTATTGGTGAGAACAACTTAATAATTGACACTGACTATGTATAGTAGTTTTCACATTCTTTGGCAGATAAAAGTTTATGTTATGAAACATAATAATCAGGTGTCAGCAATCATTTCCATAAAAGTAGTACGTAAGCTAATAAGTACTAGGGATTAGGAAGCCTAGCACTTTCACTGCCAGGAACCCGACTAGCGATCGCCTACGCCGCCGCCGTAGTCGCTTTCCGCTGCATCTGGGGAAAGCCACGGGATTGGCTATGAGCGTAGTGTGTTGCGATTTTTGGCAGTAAATGTGCTAGTGGAGCCCCCCAGCCCAGCCTCACTCAGGATGAAACCTTGATAAGACTAACATGAGGAGAAATTAATTGCTTGATTGCTAGTAAATTCCTATCAAATTCAGATGCTTGTATTATTAATGTTACAATTATTTAAGGAGTGCATTCATGTTGTGTTCAGAAAGTTTAAGTAGGTATGTATCTGATCACCGAGTTAATGTAAAGCTTGTAAAAATAACCAGATCGCTTTTTATATGGCACATACTTAAATATGCCTCGTGCTGACCAGACGCTTAGCATTTATTTCATTTTATGTAGCATAAGTGACATTTTAGTTTAATATTGCATTTAAGATCCTATTTGTTAATTCCAGTCAGTGAAATTGAAAATTGGAGTGATTAATGCCGGTTGCGCAACCAGATTCAGGCCGGCCTCCTACAACGGAACTCAAAAGCAAATAAAAAGGCACACTTTATGCATCATTTCTATCAAATCCTCCTTTTTTGCTCTCGATTGGTCCAGATACTCTGTGATCTGATCTCACTCTGTAAAGCTCTGGTTTCCTTGGGTAGCGGTGCCGTCTTATAGCGGCGAGATAGGCTATCTGTCTCTTTCTGATTAGACCACTTAGAAAGAGACGGATGTAGTCTATCTCACCGCCATATGATGGCACCACTATCCTAGGAAACCAGAGCTTTAGCCCAGCCTCAGCGAACACCTGACACAGTAAAAGGTTTTTTAATAAATATATTCACAATTTTACAGATCTTTATTAGATCTCTATCTCTCTCTATGAAAACCTGAAAATATCCTTTAGTTCAGGTTGTCCAAATCAAAATGGTCGTATAAACATACTAAATTAGGTGGTGGCCATTCAACCGCTTTAATCACTCTACTAAAATTTCTTTACAAGCCAGTGTAATCAATCGGGTAGTTATGCTTTACCTTTTTGGCAATCAAAATGTATGAAAGAATAAATAATAACCTTAACTCAAGATTGTTTCATTTATAAGGGAAAATTATAAGCCAAATCAAAAAAAAATGCTTATAACTATTATTATTGGTTCTTGAAATCACTATTATCGGTTCGTGAAATCACTATTATCGGTTCTTGATATCACTATTATCGGTTCCTGATATCACTATTATCGGTTTTCGCAGCACTAAATTTGGTAAATTAAGCGTTTTATACACGACAAATTGAATCACAACCAACCGCCTAAAAGTGAATGAATTGAACGTTTTCGGTCTCTTTCCATCTTATAGGTGTATAATGGCCTTTATGAGTAAAAAAAACCATTCGATTTTTCTTCTGTATGTTGGTACGATCCCCTCTCCTAGCAAAACACTCGTACTATGAAGTTCCGTCTCTTAAACGTAGTGGTTATATTCTCTTTGTACAGTTGTTTCATGAGTGAATATTATATTAGCATTTGTTCATTAAATTCAGTATTATACCATTTCTCAATACCGGTAAGTCAAAATGTCAGTAATTTTGAAATAGGAATATGAAGAGAAATTGATCGTCCCAGATACATATTCATATCTGAAATGGTTAAAAAACAACATAATCGGGTATAACCGGTATTAAGGCTACATGTAACTGTTATAACCTTTTGGGTTATCTAATTCACTAGCACACATTCATATGCTCTATCTGCCTATGTTGATAAACATACTGATCCACTTTCATTGTTTAGTGACCGAATCAATCATTCAGTTGCCTATACCTATCTGATTCACATAGCTCTATGTAGTCACATTCAGCCCATGGAGGCATTCAAATGCAGATAAATATTTGATGGATTGAGTTGAGGCAATAACTGTAACTCATAAGCATTACTGGTTCTGCACACAATGGGCAATCAAAATATAATATACCTAACTCTATTATTATTCAACAGTTGTTTCTCAAGTCAAGTCGCAGCCATGAGCGCTTTGAGCCCTTTGGATCCCTCCTCCTACTCGCGCCCAGGTAAGGTTCATATTTTAAATGAAAAATACCGTTTGAGAATAATTTATTTGTTTCTCAGTTAAGAATTTAATTGGTACAATAATATCTTTCAAAAATAGTTACTTAAATTAATAATGTTTATGTATTAGCAAAAAATATGTAAGCAAGTAATTACCTTCGAACAAAAGTGAATTTAAATTTACATTAACATGTATGTTTTCTTAAATAAGATGTCTCCTTATAAAGGAGCAATTTTGTGGGCACCCGAAAAACTTTTGAATGCATCTTAAATTCCAGTTACCCAAACATAATAAATTCTGACTCTTACTCACCATGTAGAACCCCCAGAGAATATAAGGGGTGTTATAAGTGTATCTGTTTAACTGTCTGTGATATTCTAGCTCCTAAAGGGACAAACCAATTTGGATGTGGGTTCTTTTAATTGAAAGTCTTGTTTTTACAGAGATTGCTGTGGTGACACACACCTCTTTCTCACTTAATGTGGACTTTGAGAAGAAAGTTTTGAGTGGTTCTGCCCTGATCTCTGTCAATGTCTTAGAAGACACTGATGAAGTGGTAAGATAATATTATAATATAGCCTTTATAAAACCAAACATATGTGCATATATATAATAAGTATTGTTTGATTATATGTATTTAACTATTCTTCTGTTTCTATTTGGTCTTGCTTTAGAGCATAGGCCTCCCATAAAGACTTTCCACAGTTTGAGATCTGTCCCATCCAACTTGCACCTGCTATTCTAACGATGTCATCCTCCCATCTGCAACATTGTCTGCCTCTTTTTCTTTTGTTGTCTTGGGCACCACTCTGTGATATGAGTGGTAGGATACCGCCCTACGCGACCTAAATCCGCCCTTGGGACTACTATTATAAAATTGCTATCTACTATTACAGTTATTTTGTTACTACTAACTTATGTTTTATTTTCATCCATTATTTTTATTAACACAATGACTGCCAAGAATCTCTATCCTCTACGCTTTTACCGGATCTTGTTCTTTTTCCGTAAGCGTAGGCGCCCGCTAGGCGAGTTCCTGGTAGTGAAAGTGTTAAGACATTAAGTTCATTTGGATAGTATTATTAAGTATTATCATTATCGTAATTGGTTTAAAATAACATAAGTTTCAGAGCACGTGTTTTCGAATGTTAACATTAACTCAGTTACCTAAATGTTTTAAAAACAACCGCCATTCTTATCAGTAAACATGTGTAGTGATGGGCCCTTATCAGCTAAATACGCTTTCATAACACTATGCTCTCATGAAATTGACACTATCATTCAATTCAAGTGATATGTGCTAAATAGATCTGTCATCTTTGTCAGTTTTATCTATGTCACAACATCAAGGTATATGCACCTTTATGGTAACCAGCTTTATACTCGACCCATTAATTGCCATCGCTCCTTTGTACTTTCCGCGCATTGCCGGCGCCTTACAAGGGTTGACGGCGGCAGCCGACCGCGTTTTAATAGAGTACAGTAGGCAAAAGCCGGACGGAGCCGGTCACATGTGACGCCAGCCGACCACAGCCGTCCACGTCCGAGGAGCCGAACGCCCGCAAGTACATTCTAATATGAAATTTAACGTCTATATTAAAGTTTCAAATTCCGTGCAAAAAACGCGCAGGCGCGCTCTGGGCCGGCCCGGTCGGTGGGAAATCATACATAAGGGTGGGTTGCACTAAACCGTCTGTAATCGTAAGCGGTGTTCGTTAATATCTGAATGTATGGAAAGTTTGACAAGTTTCCATGGCATTACAGCTACCTGCGCTATATTTAACGTTGATCGGACCGTTAGGTGATGCAACTCACCCTAAATGATTTGTATATCATTAAATCATTATCATGTTGATTAAATTATACTCATGAAAATCATCTTTACAGATTCTAGACTCAAGCAGCCTTACAATAAATTCTATAGAATTGGAAGATGGCACACCCTTGAAGTATACACTTGGCGATGATTTACCGAACTATGGATCCAAGTTGACTATAAAGCTACCTAAAACTGAAATATCTGGAGAGAAGTAAGTACAGTATTATACACATGCAGTATTAAATTATTATAATAAAAAAACTAATTTAATAAAAATATTTGTAAGGATTGTTTATTACAGACGTTTAACCCTTTCGCCGCCACAGAAAAAAAGGGGAGGTGGCACCCCTAAGCTACGCAAGTTTTAAGTCTATCGTTTTTGGTATTCGTATTAAGTCGGTGGGAGGTTGGTTGCAACAGTGACGAACTTGAGTTCAAGCCAGTGGCGGTGAATGGGTTAAATTTTGGTGGCATGGCAAATTACTCAATTTTTTTGTTGATAAATGAACTTGTGATCATTTCTTATCGAAATCATTGACAATATACCCCTTCCGTTATTGCTGAAAAGCCATTATTTTACGAGTATGTAGTGGCTTGATTAACCGGGTGGGTGGACAGTCGGAAATGTCGGAATCAACGGTTCACAGCGCCCTAGCATAGAAATTTAAAGTATATTTTTTTAAGTAGCACATAAGTGCTACTTACAAAAATATACTTTAAATTTCATAGATTCTTACCATTATATTTCCTAGGAGTATCGCGTCACCAATGGTAGGATGTATATCATTGTCGTTCCACGATAACTATTACAAGATAGATAAATTTGATTGTACGACACAAACGAGCGAATTGAGTCTAGAAACGATCGAGTCGAGTCCAGAAAGGATCGAGTCTAATATAAAAAGGATCGAATCTAGTCCAGACACGGTGGAGTCGAATAAAAAAACGATCTCGACTCGAAAAACGAGTGAGTTGAACAAAAAAACGAGTGAGCCAAGTAGAAAATCGATCGAGTCGAATAAAAAAACGGTCGCGTCGAGTCGAGAATCGATCGAATCGAATAAAAAAACGAGAAAGCTTAGTCGAGAAGCGAGTGAACTGAATAAAAAAACGAGTGAGCCGAGTAGAAAGAACTCTTCATGTTGTTGCACGTGTGAAGTGTGTCGGATATACGGTGCGGAGGACCCACCCGCCATTAAGAGTAGGTTAGCAATTCGAAAATACATGTAGGTAGAGAGTAGATATAATAGCATTAACCTTTCGAACGCCATACTTCACGTTTTAAAGTAACACTGACACGCCAACATTTTGTCCTTGAAATGGCCTATTAAAATGGCTCAGTCCAGTTTTAACTTACAACACTAACCTAAAGTACTTGGCGTTCAAATGGTTAAAATTCCATCTGTTGATCATTAATTACTAGATCAGTAGCGTGACGTAATACACGTGTTGGTCTCCTCAAGAGCCTTGGAACATGAAAATCATTGGAAATAGTAGATAGGTACACATCAATCACCGAAGGTAGGTAATAAAACAAAGAATGTAAGATCGTAGGTATTTGCGATAAAATGCGATCTGTGAATTTTAAATTAGTTTCTGCTTCAAAACTATAAGTGATGTTATCGCGGTTCTTTAGAGAAAAGATTGGTTCAAATACATAAAATTAAATGTAGCTTATTCTGAAATAGTCATTCGTTTAGACAAAATGCTTGTTTATACAAAGGTCGCAAATTCGTCCGTGCGCGTTCGAAGAGTATAAGCACATTGAGCTAATATGTGCGAACGAGACAAAATTTTGAGAGTAACAATCGCCTTAAGGAAATGCCTTGATTCTAGTCGAGTCGCGAAACCACGCTCCCTTGTGAGGGACACGTGGCGCCTATGCCCTTAATTATGCGCACAAAAAAGATACAATGGCGTTTCAGAAAAAATCGACAAATGCCAAATTTTCTGAACTTTTATTCATATTTTAGATGAGGTAAAATACCATAAGTCCATAATATAAACTTCATTGTGTCGTAAAATAATATTGTTTGAGCAAGCGGAGTTAAAAAAATATGGAGACCCAACTTTGGTATTTTTTTCTACGAGGTTTTATGCAATAATTTATCGATTAAATCAGATAAACAAAAAATATATCAGAAAATCAGGCCTTATTATTTCATAATCTAGTCACAAACGGCGTTTCAAAGAACGCGATAATTTCCAATTCACCCACTTAAAGAGTTTCGCCCTTGTCGTAACCTTTATAACGTTCTTGAGCATGGTTGTACGTCTGTATGATTAAAGATAGTTGACGTAGTTAAAAATACTAATCTATTACAGTATTGTATTAAACGAAGTACCTACCTCCTTAATAGTTGGCAGTAGGTAATAGTTTGTACGAAAATTATGCCGATATTTTTATTGATGTCTTAAAGGCATTTAGTTATTTATACCGGGTGACATTTTAATCAGCGTCCAAATTTTTTGTAGGCATTTGGTATCACTAATAGACTCCATTTTTGAAAAAAAACTGGTAGGTATTTTTAAAATTATAATTTGTGTATCCCAAAAGAATTATCCGTACTGCGTAGTTACTGGGCATTCAATACCGCGCGGAGCGGGGCGGGGCCGAGGGAGGGGAGGCGTGCCGTGCGCAAACCTTACTACCCGCTGAGGTGTCCGCGCGGTAAGGTTTTTTGGGATAACTTTAAGCAGCAATTACTATTTTTTTTTGTACTGAATGATATGAAACAAAAATAAACGTATTTTATAATTTTGCTGAAGAATCTTATACTTGAATTTGGACACTGATTAAAATGTCACCCTGTAGTATTCAAATAAAAACGTGGTATTTCAAATGGAGGGTGAAGCATCCTGGGGACTCGAACAAATTTCAAATAGATTTTTAGAAATATAAATAAACTGTATTCTGACGAATGAGTTGTTGCAGGTTCAAAATTAAAATAGACTATGCATCATCCCAATCGGCGTCAGCCCTGCAGTGGCTCGAGCCGAGCCAGACTTCGGGCAAGAAGCACCCTTACCTCTTCAGTCAGTGTCAGGTGAGAACAATCATCATAAAGGCTTCGTCACGTGCCGCATGCTGCATGCGGCGACCGCAAAAGTGTAAAGAACACGTTAGTTGGCCGCATTCGGCGATCGACGGCTGCCAACGCTTAGTAGTAGGCGGACAGACTAATGTGAAGACGACGTTTGTTGGCCTAAGTAG
This sequence comes from Epinotia demarniana, assembly GCA_945867215.1. Lineage (NCBI taxonomy): Eukaryota > Metazoa > Arthropoda > Insecta > Lepidoptera > Tortricidae > Epinotia > Epinotia demarniana. The sequence goes on along the minus strand of OX244276.1, from coordinate 9,403,660 downwards.
TTTAAAATGAATTCGGCGCATTAGATGAACGACGCAATGTAATTGCCGCTTTACACTTTTGCGGTCGCAGCATGCGGCGAACGACGAAGTGTAATTGCCGCTTAATGAGATAGCGAAGGGGTGTGCGACCAATCGGAAGAGATGCGTGGTTTTTCCCTCGCACACCGCTCTTGTACCTCGCACACCTCTGGTAGATCCTCACTCTAATAAAGTCAAACTGGTCGCGTTCCGCATTTTAGCACGAACTCTTCAATTGGGTCCATTTTCAAAGGAATGCGGCTTAGCTTAACAATGCGACATGTTCTCTGAGCAATTAAAACATTCTTCGGGTCTGTACTTCACTAAGTATTCACTAGTGTCTCACTGAAAACATTTCATGTACCTCAAGTTATTGTCCAGGCTCTCTAGCACATAATACTTTTATGTTACACTGGTCAAACGCGATATTTATTTACCTGTGTTTCTGACGTCTCGACACGGGTTACACCAAGTCCCAGCAAAGAAGTTAGTCCCAGCAAGTTGTCAACGAAGATATGGGTGCACAATATTTCACTACCCTACAAAAGTCCAGTAGTCCTTACCCCCCGTACTACTAATATTAGTAAAATAAAGGCGGGTAGTGGACTTTTCTATTTCTAAAGTAATAATATAATGTGTAAGTATGTACAAAGAGCGAGCGTTTAAAGTGTTATGTATTACTTTTGTTATAAAAAGTCCGCCGGCGTCGGAGCATGCGCTCTAGTGAACCTGCGCAAGTGCCGCCATTTTGTTTCTACTAAGCCTTGCTTTATTACAAACGCTCTGTAAATCACAGAAATATTCCAAACTAGCTTCTGCCCGTGACTCCGTCCGCGTATAACTCGTTTGTATCGCAGCTCCATACAAACTTTTACCCCCCCCCCCCCCCATTTCACCCCCTTACGGGATGATTTCGGGGATAAAAACTATCCTATGTCACTCTCCATCCCTTCAACTCCCTCCATTTAAAAAATCACGTCAATTCGTCGCTCCGTTTTGCTGTGAAAAACGGACAAACAAACACACACACTTTCCCATTTATAATATTAGTATGGATACCCTACGATAAGCTACGGTAGCCCAGTGGTTCAGGCATGCGGCTGTCAAACGGCGGTCGTGGGTTCGAATCTCGGCTCGTACCAATGAGTTTTTCGGAACTTATGTACGGAATATGATTTCATATTTACCGTTAGCTTTTCGGTGAAGGAAAAACATCGTGAGGAAACCTGCATACATCTGCGAAGGAATTCAAAGGTGTATGTGAAGTCCCCAAGCCGCACTGGGCCAGCGTGGGGACTGCTGCCCGTTCCCTCTCATACATGAGAGGAGGCCTGTGCCCAGCAGTGGGACGTATATAGGCTGATGATGTGATGTGATGTGATGGATACCCGTTCGTTTCGCAGCCGATCCACGCGCGTTCCATAATCCCGTGCCAAGACACGCCGGCCGTGAAGTTCACGTACGACGCGGAGGTGACCGCTCCTGAAGAGTTCACGGTGCTGATGAGCGCTCTGCGCGGAGACAGCCGCAGCGCCAGGACCTCGTTCAAGCAGCCTGTGCCGATACCGGCTTACCTGCTCGCAATAGCTGTGGGGGTGTTGGAGTCCAGGGAACTAGGTCCTAGGTAAGGGTCGGTTAATAAGCCCGCACATTGAAGTGGTCCGAATAAGCGTTTTCCCAAAGAAATTAGTTTGTCACGTGATACAAACTAATTTCTCAAATTATTCTAGTTTATAAATACTAGTTTATTCTAGGAAAGGGACAATTTCGCGCAAATGGATAGCCAATTTATGAAAGTGTGTTACATAAGTTTCTTATAATATCAAGCCGTTAATCTGCGAATGTCAAAAAACGTTTTGTATGGTCGGTGAACCACCTTCAACTTTACAAATCTGCCGCAAATACAGTATTTGACTTAAATCAAATCAGCTACTTTTTAAGGGTCGTTAAAATTGGCCAACGTCCTTTTATTAGTTTTTCTGAATAAAAAAAATCTCATAACAGCAATCATAAATGAAAGATTGACACTTTCCGAGTATTTTCGTAATGTTTATCTGTTGCTAATGAAAAAACAATTTATCTTCACTGTTGGCAAATACTCTATTACGGCCACTAAACGGTCGGTGTGTCCCCAAGCTTTACAAAATGTTTGAAAGAACACGTCCGCAGCTTGTAGTGGTCACTAGTGGCTCAATATGCTCTTACTGTCCGGTGTTGATGATCAAACACGGTGAGCCTGGGAATGCCAAGGATGATTCCGACAGAAGCTAATGTCCGTATTCGGGTTCGTCCCTGTGGTTACAGCCGTAAGTCTTGGGAACTTATACACAGCGAAGCAGTGAAACAGTAGTGTAACGTAACCCATTTTCTCCACAGATCCCGAGTATGGTCGGAAAAGGAGGAGATAGAGCGCAGTGCCTGGGAGTTCGCCGAGACGGAGAAATACTTGCAAGCCGCCGAGCGACTGTGCGGGCCCTACGTGTGGACGCAGTACGATCTGTTGGTCCTGCCGCCTTCCTTCCCCTATGGAGGCATGGAGAACCCTTGCCTCACGTTCGTCACTCCTACGCTGTTGGTGAGATATCATTTTTTTTAATACAACGACGGTGGCAAACAAGCGTACGGCCCGCCTGACACAGCAGCCTATAGATGCATGCAACTCCTAAGGAGTAACATGCCCTTTGATATGTTTGAGGATTCGCCGTGTTGACAGCTGAAGGAACAAATTCCCTCGCTCTCGACACAACGCATCCTCGGGAGCTCTGCCGACCTTGCTCAGAGCAAGTAGTAGTGTTATTATGGCTGTGGTCTTCAGCAAGGCGGAAGTACTTCCCCAGTTGGGCTGCTCCAAATTCGAGCGGGATGATATTTGACTGTGCCCTGCCTCACCAAAAATCTTGTTATGCCCATGTTTAATCTACGCTTTCTTAAAAAAATTACAAAAGCGTTACGAAATCGATGCAGGTGACGGAATGTGTCGCGACACACGCTTTTGTATCGCTGCAATAAGCCTTGGTAACCGCTCGTAAAATCCGTCCCAAGGAAAAGCTTGTGCTTTTCCATTAGTAAGTTACAATATGGTCGTATTTTAAGAGTTTAGAGAAAGAGCTTGCAGGTAATCGGTAGCTTCGGAACTACTGTTAAATACGCTTATTACGACGCCAGTATAGCAGTACCAGTAGCAGTAACAGTAGTACAGTAACAACGTTGATCGAATATAGGAGTCTGGTACGATACTGAACACATAGGGACAGGGAACACATTATTATATTGCATGTTGACGCGACCAGTTGAAGGACAAGGTTTTTTGCCTTACGCATATCTACAACTAAATAATATCCTTTCAATTCATCAACTCGTCTAAAGTAGCTGTCAATAGAATTTGCTAACTATGTAAACAAACCGCCATAGTGAAAGACAACTTCAATATAGCGGTTTGTTTACATAGTTAGCAAATTCTATTGACGGCAACTTTATGTAGTCGCATCGCAAACGAGCTCACCAAATTCAGCAAACTGGTGCAATGAGCCGAGTCACTTTAATCGATGGCCCTCACTTTAAAAACATTTAAAGTACAACTTGCCAACTTTTCCTCTCCAGGCCGGCGACAGGAGTCTAGCGAACGTCCTAGTCCACGAGATCATGCACAGTTGGACGGGCAACCTGGTCACCAATCGCAACTTCGAGCATTTCTGGTTGAACGAGGGCTTCACAGTGTTCACGGAGAGAAAGGTCGACGCCTCGCTGATCGCGGACAGCGCTGAGGCGAAAAAGAACAGGGACTTCCAGAGTCGGTTGGGGCTACAGGAGTTGACTGAGACGGTGGGTGTCGTTGCATTTCACGAAGGCGAGTGGGCGCGTTATTATTGCGTTAAAGTCTAATTTGGTCAAATCCACTGGCGTCCGTAAAATACAAGAAGTATCAGTGCTATCGTAAAGCAACTTAGGGGACCTTCTGTTGAAGGGCTTCACGTGCCTTCCAAAGAACGGGATTGCTCGGTCATGACCACTGAAGGCAGCCAACATTCCTTAACCGACACAATCGGCACGATCGTATATAACTTCCGAAAAACTAGTGTGTTGTATTTACAATCTACCCCCGCGCGCCAGTAATAAACGCCAGATTGCCACTCCCGATACCGCAAATACCTCATTGGCGATGAGGATAACATTCGAAGCCGCCATGATTCATGTTTAAGGGTCGCACGACAGAACAACGTAGCTCACTCTTACAGCACTGTTAAATCTCCAACCCCCAAATTTTGCAGGTCAATACCCTCGGCGCCACCAATCCTCTGACCCAGTTACAAGTGAACCTAACAGGAGTCCATCCGGACGATGCCTTCTCGCGGATACCTTACGAGAAGGGTTCTCTCTTCCTTCGTTACCTCGAAGACTTGGTCGGGGGTCCCGGTAAGATTTTCTAACATATTTCACTTTTCAGATTAACAACGACCTTGGGTCGACTAACCCGCTGACGATGCTGGTGGTGGACCTTAACGGGGTTCATCCTGATGACGCGTTCTCTACTGTCCCTTATGAGAAGGGGTCACTGTTCTTGCGATATCTAGAGGACCTAGTTGGCGGGCCGGGTAAGGGTGGTTACAGATTCAATGCATGTTGTGCTGTAGGGTATTTGTCGCTTCAATCCTAGAAATGTAATTTGTCGTCCATCGCGGATCCTTTGACTATGCGAAACTAACTTTCCGCACAATATGGACGATTATCTGCTGCTTTTTGATAGACGAAAGGTCACTCGTCCACCCCCAATTGGTGGACGCATTAGAGTTGTACGCTTAGGCTCGGAAAAACTGGCTAAAAACACCTAGAAGCTGGCTTTGTTTGTACAGTATTCTGAACATTGGTGACCCGACCGACAATGTACAATGTTCCTTGATTAATAATACGAATAAAATGTACTTAATAAAACTTTCTCCTTTCGCAGAGGTCTTCGACGACTTCCTCCGGTCGTATCTGAACCACTTCCAACGGAAATCTCTAGACACAGATCAGTTCAAGGCTTACCTGCTCAAGTACTTCAGCGACAGCGACAAGCTGAAGGCGGTCGACTGGGACGCGTGGCTACACACGAGCGGCATGCCTCCTGTCATTCCGGAGTTAGTTCATTTTCGACCTTGACATTATTAAAATAGGGTGTACTTGCCATTGGCTCGAGAACTATAGACTGCTAGTTTCCGACGAATTGACCGCAAAAACCAGGAATATTAATTAGTTCTGGGAAGTGATGAGACGGCATAGCGGGTTTAAATTAGAAAGAAAAAGAAAAAAAAGAACAAACTAGCTTTCTCGCAATTGTGAGTGACTTTTTGCCTAGGAAGCTTGGTGGTTCGTTTGTTTGGTCTAATCAAAGACTTCTCGTGTTACAACGTTTTACCTACCTTTATTATTATTTATTTATTTATCAGGCAGGTTGAAACAACTGATGATGCCTGTATCCAATTAACTATCAGTATATAATTGCCATGTTCCCAGAATAACGTACTTTTTAACCAGGCTTCTCTGAATTCTAACAAATACCACTTTTATTTTCAGCTACGATACCTCAATGACCAAGGCCATCACCACACTTTTGGGGCAAATCAACCCGGATCACGAGTTCACCTACGAGGATGTCAAAGTGTTCACTCCGCACCAAATGATTCATCTCCTTCAAGAACTCATCGACCGCCCTGCTTTACCGGTGGATAGTTTACGCAGTATGGGACTCGCCTACAAAATTGCCTCTAGCCAAAACGCAGAAATCAAGTACAGGTGGATGAGACTGTGTATAAGAAGTAAAGACTTAGACAAGCTGCCTGAAGCACTAGAATTCGTCAACACCCAAGGTCGTATGAAGTATGTGCGGCCGATATACAGAGATCTCTATGCTTGGGAAGAAGTGAGGCAAGAGGCCATAAATAATTTCTTAGAGAATGAAAAATATATGATGCATGTGTCCGCATACACTCTGAGGAAAGATTTGCATATCAGTGAATAAAATAAAAGTATTAAGTACATTACAGTTTTGTATTCTTATACTCATGTAAGCTGATTATTTTTTTACATGTTTGTTAAGTTACATAGAATAAAATAATGTTATATTAAAACGATTTTTAAACACAACACGATATTCAATTGATTAAGATATAACTCCTCAGTCTAGTCCAAAGTATTGTGCCAGTAAAAATCCAGACATGAAGCTCGATATTTACAAATACAACAAAAAGGTTTGTTTCCAAAAAAAAAACTTATCTGACACCTTCACTATGTCAGCAGCATGCCGGTCCTTGTATAATGCGTTACTTAACGTAACCGATACGTGGTCAACCATTCATGTCACTCAAGGGGTAGCGGAGCGTAGCTACATAAAAGACTACTTGAAAACTTTTTCTAATTGCAGCATTATTACTCATGGTTACTCTAACTCTACTTACTTAATTAAAACAAGGGCTCCTCGCATTGCAACTTCATGTAAATTAAATTACAAAACGTATTCAATATTATTAGGAAACGCTACACGGGCCGATATCGGCAGGACTGCAGGCCGCCGACTTATTCGGCCCGTATTTCGGAAGCACGGCGGCCAACCAAATCAAGGTCACTCCATACTATATTTTCAGTGACCTTGCTTGGCACTCCTGCCGATTTCGCTCGTGTAGCTTCTCCTATTAGCGGATGGATGTATTACCATGGCCGTACATTACCGCAAATTCTGACAGTGACAGAAAAAAATTGTCTGTCACTTTATTTAGTCTATGTCCTTAACCTCAAAATCACTATAAATAAACAATTTCAAATTATTCCTAAAATAAAGTGTTAGCTTTTCTTTATATCCATCTGCAGCGTTGTATAAATTAGCTGGCATGTCAGCTGCAAAACGAGTTCAGGTATATGTCAACAAACAGAATTCCGTCCATTTAACCTAAACCTTAATCTGTACTAATAAATTTTACATTCCAGCAATGGGCCACATTCGCACGTACTTGGCACATATTCGACTGCAAGTGGCAGGATCCTTATGAGTCAGCTAACGTCATTAAAAAGTATCTGATGGGATTACACAAGCCAATCTACCACCCGATGAACGACTGTGGGGACGTTGTCGTGTGTATAAACAGCCGGGACGTCGCGCTGCGAGGGGACGATTGGCGGCAGAGAGCGTATTTTCACCATACTGGGTACCCGGGAGGCGCTAGCTGGACATTGGCTTGGGAGTTGCATAACAAGGACCCTACTTTGGTTAGTACTTGGCTCTTAAGACTAATAGATTCAATGGTTTAGGCGTTAGAAGTTAACAGACAGAGTGACTTTGAGCTTGGACCTATAGGGAGCGATTAAAGAAAGAAAGAAAGAAAACATTTATTCGTGAACTGACAAAACGATTTGCGAGTGTGCCCAGTCATAGTTTTCCCTTGCACAGTTCTGTCAGAGTATTAATTTTTACTTCAGCTTTAATAGATGGTCCTTGCACAAACACACAAGAATATCTACTATAAGATGCTAATAACAGAAGTGGGCATAGTTGAGGGAAAGGATGAGTTAATCCTTGCCAGACAAACTAAGAAGTAAACAATGACCCTTCAAGTGGCAGCCGCCATATTGCTATAATCCCTTAGGTGGCAGTCGCCGGGGAGCCGGCGATGTAAAAAAACCGTCTAGTGGCAAGCGCCGGCGAGCCTAGTATTATTATAGTATTATAGTTTCGTATTTAATCCGCAAAATGAGCTGTTAAAATTACACCTGTCTTGTTCTTTCTTGCAAGACGCGTTCGTGAATAGATAAGGATGGCGTATAATAACGGTCGCGATAACGCTTTCATAGACATTTCATTAGAAATACCTCAGAGAAATTTTTGACCGCGCGTGTGTCAGTTTTTGAAAACCTCGTAGTGTAAAAATATTCTAAGGCGAGAGACAATAAAACTATATAAACGTGTAAATAAATATATATACTTGTAGATAAACTTGTAGTTTCTACAATTAACTGTTTTATTCCATAGTTATAGTTAATTTATACAAGAAATTGGAAAAATTTGGATGTCCAAAAATTGATCAAAGCTAGCCAAATTCACATACATGGAACGGCTCCGTTATTATATAAAGGTTATAGGCTATTTTATGCTGAATCCAAGGATATAAGCTTATAATAAACCACTCATAATGTTTTTTGAATAATGGTAATTTTTCTAACGTGCACCGATTTCGCGATGACCACCCATATGGCCCCTGCCACTTGACGGTAGTTCGCCAAAAATGGCCGCGCCACTAGACAGATAATGACAACCGCCGGCTAGCCGGCGACTGCCACTTGAAGGGTTATGGCATTAAGTCATTTCTACCTTTTTGTAATAGTGTGAATATATAAATAAATGGTACATATACTACTGGAGAAAAAACCAGTTATTCTCTGGGTTCCTATAGCTAAATGCAGTAATATACTTTTAATTTTCGATATTTTAACCCCTTGATGAAAATGAGGGGAGTTAATAAGTACAACATTTATCTGGGCATCTGTCTCTGGCATCATGGCTCCCAAAGGAATGAACCAATTACAATGCATTTTTCTCTATCTAAAGTTGTGTCTGTTGAGTTGATTCTTGGCTATATTTGGTGTAGGGCATGTTTTAATTTTGTAATTTACTTTACCTCCTTCATTCCAGATTATTAAGAAAGCAGTCTACAGATCAATGAAAGGTAATCTCCAAAGACGCCACACTATGGAAAGATTGTTTGTGTATCCAGGCAGTAATGTACCCGAGGATGTCATTCAGAATGTGAGCAACCAGATCCGCCAGCTCCGTAGAGTTCCAGACAGACTTGACCACATACCAGAAGAGGAGGTGAAGAAATTCCCCAAGGTCATGGAATATCCTGAAGATTATGTTGTCAAATAAGGTGATATTTTGGTTTGTAAATAAAGTAGGATTTAATTGTAGTCAATAAATGATGAACTTTTAGTTAGTTCTTTGATTTTCATATTGGTGCTTATGCATATTAAAGCAAAAAAGTTCTCTATTTTAGCTTGGGCAAAAATTGTTTCCAACAGTCTACTCTGCAGGTCGCATTTCACAACCTATTTTCTTGAAATTTTGTGTGCAGGTTCAATAATTATATGGTAACGATGTTGGTTGGTTTTAGCCTAGTTGGTAGTGACCCTGCCTACGAAGCAAGTGGTCCTGGGTTCGAATCCCAGTAAGGGCATTTATTTGTGATGAGCACAAATATCTGTTCCTGAGTTATATAGATGTTTTCTATGTATTTATTTATCTATATAAGTATGTTTATCTTCGTCTAATACTAATAGTACAAGCTTTGCTTAGTTTGGGAGTAGGTCGAATTGTGTAAGATTGTTATATTTATAATTATACATCTAATTAAATCACGATAATCATCATGATAATTAACATAGCTCAGAACCATCTCGAATCAAGTCAGCTTTCGGACAAAAAAACGGATTTAAAAACCGGTTATTCGTTTAGGAGCTATGATGCCCGAGACAGGCAGATACGCAGACACGTCAAACTTATAACACCCGTCTTTTTGCGTCGGGAGTAAAAAATACGTAATGTAACCAGCGTATTAGGGACACCCCAACCCCAGTAAACAATTCCTGGGGGCTCATGTTACTTGGTTAACTTCATTTTATTTATAAAACCATTAGGATTAATCTAAGTAAGTAGGTACTATTACTCCGGTAGATTTATTAGTAGGCCTTATTAGTTAATAAAACAATGAAGGTTATACGGTTCTTTATTTTCAGCATTTCGGTCTGCATGTTTTATTGCAAAATGGTAAAAAATATTAGATTATCAGAATCTGTAGGATACAATGTTCCTTATATAGTTTTATTCATGAATCTTAAAAATAAAATGTTCTTAACGCCACATGGGGTTAGGGTACAGTTTGATGGGCATGTAGGAGGGAGTCTCCTCATCAACATCGGCTACATCGACGAACTTGACTGCGAAGTCGGCATTGCTCTCAAAGGGAGCATCTAGAAATTGCACGTTGCCAATGGCAGGGATAACGAAAGGCATGACTACAGAGTCTAGGAGAGGGATGTCTACGATCTTAATTTGGATTGGGCTTTCTAGATTGATAGCCTCGGGGGCGTTGACCGCTTCGTCAACGAAGTTGACAGCGTAGCCAGAAGCGTCATTCTCGACGGGAGTGTCAACGAACTTCACAGCGTTGACTTCGACAGCGTCAGCGGCGTCGACATTCACGGCCTCCTCGACGAAGTTGACTGCGAAGTCAGCAGCGGTCTCTAGTGCGTCATTAACAACTTCGTTGACGAAGTTGACAGTGAAGTCAGCAGCAGCTTCGGGAGCTGCGGCGGGCTCAACAGCGTCCACGTTCACGGCTTCGTCAACAAAGTTAACAGTGAAGTCAGCAGCAGCTTCGGGAGCTACGGCGGTGTCAACAGCGTCCACGTTCGCGGCTTCGTCAACGAAGTTAACAGTGAAGTCAGCAGCAGATTCGGGAGCTACGGCGGTGTCAACAGCGTCCACGTTCACGGCTTCGTCAACGATGTTGACAGTGAAGTCAGCAGCGGCCTCTGGAGCTTCGGCGGTCTCAGGGGCATCGACGAACTTGACCTTGAGGGCGACCTCGTCCATGGCCTCCTGAGGGACCACTAGGGGCTCCACAGGGGCCTCGAGCTGCACGGGCTCCAGTAGGCGCATGGGCTCGGGAAGAGCCATGGCCACGGCGATGAGGGCGAACGCTAGGAGGTACTTCATCTTGACTGAAAATAAACACGTTTATTTATTTTAGGTAAGTCTGTACAGGTGGGCCCCTTTGTCAAATGGTACGAGTAGGTAAGTTATTTGGTTCGTTGTTTGAAAAGCTGTCAATTTACGCAACCAAATTAAGTAGCTATAGGTAGATCGCATGTATGACGCATCCGTCGAAGTATTTTATTTAGGTCTGCGGTTCGTGCTAGTAGTAGTAGTAGATAAATATCTGACACGACTCTATGTCTAATGCCATAAGGACGTGTCAGATATTTTTGCCGGCTTTGTTTCGGCAGATATTGATGCCGGTGACTGTACTAACAGTCATGAAACCCATTATCTCTATTCAAATGCGTAATAATTGTAAATCTAAAATCTACAATTTGTTGTAGGCAATAAATAAACAATAATAAAATTAGTAGTACACAATACTTACAAAATAATTTCAAAAACGAATTAAATATGGAGTAAACTCTAGAAACTTGAACACTTAATAACAAAACACATTTACCTACTTGGTATTAATGGTCCAACAACAAAGCTGTATCTGATAAAGATTATTTACTTACCTATATATAGGAACTCCGGTATCGAGGGCTATCTCTTGGTGATAATGATAAGTAATTTGTATGACTTATCTATTGAAGTTGATTAGGCCACGTATGTACTGATTTCAGGTAACAGATTGTTTTTTGTTAATCGTTGTGCTTAAAGGATTAATATATTGAAGCATTGGAATTGAAAAATATTAATCTTTTACATACCTATAAGTAGAGTTAAATTTACGGAGATTTGGAGATTTTGTGGCACTTAGATCGGTTATACTTTAGCATCATCGATCTTGCAAGTTAAGTAACGCCTACCTGGGGTAATACTTAACTAGATCGATTTTAATAATAAACAAATGAGCGATTCAATCGTTTGGAGGCACGCTGTTCGATTCGAGTTCTACAGACGACTGGAAGTGAAAACTTAAATTGTAGTTACTTAATTTGCCCCCATTAATGCCGGTTCCCAATAACCATCCACGGATAGTTTTCCTTACCAGCAGTTACATTTTGACAGATTACCCGTAGAAAATGTGTCAATACGTAACTGTTGGTAAGGAGAACTAATCGGTGGATTGATTATTGGGAACCGGCCTACGTTAATCAAAGGTGTAACTTACGCTATAATCAAAATCAATTATTTATTCTGCAAATAGGCCACAAGGGCACTTTTACATGTCAACGGTAAATTTCAATAAAATAATAATTTAAAATTTGCAGATTAAGGACCGATATAAACAGTTAACTGCAAAGGGTAAAAATGTGGGTGCCATACAACTTACTCATAAATATGTCCCATAACTCTTATGTCATATTGGTACTTATTTACGAGAGGATGTTGTCGATACATATTTTGCACTTGACTGTACTTAGTATAAGAAAGTAAGTAACCTTCAATAAGTAGAAATAGGTTACACTAGCATACTTCTCTTTCTAGTTACCTACACATGAAAGCATCATCCAAATATTTTATGCACAAGGTACTCCATCGGTATGCAAGTCATCAGCATCCCGGACCGATCCAACAAAGTCGTTTAGAAGTGTGTGGGCTCAATATGTGGGCGCGCGGCGGGCACCGCGAACTGCGCCAGCGCGCATGAAGTCGTTGGGACGAAGAACCTAAATGCTCTGCAACACTGTGGGTTTGTCCACTTTACCCCGGAGGAGAAAGCAGTAACTACGAATGAAAACATTATACAGAGTGTAACAAATGGTGTGTGAAACGATCAAGGGCATAACGGGTATCGTGTTCTTATAAGAAAAAAACCGGCCAAGAGCGTGTCGGGCCACGCTCAGTACACTGAGCGCTGAACCCTACAGGGTTCCGTAGTTTTCCGTTCGTCACAGTAAGTGTCCCCACTTAAGCGTTAAAAAAATGGGCTATTTGTACATCGAGTTGACGTACAGAACCCTAAAACCCTACAAGCAATACTTAACGAACAATTTTATTATTAGACAACGATCGACCAAAGACAACTAAGACAATTCGAACACGACAAATTTTTCACCTAATGTATGGGCGCACCTGCTCCGACCCCATTAAATCAGGAAAAATGTTAACACCGCCATGTACGATATGAGCGTTTCGCGTACAGCGACATCTATCGGCAAATTAAGTAAACTATTGCGCGCGAGCTTAAAGTGTGGAAGATTATTTTTATGAGATAATTCTTTATTGCGTGAACCGATTTTCACCGTTTATACTTTATTTGAAAGCACGTCATTTCATTGTGATTTTGTAGAAATTACAGGTACAATAAACACCTGCTTATACGGTTAAATTACCAACTCAGTTCAGAAATGATTTTGTATTTTTTTACAAAAACTATTCAACCTATCAAGTTCAAAATAATTTTCCAAAAAAGTTTTTATAAAGTTCTACTTCTGAGATTTTTTTCATATTCTACCTACCATTCATTCATTTTTCTATTCATACCTATGGTTCAAAAGTTAGAGAAGGGAGGGGACCCATTTTTTTTAAATTCTGGTGCGATTATCTCCGAAAATATTAATATTATCAAAAAAATATTTAATAATCAAGAAAACTGCATATAATCTGTCATTTTATGGAATTTGCCAACTATGTAAACAAACAATGTATTGAAATTGACATTTAATGTCAATTTCAGTATGACGGTTTGTTTACATAGCAAATTCCATAGATTAATCTACGCTTTAACTTTCTCATTTTCGTAACGAAAATTACCCATAATAAAATGCATATGGGTAATTGTCGTGACGGAGATAGTTAAAGCGTATTAGATTAAGGCCTTAACTATGTGCCATATTTTTGAGTTTTCACCCTTTAACTCCTATTTATGATAATGCCTAAATCCCGATTGTCCACACACATACTCAAGAACAACAGCTAGTAAGTTATAACTTGCGCTGCTGGTAGGTGCTTCGGAACGGTTGAAAGAGCCTTTGCTTTTCTTTCACAATAAAAATATTCTATTCTAAGTCTGTTGGCCAGACTCCTTCTTTGTTTGAATTTCCAATAAAATGTAATCGGCAGCATTAACCGTGATGACGTAGCTATATCAGATCGATGACTGTCCGCCAGCTATCTGTGTTCCAAGCTTGAAGATAATAAAAACAGATTAATAATTATTTAATTAGGCAAGTTCTTGGTCAAACATAAAGTGTCGAACAAACTGCCAGCGGGGCGGTAGCCGCGCTTGACGAGCGCTTGACGCGCGCGGGACGGCCGGTCACACAGAGCACTCGCGCATCGCGCTGGGCTCCCGCCATCAACAAGCCAGCAACGCGCGCTCGACGCGCGCGCGTCAAGCGCGTGTCAAGCGCGCGTCCCGCGCGCCTCGCGCCATCAACCCGCCAGCGCGTCCCGGCATCGCGGACCCGCTCGCTGTCATTTTACGGTTTCGCCAAACATTAATTTATAATAGCCTGTGTTTTTTTCTCCGTCATTAAATACATATTTTAAGATAGTATATTCACGAATCTTAAAAACTTTCGACCCGGAATTAGGTATAAAGAAATACTGTCAAATAAACGACGATTTTTTTAAATAAAAATAATAATAGTTGTTTATAATCGTCAACATACCAATATTATTGTCTTTAACCTGTAAACGATGAAATACGACATCTTTTTACACGTAAAACCAATAAATTAACAATATGCATGGTCCTGTTCAATTCTACAAATCTTTAATTTCTACAATTATTTTGAACTTGAACTCTTTCGGCGTGTGTTAACGATCAGATTCGCTCGCAGCGGCGGCACGCAAGCAGTGCTTTGCCGAGTTCGCTTTCAAGGTCGCGCTTTCTGTGCCCCAAGCCAAGATGCGAATTAGATAGGTAAATACCTACATTACCTACGCAGATTATTTGTAATATGTATATCGTCTTCGACGATGTGCTAGTAGGAAAATGCGACTTTTAACGGTGTAGGTAATAATGGCGTGAGCGGGAAACGATTAATTAAATAAACATATTTTAAAACATGCCAAGAATTAAGTTCTATGTTTGATGTCTCAATGTTTTATAATGATGATAAATGTCATCATTATAAAACAATGACGACAAACAGATGATTTCCTACTTAAAGTAGTTTAGTGTCCGTTTAGCAGAGCAGAGTAAGTAGTTACGAGATATATCTAGAAATGATTGTAGTAACGAAAGTAGATAGGTACTTTATTTTTGGTATGGGTAAGAAAGAAAACTCTGCTAAAATACTGCTAAGCTAACACTAAACTATACAGGGTGGAAAAATCTATGGGCCCTGAAAGAAAACCACCGTAAATCCTTAACATCAGTGGCGTGCACTACATAAAAGCAGAAAGACATTGCCTACCCTACTCAAATCTGTGAAATTTGTTTATTTATTTACAATCACAATTAATACATTCCAAAATAAAACAATTGCTTCATCTGTCAGGCCACTAGACTATTATTTATACGGGGCACCATCGGGGCACACATAAATGTTACTAATTCATATGTTTGTTTATGATAATGGTTGTTACTTATGCATTTTCAATATTTAAAAACATTAGCAAAAAGTTTGAAATTAAACTAATTTTATCCTCCCAAAGCTGTTTATGGTAAAAAATGTATACAAACAAGTTTATACTATTCTATTATTACTTAGGTATATGTGTGTTCTTTAAATACTTAAATCGATTCTGAATAATTACAACATTTTGTTTATCAAGTCGGAAGAAATAATCTTCCGACTTGACCCTTATTACTAAGGGCCCGGTATTTTGCGTGCGGTTTTGATATACCTACTATACGAAGGGAGAGAACACGAATGTTTATCGTTATATCGATAAATCGGTCGTGTACTCAGAGTCATTGAGATTAATTTATATTTAATTAAATAATACTTGCATTCTTGCAATCAAATACCTACTCGGGTACCTACTAACTATGATTTGATGAGACCTTCTGAAATGCCCTGGATGTGGGGGAACTTACCACTATGCATGTCTTGGGATACCTTTTGACTACTATAAAAAAATGATCCAAGATATTGAGAGCAGCGGATGGCAATGTCAGTCCTGCAACAATGTTTCGAAGCGCCGCAGAGGCGACGACATTCCTGTGCGAAAACATTTTGAGCGTTCACCTAATTCGACAGCAGAAGCTGATATGTCAATTTGTGATGAGCCGCGCCAGGGCGAGCTTGATCACAGCACAAATAACCATAGCTACTTAAACCCAAAAGTCCCACAAAACGCTAACAACTCAAGTGAGCAGAGTTGGGAAGTGCTATCAAGACTTCTGGATGTGAAACTAGGTGACATAAAAAGTGAAATCCGAGGGTTAGACTCTAAACTAAGTACAACACGAGATCAAATTTTTAGGCAAATCAACAAAGAAATGACGGCTGCATTCGACCGAATAAAAGAAGAATTTACGGATACCACGGACTTCCTTAGCGAACAGATAAAAGTCGTTCAATCTGACGTTTTATCTATGAACAACAAAATAAAAACGTTAGAATCGGAGAACTCGCGCCTAAACTCAGAATTATTAGTCGCAAAAAAGAACTACACACAGCAGCCTAACACTATGGAACTCACGACTTTAATTGACCAAATGCACCAAGAACTAAATGAAAGAGACCAAGCGATAATAATAAACGACGTGGAAATCACTGGCGTGCCGGAACGTCCTGGTGAGTCAACCCTGCATATTGTTCAAGCTATCTCGTCGAAAATAGGACTAAACTTAGAAGACCGAGAACTTGTAAGCGTGGAGCGTGTAGGACCCCTGAGATCGACAAATTCTGAAAATAGCACTAGACCACACCCCCGCCCCCTGGTCGTGCGTCTCGCGACAAGGTCGTTAAGGGATAACCTGCTACGGAATGCGCGGGTTCGCCGAGGTCTTGACTCGAGTAATATAGGACTACCAGATCACAGCCCGTGCCGTGTTTACATTAATGAACGCCTAACAAAAACCAACCGGAAACTATTTTGGCAAGCTCGGCAGGCGGGCAATGCTGCTGGATGGAGGTTCATATGGACCAAAGATGGATATATCTACGCTAAGAAAACGGAAGGTAAGGACAGCAAAACAGCCCGGATTCGGTGTGAAAAAGATATTCGGCAGGTTTTCGGTGTTGACCCTATCACGTCGACTGATAAATAACTATAATATGTTTTTTGATGGTTTTTTATGTAAGGTAAATTATTCTAAGTCTGTCGTAAACTATGGTATGTGTATTGATGGTTTCTTATATGTTACGGAAAAATATTTGAAATCTATTAAATTGTTTTATATAGATACAACAATACTACATAATCCTGATTGTGCTCATTATGCTTACTCTTTGTTTACTTGCAGTTTAATTGTACATATAAATACACTATACGTTTATATTTTTAAATACACCACATTTGTAAATTTGTATTGTCATAGATTAAGTTGCAAAAAATGCTCGCATCTAATTTGCAAGCCTAGGTTTGTGTCGGAGGCCGTACATGCGTTGTTGTTGTGGACGGTGTATTGTGCGACCTGCTGTTTATGTAACTTTATTTATTACTCATTATACAATAACATGCTGATTGAAACGTATATCTATTTATTAATAATTCTGATATGGTATTTACATCCCTGTTTTATTTATATAAAATGTATAGTGGATCTGGCAGTCCGTGTTACGTTATCAATGTTATTATATGTTACTTGCTACTACTCAAACTTGCCCAACCCAAATTTACTATATAATCGTGTTCCGACAAGTAGCATGAGGATGTACACATATACGCCTGTAAAGTGCTTTTGTTTTACCATCATTTAATAATGCGCACCTATTCGTTGCTTCGTCGTCCCAGCTGATCGGTGTTTTGTCCTTTTTCCGCGCGTTGTGTAGGTATTTACACAGTGGAGCTTGAAGTATTGTGGCGTTCTTGATGTTTTCGCGGTAAAAGTTTATCATGCCGAGAAATCGTCGTAACTCGTCTATTGTTTGCGGTTTAGGGTAATCGACGATTGCTTGCACTTTCTCGGTAGGTGGTCGGATGCCGTCTTTGCTGACCTCGTATCCCAGGAACTTGACCGTTGGCTGTCCGAATACGCATTTCGACGGGTTGATAGTGATACCGTAGTCTTCAAGTCTGCTTAGTACGGCGCGTAGATGTTTCTCGTGCGTTGTTTCGTCGGCCGATGCGATAAGTAGGTCGTCGACGAATGGGAACACGAAGTCAAGGTCTCGCAGTACTTCGTGGATGAATCGTTGGAATGTCTGTCCGCAGTTTTTGAGTCCTGGGCACATTCTCGGAAACTCGAATAGGCCGAATGGTGTTATGATGGCACTCTTCTCGACGTCTTGCTCTGCTATTGGTAGTTGTTGGTAGGCACGGTTGAGGTCCAATGTGGAGAATATTTGTTTGCCGGCGAGTTCGTAGGTAAAATCACGTATGCGTGGGATTGGGTACCGGTCGGGCTTGGTTATTGCGTTAAGCCTTCGGTAATCGCCACACACACGTAAATCGCCATTTTTCTTCGGTACGACGTGAAGAGGTGATGCCCAAGGGCTCTTGCTTGGTCTGCATAGGCCCTGCTCCATCATGTTGGCAAATTCTTTCTTCACTAGCTCGTATCGGTGTGGTGCGATGGGGCGTGGCCTGCAGTGAAGGGGCGGGCCAGTTGTTTCTATGACGTGTTCGACGTTATGCTTCGGGCTAAGCTTCATAGATGTAAGTCGAGTAGTCCCGGGGTAATCGGCTAAAATATCGTGATATGACTGCTGCACGTCTATGCTGCGCACGGTAGGTATGTTAGCGGCACAGAGTTGAGCGTTAGTCGTGAGTAGCGTCTTGCCGTCGATCAGTCTTCGATTCTTGATGTCCACAATGATGTGGTGGAACTTGAGAAAGTCGGCTCCCAGGATAGGCTTCGATACGGCTGCGATTATGAACTTCCACTTGAATGCTCGTCGTAGGTTGAGATCGAGTTCGAGCGTTTTCTCACCGTAGGTAGGTATGACGGTGTTGTTTGCGGCGTAAAGTTGAAACGGGAGAGGCTGCTCTTGCGTGCCTTTTCTTCGTGGTAGCACGGATATGTTCGCTCCAGTGTCGACCAGGAAGGTAAGTTTTGAAGTCTTGTCGGTCACGAAGAGGCGGTGAGACGTATCAGTAACGCCGGTTTCCGCCGCTGCCAGCGTTACTTTTAGTTTTCCGACGGCGTGTTGACCGGCTTGAAATTGCACGGTGGCGTGCATTTAATCGCGTCCATGCCGAAACGACGGTGGTAGTAGCAGTACGGCATGGGCGAGTTGTTACGGCTTCGGTCTTGCGATTGTGATGCGCTGCGAGGACGGGAACGTGACGGAAAACGGCGGCGAAATCGGCTGTTGCGACGATCGTTGTTTTCGCGCGGCCTTGATCGTAGTTCGGCGACTTCGAGCGACAATTTTCTTATCTCGCCGATGAGATATTGTGTGTCGAGATGCGGATGTTGCTGGTAGGTAGGTTGCGACGGAGGTAGTAGCGGTGGCGGCTGTTTTGATGTTGACGCGATGGGCGACGAAATGGCGGCGACGTGGGATGACGGCGTGTGCTCCATCATTTTGTCGGCGAGAAGGGCGAGGTCGTCGAGCGTGGTCTTGATTTTGAATGCTTCGCTGACGGTGAGTACGGATCTGACGTGTGGCGGTAAATGATCGAGCCACATCATTTGTATGGTACTCTCGGGGAACTTCTCGCGGTTGAGATTCTGCATCTTGCGAAGTAGCTGGCTAGGTTTCTGTTCGCCGAGCTCGACCTGTGACAGCAATTTCTTCGCCTGGGCGCTGTTTGATTCCTCGTACAGTGAGATGAGACGATCCTTGATGGCCTGGTAGTAATTTTGTTCCGGCGGCGAGTAGATGAGATCTGCGATATTTTGGATGTCTTGCTTCTCGAGCTGTGCGATGACCATTTGCGCGAGCTGTGATTGGCTTCTTTTCAGATCGGCGGTGGCGGCTTCGAAACTGCAGAACCATAATAACGGCTGGTCGCGCCAAAATGGTGGTACTCGGAGTGAGAGAGATATCGCGGACACGTCGTGGCTTGCTGGTAGTTGATGAGCTTCATGTTGATCGACAGCGTCGGGTTGCTGAACGTTCAGAGCTCCTGTGTTGTCTCCGTTTCCTCCGGCCATGCTTGAGTCTTGATGCTGGTTGCTTCTGTGCTCTTGAGTCGGCAGGTCACCACTTTAGCTGATGGTGGTTCAGCTGATTTAGGCTGGAGGCTTGTATTGAAACACTTGTTGTTAACTGTAGACTGCTAATACTGGAATGAATTTTATTTACAAATAGGCCTAACTATATACAACAAAAAAGCTTACAACTAGTTACTACATTAATCCGCAACAAATTAGAGCGGGACGGATACGCGCGATATATACGATATATATTTCCTCTAAAAGATTATACAAGTGGGTTTGGATTACTGAATACTATTAAAAACTATCTAAGTTAACCAGAGTTTGAATTAATAACATATTTATCAATAGCTTAATTTTATATAAACAGTTGAATGTTGAAATCCTCCTAATTATTTAAAAATAAATCTCAAAAAAATTCAAGTCGACTCATATAATCCAGCTTTATCATAGTAATCTATTGATAAAAAATCTAAGTAATTCATCAATAGCTCCTCGTTTTATTCACTTATCAATTATTTTTCAAATTTGAACTCACGACGATCTGCGCGTGAGTCTAGTGCGCCGACGGCGAGAACGTCATGACCAATCACAGCGCGCCGTTGCTTGTTTCCTACGCGGGAGCCTCCCCTCTGTGCTGACAACCGGACATCGAACGTTCATTTGCATTTGCAAAATGTAATTCGACAATGCGCGTTAAAAGTTTACTTTGAAAATGAATAAGTGTTTAATTTGTAATCAAGTCTTGAATTTGACATTGTAGTGGTTAAGGAGAGAGGCATTGCGCGTCTAATAAAATTACGAATAGTCTGTATATGTTATGTAGTTATAGTTAGCTAACTAAATCAATACTTAATTAATGTGTAGTACTCCATTATTGAATGGATCAGCTCACTTGAAAAATGTTATCTTTTACCGAGTTCAGCTATTGTTATATTTTACTGTACAAAAACCTCCATGGTAAAGCTGTGATGATTGTAAGATTACAAATAATCTCTATGGTAGTAATAAAAAAAAACAATATATAATGACTCCTGTATTATGCCTGCATCACACTGGCGCGGCCTGGCCCCGGCGGACAATAGTAAACTTGTCCGCCGCTGTCAAATTTTCTATTGTCCGCCACCGCAGGCCACGCCAGTGTGTTGCAGGCCGTAAACATACAGATTGTACAGAAACACTCCACTGACAAGCTGTGATGATTGTAATGATTACGAATAGTCTATATAGTTAGTAATAAACTAACAATACCTAATTCATTAATGTTGTAAATATTGCAAAAATATGTCACGATAACATCGTCTCATAAATAAGTACCAAAACCTTAATCCGCTCACATAAGAATTATGGGACATATTTATGAGTAAGTTGTATGCAACTATATTTTTACACTTGACTGTACTCCAGTGTTAAGTGGAGCTCACATGAAAAAATATATAGTACGGCGGAAATTGGCCAATATTGATAAAATTCGTGGACGCGTCTTCTATATACCTAACACTGGTATTGATGTGTTCCTTGTTCTCTCCAGAGTACGAATATACCGGTTTTAGTTAAGGGAAAGGGACCGGACATAGTTGTGACGTCACAAAGATGGCGGCCGACGGTCATCGATTTTTGTTCAAATCTCGGGTTCTATTGCTTCGTGTGAGGTGTCATTTGAAAGCATATTAAACGTACTGTAATTGTTTTCTTGAACTGTACAACGTACAACAAACCGTTTGAAAAAAAAAATGGATTTTTTTACCTTAGACGTTTGCTCACTTACCATCATAATTCAAGAAAGAGATACTTTAGCGTGATTAATGTCATTATAAAAAATATCAAGCATTTTATTAGCTTTCAAAAAATATGCAATTTGTTGTCACTCAATAATAATAACATATTATGGCCAATTCCGTAAAGCAAGTCCGCGGCAAGCAGCATGCTGTGTATGGTTGAAATACTTTGAAAGTTAATTTTTGGTGTTCCCAAATAAAAGGTACAATAGGTAAATTTTGTGTTTAACTGTATATTTGTACGCGTAGATTAGTTTTTATAATCGGCGAAATGAGCTATTTCAAATAAATCAATCAATCAATATCATTTATTTGCCGGAGTACAGTAGATACTTGTATAAATAATACAGATGTCAATAAGATTTCACAGCACAGTGTATTCAGCCCATATGCAGGGATGCAAATGTCTTGAGTTTCATTACATAGGTGTAAATAATCATGATGAGCATAATTTATTTTGTCATTATGTTTCAATAAAAAGGCATTTAAATTTATAACTTCGTTGACTGTGGGCCGCAAGCTTTCGCCAAAATACAGCCCGACAACTAGAACCCAAATTGTCGACATGGCCATTTGAGACATTTGAAAGTGGTGATTTCTTACATTAAAAAAAACATTTACTTCATACCAGTTTGATCCATATGTGGTTAGTACAGTACAGAGAAGCTTAAATACTATGTTAGAATTAAAAACTTAGAGTCCGGATTATATTATATTTTACCTACATAGTTGTGGCAGGCTATTCGCAATACCAAGCAGAGCGAGCAATTCACTCTACTTGGCTCTGCCCACAGCCACCTCCACCCAATATTTGGTGAGCGGGCAGTCTAGGCGCTCAGACAACACCCTTAGGAGGCCATTGCTGCTGCTGCGCCTTAGCAGCGATCCGATTCTTTTCCGCCTAATGGCAAAAAAGTCGTCAGTATTCGCCTGCGCGAACATTCCGAATGCACTGCAGTGCCTCGGCAACCTCAATAGCATCCTAAGGATGTTGTTGTATTGAACGCGTACTGCGTTATAGGCCCTCTGCGTGAATCCTACCCACAGACTGCACGTGTAGAACATCTGACAGTAAGCTCTGAAAAGCGTCAGCTTGACTTCGTTACTACACCGTGCAAATCTGCGGGCAAGCATATTGCCCCTTACAGCCATCGCTCTTCTTTCTCTTTCTATATCTAGGTCATCGCTCAGGTCTGCCGTGAGCATATGACCTAGATATTTCACTTTATTTACCACTTTTAAGGGTATACCACACAGCCTGATCTCAGGAACCGTCCTCAAATTATATTTTGGAGCTTTGAACACGACAAGCTCACTTTTAGCCGCGTTATATCTGAGACCATGCTGCTCAGCATACCCCTCACACTTCTTTAGAAGCTGTCTAATTGCGTTGATGGCCCCAGCAGCACCATATCGTCCGCGTAGTTTATATTGTTGAAGCTTACACAGCTTACATTAACCTTTCTAGCAACAGCTTTAGGTTAACACATTTTTTTGAGCGGCGAGGCTCGCGAGGCCGCAGACCGGGCTCCACGTAGGGCCGAAGGCCCGAATCGTCCCTCCAAAGCGCGCTCTCGGATACTTTACTCCTGAGTGCAAGGAAAACCGAATCTGAGCGTGTGCGTGGGTCCCTCCAGAGCGTGCTCTTCACGCGAGCCCGAAGGCCGAAGACCCGAAGGACAAGCCCACGCGGATATTTTACTACTTCTATGTGTATTACAAGCGAACCCGAGGGCTGAAGGCCCGAACCGTACACGCCCGCGTGGACACTTTATTACTTCTAAGTGTCTTAAAAGCGAATCTGACGGCCGAAGGCCCGAAGAAGAGCGGCGAGGCGGCAGGCTGAGCTCTGCGTAGGGCCGAGGGCCAAAGCGTCGCTTCAGAGTAGGCTTTCCACGCAAGCCAGAGGGCTAAAGGCTGGAAGAGCAGGCTCACGCGGACAGTTTATTACTCCTAAGTATCTTACAAGTGAATCTGAGGGCCGAACGACGGAAGCGTCCCTTCAGAGTGCGCTCTCTACGTGAGTCCGAGAGCCAAAGGCCCGAAGCGTTCCTCCAGAGTGCGCTCTCGAATACTCTACTCCTGAATGTGTTACAAGCGAACCTGAGGACCAAAGGCGTGGCATGCGAGGCGGCAGGCCGAGCTCTCCGTAGGGACGAAGGTGTCTAGCGTCCCTTCAGGGTACGCTCTCGGACTTTTGTTTGGATGTTTGTTACTCAACCACACTTAAATGCCTCAACTGATTTGGATGAATTTTTGCACGAAGATAGTTCATAGCCTGGATTAAAATAAGGGACAGTTTTTATCCTGGGTCCACGCAGACCTAGTCACGGGCGGAAGCTTGTTGTCTAATAAAGCTGCTGGCGTTGATTGTTTTATTATTTATTTTCAACTAGCGACCCGCCCCGGCTTTGCACGAGTACTATGTCATACATTTAAACCTTCCTCTTGAATCACTCCATCTATTATAAAAAACCGCATCAAAATCAGTTGCGTAGTTCTAATGATTTAAGCACACATAGGGACAGACAGCAGGCAGCGACTTTGTTTTATACTATGTAGTGATGTAATACTAGGAACTAGACTAATTTTACATCACTCGGGCGTAAAGTGGCGATTAACAATCTCTCTTGACAGCCAAAAGAAGATGTACATTTGTGTAAGGGGGTCACCCCCATACACAATTTTACGTCTTCTAAGAAAAGAAAAGAACGCTTCAGAGCTCTCGCCTTGCCTTCGGCTTGAGCTACAAGGTTCCTGAGGTGGCCTTTATTTTACTGCTTTAGGTGCGTATCATGACCGTCTGACTCGTATAATTTACTCATAAAACAAAACAAGAGTTTTTAAAGGCGCCACGTGACGACAGCGATCGCTAGCAGAGTCTAGCGTGGTGATGGTTAATAGGTGCGTATTTAGCAAAATGTATTATTACTTCGTTATTTATTTATGTACACCAACAAAGTCTATATTTTTGGAAAGCCTATAAAATTACCTATCTTTCTCATAATATCTTTAATTGCGCTAATGTTATTATTTACTGAGTTACAAGCGTTTTTATCAGTACTCATGCAAACGCCCACGGTAAAACAGTCATATTTTGTCAAATATTTAAAAAGATTTTGATGATACTTCCTAGGGCTCGAATAAACAATTATCGAACGTTTAATATGCTTTCAAATGACACCTCACACCTCACACAAACCGATCAGTAAAATAGAGCCCGAGATTGGAACATGAATCGATGACCGTCGGCCGCCATCTTTATGACGTCACAGCTATGTCCATCCCCTCTCCCTCAACTAAAACCGGCAGATTCGTACTCTGGAGACAACGAGGAACACATCTATACCAGTTTTAGGTATATAGAGGTGATCCTCTCACGAAAATCGTGAAGGAGACGACTTTTTGCGATATTGCCACCGCACTATCGCACTGATTATACTGAAAAATAGTTTCAGTAGCCCTACGCTTAAAAAAACCGCAAATCGATGTACAGTTTAGCCGTTTGGCACACGCATACTATAGGTCAAAACATTTTTTCTACCCGCAGTTCCTAAAAAAAGTTCCCTTGGGGTGGGAGTGCCGAGACATTTTTCTTTTTGTATGGAAAAAAAAAGTTTTCAGAAACCTATCGTGTGTAGTATCATATGGAAGGGCTTTTTGAGGCGGTTCTAAAAATATACCACATCATTACATTTTAGCCATATTTTTTTTAATTAAACAAAAATAATTTTCGAAACATACCAAGTTTGGGCTCCTCCAGGTACGATATGGCTGATTTTTTTAAAATTCAATATACCACAAATGATACGTGATATCCTCATATCTAACCTCACAAAAGCAATTTCGAAAATAATTGCATTAAGTATTTTTTTTAATTTTTCAATATTACCAAGTGACACAGTTCTACTTCAATACCTATTTTACGTGACTTATGGAACTGTACTGCAGATACGTTACTTATTAATCATAAAATGATACGTAGTATCCATATATCCAACGGGAAATACCTCTTTAACCCTTTAACTGCGCCTTTTCATCAGTTGGTATAGTTCGTTTAGTTTTTGTCACAAAATATCAAGGTTGGACTCTTTCAGATACGATATACCCAAGTAATTAGGTTAGATATCAAGATACAACGTATCACAAATGATCCGTTATATCTTGATATCTAACCCCAAGAAAGCAATTTTGAAAATAATTTCATTTAGTATTTTTTTTTGAATTTACTACGTAACGTACGCTAGGAAGCTCTAAACGTCATTTTTTTATATGAAAAACGACAGTTGAATTTCCTAACGCGCGTTCGAAACATTACGTGATTACCCCTCGGATCTCTAGCCGACCCACGGCCGGCTTTCTTACGGGCGGTTATAACGGGTTTCTTTGATTTCGGTTAAAACTGGTTTTGCATTCCCTACTCTTAATCAACTGAGCTATCGGAACAATCCACCTCGGTCACCTTTATTATCAATCAGTTCATTTTTACAAGGCCTTAGGGAGGCGTGTACCGACACCGACATGTGCCTAAATGCTAGATGATCTGCCTAGCAGCGATTTGTATGTTATCCATTTAGTTTTGTTATTATATTTGGTAAGGTTGGCCTTAAATATGATAAAAGAGAATGTTTCGACTTAATATGATCCAACGTGAATGTGAACTTAACACGCAAAACTAAAAGAAAGCGTTTACGTGACGTATGCAAGAAATGTGCATCGAAATTCTACATTTTCAATAACTCCTGATTTTTGTATTAATTAATAAAAAAAAAGTCCTCTTCCACATCGATGAAAAACTACTTTTCTGAGGGTTATTGGTAATTCAATAATTTAATGTTAGGCCCTAATCGGAATTTGAAAGATTCTTTGAAGTCGAATGAGTAGGTAAGGTACCTATTTTCGGAGATTACCCCCTACCTGCACCCTAATTTAACTGCCTACTACTACTATTAGACAGATAACTAACAACCCTGTGATTATACTTTCTGTACTTACTTCATATTAGTAACATCAAGGACCCGTTTCATGAAGCAACAAGTTACAAATTACAAGGGGAAGTCTCTTTTCAATGCCTTTTGGTAGAAAGAGACTTCCGCTTGTAATTTGTAACTTTTTGCTTCATGAAACGGGCCCCAGATCATTATGACATCGGGACCTGGAAAACCTCTAGTAAATAAGTAAAATAACTCTGTCTACAAATAAAATTAAAGTTAAAGAAAGTTTAATACTAATAACCCTATATAACTTTCTTTACCTGCTATTATTGGTTAAATAAAATAGATAATTATGTCATTCCAACCGAAAAACAACTACTTAGTAACTAACTATAAAGTAAAATCAAGTACTTAAAGTTTGTACCTACAAGTTTGAGCGTACGCTCGGCCTTGGCGAGGTACTCGGCCGGCAGCACGCTGCACACGAATCGCCCGAGTTGCGCGCGAAAGATTTAAATTACGGACAATAACCGATAAGCTAATACAATTTAGAGCTATTGACGAATCCGTTAGAATTTGTGTTTATATATTCTTCGAAAGAACTAAAATCAATTACACCGACTTGAGAATTTATGAGATTTCTTTTATGGTAAGGAGAATGGTTTCAAGATATTATTCCTCATTAAAAAAATATATGTTAGAAATTAATGGAGCCATTTTTTTTAATACTCTTGAATACACTTTAGTAGCCACTAGTCACTTGAATATTCTTTTAGGAGATTTATAATATTTTAAATCATTTCCGGTTTTGCCGACGTAATCTCTTGACAAAACTATTAGAAAACGATATGTAATGTTTGAATAATCACATGCGATGCATTATAGGAAAAAACAATAACTTGTATAATCTTTGCAAAGTTTTACAAGTGTTCCTTACAAAAAAGTAAATTATTCGAAAACCAAAATCAAAAACTGCTAGAAATTATTTTTCGCTGTTAGTCCTTAATGTACTCTCGCTGATAACAAAAAAAAATCAAACTTGGGACTTATGTTAGTTTGACGACACATTACAGTGTTCGCGTACCGTACTATAGGTCGGGTGAATAAAACTACGCTCTGCGCCGGCGCCAGTCCTTTCGCTCGCCGGCCGCCGTGGAGTGAACATCGTCGTCGATCGCCGTGCTCCGCTCTCCGCGCTCGGTGCTGGAAGACACGAAGAATCCGACGAGGGTGCTTCAGGCTCCGGACATACAAACTGTCCTTCTCAGGGCAACGTAAAACTGCTCTTGTCAGAGCAAATTATGTGTTTCCCTGCTTAACCGCAGAGTACCAGACGATCAATCTGATTCTTGGATAACACGCTGTGTCAATCGCTGTTATTTATTTATGTCCCCACAAGATGTATGCGATAGTAAGTTTTTTTTTTTTTGATTTATTCCTGCACTACCGGTTTACAACTCTTCTTGAAAATTTCCTGCTACTCAAAGGTTGTCTGGAAGAGATCGCTCTAAAGCGATAAGACCGCCTGTTGTTACCTCTATTTAACATTATGTACTCTTGTAACATGTTTTTTCTTATGTTGTGGTGCAATAAAGAATATATTATTATTATTATTATCCTTAATAGGAATGGGATCGAATGGCATTAAAAAAAAATCGGCAAAATTGATGATTTTCTCGCTGACTGTACTTTTTTCAAAAATCTGTGAATGTAGATTGTCATCACTCAAAGAGTTAGGAATGAAATCCCAATGACATTTTTGCGTGGCGGCAAGGGATCTAGTAGCTGGGTCATACTCAAATTTAGGTTCGCGTCTTTCCCGTGGACACTATAAAAGTTAAGGGCTACGAAGCCTAATTTTGGTTTGGACTCTTAATCCGCATAAACAGCGTCTCCTCTTCTATATTAATATTCGATAAAAACCTTATTTATATACACGTGAGCTCTTAATTATTGACCACAGGAGAGACTAATTTCGTTTATACACTGGGTTCACCCGAACACACTATATAAGCAAAATTCGTCTCTCCTGTGGTCAATAATTAAGAGCTCACCTGCATATAAATCAGGTTTCTATCGAATAGTCATACATAAGAGGAGACGCTGTTTATGCGGATTAAGAGTCCAAACCAAAATTAGGCTTCGTAGCCCTTAACTTTTATAGTGTCCACAGGAAAGACGCGAACCTAAATTTGAGTATAACCCAGCTGCCCTTACTGCCCCGTTTTAACTTTCCACCCTGTATATATAACAAAGGCGGCAAGGCGTTTTTTGAAGAAATCTGCTAATTATTTCTCAAACCGGCAAAAGTTAACAAAACTTAATATTGTTTAAGGTGTGGAATATGTAATAAAATAAAAAATAATATTACTACCAAACTATGCGGCATTTTTTTATAAAACCATAAGGCTTTCCATGACCCCCTGAACCGGTTAGTATATGTAGGTACTAACAGTCGCCATCAGATATATCGGAGCGGCCACGGTGCTCAAAAATATCTGAACATGCACTCTAACGCCATGACAATAGAGGCCTGCTCAGATGTTTGTGAGCACTCTGGCCGCTCCGATATATCTAATGGCGACTGTACATAACATACCTCAAAGGTAAGTGTAATACACTAACCTACTTAAAATTGTATTTTTTTTTATATACTAAAAATAAACAGACTATATCAATATCAATATAGCTTGATATTAAATGTATCGTCCACGTTCCCGTACCCGTAAACAAATGTGTCGCGTCTGCGACGGTGACATCGTACAGGTCGACACATGTAAAAACAATATTGTATAAACATAGTAATAATATTATAGATAGTTAGGTGTGTGTGAGGTTCCCACTTCATCGAATATTTGAATACCACTATACTATGCCTAAAATATACCTTAAAAGTATGATAGTTACTAAACTGCATTAGGTTAGTAGGTGCTTAGTTACAAGCTTATTCGGCTCCTTTTGATATCGTGGCACTGGCGACTCGCCGTCTTCATACCTGCGAGGCGGCTTCCTTTGACCTAGCGAGTGAGAGCGAGCGAACACTGCAACGGCGCGGCGCGGCCCTGATTGAAGCATTCTCCATCATTCGCGAAGTATGTGTGCGTGTGTACCGAACACTAATTTATTTACTCTCCAAATTTGGACACCATACCCAATTTATTAGCAGGCCTACTATTACGTCGATTCATTATCGTCACCACTGATCATTGTGAATGTCGGCATGGCTGGGGGGTGAAAGTTTGTATGGAGCTGCGATATAACCGAGTTCCACGCGGACGGAGTCGCGGGCAGAAGCTAGTAATATATATCCAAATCCAAACTATACTTATACCCAAAATTTCAGCTCAATCGATCACCGGGAAGTGGGTCAAATTTAACTTACAAGATTTGTCCCATACTAACACGGAGTTCCTATGGCCACCTTCCAGCTCCATCATCAGATCAGCTCCACATCATCAGAATATTGCATTGTCACGCGATTTGCATATTCGTGCAAAATTTAAACTCAATCGGAAACCGGGAAGTGGATCAAATTTAACTTGCAAGATTTGTCCCATACTAACAGGGCAAGTAGAATAAAAATTGTAATAAAAATAAAAAAAATACAAAATAACAGTCCCGTAGGATAGGATCCGAAATAGTCTGATTTGACTCCGCGCGCCCGCGGCGGTCGCGCGGCGCGACCGTCGCGGGTTGTTGGCGGGGCGTGGCAGAAGCGGGGCGCGTTGCCGGCGGGGCGCAGCCTGTTTGACCGCGCTAGCGGTTTGTAGGGAAATATCACGCGGCGCGCCCGCGACGGTGCTGTGTGTTCGACCTTTAAGTCATAAGGGACTCACTTGTTTGTTTAGAGATTGGAACAGTTAAATAACTATAGTCCGACCGCTTCACTTAGTCCTCGCTTGCGCGGGTCGCGGACGGTATAACGGGCTTCGCCTCCAGCACGACGCCCGCTCCCCCGCTATACCGTCCGCGCGCAAGCAGGCGAGGACTGACCGAAGCGGTGGGACTATAGCAGTTTATCCATGTTTCATTTTAGCTTTATTTGCAACTCTAAGAATTCATAATCAATACATTTTGAACTCGTCGTGGCAAGGTTGTATCACTGTCTCATAGGGGCCCAAATCCACGGCCAGTCAAAAGTTGACCAAGCTACGCATAATCGCAGGTTAAACGATACAATACTTACCAAAGTATAAGTATATCTTTACCGCAGCAATACGCTTGGTGAACGTTGAGAATGTGAATATTAGCCCTGCCCTGCTCCATAGCAGAACCTTGTCAATTTAAAACGAAATACTTTGTTTGACGGCGCTTAAGGGGATGCCTTGATTTGAGTCGAACACGCCCCCTAGACAGAGACACGCTGATGCCTTCCGCGCACGAGATGTAACGTTCGAATCTTAGTGAAGTTTTATTTAAATTTCATAATGTGACATATTAGATGAGATAAAATACTATAGTATAAACTTGATTGTGTCGTAAAATATTGTATCGTTTGAGTAGGCTGAGTAAAAAAAGGAAAATACAGACCCAACTTTGTTTTTTTTTGTATCAAGGAAATTTTAAGCAATCACGTATCGATAAAATCAGATAAACAATCATATTTATAGTCAAGAACATACATCTGAAAATCAGACCTTATTGTTTCTTAATCTAGTCAGAACGGCGTTTCAAAGAACGCGATAATTTCCAATGCACCGCCTTAAGTGTATCTATTTAAGGCGCCGTAGGTTCATGGTTTTCTCTCCCTCTCACTGAGCATAAGCGTGAGCGAGATGGAAGTGCGTGCTCGGAAGCGCTGATATCATGTTTTTTAATTTTAATTTTTTGGCTGTTTAAATAAATAAAAAAGTAAGCACTGAGTTCTCTCAAACATGATATTGCCGATTTTTAGAAGCCATTTTAATATTTTTAGCTTATGTGCATAATT
Organism: Epinotia demarniana; assembly: GCA_945867215.1. NCBI lineage: Eukaryota > Metazoa > Arthropoda > Insecta > Lepidoptera > Tortricidae > Epinotia > Epinotia demarniana. Next base: position 9,372,099 of record OX244276.1, on the reverse strand, counting down.
TGTTACGAATATTTTAAGTGTATTTTAGACCCTTTTAGACCTATGTTTGCGATTTTTTCTATCGACCAAAAATTGCTTAGTCATGTTTGACGATATCCCTCCAGAAAAGCCTCAAGATTACTATTCGTATTTTTGGAAACCATATTATTATAAACATACCTACGCATTATATTGTTTGAAAAACTCCGTTCGCTTCACTTGCTGAACCTACGGCGCCTTAACGTATTTCATTAGAAGTTTATTACGACTGAGTAAATAAGTGCCCCAACACTTTCTTAGAGCGACGGAGAATTAGTTCTTATTGCCACTCTTCGCATAAAAATGGAAGGGTAAGAATAAAAAGGAAACAAGTGTTTGTATTTGAAATCAACATTATATACTTTATTGATATATTTAGGTATCCTTCTCTTCCAATACATCGATTACCACTAAATATATTTGGCAATATAAAAAATAAGGAATACGTTAGACTCGAGATTTACAATCATGCTACCTAATATAGATCTAGGGTACCTATTATATACATTCATTTTTACACAATTTCTAATACACGTTACCTAATTTCATTTAATTATGATAAAAACGAATGACTATAAAAAATATACATGGATATAACAAAATCTGCAATGTCTTAATCTAAAGGTGCATACGAATTTGAGCAGCCCGGGTTGAGGCACGCACGGCTCACCTATTTTGCTCTAATACCCCAGGAAAATTACGTTTTTTTCAAACATTAATTTATAACAGCGTTTTTTCCGTTTGTTTAATTTTCAAATGTTATTCTAAGATGCCTTATCCAAGAACCTACCAAAATTTTCATCGGGAAGTAAATATATAAAAATAAATGACACATCCATTATGTTTTTTGTGTGATTTATTTATTATTCTTTAAGAGCTCCTGTAAATTAACCGAAACAAAAATTAAAATATCTATTAATATTTTTCCTCTTTTTTCAGGAATTGGTTAAATATCGATTTTTTTGATGACTAATATTTGGTGGATTTTGAGTCTATGTAATTACTAAAATGATAATATATCAGTTACACACAAAAATGCTGCTGTTATGAATTATTTCCAAATTTCCATTTTTACCCATACTAATGAAAATAAAGTGCTTGGGCAATAATTCGCACACGCTCACGCGCTGTGCGCGAGCGGCGAGCCGCCTAGGCTCGCGTAATTTGGACAAGTATCAGAACGATGTAATTTGGTGAAGTAAATATGCACCACATGAATTACGATTTCTGTACAACAGTTTCATTCGCCACTTAGGCGAGTTTCTCCTATTTCTGGTAATAATCCGGTGAATTATGATAAACGCAGCCGCGGCTGTCATCGTGTCCGACGCCATTTTGAACGACGCACAATATCGGCTCGCCGCGAGCACGCTGCCTCGCCCGCACATGTTTATCTGCACCAAATTGGTTTGCGAGCAGCTCGCCGCGCGGGGCGAACATGCCTAAAGATGAGGCCCTACCGCGAAACGAAAACGAATTTCGTTCGTGTATCTCCCTCTCTTTTGCACTTAGAGCGGCAGAGACGGAGATACTCAAACGAAGTTCGTTTTCACTTCGCGGCAGCCCCTCTGAGCCGCTCAAATCATACGCAGCTTAAAGCGTGCTCCAGATTCAAGAGGTTCCCAACGGAATGCCATCACGAGCGGACTAAAAACAATTCAATTAGCTAAGTAATGCAGAGACTGCGAAATTTAAAGAAATAATTGGCTTTAGATGAAGTACCAGCGCTATACATAACACAGCACTGTGGGCTTGCTCATATATTTATCTGGAATTGTTATTGTGAAAGATTGGTTTGCAATTGCTTACTAGTCTCTGGAATAACTGGAAAATCAACTCTCGATCCGTCCGCCCGGGAATGTGGAGTCTGCATAAACCCATACAAAGAAACAAGTTTAAATAACCTAATAAGAGTGTCGCATATAAATTTGGCTTCGCCACAGGGTCAATAATTATAAGAAACTTAACATTTCGAGACCGGCTTATAAAACAATTGCAATGCGCCGTGTCGCGCGCGCATGTCAGAGCGGGTACAATGAAACGATTCGTTCGTATATCTCTATCTCTGTTGTACTTGTACATGCAAGCGACAGAGATGGAGATATTGCGAGTTTCGTGGTAGCACCGCAGAACGCATGGAGATCCATAGCGATTGGCAAGCGTGCGCGTGAATCGCCTGTGCGTAAACTCGGTTCGAGTTCCAACTAAACTTTGCGTTACATTTTTATATTCAGGTCCCGAATTTATAAACATATATTGCGATCCGCCATCGATCATGATATCAACAACAGCGCGACCACTATAATGAGCATGTACCTAATTTACTTTTAGTCTTATTATTTGAAAGCTTTGTTTATAAATTGTAGGCTATTAAACGTAGGTACTTATTAAATTGTTCAAGTTGGTCAAAGCGAGAATTCATCGATTTATTAAACATTGGATGCACATTTTAACTATCTGTATTGGACATGAACTATGATCTATATAAATAAGTTTATAATTAATGGGTGAAAATTAATCGATAATCTTATCACAATGCTATTTTAGTTTCGAGATAATTACAATTATTTAAGGCTTTAAGACAGCTACTTTTATTTCAATGATAGATATTCATTTTAAATTATTATTTAAGACATGTAGAATGCATGGAAATTTAGCGATTGGAGGTGATTTTCGTAACACTATCTCGCGTGTAGCATATTATAATTAAAGTAAACTTTACTAAATACTTCTTACCCCTTATAAAAGTTTTAATATTATCTTATTACCGAACGAGACTGGAAATGTACTTCAGTAAAATAAATCTCAAAAAGCATAAAAAATAATTGAATTTTTAATCTTTCTTAGCACTCCTCACTCTTCATATTCGTGGAGCTTTTTATAAAAAAAAAAAATTACTTCGGTTTTTTTTCGAGTTCAATTTTGTTAGTTGTTCTTACTCAGAATCGTAGATACTAACGGTCTGTGAACAAGAAAAAACTATTCAGATTCTACTATGTCGTTTTTTATTACGCCAAGTCTCTATCCAAAAAAAAGTGGTAAAACACTAAACTTGACGTGAGCATCACCAGGTTTAAAGGTATGGTTTTAGTAAGTTTACATACTGTAGTTATCTCGGTCATAGCACTCTTAAATCCATTCGCGTAAACTACACTGTTTTGGTATAAATTAGGTGATTTATTTACTTGATTTTGAATTTTATGTTAGAATATTTATACACATACATAGATTCACGCTTTTATTCCCAAAAGGGGTAGACACAGTACAAACGACAGCACTGTTAACTGACCATCCTGTGTTTATATAGAACCTTATTACAATGCACTTAAATGTTGTCGATAGTACATGAAACTAATGTTCCAGTGCCACTTTTAGCATAAATTTATTTTTAATACTAAACTAGCTATTCCCTTACAGTAAACAGTATCTTAAACAATTAACTTTATACAATAGCAATTTAGTAAAAACGAGTGTATTGATTGAGCAATGAATCGATTTTAGAAATTTGTAAATTGGATGCCGAAATTTATTTCGCTAGCATAAGCTGTTTCCCGCCTGTGTCCTAAAAGAGCCCGAGGTCAACTTTAGCAGCTAATCGGAAGATTTGGCGTGGGCACTACTTTTACCAGAAGGAAAACTGGACCTTATTGGATTTAGACCGGTTTCCGCACAATGTTTTCCTTTACCGAAAATCCTTTACCGATATTTCGTCTTTTTGAAAAAAAGCTGGCTTTCGAACCCAGGACCTCCAGAATAGAAAATCTGCCTTACCTCTCGGCTACAATTGATCTGTTTCTGTATGTTGCGGTTATATATTTCTTGTCTTTGAAATAATCGTTATTATTCCTACGTTTAGATACCAATTAATTACTTATCTAGTTATATAGTAGTACCTCAAATATAAGTTACAACGATGTACCTGCGCAGAAAGCAGTTTAACCAATCATAAGGCGTTTGCGCGGGTAAAATCTTCAACGCCCATTGGCCAACATACTGCGCGCGACGCCGGCAGCTCCGGCGCCCGCCATTTTGTCTGGACGCCATGAGCGGGAAAGTACGAGTTCACATGTCATTGCATATTGTACCTTACGAATAGTGCAACAAGGTCTTTATTGAAATAGCCATACATTCGATTTCATTCGGTACACTTGTAACCACTCGTCGGCGTGGACGAAGATTGCCGATGTAACTTATATTTACGTCACACCTGGCCATAATGCGAGTTTTACTGCACGCTGCGCGTACGGGAAAACTCGCATTGTGGCCAGATGAAGACGTAAAATTTTGTACTCAACACGGGCGGGAATTCGTAAAGCCCCAGAGCGCATATTTATGGCCCTCACCTTCGGTTCGGGCCACAAACACCTGCGATCTGGGGCATTCACGAATTCACCGCCCTAGTTACGTAATGTACTATTGTAGCACTACTGTACTAATATTAAAAAGTATACATTTGTAAGTCCGATTTCAAAAGATCCTTCATCTGTGTATAGGTGGAATTGAGGATGAATATTTCATTTCCCGGCGGTTTACCTTTCTTTGCAATACGCGGGCGAACCCGCGCGGGCAGCTAGTTTACAATAAAATAAGTGAAATAATTTACAATAGAACAATACATCATTTATCGTTAAATTAAAACATAAATACTTAGGTAAATATTTACATTTGAATTGGAAGTGGGGAATCAAACTAACAGTGTAATTTACGCTACCCACACTAACATGACCTAATGTAAAGTGGCGTTATACTTGAGATTATTTGAGTTTGCCATCTAGTGCATTTAAAAAGGATTCAAATTAAAACGATTTTTTTTAAAGTCGGTCACATGAAATAATTTCGAATATACCTAACATTACATTTAACATTCTAAGCTTACTGTCACGATCTCGAATAAATGGGAATGAATTCATTTCATTTAGCTAAAAATGGAAATGAAACGACACGCAAACGTCGATAGATGTCGCTAGAACTATGAAATATTGATTGATCCTGCTTTCGACTTAAACTTGAAATTATTTTATAAACAGTCTACCAAATTAAATAATCAAAACTATACTTGTTATAATGTATATTTATTTTTAAAACAGCTTTTTATCATCCTCGTAGCGTTATTCCCGGTAATGCCCCTAAAGGCGCCCGGGGTCCGCTTTGACACCTCAAAAATACGAGTAAGCTTTTAAAATAGCTTTTCGTATTGTAATTGTATATGCTACCATATAGTTTTATGGCATCCCATGGTAAACTAGAGTATAAGCCACATATAAAAAAATAAGGGTAAATGGAATGTTTTCAATTTTTATCAGCTATACAATATTGCAGCTGAACTGAACTACACGTTACTAACCAGTATAGTAATTTTTTGGTGCTCACAGAGGTATTATATACAAATGAAATGCGCAAAACATCAATTAAACTTAATATATAAACGCAACTTCATAAGCGAAATGCCAGATAATTTTTCTATCTATCCCTCTCCATTGTACCGGTTTTAAAACCAACTGATGACGTCATGGTCAAGAAAAAATTTAAATCGAAGTCAATATAGGCCTGCAGCATACGTTAGGTTCCAGGATTAGGGCGCCTTAAAACATGATTCGATGTCAACGCTGCAATACAACAATTAGCGGTAAGTGCCACTTTCGGATGCCCTAATCCCAATAATACACCTGCCCGGCTAGCACGTTAGATTTTATGGCCACGTTTTACGGCCTAAATGGCCCAAAACGTCACGTAACATGACCATAAGGGAACCTAAGGCCGGCCCTAGACCTACAATAACTTTGCACAAAATTTTGTGGCGCAATATAATGGACTAAAAAATATTATGCAATACTGCTCCTAGACGGTACAATAAAAAAGATGGCGCAATAAACTGTCTATCAAACTTTTGTTCAATAATTGCGCAATCTCCAATACTAACCCTAAACGGTCAAAAAAATTGCACAATTCGTAATTTTGTGCAATTCAATTGATCGTTTAGGGCCGGCATAAAACCTATCATGCTGGTTGCCTTGACGTGTGTGTCAAGCCTACAACGACAAAGGATAAAACAATTAACTTACTAGCGACATCTACCGAACTCTGCAGTTCCAACGAGCTCCTCCGTCACAGTCTTGTTATCCGAACGTTAAGGGATAATGTGGTTTATACATGGGGCGCTAGAGTTCAGTTTGGCGAGCGCGCCTAGCCGGTGTGGAGTCGCCGTCAGAGCGCGCCTCATTTGATCGCGCGAGCTTCCGGCAGGAACGCGTCCCAGTAGCGGATAGCCTGCAAATGCCATTGTAAATTAGTATGAGTAATTTAATTACGTTCGGGGCCCCAATACATACAACTAGCTTCCGCCCGCGACTTAGTGTGCGCGGACCCGGGATAAAAACTATTCTATATTAAAATATAGAATAGTTTTTATCCCGGAAAAATATCGGTTTTTATCGCGCAATCCAGGCTTTAAACTATGTTTCTTTGGCTGTTTTGTCTCTCTTGGCTCGACTTACAGAAGACCACAGTCATAATAGATTTAGATTTATTTATTTCGAGATAAAAATTACAATATAGATTCGCATACAATGTCAAAATTATAAGAATCCTTATCACGATCGTCAATAATAAGAAACAATAATTAAATAATATTCAAAACGTCCATACAGAAAGTGGAAATAGTATCTCCGATTACGGATTGTCATTTAACAACTAGTGTATAATTAATTTTAAAGTTACTGTTACACTAGAAATAGCATCAGATTAGGTATCAATAAATTTTAATAATGACTTAAAACATCATTTCCATGAACTCGTGAACAGTTACAACGCTTCCACTCGGTCAGCGGCGCTAGCACAACTGACTCCGCGCCGCGACGCGAGTCGAGAAAGATCTACACTCTTCTTTCCAATTTACACGGTACCAGTGAGACGGTAGACGCTCAGGCGCGCGCGGAATGCACATCGTACCTATAAACCTTATGCATTCGTTGCAGTAAATGGAGGAAGCGCTCCAGATCTGCTAAAAAAAGACCGGGTTGTACTCCGGGAGTGCCGGCAGAAGTGAAAACTTAATGACATTGTAACAGCTTTTCGATCAGGTCACGTGTCAGTCTTACGAATTTTCAATCTGTCGAATCTTACGGTCACGTGACCTGTTGCGAATTTAACATTTTTTCCCCATCATAAAAGTGCACAGCGCCGCTAAAGAAGTATTCCCTTAAAAAAAAACACAAAGTCACATCACACCTACACATGTGCAAGTTGCGGAAAATTTACAAAAATATGAGAAACTCCTCGGAATTACCATTTTAGGAAATTCCTTATTTCGCAGTGGATATTTCAAAATACGGGAAAGTTTCCATCGGCACATCAGTATGTGTATACTGCTGTGCCGATGGAAAATTTCCCTAATTTGCAGAGGTGTGTACCTGTGCCTGGTGCTTCATGTGTTCCTCGAGGTACCGCAGCAGCGTGGCGCGCAGCTCCAGCACGCGCACCTCGTCCCAGCGCTCCACCTCCTTCTTGATCACGCGCGAGATCTGGTCAAACTCCTGCTGGCCGCGCTCCACTTTCGATTCCCACTGGAAATATTGTATTTTTCTCAAACAGGCAATTGACGATTCTGTTCTTCATAATGGGCTTCGAAGTGTCACGTTTCGGGCGCAGCGAGACGAGACCCGTAATGGCATTTCATACCATAATTTGAGGCTTAACTTAACTATTTACTTGTAAATCGCTTCGTGTATTTGAGCCATAAGCCGGCAAGATGGTCTTTTTAATTTCCATTCTACAATTTGTGGCACAGGCAGGATCACGGCGTTCAGCCATGAAAATTAAAGTTTGATTTCTTGGATTAAAGTTTGTTTTATTTCATTGCATGTTTGAGAAAAGCACTATACATACCTCAGCCTGAAAAAGGGTTGCCAGCCTCGTAACTATCCGATCTCGCTACGCTCGGCCGGCAACCCCTTACTTTCCGACCTCTGTAGTAATCTACTATTTATTTATTATGCAATCGTTATATAATGTATGCTTTTTCAGCCGAGTGGCACGTTTAGGCCAGGAAGCTTGCTGAGTGGCCTAATTAAGGTACGAGACTTAAAAAGCGAATTATAACTATTGTATACAAAACTTTTTCTACGAGTCAACTGAACTAATTAAACAAACTTGGTATCTATTGAAAATGTAAGTCCTGCTGAAACGAAGTGCAGCCAACGGCTTGTTCTTTTTTGGTTGTTGATGTCTTTCACTCATGGACGTACACTAATCTGGACTGAGTACTAAGTTTTATTAGTCAATCAAAATTGAACCATATTACCGACCAAGGTAGGTACACAATTGTATGATAAAAGACTACTAGAGAAAGCGTTCCGAGCGAGAGCAACCAACCCGAGGATGGTGTCCCACTCGCACGAGTTGCCAATGTAAAAATAATAATGATATAGTGGTATTAACAGGTATTAAATTATACTGAAAAAAAAAATACCTGCTAATAATTACGAGCCGACATTATATAGGAGATGTTACTTTATACCTAAGTTTTAATTTACTTATTAAAACATGGTAACGCATTAAATATTGAGGTAATCAAGTGGTAATTTTAAATATCGACTTGTATCCCCAACGTTGACATCTATTTTTCAAATATTGTCATTGGACTCTTGTTGCCTTGTTTTAGTAAAAAATGGTGAAAATATGTTGTATAAAGGGATGTAAAAGCGAAAGCTTTAATAATTGTGGAATATCATTTCATAGGTAAGGAACATTTTGCTTTATTTTACGATAAAACGACAAAACCATATGCCAAACTTATTAGGGTGACTATGATTTGGGCCGGTGTGAGAATGCAATGTCGTAGATAAGTCGGCAGAGCAATTATGTTAAATTATTTCATTTAATATTTTAAAAATGTACTATCCATACTTCCATATTCTTCTATACTGTGTTCATACTAATGTTATAAATGGGAAAGTGTGTGTGTTTGTTTGTTTGTCCGTCTTTCATGGCAAAACGAAGCGACGAAACATTTAGTAAAAATGTCATCATCATCGTCCTCCTCCCCTACCGTTATTCTCGGTAATCCCAGTTGTGCCCTAAACGAGACCGAAGTCCGCTAAGTGTCAAACGGACGTTAGTAAACATGTATTTATGTTTAAATAAAATATATATGTAGGAACATGATGTTTTTATTAAGAGTTTATTCGTGAGTTTTATTTATTTGTAATACAAGAATAATTTATTTGGACTGTATTACTTGCCAAAGCGAACGGTTCTGCACCACGCGCATCCAGAGGATTCCCGGCACGTTTACCAGTTCATCACTCTCTAAACAAGAATTTTTATAAATCCTAATATCCGCATAGGTACTTGGTCACCCTAATTAGAACGAGATGCAATTCTCTAGTATGACTTCTCTGTCGGCTACGCTTTTTTAATCGCAGTACTCAGTCCAGATTAGTGTACGTCCATGCTTTCACTTTTCTTCTGTACTCATGACGGCGCCACGTGATTGGTCGAATTTATTTTAGTTGTCTAAACAGGTGTAAAATGTTGAGTTGGGACCTCCATAGTAAAAAGTATGTGATTTTAGTTTGGTGTACGAAGACTTAACTCAAACATTAATTGCGACGAGTATGTATGTCAAACATTAATTGCGACGAGTATGTATGTGTTGCTGGGGAAAGGGACCTTATAGATTCTTGCACTCGTGCTTTCGTAAATTTATCTGTAACAAACAATGCCAGAAAAAACGGCAGAAACATGCAGTTCACGCAGGCGGACTGTAAATTAAACTATTTATTACAGAATTAGCTGCTCTCATATAAAATCATTACATAAATACAATACCTTTGAATGGTTTTTCTCCGAATGTATTTATTTTACTTGTGGGTGAACTGTGGCAGTGAGTATATTAGTATTCTATCTTGCTGTTGACTCGATGAAATCTTCCTAGCTTCAAATAGTTCTGCTTTTAATACTACATTCTGAATTCGAAATGATCAAAGTAGCCCCATTTTTTCCTAAAGTAACCCCATACCACGGTACTTGCGCTTTTATACATTAAAATAACAACCACTGACATCCTTAGACTGACTTCACATTTACGAGCGAAGCCGAATAGTCTTAAAAAAATTAACGACTTAAGTAAGATTTTTTCCATTGCAATTGACAACATTTCATTTTTTGGTGCATTATATGATTTAGTTCGATAGAAAATGAAATTTTAAGGCATACTTGTTTTTTTATTTCTCCCTAATTGTTTATTTTCATCCAAATATATCAAAATTAAAACTAGTGAATTCCAATAGGTCGTAAGTAAAATATGACGTCATTATCATGTCTCTCTGTGGCACCTGTAGGCATCTTTCACTAACAGACGTAGGAATGACGTCACGCACGGGGTAGACCGCGTTTTACAGATTTTTGTGATTTTCTCGAAAACGCGTAAGAATAAAAATGGGAAAACCACTTTATTACGTTCAGATAACATAATTACCGAAACTTTTTCGATTTAGGCATCATTACATATTTTGAAATGTTGTCAATTAATAAAATAAAAATGTATAATTAATTCCATGTCGCTGGAAGCATATAATCTTTCGTATAATAACAGTAGTCTTAGACCATAATGAATAGACCGACAGGCGTTCTCCTAGCTCTTACACATACATCTATGATCTCCTGCGAAGACTGTTCGATCTTCTCAGGCCGGTTGGCCAGCTCGGCCTTAGCCTTGTTTTCTCTCCGCTTCGTGAGCTGCATCTGCGCGTGCTGCCAGTTCTGGAACACCTGGAAAAACAGCCTTTTTTGGAAAAAAAGCCAAGCTGACGCGACGTGCATTGCGTGATGTTAGACAATGGAAGATTGAATCGACATAAGTCAATTAAGACTTTAATGGTCAAGACACGTTCACGGAATTAAAACATTTAGGCAAAATAAACAGCAACACCAAACATTGAAGTCTGTAATAATTATGTCTGTTACTACAATCTGTTATATAAAATCGAAAAATCAGAACGGGATAAAACACGAAGGAACGAGCGAGATAGCGCCTTACAAAAACACGATCTCTGGCTTCACGTTTCTCAAAAGCAACGCAAGTAACACGAGATACAAATTTAAGAATAAATTTTCTGTATATTACCTTAGAAAAAGGCTCCCAGTTTTGTTGCGTATTTTTTCTACAATTACGTAATGCAATCTCGATATCATTGACAGTTTGAATTGAACCGTCAGCCATCCGCTTCGCCGTGTTTTTGATGTTTTTAAATACAATTGTGATAAAATACACACATAAAATTCATTCACGCGGGTGGAGCCGCGGGCACGTCAAGTTGAAAACATTTCGAATTTGCTGATTTAGGGCCGATTTTTCAATCTCTAGATAAATTTATCCGACAGTTAAAATTATCACCATCTTTTTCTTAAGTCATATGAAAGAAAAGGACATACACTAACATTTATCTGACAGATAGTTTTATCTGGGAATTAAAAAATCGGCCCATAGGGAAACAATTATAAAGAAACTTATAAACTAAGGTTGTTCTTTATCTACTTCCGCGTAACGTCCATGCAAAAACTTGCAAACACTCAATCTAGCATCCTACGAGATTCCGTATAAACGGTAGATAGTGATATACAGTTAATGTTACCTTGACCCGTTCATGGAACACGTCCTTGATGGCCTGTATGAGCCCGAGGTAGTCTTTGATGTGCTCCGTCAACACGTAGAAGTCCGTGTTCGACTGCTCCACTCTTAATTGCTCTATCTGGAGATTACACGACAAGTTTTAGGGAAATTCAACTATTTTTGTTGCTTGGTTCCATGGTTAGAAACACTTAAGGTGTATGTAATTTTTTCTAGTATTTAGTACTCTAAACCGAGAGTAAGAGATTGAAGTTCGAGTCCAAAATGTCCTAATATGTTCTGTATCTGGAACAACTGATGCCGAACATAATTGGCGAAATCAAGGCAACAAGATTTCGGTGGCTCGGAGGTTTCGGAGGATGGGGGAGGATCGTGCAGTGAAGAGAGCGTATGTGGGTCGGTCCAATGGAAAACGCCCGGTGGGCCGGCCCAGGTACCGCTGGAGTGACGAAGCCCTCAAAGATCTGATCACGCTTGGGGCATCCAACTAGCGGAAGGTGGCGCAGAATAGGGAAGAGTGGCGTTCTCTTGTGTCAGAGGGTAAGATCCTCTTTGGGTCATCGAGCCAGCGTAAGTAAGTACTACGGTGACCGCAATAAGGCAGACGACAGCCGGCCGCATTCGGTGACCGACGACCGCAGTCCGGACTAACGTGAAAACGACAGTCGTTCGTCGAAGTAGTTTGATAAGTACGGCGACCACATTAAGCCTCTTACAAAATGTGCGCGTGCGCCGAGCTCGCGCCGCTCGCCCGCGAGTGACTCGCAGGCACGCTTCCACTGTAGAGTAGTGCACACATACCTTCTCGTGCAGGTCCGCGAGGTGTGAGAGAGCGCGCGAGAGCGGCGCGTGCGGGTCGGCGCCGGACAGCGAGGCGGCGGCGCGCGCCGAGTCATGTGCGCGTGCGCCGAGCTCGCGCCGCTCGCCCGCGAGTGACTCGCAGGCACGCTTCCACAGTAGAGTAGTGCACACATACCTTCTCGTGCAGGTCCGCGAGGTGTGAGAGAGCGCGCGAGAGCGGCGCGTGCGGGTCGGCGCCGGACAGCGAGGCGGCGGCGCGCGCCGAGTCATGTGCGCGTGCGCCGAGCTCGCGCCGCTCGCCCGCGAGTGACTCGCAGGCACGCTTCCACTGTAGAGTAGTGCACACATACCTTCTCGTGCAGGTCCGCGAGGTGTGAGAGAGCGCGCGAGAGCGGCGCGTGCGGGTCGGCGCCGGACAGCGAGGCGGCGGCGCGCGCCGAGTCATGTGCGCGTGCGCCGAGCTCGCGCCGCTCGCCCGCGAGTGACTCGCAGGCACGCTTCCACTGTAGAGTAGTGCACACATACCTTCTCGTGCAGGTCCGCGAGGTGTGAGAGAGCGCGCGAGAGCGGCGCGTGCGGGTCGGCGCCGGACAGCGAGGCGGCGGCGCGCGCCGAGTCATGTGCGCGTGCGCCGAGCTCGCGCCGCTCGCCCGCGAGTGACTCGCAGGCACGCTTCCACTGTAGAGTAGTGCACACATACCTTCTCGTGCAGGTCCGCGAGGTGTGAGAGAGCGCGCGAGAGCGGCGCGTGCGGGTCGGCGCCGGACAGCGAGGCGGCGGCGCGCGCCGAGTCATGTGCGCGTGCGCCGAGCTCGCGCCGCTCGCCCGCGAGTGACTCGCAGGCACGCTTCCACTGTAGAGTAGTGCACACATACCTTCTCGTGCAGGTCCGCGAGGTGTGAGAGAGCGCGCGAGAGCGGCGCGTGCGGGTCGGCGCCGGACAGCGAGGCGGCGGCGCGCGCCGAGTCATGTGCGCGTGCGCCGAGCTCGCGCCGCTCGCCCGCGAGTGACTCGCAGGCACGCTTCCACTGTAGAGTAGTGCACACATACCTTCTCGTGCAGGTCCGCGAGGTGTGAGAGAGCGCGCGAGAGCGGCGCGTGCGGGTCGGCGCCGGACAGCGAGGCGGCGGCGCGCGCCGAGTCATGTGCGCGTGCGCCGAGCTCGCGCCGCTCGCCCGCGAGTGACTCGCAGGCACGCTTCCACTGTAGAGTAGTGCACACATACCTTCTCGTGCAGGTCCGCGAGGTGTGAGAGAGCGCGCGAGAGCGGCGCGTGCGGGTCGGCGCCGGACAGCGAGGCGGCGGCGCGCGCCGAGTCATGTGCGCGTGCGCCGAGCTCGCGCCGCTCGCCCGCGAGTGACTCGCAGGCACGCTTCCACTGTAGAGTAGTGCACACATACCTTCTCGTGCAGGTCCGCGAGGTGTGAGAGAGCGCGCGAGAGCGGCGCGTGCGGGTCGGCGCCGGACAGCGAGGCGGCGGCGCGCGCCGAGTCATGTGCGCGTGCGCCGAGCTCGCGCCGCTCGCCCGCGAGTGACTCGCAGGCACGCTTCCACTGTAGAGTAGTGCACACATACCTTCTCGTGCAGGTCCGCGAGGTGTGAGAGAGCGCGCGAGAGCGGCGCGTGCGGGTCGGCGCCGGACAGCGAGGCGGCGGCGCGCGCCGAGTCATGTGCGCGTGCGCCGAGCTCGCGCCGCTCGCCCGCGAGTGACTCGCAGGCACGCTTCCACTGTAGAGTAGTGCACACATACCTTCTCGTGCAGGTCCGCGAGGTGTGAGAGAGCGCGCGAGAGCGGCGCGTGCGGGTCGGCGCCGGACAGCGAGGCGGCGGCGCGCGCCGAGTCATGTGCGCGTGCGCCGAGCTCGCGCCGCTCGCCCGCGAGTGACTCGCAGGCACGCTTCCACTGTAGAGTAGTGCACACATACCTTCTCGTGCAGGTCCGCGAGGTGTGAGAGAGCGCGCGAGAGCGGCGCGTGCGGGTCGGCGCCGGACAGCGAGGCGGCGGCGCGCGCCGAGTCATGTGCGCGTGCGCCGAGCTCGCGCCGCTCGCCCGCGAGTGACTCGCAGGCACGCTTCCACTGTAGAGTAGTGCACACATACCTTCTCGTGCAGGTCCGCGAGGTGTGAGAGAGCGCGCGAGAGCGGCGCGTGCGGGTCGGCGCCGGACAGCGAGGCGGCGGCGCGCGCCGAGTCATGTGCGCGTGCGCCGAGCTCGCGCCGCTCGCCCGCGAGTGCCTCGCAGGCACGCTTCCACTGTAGAGTAGTGCACACATACCTTCTCGTGCAGGTCCGCGAGGTGTGAGAGAGCGCGCGAGAGCGGCGCGTGCGGGTCGGCGCCGGACAGCGAGGCGGCGGCGCGCGCCGAGTCATGTGCGCGTGCGCCGAGCTCGCGCCGCTCGCCCGCGAGTGACTCGCAGGCACGCTTCCACTGTAGAGTAGTGCACACATACCTTCTCGTGCAGGTCCGCGAGGTGTGAGAGAGCGCGCGAGAGCGGCGCGTGCGGGTCGGCGCCGGACAGCGAGGCGGCGGCGCGCGCCGAGTCATGTGCGCGTGCGCCGAGCTCGCGCCGCTCGCCCGCGAGTGACTCGCAGGCACGCTTCCACTGTAGAGTAGTGCACACATACCTTCTCGTGCAGGTCCGCGAGGTGTGAGAGAGCGCGCGAGAGCGGCGCGTGCGGGTCGGCGCCGGACAGCGAGGCGGCGGCGCGCGCCGAGTCATGTGCGCGTGCGCCGAGCTCGCGCCGCTCGCCCGCGAGTGACTCGCAGGCACGCTTCCACTGTAGAGTAGTGCACACATACCTTCTCGTGCAGGTCCGCGAGGTGTGAGAGAGCGCGCGAGAGCGGCGCGTGCGGGTCGGCGCCGGACAGCGAGGCGGCGGCGCGCGCCGAGTCATGTGCGCGTGCGCCGAGCTCGCGCCGCTCGCCCGCGAGTGACTCGCAGGCACGCTTCCACTGTAGAGTAGTGCACACATACCTTCTCGTGCAGGTCCGCGAGGTGTGAGAGAGCGCGCGAGAGCGGCGCGTGCGGGTCGGCGCCGGACAGCGAGGCGGCGGCGCGCGCCGAGTCATGTGCGCGTGCGCCGAGCTCGCGCCGCTCGCCCGCGAGTGACTCGCAGGCACGCTTCCACTGTAGAGTAGTGCACACATACCTTCTCGTGCAGGTCCGCGAGGTGTGAGAGAGCGCGCGAGAGCGGCGCGTGCGGGTCGGCGCCGGACAGCGAGGCGGCGGCGCGCGCCGAGTCATGTGCGCGTGCGCCGAGCTCGCGCCGCTCGCCCGCGAGTGACTCGCAGGCACGCTTCCACTGTAGAGTAGTGCACACATACCTTCTCGTGCAGGTCCGCGAGGTGTGAGAGAGCGCGCGAGAGCGGCGCGTGCGGGTCGGCGCCGGACAGCGAGGCGGCGGCGCGCGCCGAGTCATGTGCGCGTGCGCCGAGCTCGCGCCGCTCGCCCGCGAGTGACTCGCAGGCACGCTTCCACTGTAGAGTAGTGCACACATACCTTCTCGTGCAGGTCCGCGAGGTGTGAGAGAGCGCGCGAGAGCGGCGCGTGCGGGTCGGCGCCGGACAGCGAGGCGGCGGCGCGCGCCGAGTCATGTGCGCGTGCGCCGAGCTCGCGCCGCTCGCCCGCGAGTGACTCGCAGGCACGCTTCTACTGTAGAGTAGTGCACACATACCTTCTCGTGCAGGTCCGCGAGGTGTGAGAGAGCGCGCGAGAGCGGCGCGTGCGGGTCGGCGCCGGACAGCGAGGCGGCGGCGCGCGCCGAGTCATGTGCGCGTGCGCCGAGCTCGCGCCGCTCGCCCGCGAGTGACTCGCAGGCGCCACATAGCCGACGTAAGCACGCTTCTAGCCCTTCGATGCGCCCGGCGCGTTCCTCGAACCACTGCCGACAAACAATAGGCACTTCTACACTTAAGCAACACACACTACACATAATATTCACTATGAAAGTGCGTCCATTGACGCACATCCGCGGCGCGCCGAATCGAATCGACCGGCCGCATCGCTCGTCAGGCGAATTTCTGCACCGACGCGTTTCGACTCGACTCGGCGCGCCTCAGTCGACGCGGGGTGGCGGATGAGAGCAGGCGCATAATTTATGACTTTTGTTTGCTTGTTCCGAAAGATGTGAAAATGAATGAAGAACCGTTGATAGCACTAGCTCAGAAATACCCAGAACTGTATGATCTTGAAGATGCCCGGTATCATGACGAGCAGCGCAGAATGAATGTGTGGGAAGAAATATCGGGAATAATTGAACAAACCCGTAAGTAACATACAAACAATTTTTTTTTACAATCTATAATCTATAAGCCACAAGCAAGACCTCAGAACCTTGCGACTGACTTCGATTCGCTTCGATTCCGCTGTGATAAACGCACACGGAACAAATGCGACTCGATTGAACGCGGCTCGACTCGACGCGATTCGCCAGTAGTCGACGCCAGCGTTACCTACTTGAGATTATTTGAGTCAGCCGAATTGCTTTAAAGTAGTCCATTCAAAAAGCAACTCTACAGTATCACGAAGAAGATTGAGATTTCAATGTTTTTCATAAAAATCGTCGGCCACATTCAATAATCTCCACCATAAGTGCAAGGTCACGTGGGCGCGACGCATCTTGCGTGCGCGATAATAAGCAAACAAATAACATGTATCATTACTGAATTTTTATACTTGCCGAGTAATGTTTGAATTAAGAGTTCGTACTGCAAACTAGAATCACATACCTTTTTATATGGAGCTCCCAACTCAACTTTTTATGGAACTAAGCGATTATTATACAACTAAGCGATCTCTCCCAGACAAAATTTGGGTATTGAAGAAAGTGTGTTTGTAAAATATAGCTGGGAGCTCGGTAAGAGCAAATATAGACACGGCTGTTCCAATCTTTTTTTCGTAGCCATTCGCCTATTTCCGACCCCCCAATAATAACTTCGTTGTGGATAAAAAAGCCTGAATTTTCAGTACCCAAGCAGGCATTGTATAAACACGGCATATTTCACATTTCATTCAATTTGAACCAGTAGTGTAACTAGTCAAAGCTTTTGGCATTGACCGACTGACTGACTGACCGATCATCAAAAGTCTAAGGCACTTCTAGCAGACATAGAAGCTTTAAATTTAGAATATATTTAGTGTTTAGTGTATAAATCAAGGTAAAACTAAAACATTTTGCAATTTCGGTCCAGTTTTCTAGATAATCCAATATAAATAATTTTGTAATCCCATATAAATATATAGGATTACAAAGTTACATTTGCAGTGAATGGGACAAAAACGGAAAAAGCAAGAATAGGGCTGCATTCATAATTTGTATGTATTGATAACACAATAACTTACAAAAAGAAGTGAGACACCATAAAAAAACATTCCATGTATAAAAGGCCCAGTCTTGAAACTCATCCACCGTAAAAAGTTGAGATATTTGGTAGTACCAAGTCTCAGGCATTCTTATTATTCTTTATTTGCTAGCTAAATAAAATTATGTGACTTGGAATTCACACAATACTACATAGTTTTAGGTATGCAAAAAACCATAAATGCATTAGTTTCTTTATGGTATATTTCTATACAATACAAGCGTGAAAACGGAAGTTAAATTTCTTTTCTATTCTCATTGACCATGTTTTTTTACAGGTTTTTTTTGTTTTTTATATTATTAATATTATTATAACTATACCTAAATCGACCCGGGTATGTCCTAAAACTACGACCAAGACCACCGGGGATGGGCAGCAGCATCCCTGGAGTGCGGTGGAAATACTGCGATCGCCAACCCGCATGCCAAGCGTGGCGATTATGGCATTTACCCCCCATGATAGGTACAAAAAAACCACGGCCCCGAGGTTCCGGCGACCCCCGGTACCCTGGTTGTGGTAGCGGCCAGGGCACCAGCGGGGTCAGGGGTGCGAAGAATCTCCGGCGAAGATCCGGCTACCACCACCGACGACCCCTGGCCCTGGCAACTTATAACACGCGCACACTGCGGACCGACGAAAGGATAGCGGAACTGGAGGAAGGATTGAGCAAGTTGCGCTGGGATGTCATAGGGTTATCTGAAGTCCGAAGAGAGGGGGAGGACACGATAACCCTCAAATCCGGCAACTTGCTCTATTTCCGGGAGGGCGACCAACAGTCCCAGGGAGGTGTCGGGTTCCTCGTCCACAAGTCCCTCGTAAATAACGTGGTGAAGATCGAGAGTGTGTCGACTAGGGTGGCGTACCTAATACTCAGAGTATCCACCAGGTACTCATTGAAGGTCATTCAGGTTTACGCACCGACCTCGGCACACTCCGACGAAGAGGTGGAGGCTATGTATGAAGATATATCGAAGGCCATGCATAGTTCCAAAACCTACTTCACCGTTATTATGGGGGACTTCAACGCAAAACTGGGCAAGGAAGATGGTGAGGAGCTGAGAGTGGGGCAATTTGGAGTTGGAAGTCGGAACCACCGAGGCCAACTACTGGCTGGCTTCTTGGAGAAGGAGGGACTGAGGGACATGATGAATTCCTTCTTCAAGAAACGCGAGCACAGAAAGTGGACCTGGATGAGTCCCGACGGTGCAACTAAAAACGAGATTGACTTCATCATGTCGACGAGGAAGCATATATTCAACGATGTCTCTGTGATCAATACGGTCAAAACCGGGAGCGATCACCGTCTGGTAAGAGGCACATTGAATATATGCGTCAAGCAAGAGCGCTCTCGATTGATGAAGTCTACGCTCCGTCCAGCATCAATCCAAATTCAAAACCCCAAGAGCTTCCAGCTGGAACTCCAAAACCGTTTTGATTGCCTAGGCGGCGATGTGGACGAATTGAACGACGGGTTTGTGGAAGCTGTCCGTGTCACTGGGTCTAAGTTCTTCAAGGCCCAAGGCACTAACGGAACTAAAAGGCTATCTAGCTCCACTCAGAAGCTCATGAAGGAAAGGAGTGAAATGATTCTACAGTCTTCAGCCGACGCGACCTTATACCGGCAGCTCAATAAACAGATCTCCAAGTCCCTTACCCGCGATCTGCGCCAATTCAATACAAATCGTATTGAAGAGGCCATCCAGCGTAATAAGGGCTCTAAAGTATTCTCGAGAGATCTGTCTATAGGGCAGAGCCAGCTCGCGAAGTTAAAAACTGAAGATGGTAGAATCGTTTCCTCTAAACCTGAGATTCTGGGTGAGATAGAGTGCTTTTACGGACAGCTATACACATCAACGCGCAGACCCGAAGTTAGTCAGGCGGAAGACCCTAGGGCTAGACTAACCCGACACTATACCGACGACATCCCGGACATCAGCCTGTACGAGATTGTTATGGCTCTTAAACAGCTCAAGAACAACAAATCACCCGGTGAAGACGGAATAACAGCCGAACTTCTGAAGGCGGGTGGAAAACCGGTCCTTACGGCCCTTCAGAAGTTGTTCGATTCCGTCTTACTGGAAGGGAGAACTCCAAAGGCATGGAACAGAGGTGTGGTGGTGCTGTTCTTCAAAAAGGGTGACAACACTCTGCTGAAGAACTACAGACCCATCTCACTTCTGAGCCATGTCTATAAGCTGTTTTCGAGGGTCATTACAAACGGTCTCGTACGCAGGCTAGATGACTTCCAGCCTCCCGAACAAGCCGGTTTCCGAAGAGGCTTTAGTACCGTAGACCACATCCACACGCTTCGTCAGGTTATACAGAAGACCGAGGAGTATAACCTGCCTCTCTGCTTAGCGTTCGTGGACTACGAAAAAGCCTTCGATTCGATTGAAACCTGGGCTGTACTACAGTCTCTCCAGCGGTGCCAAGTTGACTATCGCTATATCGAAGTGCTGAAGTGTTTGTACGAGAACGCCACTATGTCAGTCCGACTCCAGGACCAGAACTCGAAACCTATTCCGTTGCAGCGGGGAGTCAGGCAAGGAGATGTTATTTCTTCAAAACTGTTCACCGCTGCACTGGAGGACGTTTTCAAGACTCTGGACTGGAGAAGGCTAGGCATCAGCATCAACGGCGAGTACATCACTCACCTTCGGTTTGCTAACGATATAGCAGTCTTGGCTGAGACCATGGAGGACTTAAGTACGATGCTCGATGTCTCAGTAAAGCATCCGAGCGAGTTGGTCTAAGAATGAACATGGATAAGACGAAGATCATGTCAAATGCCCATGTAGTACCAACTCCCATTACAATCGGACACTTCACGCTCGAAGTTGTACACGATTATGTATACCTAGGACAGACGATCCAGTTAGGTAGGTCCAACTTCGAGAAAGAGGTCAATCGTCGAATCCGACTCGGCTGGGCAGCGTTCGGGAAGCTACGGCAAATCTTTTCGTCCAATATTCCGCAGTGTCTCAAGACAAGTCTTTGACCAGTGTGTGTTGTCAGTGATGACATATGGCACTGAAACGTGGTCGCTTACTATGGGCCTCATAAGAAGGCTCAAAGTCACCCAAAGGGCAATGGAGAGGGCCATGTTGGGAGTTTCTCTGCGTGACCGCATCAGAAATGAATCCGCAGCAGAACCAAGGTAACCGATATAGCCCTCCGTATCGCTAAACTTAAGTGGCAGTGGGCGGGGCACATAGCACGAAGAACCGATGGCCGTTGGGGCGGAAAGGTTCTCGAGTGGCGACCACGTACCGGAAGGCGCAGCATGGGTAGGCCCCCGACAAGGTGGACTGATGACCTGGTAAAGGTTGCGGGAGTCCGCTGGATGCGGGTGGCGCGGGATCGGTCACTTTGGCACTCTTTGGGGGAGGCCTATGTCCAGCAGTGGACGTCTTTCGGCTGATATGATGATGATGATGATATACCTAAATACAACGTACAAACAGTCATTGGCAAATGACAAAGGTAGGTACATTTAGACCTACCTTTGTCTAAATGTACCTACCTATTGCCTATGTTTGTTTGTACGCCTCATGGCCAGAACATAGTGATTCTAGACTGATTCTTGTAACACCAATGTAATTGTACCTATGTTTTACAGACAAATAAATGAAAGATATACTCACGGCATCGGACTCGTCCATCCTGTAGGTGATCTTGTTGACGGTCTCGCCCACTTTGTTGAAGAACCGCACCATACCGGCGCCGCTCAGCGCGGATGTGCTCGTCGCTTTCGGTAGCTCCGTGTCTATATGAACATTTTGCTTGAATATAAAAGAAATAGTAGCACGACTGCAATGATTTACCGCATTGAGCGAAGCGGTAAACCCAAGTTTTCATTGACCGGGAATGTTTGTTTTAGCTTATTTCTGAAACACAGCTCAAAACGAAGACGCGACAGACCTCACCGGCGATGGCGAGATGAGTTAGACTCCTCTTATAGGATTGGCCAGGAGTCCAAGAGGGATCGGGATGGCTGGAAACGGAGAGGGAGGCCTTTGCAGCATTGTGATACAACAGGCTCCTATTTATGATAAATATTTTTAACAAATAGTTCAGTTTAGTAACAAATACTCCACGAACTGGGACTGCACGTTGGCAGCCGAGCCACTCTCTACACTAGATGTCACTGACCGTTCTCGAGGAACTCCCTGAAGTCGGGGTTGATGCAGAGCACGGGGTGCTGCGCCACGCGGTTGAGGAACCGCTCGAGTGAGGCGCGCCGCCGCTCCACGAACTGGGACTGCACGTTGGCGGCCGAGCCACTCTCTACACTCTCTACACTAGATGTCACTGACCGTTCTCGAGGAACTCCCTGAAGTCGGGGTCGATGCAGAGCACGGGGTGCTGCGCCACGCGGTTGAGGAACCGCTCGAGTGAGGCGCGCCGCCGCTCCACGAACTGGGACTGCACGTTGGCGGCCGAGCCACTCTCTACACTCTCTACACTAGATGTCACTGACCGTTCTCGAGGAACTCCCTGAAGTCGGGGTCGATGCAGAGCACGGGGTGCTGCACCACGCAGTTGAGGAACCGCTCGAGTGAGGCGCGCCGCCGCTCCACGAACTGGGACTGCACGTTGGCGGCCGAGCCACTCTCTACACTCTCTACACTAGATGTCACTGACCGTTCTCGAGGAACTCCCTGAAGTCGGGGTCGATGCAGAGCACGGGGTGCTGCGCCACGCGGTTGAGGAACCGCTCGAGTGAGGCGCGCCGCCGCTCCACGAACTGGGACTGCACGTTGGCGGCCGAGCCACTCTCTACACTCTCTACACTAGATGTCACTGACCGTTCTCGAGGAACTCCCTGAAGTCGGGGTCGATGCAGAGCACGGGGTGCTGCACCACGCAGTTGAGGAACCGCTCGAGTGAGGCGCGCCGCCGCTCCACGAACTGGGACTGCACGTTGGCGGCCGAGCCACTTTCTACACTCTCTACACTAGATGTCACTGACCGTTCTCGAGGAACTCCCTGAAGTCGGGGTCGATGCAGAGCACGGGGTGCTGCGCCACGCGGTTGAGGAACCGCTCGAGTGAGGCGCGCCGCCGCTCCACGAACTGGGACTGCACGTTGGCGGCCGAGCCACCTTCTACACTCTCTACACTAGATGTCACTGACCGTTCTCGAGGAACTCCCTGAAGTCGGGGTCGATGCAGAGCACGGGGTGCTGCGCCACGCAGTTGAGGAACCGCTCGAGTGAGGCGCGCCGCCGCTCCACGAACTGGGACTGCACGTTGGCGGCCGAGCCACTTTCTACACTCTCTACACTAGATGTCACTGACCGTTCTCGAGGAACTCCCTGAAGTCGGGGTCGATGCAGAGCACGGGGTGCTGCGCCACGCGGTTGAGGAACCGCTCGAGAGAGGCGCGCCGCCGCTCCACGAACTGGGACTGCATGTTGGCGGCGGCCGAGCCGCCGTTTGCGCTTTCAGTTGAGGGTGTTGATGTCATTTTTAGCTTGGTTGTGCCTGAAACATAACTCTTCATTTAACTAACAACAGCTATTTGAAAGAGTTAGATGTATACCATCACTGGGATTTAATTTCGGTCCCATGTATTGGGATGCTAAATAAATTAAGTATATTACATTTTTTACATTGAATAATGTCCTACTTAAAGTTATAATTTACTGAATCCTTTGAATACAGTATGTCAAAAAGCATAAAACAGTAGGTAATGTTCAATGCATCTTTCAAGGTCATGGAGCGGGTTTTGTAGCGGATAGTCTGCAATTTATTGACTAAGTACATAATATTTTACGTTACATCATGTGTCAAACACGCATTTATGAGAATTAAGTCAAATCAAGAAGCTTATTCATCAAAATTGATTATGGTAATTAAATTAAAATTATTAGCACACAGCATGTCAGCACTTTTAAATGTGTAACATAGTTTTTCAATCAGGTATTGAATAAGGAAAATGCGTTTGGTACCTAATCTATGTATTACATATTGTGCAAAATGTAATCATGTAATGTAGTTTTATTTATAAATTTCCTTACCAACAATACTTTTTTCCGGCGCCGGCGGGATAATCCTTCCAGAACGTAAATATTTTTCCATCAATTTCTCATAAAGCCCAAGAAAATCGCTGAAACGTCTCAGTACCGAGAAATCATGCTTGCTGAAAATCGGCATATTCGTTTTTGTTAGTACTCTGTATGCCACATATGAGCTCATGCCTTCTCCTATTTTTTGTGGCTCGGTGACTGTTATTATTATGTTGTTGGCTCTCTCTGTAGCAATCTGTAATGAACAATTCATATGTGAGTCATCTGCATATGGTTTATCTTTCCCAATAATGTCATAGGACTGATAATGACTCCACCATTATCTGTACAAAACAAAGATACTTACAACTATGTTTGGTGAGGTAATGTTTGGTGAAAATATATAATAATATTTAACTGATTAATAATTGGATATGGGTTCATTTACGAAGCCTTCATAGGAATGCCATAAATATGAAACTAATTCTGTCTGATGTACAGTTTTACATGGTCAAACCGCTCAACTAGGGCACATGGGTTTATGCATGCTTTTAATCCAAGAAATCCTGGAATGATTAAATGGGGAGTGGAAGGAAGTAGTGGTATAAGTAGGTTTTGGAATATTGAAGAATAACACTCAAGCTAAATTATTTTACAAAAATACTGGAAAAGTTTGGGAATTTCAGTTCAGTCTACGCAAAGGGATGGCACTATAAAATAGTCAATTACTTCTTCCATGATAGGGCTTCCAAAAGAGCCTGAGTTGACTGGAGCATCACTGATTGAAATCTTGTCCAAGCTCTCTCGGGTTCCATTTACCTCCGGGTCCAGGCTCACTTCCTGTAACACAAATGATTAATAAGTTAGCAGAATATGTAATAATATTATTTTATTTTGAGCTCTGGCTTGAATAGATGTAAACAACTGGCATACTAGGTGATATATTTTATCTTTATGTTTTACTTGACATTTCAGTACATAATGCCTGTAAAGTGTGATGATAAAACTTATCATGCTAGCTTGGTGGTAAGTATTTCAGATTTATAGCATACATTAAAAGTAACTCAATGCGTTGCCAATCTAAGAAGATAGGTTTTTTTCACAACAGTGACTTAACTGTTATTTATTTTCAAAAGATAAGACAAAGCATCTCCGTTAGTATGTTTTGGATAATTTAGGGAGACCTGTAATTTAAACTGTTGTTTCTATCTAAATTTTGAGTGTATCGTTATATTCATTATTTTCATTGTATATAAAAATAATTAATTTCATTGTTCCAAAAAAGGAAATTTTAAAATGAAATTGTTTGGAACTAAATAAAGTACAATGAACCTGCTATTTTTCAATAATCTAGAAGTACCTATTGTATAAAACAACACAGTAGAGATTCACACTTAATCGACCTTTGAAAGAAAAACAGTAATCCATATTATACAATTTTTTTTACTTAGTAGTAACTTTCTTTGTAAAAGGACCACTCATTTACGAATTATTAACTTTACTGAGCGCATGGCATGTTTTAATCATAATAAAAGAGGATAATCACTTTCCTCAATCATAATATTTGAAGTAAAATAAACAATCCCATCCTACATATTGAATGAAGAATTAAATTAAACATGATATATTGAGGATGGAGCATGTATTTTATTGAACAACTAAGAGGTACAAGTTGTATTGTAAAGCTTTGATGGTCCACTTATCTACATTAAGATCAATCATTGTTACAACAGATGTGTATTATAGGAAATAAGTAATAGCAGTTTTGTTTTTCTTATTGGAATTAGAACTTATTTGTATATGAAGTTTACAAACCTAATTTATAAATAAGTAGTGGAATTATATGTTATGTACCTATGTGTAGTGAAATACATGAATGGGCTGGGCTGGTTTGCAGGATTTTCTATTTTATTTATTTAGAATAGATAGGATTAGGATGTTGTTAAGCCCACCAGAATCACTAATTCCAGTATTTATTATGTACGGCATTATCTCAGATATCTTATCTTCCAAAACTACAAACAGTGAGCATCTACTATGCATATTATAGTGATGGTACAGTAAAACTTGTTTAGCATCCTGCACACACAAACAAACAAGAAACTATACTGTTCAAGGTGACTGTTAACCTGAAAACGCCAATTAAGTATTCAGCAGAGTTGTAATAATAGCCAATTAGCAACATCCCAATTCAGATATGTAATTATAATTTAAAAGAAACATAAGTTATGTATGTGGTAGAGGAAGATGGGGGCGTTGACGGTACCGCAGCCGGCTTGGCGGGACACGATTGGATTTGGGGCGGAGCGGGCATTTATAACAAAACAAAAAGGACTCTTATAAGATACCTGGACCGCTGATGCAAAAAGATCTTCGTCATCGCGGCTCTCATTGTTAATATCGACGGTACTGAAAGGCGGTGTATCGGGCTCCTCAGACATGTTGAGCGGCTAAACACAAATTAAATAATTCACTAGTTAAAATAACACGAGCAACGTTATCACAAACAGCAGCAGAATTCACTTCAATTACACCGAGACCGCGAGACCAGCTAAAATGAAAAGAAAGATAACTGTTTTTCTCTTTTTCTATTTCTATAGACATGTCGCGGTAGAGTATTTGAGACAAGGTTTTAACGGCTTGTATATTGTGGAGTAAACTTACCGGGCCGCAGTACAGTACAGTAGTTCTTTGATATTATTTTGAAAGCTATTGCGTGGTAAGGATATGCACGCAAGAGCAACTTTGTCGCCGCGACAGTAGGTATATTAATACATCTGTCTCTTTTGGACGCTCGAAGTGAGATAAAGAGAGATGTATTAATATACCTACTGTCGCTGAAACAAAGTTGCTCGTGCGCGCATACCCTAAATTCCTAAATAATTCAAAAAAGCACAGATTACAGAGAAAAGGAAAAAACCCCAAAGCGAATGGAAGATTGATTTGTTACAGTTTGGAAGAATAAAAAAAACGTCCATAAAACTTATGCAAATATTTCAAGCAAAAATTTCAAGTGTGATGTGTAAACGGTCTTAGCCTGTCCGAATGGACGAATTTAAAAAAAAAAAAAAAGTGATGTGTAAACTTGTCAAATGCGCTGTCAAGTGTCAGTGTCAATGTCAAAATTGTCGAACAAAACAACTAAAATTCGTCATTTTTTCATTACTAAACTCTTTTTTTGAACATAAATCAACAAAGAAAATCTGTATCCTAAAGGTATATAAATGTATGGAATTTGTTGTATCTAAGAGCTTGTTTTACATTGTATTATAATAATATGTAAACTACGTAGCGCCTTTTAGTGTAGAACCACGCAACTTACGTTACGTGTCCAAGATTGTTTCATGTAAACTACAGATGTAAACGCTGTATGTAATAAGCTATCGCCAGTAATTGTTGGTAAACAACTTAAGTAAGACTATAACAACATTGGGAGCGTCAGAAATCTAACAATTGCTATGGATCTTTCCGCAATATTTATGTTAGAAATTAAATAAATCAATGCGTGTAAACAACTGGAACTGTCAAACACGTGTATGTTTTCAGAAGTGATTTATTTACTTTCTCAGTGAACATTAGAGAGATTATTCAGATTATACATAACTATAAAAAAATCTAAACAGCTGATTCCAGGCTGCAAAAATGAGCAACAATGAAAAGAAAAGGATTCCCGACGCACCGCTGCCGGCAGCGGCGCCCGGCAACTTGCTATCGAGTGTCGCCCCTCCTTCACAGCTGCCTAACTTTGTCACTTCAAACCCATCTCCCGTACCAGTTGCTGGGGTATGATGTTTAATGGTGTACCTTATTGAAATGTGTATTTTTTGTTATGATAATGGTACCAGGAGAACCTGAAGGCTGGATCAAAACAGGTGTATCACTTTATACATTCATTTAGCCTAATTTCCCTTTAGACAGGTTAGAGATTACATTCCCCCAAAATCAACAAGAGCATAGGGGTAGGATGATATCTGGGGGCATGGCAGTACCATCCTTTTCTCAAAGCAGTTCAGGCCATTTTAAACCCCCTATAACTTTGTTGTTGATAAAACTGGAAGACTGAATTTTCATTAACCGAGCAGGCAGTGTATAAACACAAATAATACACAATTCAAATTTCATTCAAAGTTTTAGAATTATAAGTAGTCAAATTTTCTTCATCATCATCATACAAATATTACATATTTTTAGGAATACAAAAATCCATAAATGCAGTAAAGTTGTGTGATTGCCAAGTTGCAGAATTTTATTTAGCAAGCAAATAAGGATTAATAAGAATGCCTGAGACTTGGCTAAACAAAATATTTTTTAGGTAGAAGAGTTTCGAGAATAGCCGTGTCCACATCGGACGAACGGCTCGCCCGAGCCATCAAAAACGCTCGCCCGAACAGTTTGGGCGAGCCGTCAGAGCAAGCGCACGTGGCTCGGGCGAATTTACCTACCGATGGTTGAGCTCACGATCGCGATGAAGCCGCACGTGCGCACTGCTGTCGCTGCGACAAAATTAATATAACAAAACCAATAATATACAAAACAGTTTTACTACGATGGTGGGAAACAAACCGCCTATAGCCCGCCATACCTACATCAACTTTTTTTTTCTGAAGCCAATTTACCTACATCCTGTAATCATAATCATAATCATTTTTTTTTTTTTATCATAATCATTTTTTTTGCTAAAACATACACAATACAATTGACATGTTGGCGGTAGTAAAATTACATGTATGTATGTTCCGCCACTATAACCTACTATTTTACTTACTTTCAAACAAGCAATAGGTACCTATCCGTATAAATACTTGTAATCACGTTCTCGGAAAAACCTCTAACGATTTAGATGAAATCTGCAATACAGAGGTTTTCGCGGCCGAAAAACCGATTTAGCCAAGTCTCATACTTATGCTACAACTCATATTTATAATCGCTTCCATTCGCTTTTTTTCCGCCGCTACATAAAGTCAAGGTCACAAAATATGTATAGGTGCTCCACAAACTTACAGAAATATGTATACATATCTTATTACTACGGAAATAAGGTTGTTGTTTATATTTTTTTGCAACTTTGGGCATATAAATATCTTTGACTTCGACTATACCTGTCAGACATTTTTTTTACTTTGTCAAAACTTGGATAACTACCAATATTTACAACTGTCCTACAAAGCTACATGGATATTATAGTACACTCTATGTTTAAATAAAATACGTAGGGCAAAAATCGCCCTCGCCTTCCGTCGTTCGGCCGAACAACACTACCGTCCCCATAGGCTGAGCCGCTCGCGGCTCGGGCAAACCGTTCGGGCAAGCATTCGGAGACTCGCCCGAACCACGTCCACACCGGGCGAGCACGTTTGGGCGAACGGTGTTCGGGCGAGCCGTTCGTCCGGTGTGGACACGGCCAATTGTCCTCTTTTTTACATGCAATGTTTTTATATTACTTTTCTCCAATATGATACAGAGAATTGTGAACAAATATTAGAGTGTGCAACATGTGTTATTTTTTCATCTTTACCATAGTCTGTAATCCTGTAAGTCCAATTTTTTCAAGTGAAAGTTTGCATTATCAACTAAAAAAATTTGGACTTAAACATGATTGCCAACTAATTCTCAATTTTGCCTTCATCAATTGAAAATAGTATAGTAGATTTGGTCATATTTTTATGTTTATTTAAAACAGTACAAGTTTCATTGTAGATTTCAGATGCATACACTTTCCCAGCCTGTTTCCTAAGGGGCCAATATGATCGATCACGTATAAGTGTTACGAAAGTACCCAAATTAGTCAATATTAATCATTCCAGGCACCACAGCTGCCGCCTCAATTGGCGGCTACATTAGCTCCTGCTGTGCCGCCCTCATCTGTCCCCATTGCTCCTGCGCCATTCCCCGCCTCAGCAGCCATGCAGCCGGACTCACCAGATAAATTTTGGTAACACCTTGTCTAGAACATATTGGCGGTTAAAAAAGAAATGTTTTGGTGATTTTTTTTGGTACAAACTTTTATTGCCAACTGTGCTTTTCTGTATACCACTATTGAGACTATTCAAACGAGCCTAAACTCAACAGGGTTATGTCGGTTAAATACTGAATTCCCAAGGCCACCTTCTGTCTCCATCATCAGATCAGCTTGATGGTACCATAACATTGAATTGTCATCCAAATTATACTAATACCCAAAATTTCAGCTCAATCGGATAACGGAAATTTACTGAAAAATGGATTTCCAAATTTTGACGGACAATTTACAATATTTACATACTTATATATACTTACATACGAACGGTCAAGTTAATTAAAAGCTTGTAAAAATTTCCCCAGTCCCCAAACGTGGGGCACCCAACGTGGGGCGCCACGTTTAACCGTTCAAGGCTTAGGGGTTCTGTGATTTATGCTAAACTGGGTAAGGAAAGGAAATTCACTCACGAAAAGTGATCTGTTCTCAAGGCGAGACGAAATCGGACTGGGTTTTGAATATGGCGCGCGCAATACCTCAGTGAATGAATGAATGAGTGAGTAACGAAAGGTTAATGTATGTAATGAGGCTAGAACTACAAGGGTTGGCACAGACGTGTGTATAAAGAAAGAAAAGAAGAAAGAAAGAAAGAAGACATTTATTCACTACACAAAAGACACACAGAGACCAAAAATACAATACAATTGACACGTACTTAATGTGTGTCTTCGCGGCAGTGAATCGGCCGCTGTCTCAGCATTATGCCGAGGTGTCAGACAGACACCTACAGCGCTGATTTTCAGACAGCACCGTACGTGACCCACGGAACGCAACACAACATACTGCCGATACAAACATGTATACCTACACATAATAAATAAATACCTAGTTAATATAATACAATTGTTAAATAAGTAACGCAAACTAAAACGCGATACGCTTGGGATGTTTAAAAAACAAAAATAGAGAAAAATAAAATAAAATAAAGTGCTGGATGGGTTAGGGTTGGGATCTTTGGAGCGTCAACAAATAGCCCTTAAGCTGCCGCCTAAAGGTATACCTGCTAGACGCTCCTTGGATAGGTGGAGGGAGATCATTCCAACACTTGGATGCCGCGAACCTGAAGCTACCTCGAAACGCCGCGGTTCGATGCTTTGGCACCAGAATCATCGCCTTACACCTACGCGCACTCTTGGGCCATACAAGTCTACTCAGCAAATATGCTGGGACCCCAGATCGCACTATACCAAAGAGAAGAGTGGCAAGGTGAAGCCGTCTGCGTGCAGGCATGTTCAGCAGACCAGCGGCATTCAAGTAGGGAGTGATATGGGAGCGGGGTGGGACACGGAAACAGAAACGAATGCATGCGTTTTGCACTCGTTGTATGAGCTTTTTCGTACGACCAGTAATGCAGCCAGCATAGACAACATCACAATAGTTTAATCTTGACAATATCAGCGATTCACAAAGGTTAACACGCAAATCAACACTTAGGTAATCGCGAACATTGTAAAGAACTCTAAGGCGGTAGAAGCAGTTACTCACAACTTTTAGTACGTGGTTCTCAAAGCGCAGCTTGCCGTCCATGAGGAGGCCAAGGTTAGTTGCTTCTACCACCCTCTCTATTGGTTCGCCCATGATAGCAACCTTACTGGTAGTCAAAGTCTCGAGGTTAGTGATGGTATTACGGATTTGATGCTCTGATCCAAAAACAACATATTTTGACTTGTTCGGATTAAGGACTAGGCAGTTCTTTTCCGACCAAGTAGAAATACGTTCTAGGTCTGCGTTGATGGTATTGACCGCAACAGATATGTCCGTGGGTGCACTAGAGAGGTATAACTGGAGGTCGTCAGCGTAAAGATGGTATCTGCTGCCTCTTATATTGTGAGTGATGTCAGCACTATACAATATAAAAAGCAGGGGACCCAGTATTGAACCTTGCGGCACACCTCTTTCCACAGGGCAAAGAGCGGACCGCAAAGTGCCACCATCCATCCTACGCAACGCCACCGTTTGCACGCGGCCGGAGAGATAACTATCAAACCACTTCACTGCAGAAACATCAAACCCGTAATATGACATCTTCGATAGAAGTAAGGACACATTAATACAGTCAAAGGCTCTTGAAAAATCTAAAAGAACTAGAATGGTACTCTCCCCAACATCCCGAGCCTGTAGAATATTGTCGACTACATCGAGTAACGCAGTAACTGTCGAACGACCCTTGCGAAAACCCGACTGTAGCTCAGGTAGGATGCCATTTTCCTCCAGGTATGCGGAGAGCTGGTCGCAGACCACGCGCTCTATTACCTTTGATGCGCAAGGGAGAATACTTATTGGACGGAGCGCGGACAGGTTAGCTGGATTTGGCTTTTTTGGTAATGGAGTCACTTGAGCAATTTTCCAGTCAGCCGGGAAAGTCATAGTCTGTATACTTCTGTTAATAATGTGGGTCAGTATGTCAGCAGTCCTAGGCAGCGTTAAAAGCAGCATGTCAATGTCAATCATGTCGAGTCCCTTTGCAGTCGTCTTAATTGAAATCAATATTTTTGTGACAGCTGCAACAGTCGTAGGTGAAAGAAAAAAAGTTTTATTGCAGTGTCTGTCAAACTCATAAAAAGTCATGTCCGATATTGGTACTTGTCGTTTACCTGGTATATCCAGAAAATGTCCGTTCAATAAGTCAGGGTCGTCAAAATGAGGCGGGAGATCTGATTGCGTCCGGAAATCTGGAATAACAGTCCGCTTCAAGTTGGTCCAAAGGGTCTTTGAGTCGGTCATATTATTAATTTCGTGTTGGAAGAAGGCACGCTTCTCATTGTGGATGGCCTCAATGACAAGATGTTTCAGGTCCAAGTAATATTTTTTATGTACTTCATTCCTTGTCTCTTTAAATTTAGCATGGGCTTTGTTCCTGAGATGCATCATAAGCTTGACGTTACTCGTCAACCACGGCTTGGGTGCCTCCCTCACAACAATTGTCCTCTCCGGTGCATGTATGTCAAGCAGTCCTAGTAAAAGCTCATTAAATCGCCGAACCATGTCGTTTACGTCAAACAGTAAATAAATTTGTTCCCAGTCTATAGCGTCAAGGTCATTGTTGAAGTCGTCTAAGGTAATGTCTTTAAGAGGTCCGTAGGTAATACATCTTGGCGTCGGTTTCCTTTTTTTAAACCATTCAGGGCCCATGACGACACATATGCGTCAGACCGCTGTAGTCGCTTTCCGCTACATACGAGGAAAACCACGGGATCGGCTACGAGCGTAGCGCGTAGCGATTCTGGGCACTGAATGTGTTAATGTCAATCTCAGCTGTAACAAAAGCGTGTCTGCCTAAATCTGGAATATGCCTCACCTCCACAGACAAAACGCGAGCGTCAGTACAGACTAGGTCTATCGTGGTCTCACTGTGGTCTGTGAAGTGCGTCGGGTCGTTTACATGCTGAGTTAAGTCAAGTGTTGTCAAAAATTGCGTCAAGTGTTTAAGTTTCGTGTCATTTTTGTCACAGTAATTTATATTAAAATCCCCAAGTAATATTAAGCGGTCGTAGTTAGTAAAAGAAGTAATTGAGTCCGTAATAGCGTCAAAAAAGGTCTCCACGTTAAGCCACGGGGGGCGATATGCAGTTCCAATTACTAAACGTTTCGAATTAATATTAATTTTAAGCCATAATTGCTCCACGAGCGGTGCGGGGGGATGCGGCTGTGGCTGATGCTAGATGCAGAGGCTAGATGCTATAAGGGTGTGGCTACACGTCTGTGATGTGTGCTTGATGGCTGTGCTACAATACATAATTATTTAATCTTAAGCTATAGGGCTCTTCATTTCTCTGTTTACCCCCTGGCAAAAAGTATTTTTACTATCAAAAGAATATCATATCCACAAGAATTTGAAATGACAGTAGCTGTACCGTTAGTTATGTGGAGACCTTTACCTCATAAAGGGTTCTGGTGTCAAAATATGTAGTTAAATAATATTTAAAATCAAAAATGTTAAAACTAGTTTTTAAGTTAATTTTTTAAACCTTGAAAAAAAAAGGTTTTTATTTATTGATTTGCATGATGCATTCTCAGCCCAGCAATACCGCCGAGTAAAGGAGAGCCTATGCTGTCCATACGATCTCCGGAAGACTCTCAGACCACACAGTCACCAGATTCCTTGCCAGACTCAATGGCCGATGTTGAGCAACTTGGTATGTTCCTAATATTTTATGTTGAATTTTTGCTTTTATGTTTCTGCAGGCACTGATGGTTCAGTTCTTAAGGCTTTATATTTTCTTCTTTCTATCGGCAACTGATTAGAGATTGGTCCTTATCTCATTTGATAGAAAAGGGAATTTATGAATCATGCACAGCCACATTTTCAATAAAGTTGTGGTAATTTTATACCGTACGTAATTCAGCGTGTCTGTACGCTCAAAAGCAATGATTTATTGTAAAAAAATAAATTACAATGTTTAAAAATTCAAAATTACAGATTAAAAATAACGCAAAGAGAAATGAAAGAAAATCCCACACATCAAATTTTATGAATTTTTGGGGATAGTGTACAGAAATTTTGAATTTGCATTCCATTTTCAGAACAATCAGTTTCAAATGTATCTTTGCTGTCGGAAATTGCGGGTAAGTGAAAGGTTGAAAAAACATTTGCCCTAATGGCCTGTTTGCAGAATAAATAATAGATTTTTGATTTTCATGACTTTTGCATGTGAAAGAAAGAAAGAAAGAAGAGATTTATTCACTACACAAAAGACACAGAGACAAAGGGAGTAGACATACATTACAACTGACACATATTGCGTGTGTCTTCGCGGCAGTGAGTGTGGTGTTCAACTTGATATCTAGATGGTATAAATCAGTCATATTTGAACCCAAAAAAAGTTCGAGTGCCAATTTCGAACTCCAATGGCAAATGTTTAAGGTTAAATTTTCTCGTATTGTTTCATAATTGGCACGTTACATCTGAACCATAGCTACTACTAGTAAACATTGTTGGCAGGTGACATAATGCCGGGCAGTGGCATACTGACCTGGGTGAAGGGAGCGGTGTCGACGGGCGGGATTCTGCAACGCGTGGCTGAGAAGGCCAAGAGTTCTGTGGACTCAATGATCACGACCCTCGACCCGCAGATGAAGGAATACCTTAGTAAGTGTCAGTCTTTTAACCCTCTAAGACAGGGGTAGCCAAACTATGGCCCGCTAGCCATGTCTGGCCCGCGATCCCTTCCAATCCGGCCCGCGGAAAGAAAGCGGAGAGTCCGGCCCGGCGGGTTTGGCTGATCATGACCAGCCATGAAACCAAAGCCTGCACGAATTTATATTAAGTGCAGTGTGGCCCTTGAATCAAAAGTTAGCTCTGAGACATTCAATTTTATACCAGTATTAGTTATAATGGATTCATTTTGGTTTCAAGTAGGTATGCCAGCAATAGGTATTTTAAAGAAAACTCCCGTTTCATACATTTAATTATAACGTAACGGTTCACTAACGTCTTTATGACATGTTTCGCTTATGACCGCGTATCGGGTCGAAATATGTTTTATATACATTGCCAGGTCCATTCCCAAACTTATTACGGTCGATTCAGGGTGAGTATCCACCAGAGCTGTGCGATGTTACGAGGCGGTGAGCGAAGAAAAAAAACCAACAAAAGCATAGCTGGGCGCGCTCGCCGTTCGCTTAAGTCCTGGTGCATTTGTTCCTCGCTCACCTTCGATTTCCTTGCACCTTTAATAATGCTCTATCAGATTAATTTACTACTGAATCACAGATAAGTTTGTGGTCCAATTTGTCTAATGCTCTGTAGTAATTACTTACAGATAGCGGTGGCGACATCAACATAGTGGTTGCTTCGGATAAGGATGTCAAGATATCACCAGTCCGGGAAGCTTTTCAAATGGTCTTTGGCAAAGCAACTGTCACGTAAGTGCTTGTAATTTGTAAGTACTTCGTAAGGCGTTTTTGTTGTGTGTCGTATCGCGTAGGAACATTTTATTTTTAGCGGAAGACGCTCGTAGAGGCATGTCTCATATGTGAGTTATTGGCCTTGGGTTAACACATACACTGCCAAGAATCGCTACGCTCGTAGCGTAGCCTATCCCGTGGTTTCCCTCGTATGTAGCGGAAAACGACTACGGCTAGGCGACTAGGCACCCGCGGAGCGATGGGGCTCCACGCGCTATTTGGCTAGTTTTGACGAGTTTTGAGTTGATATTCCTCCGTAAAAACTATAGATATGTTTATGGCACAAACATTTATCGGTTTTTCAATTCTTTATCTACATTATGCACGAGAGTTTTTTTGAAAATAATTAATATTATTTTATATGATTTATTCAAACATGGTCCAAAAAAGATCTTTTTTCGATATGAGTAAGTTGTTTATGCACTTGTTTAAATGAAATCTACATATAACTGTTCCTTATTGACGTCTCTAACAACCCCCGAGAGATTTTTATTCTGAACTAATTTTCACAAAAGGTCCAAAAAACTGGTTTATTGGCCTGAAATTGCCAAAGTTTGGTGCCATATATCCCTTTGTTGAAGTAAATATGAAATACTATTTCGGTGAACCTCGTTGTTGTTAATTAATACGATAAGCCATAAAAACACGAAAATACCGACAGTTACAGATCGAAGGTCATTGGGAGCTAGGAGCCCCTTAACACATTCAATGTCAAGACTAGCTACGCGTTACGCTCGGAGCGGATCCCGTGGTTTCCCTCGTATGTAGCGGAAATTGAGTAAGGCGTAGGCACCAGTGGAGCGTTAAGTAATAATGCAAGTAATATATTGATTCAGTGGCTACGAAGCCCAGAGCGACGTGACGGCCGCGCAGCCCGTGGGCTACGCGGCGGCATACGCGGCGGCCAAGCAGCGGCTCGCGCAGCTCCGCTCCGCGCGCGCCGACGTGCACAACAACGTGCCCATCGTCGCCGTCGAGGGGTTCTTGCACGAGGCTGTTGCTGACAGGTATACTAAATTACTTTTTGACATTGAACTTAGTTTTTTTTTATAAAGAAATATCAGCAGACAATCTTGCACAAATCGATCTAGTCATTAATAACATTAATAATGCACCATAAGCGAATTAAACTTGCGCAAACGCGCGATTGATAATTAGGACAATATGTTTGATCGCGCGTTCGGCCGAGTAGAATTCGCGCGAGCTTGTGATAATCGCGTTGTATGAGGACGATCCCTAAGAGAGAAACATCTAATAAAAAAAGATCGGGTTGCACTCCGGGAGTGCCGGCAGAAGTGACAACTTGAATATTAACGTTGTGCATTATTGATATTTTGGAATGCTTGGGCAATAATTTTGCATGAATTGCTTTAATTATCAGTATAAAAAAAACAATGGTCATCACTGCCTTCAGCTTCGTAGGCAGCGTCACTACCCTCTACGGTCGTCAGAACTCTGCTCAGCATAAAGTGTTTACGCACAACATAAAATAACTTCTTTCTTGTGTTACATTTTGGTGCCGTGACCAGGATATTAAGAAATGAATGGCTCAAATAGTACTATGCATAGTACTATACTACGCACATATAGTCACGCGGCCGGCTTCGTCACACGAAATGCGACAAACTTAACATAGGCATGATTTCAGTTTTCTAGCTATCAAACCGTATCACCTACAAGTTGTATAGTAATATTTGACTTTGACTTCGTTGGGATTACCGTAATGCTTTGATGCCCCAACCTGCCCCATTTATTATAGTTATGCGATTCAATAAACCCAACTTCCTCATTTGGATAAAGGGGCTCCAAACATCGGTTAGATGATCGCGGATTGTCTGTACCTACGTAACTAAGTATTTATTCTATGACACTTAGACCGCGAGTTAGGAACTTTTTTTGTCAGTCACTTAACCCGGGGCGACTTGTGAGAAGGTTCAAATTGTTATATCATGAATATCATGATGCCCCGTGGACGTCAGCTGAGCAGAGGCAGCTTCCCAAACAAGTATTTTTTTTAAACTGGCATTTATGCCATTATTTAAGATAGTTAATCCAATATTATGACTAAAATAATCGTCAGCTGACTGAACAGTGGTGGAAAAACCGTCAGCTGGTCGCATGAAAATGTTAATAGTACATTATTGCAGCGGCCGGGAAGTAGCAATTCGTGGATGAGTTGATTTTGTCGGATGAAGTGAAGCTGAATCCGACAATAGAGACGAATCCACGAATTGCCGTTCCCGCCAAGGCAGATAAAGTGCTTTTCTCCAAGATGTGAGGAAATCAAATAATATTTAATATTTCCAATCAGTTTAAAATGTCGAGTATGTCAAAATAGCTATCAAGTTCCCACCCAACTCTTTTTTTTAAAGTATGTATACGGCACGACTCATAGTGCCAGTTTCAATTGGCATAGGTAGGTATGTACATGGATATTTTTAAACCATTAGAACCGGTAACCGGTCACAATTATAAATGTTTGATACAATTAAAATTATTAAAGATTAAACAGAATTGCAATCTAAATGCATTTCAGTGCGTTGTGAGTTTTATTTCGATAAATATCTTTATTTCTTTATTTATAACTATTTGAGACATATTTAAAAACGTCACTTCGATCAAAAGTACGCGTTTTGTCTATGACCATTAAAAAAGAAAACTAAAATCAGGCTACAAACGGGCGTGATTTGTCACAGCAACTTGCAATAGTTGGAAAGAGACAGCCATACACTACTAACCAGTCTCACTATCGCAAGTTGTGGTGACAAATTGCAAGGACTATAAACGTACGAGCACTTGGCTGTTTGTAGTAATTTGTCTTAGTCAAAGTATATAGTTAAAAGGTAAAAAAGTATGCAGTAAAAGAATTTCATACACTTTCCTGGCCGCTAAAACTGTACAGTAATGACTTTTAACTTTTTAGATTTTCGTTCTGCAGTAACGAGGAACTTCACCTACTATTTTTGCTACAGTAAGGCGAACTTTTCCGAGCATATTGGAGTAAAATATATTCCTGCTATAAAAGCGCGGTTAAATCGACGGCGCCATACTTTATCATGCATTTTATAGCAGGCGTTAATCTGCTGAAACCAACTGTTCCGTCGGACGCGGGACGTAGAAAACAACAATGTTATTTCGGAGTATATGGTTAGAGGTCCCGTTGCACGAAACCCTACCTCACAAGGTGGCAGAACAGACATGCAATATAGTTATAGATACTACTTAGGAACACTGGATTTTACTTGGTTGCCATAGCATATCCTGGAAGAACTATTTTTTTTTCGTCGTCGTATCGCTTTTTTGATCGAAAATTACATCATAAGGTGGCAGATCGAAACGTTTACTCATCGAAAGAGACACATTTGGAGATAACAACCCGCAGTGGTTGCCAGCCCAAACCCTGGCAGGTTTCAAGATCAGCCACGTTTTATGAGCCCCAAAAATGGGGTCAATTACCTCATCAGGTGGCAAGATGAAACTGATGCAGATCGATTGCCCTAGACGTGCCGTTCACGAATATACAGGGTTGCCTGCCTTCAGCTTGGCAGTTTTTCTGGTCAGCCACCTCGAACAATATATGTGAAAATCTTGGAATAACGAGAAATTCGTGTATTTATGCTAAGATTCAGGGTATAATTTAATAAAAATCAGGATATTAAAATAAAGTCAACGTACTTGCGTGTTATGGTGTTACAATAATAGGGTAAATGTACCAGTTTTGGTCATTTCTCATTAATATATCTTGAAATATTGAAAGAAGTGATGTTGCCTTTTACATTCAACGTGATATAGCAATTCTCATCAGGTGGCAAGATGAAACTGATGCAGATCGATTGCCCTAGACGTGCCGTTCACGAATATACAGGGTTGCCTGCCTTCAGCTTGGTAGTTTTTCTGGTCAGCCACCTCGAACAATATATGTGAAAATCTTGGAATATCGAGAAATTCGTGTATTTATGCTATGATTCAGGGTATAATTTAATAAAAGTCAGGATATCAAATTAAAGTCAACGTACTAGCGTCTTATGGTGCTGAAAAAGTAGGGTAAATATATCAGTTATGGTCATTTCTCATTAATATATCTTGAAATATTGAAAGAAGTGATGTGCCAAACTTGCGGATGCCATTATATTTTAAACTTTATAACAGTTGCTACAGCAATACCATCGATCTCTTTCCACTCCGGAAACCTTAAACAAAGTACACACATTTTAGTTACCATTCTTTAAATGCTTTATAATGTAACACTCCAGTTTGAGAATGACCAGACCATTCACCACACTAAACTATATAAATAAATAAAGAAATGGTTCACAAATACGTTGCCAATATGCTAAGTATTATTTATAAATTACTTGCAATGCATTGCATCTTCCGTGAATTGTCTTATCGATACGAAAACGAACACATATTAGTGACAGCTAGTATGATAGACAAGGAAGGAGCGAATATTCCGTGCAGCGTGAAGGTGCGTTTAAATGGCTCGGCTCGTGATTCAGCGCGCCACGCGCCGTCTAAACAGCCACGCTCGGCATGGCTCGGCAAAGTTCGTACGATCCATCAATTGTTAGTTTATCGACACTGATCAAAGGCGCGCGCGCCATCTTCGGCTCGGCTTGTGTTAATACGCGCCGTCTAAACAGCACGTCTATCATGAGACGGCCGCGACATACACTCGATTTTTCTCGCACTATCCGTCTCTCTCTTATTAGAACACTTAGAACAAGAGGTATAGTGCGAGAAAAATCGAGAGTATGTCGCGGCCGTCTCATGATAGACGTGCTGATGGTACAGAGCGCGCGCGACGAAAAAAGTCACCCATTTTGAGTTTTGCGCTGCTGTGACCCACGTGCCGCCGCGCCGTGTATACGAGCGTTCCAGCAGGCTTGCGTTCGGATGTAGCCGAGCCGCATCTACACCGACGGCTCGGATCGTGCTACCCCGCGCCGTTTAAACGCACCTTGACAGAAAGAGACTTTCTTAGTATGGATGACAATGGATCAGATGAATCAGATATTAGTTGTGATTCTTCTTCTGATGAAGAATAACTGTGTACGTTTTTAAGTGTCCCTTTAATAAAAAAAATATGTAAAAGTTTGTATTGATTTATGTTTGTACACTTTGTACGTGTACTTTCAAAAAATATGCAACTGATTATGCAATTACATGCATCTTCTTTTAAATGTATATAAATATCATAAAATCTTACTTTTATATGTTATGTTGTACTGTTCTAGTGTGAAGAGATAACTTTTAATACTAACCTTGAATTAAGATTGCTACATGACGTTTCCCATATTTGAAATAAAATTGATTCGTTATTTCATATTATTTCTACGAAATAAATATTGTTATGCAGCACAAAAATGCTATATCACGTTGAACGTAAAATGCAACATCACTTCTTTCCATATTTCAAGATATATTAATGAGAAATGACCAAAACTGGTACATTTACCCTATTATTTCAACACCATAAGACGCAAGTACATTGACTTTAATTTAATATCCTGATTTTTATTAAATTATACCCTGAATCTTAGCATAAATACACGAATTCCTCGTTATTCCAAGATTTTCACATATAATGTTCGAGGTGGCTGACCAGAAAAACTGCCAAGCTGAAGGCAGGCAACCCTGTATATTCGTAAACGGCACGTCTAGGGCAATCGATCTGCATCAGTTTCATCTTCCCACCTGATGAGAATTGCTATATCACGTTGAATGTAAAAGGCAACATCACTTCTTTCAATATTTCAAGATATATTAATGAGAAATGACCAGAACTGGTACATTTAACCTATTATTGTAACACCATAAGACGCAAGTACGTTGACTTTATTTTAATATCCTGATTTTTATTAAATTATACCCTGAATCTTAGCATAAATACACGAATTTCTCGTTATTCCAAGATTTTCACATATAATGTTCGAGGTGGCTGACCAGAAAAACTGCCAAGCTGAAGGCAGGCAACCCTGTATATTCGTGAACGGCACGTCTAGGGCAATCGATCTGCATCAGTTTCATCTTGCCACCTGATGAGGTAATTGACCCCATTTTTGGGGCTCATAAAACGTGGCTGATCTTGAAACCTGCCAGGGTTTGGGCTGGCAACCAATGCGGGTTGTTATCTCCAAATGTGTCTCTTTCGATGAGTAAACGTTTCGATCTGCCACCTTATGATGTAATTTTCGATCAAAAAAGCGATACTTCGACGAAAAAAAAAATAGTTCTTCCAGGATATGCTATGGCAACCAACTAAAATCCAGTGTTCCAAAGTAGTATCTATCACTATATTGCATTTCTGTTCTGCCACCTTGTGAGGTAGGGTTTCGTGCAACGGGAGCTCTAACCAATATTAAGATAGTGTGTTAAACCACTGAATAGATAATAGTACAAGTACAGAAGGGACACTCCTTTGATCTTTACAAAATACGCTTTTTTCTCAGTCAAAACATTAAGATTTATGGCCCTCTGACGTCGTCGATGACGACGTTGACGTTCATCGCTACTAGTACATGCCGGTTCCCCAACGTTGGGGCACCGGCATGTACTTGTAGCGATGAACGTAAATCGCGGAGTGTCCACCGCCTGGTTAAACAGAGCTTGGTTGTCAACAGATGGTACGCGCTAGACCTGCTAGTGCTATCGCAGCCGTCGCTCGGCATAGAGCTGCAGCTGCAGTCGCAGGGCTGCCCGGTGCCGGCGGCCGCGGTGGCGGCCGCGCGCGCCAACACGCCAGCAGACTACGCGCACAAGCAGACAGGGTTCAGCGTCACCGTGCCCTCGCTCATGGCCGACAGTTTGCAGGTATTACGGACTCGCTGTAGTCACAGGCTGTATAGGAAGACAAAAATATTGTGTTATTCAATGATGATGATGATGATGATCGTGTTGATAATGAAGGACGTAGATACTGATGGTAATGACAAACTGGTTATAGTCCTCGTTAGTAGAGTTACTAACGGTAAATATTCCGCACATAAGTTCAGAAAACTCATTGGTACGAGCCGGGATTCGAACCCACGGCCACCGCTTGACAGCTGCATGCCTGGACAACTAAGCTACCGTAGCTTCGAAACAAACGAACTAAACTCGACGCCGTATTTAGATTCCAAAAAAGTTACCAAATATGGCCGAATGTCACTGTCACAAATCTCATTGTCATTGTGACGTTCCAGATGTAACCAACCCATGCAAAATAATATATTATTTCGTTGTTACTTAGATGTGAATATTATCTTTGTTACTTAGATGTGAATATCTCCTAAAACATCTCGGCTTGGTACATCAATCTGTCTATGTACAAAACACTACCCCCAAGTAGTCAATTACGTACCTACTAGCTTTTTCCAGCGACTTCTTCCGCGTTAAGGTTATCACAACA
This sequence comes from Epinotia demarniana, assembly GCA_945867215.1. Taxonomy (NCBI): domain Eukaryota; kingdom Metazoa; phylum Arthropoda; class Insecta; order Lepidoptera; family Tortricidae; genus Epinotia; species Epinotia demarniana. The sequence continues at coordinate 9,328,966 of OX244276.1, read as the reverse complement.
ATGCCATTATTAAATAGGAGACATTTTAATCCTTTGGGAAAGACTTCAGATGTAAAAGTATTCTACACATTCTGTTTCATGGTTTGGCTTTAAACTATCCATGTGCCAAAATTATGAGAATATTAATAGATACCAATTGTTGTCAAAATCTGAAGTATTACCACAGTAATATGAACTTTTCTTCTACAAAACAGTTTTGATCAAATATATTTTTTTTTATTAATATTTAGATAAGATTATTTATTTAGGTGATTGCATTTAATTTTAACTTTACAATGATGTATAAATAAATAACAAACGTACTTAATTTAGAAAAGTAAAAACTTACCGATTCAAAACTATTTCATTTTAATGGCAACCCATGGGTAGTTTTTTTGGAATCTATATATGGCGTCGAGTTTAGTACTTATGTTGATTAATTACCCGACCGCGTCAGAAGAAGGGTTATGTTCTTGTAATGTTTTATTGCCTGCATTGTCGGGTGACCTCTGTTGACTGCTTCACGTGGAAGCTACATGCATATAAACATGCAATAAGATTGCGCTAATATGAGATAATCCGTAAACACAGATATCTTTAACATATAGATATGAAATCTTTTATACTGATAAATTGTTATTATTATATTTATTATTCTATTATTATTTATTATATTATTGAGGTATTCTTATTATATTTATTTACCTTTTGTCTACGATAAAACGGTGAATGCGAAGTTCGGCTCTTCACTAATTCTTTCAAAATTTGCCCTATGTAAACTATTTTGGATATATGGAATTTATAGAACAAGTTTGTCTGTGTCTGACATTTGCTGTTTTAGGGTTCCGTACTCAAATGGTGAAAACGGGACCCTATTACTAAGGCTCCGCTGTCCGTCCGTCCGTCTGTCTGTCGGTCTGTCACCAGGCTGGATCTCATGATAGTTTGTATTTCTGTTGCCGCTATATACAATACAATAAATACTAAAAACAGAATAAAATAAATATATAAGAGGCTCCCATACAACAAAAGTGTTTTTTTTTTGCCGTAATTATAGAAGCTTTTATAGAGTCCGACTAGCACTTGGCCGGTTTTCAAATGCTTTTTCCCAGTAATGACTACAATACGGGATAATGTCGTGAGGAAATAGTGCTTAAGACCTCGTCTTCCTCCTAGCGTTATTCCCGGTTGTGACCTAAAAGAGCCCGGGGTCTGCTTTGACACCTAATCCCAAGATTTGGCATAGGTACCAGTTTTACGAAAGCGACTGCCATCTGACCTTCCAACCCAGAGGGAAAACTAGACCTTATTGGGATTAGACCGTAGCTCACAATATAAATGCTAAAGATCTAATTGACATATTTGCAATTTGATGATTACAATCTAAATTTTCATTCTTTTCAGGTTCCCCGCTCGCAATGGCACGAAGCCAGCACGGGAGTGAGTCGGGGAGAGCTCCTACAGTTGGCGGCTCGCTCCCTCGCCGGATCCTACAAAAGATTACTAGTGGTTTCTGCCGCTGAAATATGAACGACAGAGGTTGGTACTCATAGGGAAATATTTCACCGGGACACCATGGCGGCGCAACCAGTCGACGTCGTGAAATATTGCCCATAGAGCTGCATATAATTTGTTGGTGGTGGGCGATTGGTTGCGCCGCCATTGTGTCCCGGTGAAATATTGCCCATAGAGCTGCATATAATTTGTTGGTGGTGGGCGATTGGTTGCGCCGCCATGGTGTCCCGGTGAAATATTGCCTATAGAGCTGCATACAATTTGTTGGTGGCGGGCGATTGGTTGCGCCGCCATGGTGTCCCGGTGAAATATTGCCCATAGAGCTGCATATAATTTGTTGGTGGCGGGCGTTGGTTGCGCCGCCATGGTGTCCCGGTGAAATATTGCCCATAGAGCTGCATACAATTTGTTGGTGGCGGGCGATTAATTGCGCCGCCATGGTGGCCTGGTAAGATATTGCCCTTATAGTTTGAACGATCACTGTGGAGTGTCCTTAACGCGCTCTGCCCATAGCCACTTTCCCCTGCCTACGGAGTTTCCCGTGTTATCAGATACGAGAGTAGCGCTACGAAATCTTTGGCACTGAATGTGTTAATATCACAATTTTGACGACCTCTGTAGCCTAGTTGGTAGTGACTTTGAATCCCGGTAAGGGCATTTATTTGTGTGATGAGCATGAATATAGTTCCTGAGTCATGGATGTTTTCTATGTATTTAAGTATTTATTTATCTATTTAAGTATGTATATCGTCATCTAGTACCCATAGTACAAGCTTTGCTTAGTTTGGGACTAGATCGATTTGTGTATGATTGTCCCCAAAATATTTATTTATTTAATGGTCGCATTCAAGTGTACAGCTTGCCTCATGGTAAGCTTACATCGATTCTTCCTAAGTAATTAGGGGAACCGACGGAACTTCTGAAATATTATCGGTCCGTATAGCGATTCCGGTTTCTCTGTAGTAGCCAACGCATTGTGTGCGTGTGGACTGAGGGACCACTTGGTTTTTAATGCAAAAAATAAATGTTAGTAAGTGGAAAATTTAGTAGTAGTAGCAGCGAATTACTTTGTAAAAAAAACCTGGAATTCGTAAAGAATTCACTAAAAACTTATACAGCCAAAGGTGTGGTCCCTCAGTTCACACACTGAACCTTCCACTTCTGGGCAAGTATTTGATATGCTGGCTTATTTTGATGTTACAGATTTAGTAAAAACATGTTTAAACGTATTCGTAATGACCGAAACGTAATTTGGCAATGATTATACACTAAAGCAGTCTTCCTTCGTTGGTCCCTGAGAGACCACATAAAATAACTAATAAATCGGTACATTTGTACAAATAAATAATGCATTTTTCGTTGCAAACATTAGTAAAAATCGCAAGGAAGATTATAAAAGTTAAACAAAAGCACAACTATTAATCAATTTCGTCAAATTTATATTTGTTTGTGGTCCCTCAGTTCACACACTATGAAGTAATAAAATAATTAAAATATCCTAAAATATAAACACTACGGAAAGGTTTGTCGTACTGAGGTTTAGTTAAAAAGTTTTACTACATATATATTTTTTTGTACGTGGATTGATGGCGTATAATATAAGATAAATTGCTTTTTAATATATCCTTAGCAAAGTGTTCATTAGGGTGCCCACACAATGAAAAGCATTTAAGTAGTAACGTGAATAATTTATAAATTCTACTTTTTAAATTTGCTTACTTAAATGGCCCAAGGAAAAACTGCATACAGCCAACCACATTTTAGATTCTGTAAGCAAAATTACGAAATTAAAAACAAACTAAGTATATGGTATCAGATTTGGTGCGGTAAAACATGTAGCTCGTATATTTGCCCCGCGTATTATGTTTAAAAAATAAAAAGGCGGTAAATTTACTTGAATTGATGTGTTTGGTTGTTATTGCTGTGTAATAATAGGCAAATTAGTATTGTGTTGCAATGGATTTCTTATTTATACTCCTGATTTCCGCGATGTTTATCTGGTAAGTACCTCTGGTTTGTTAGTAAATCACTAAAAGGCACTTTTTATATATCAAAAATATGCACTCGAGTCATGAAGCTACAGAAGCTACATGTTTTACCGCACCAAATCAGCCCGGCTAGCATACTAATCGGCCATATTATTTACGTTCGGACGTATAACTTTACGATTGTGCCCATTTTTACATTACTTAAATTACGTAAAATATATATATAGCAAAAAGAAGTGTAGTGTTGACAATATATACAACTGTATTTCTACCAATTATTACATTCTTTTCATACGTTCAATCGCAGTCCATGGTTAGAGACCCAATACTATACTACTTAATTAAAGAGTAATAATAAGCACTGCCCTGCTACTAAAAAGTTATACTCTTGTATTAAGTTGTATTATAATCGTTATTCGTTTTTATTTATTTACTTTACTCCCGCCCCGTTTTTCCTATAATATTTGTAAGTTTGTATCGTAATTCATTTTATGCTATAAGTGTTACTGTTTTCTTCGTGCATGCTTGTTGAAATTGAGGAAAAGTAAATGTTAACCAAGGCTAAAGCTTTTACAACTCAAAAGGCACAAAACCTGCGCAGTGACGAGAATCCTGACAGGTCACTGCAAACTAAACAAACACCTGTTTCAGATGGGTATGAAACAGGATGCAACTTGCAGGTTCTGTCAGGAGACAGAGGAAACAGCAGCGCACATTCTCTGCTCCTGCGGAACACTCATGCAAAAAAGAAGTATCTATCTAGGGCGACACGTCGTGCACCCAGAAGAGGTACAACATATCACCGCCCAAAGAATCTGGAATTTCCTAGAGGCAACGGGTCTTAACGGTGAAATCTAATAACAAAAGGGCTGCCACAATAGATCACCTGCTGGTCGAAGCGGCAAACAAAAGGCCCATAAACCAACAATAATAATAATAAGGCTAAAGCTAACAATTGATTTATTAGACGACAAGCTGCCCGCGCTGCTTCTCCCGCATAATTCAAAGAAAGTAGGCAAACCCGTGGGATAAAATATAGCCTACCACCACCCAGAAACCCCAATCTATACGCATTCAAAGATTTTTTGAAACACGCAAACTTGCAAAGCTTCAATCTCACAGAATTTGTCCTCTTATAATATTAGGATAGATAATATCAACAATTTCAACAATGGATAAGGGGAATTTGTGTATACTTAAGTATAATTATTTTCGTTAAATATTTACTCCATAATAATTTTATTAGGTTTCTTGAAGATGCGCATATTATATATGCCTTTAAATGAAAGCAAATTACCACGGGTCGTGTTAATATGCGATATCGAAATCCAATTGTCAAGCAAAAAGTCGTAGAAAAGTAATCCATCCAAACAGCAAACGAACTAATAAGTTTTGAAACTGAAACCGTGTGTTGTGACAGAAATTTTACAGATATCCTGCGGCCAATTGTATTGTTTTCATAGCGTTAAAATTTATCAGGGGTCTCGAGTGACCTACGTAAAATTTCGTCCGTCAACGGTTCATATCGTCACGTTTTATGTACGAAAGTCAAGAGCATGTTAGAATGTGACGTAAAAAAAGTAGTTTTATGTGCAAGACATATAAATGGTCACATTTTACGTAGATGACGGTATGCCATGTTAGCTCATGACGGTAAAATTACATCATTTTGTTAGTATGCTAGGGCCGCTGATACCATATACTTCGTTTGTTTTTAATTTTGTAATTTTGCTTACAGAATCTAAAATGTAGTTGGCTGTATGCAGTTTTTCCTTGGTCCATTTAAGTAAGCAAATTTAAAAAGTAGTATTTAAAAATGATTCACGTTATTAAATGCTTTTCATTGTGTGGACACCCTAATAAACACTGCTAAGGAAATATTAAAAAGCAATTTATCTTATATTATACGCCATCAATCCACGTACAAAATATATATATATATGTAGTCAAACTTTTTAACTAAACCTCAGTACGACAAACCTTTCTATATTGTTTATATTTTAGGATATTTTAATTATTTTATTAATTCATAGTGTGTGAACTGAGGGACCACAAACAAATATAAATTTGACGAAATTGATTAATAGTTGTGCTTTTGTTTAACTTTTATAATCTTCCTTGCGATTTTTACTAATGTTTGCAAAGAAAAATGCATTATTTATTTGTACCGATTTATTAGTTATTTTATGTGGTCTCTCAGGGACCAACGAAGGAAGACTGCTTTAGTGTATAATCATTGCCAAATTACGTTTCGGTCCTTACGAATACGTTTAAGTAAACATGTTTTTACTAAATCTGTAACATCAAAATAAGCCAGCATATTAAATACTTGCCCAGAAGTGGAAGGTTCAGTGTGTGAACTGAGGGACCATACCTTTGGCTGTATAACTTTTTAGTGAATTCTTTACGAATTCCAGGTTTTTTTTACAAAGTAATTCGCTACTACTACTAAATTATCCACTTACTAAAATTTATTTTTTGCATTAAAAACCAAGTGGTCCCTCAGTCCACACGCACACAACGCATTTCATGTGTTCATGGAAAAGAAATTTGAAAATATGTCTGCATGTAGCATTGTGGCATTACGAAATACTAAATTAAAGTCGAACTTGCGTGCAGGGTCGTGACCAGGTTGAGGGCGGAATATCTACATTTAACACGTATATTCCTCTCTCCTCTTGTTAATAATAATTTTTAATTTAATATAATCCATTCGCGCCAGTGGTCAAGAATTTAGATTACAATACATCTTATGGGTAAGGCCGCGAATTTTGACCAATGTGACATAGAACTAACATAAAAAAAATACGTGACGTTACTATAAAACGTAACATAAGTTGTTGTTAAGCTTAGATCACACTGGTTAATGTTCAAAAAAGAATACTTAAAAATAAAGTATTTTCACGACAGCATTTTTTTAAATTAAGTAAATGCTTATGCGCTCGATGACCTCAGTAAAGCATCCGAGCGAGTTGGTCTAAGAATGAACATGGATAAGACGAAGATCATGTCAAATGCCCATGTAGTACCAACTCCCATTACAATCGGACACTTCACGCTCGAAGTTGTAGACGATTATGTATACCTAGGACAGACGATCCAGTTAGGTAGGTCCAACTTCGAGAAAGAGGTCAATCGTCGAATCCGACTCGGCTGGGCAGCGTTCGGGAAGCTACGGCAAATCTTTTCGTCCAATATTCCGCAGTGTCTCAAGACGAAAGTCTTTGACCAGTGTGTGTTGCCAGTGATGACATATGGCACTGAAACGTGGTCGCTTACTATGGGCCTCATAAGAAGGCTCAAAGTCACCCAAAGGGCAATGGAGAAGGCCATGTTGGGAGTTTCTCTGCGTGACCGCATCAGAAATGAGGCTATCCCCAGCAGAACCAAGGTAACCGATATAGCCCTCCGGATCGCTAAACTTAAGTGGCAGTGGGCGGGGCACATAGCACGTAGAACCGATGGCCGTTGGGGCGGAAAGGTTCTCGAGTGGCGACCACGCACCGGCAGGCGCAGCGTGGGTAGGCCCCCGACAAGGTGGACTGATGACCTGGTAAAGGTTGCGGGAGTCCGCTGGATGCGGGTGGCGCGGGATCGGTCACTTTGGCACTCTTTGGGGGAGGCCTATGTCCAGCAGTGGACGTCTTTCGGCTGATATGATGATGATGATGATGAAATGCGTTAAAAAAAATTAACTAAATATTTATCAATAGGTTTTCATTTTCAAAAAAGTTACTCGACAAAAAAATCTATAATGAAAACCTCTGCTCACAAAACTTCACGACAATCGATTGGGAAATGCGATAGAGGAAAACAGACGGACAGACGGATGATGGACACGGGACAGATACTGGACATAATCATTTTTGGCCCAACCTGAAGCATAGAACTTTGTTCGCTTCGCTCGCTCGTTCGATTAAATATTTCCACGCGGACGAAGTCCAGGGCAGAAGCCACGCAGAAGCTCTGCCTGCGACTCCGTCCGCGTAGAACTCGTTTGTATCGTAGCTCCATAAAATTTTCACCCTATATTTCACTTCCTTAGGGGATGATTTTTGGTTATAAGCATGAAGAGGTAACAGACACACAACACTTTCGCATTTATAATAATACTAGCTTCTGCCCACGACTCCGTCCGTGTGGAACTCGTTTACATCGCAGCTCCATACAAATTATCACCCCCTCCCCCCATTTCACTCCCTTAGGGGATGATTTCGTTGATAAAAACAATCCTATGTCCTTCCCCGGGACTCAAACTATCTCTATACCAAATTTCACCTAAATCGGTTCTGCGGTTTGGGCGTGAAGAGGTAACAGACAGACAGACAGTCAGACACACTTTCGCATTTATAATATTAGCATGGATATTAGTATGGATTAGTATGGATATGGATAGTAGATGGATTGGTCAATTCTCTCGTGCTAACTGATCCCTGTACCTACTGTACATACCTACAATTTCAAATTAATACTTACTGTATTTGTCGTTGGAAATAAAATAAAAACTCATTTTAGTTCGTATTTATCTGTGTGCACTTCCCTTTACCACATGTTTTCGTCACGTTACACAAAGAATACGTTGCATTTTGTAAAAATGCAACGTATTCGTAACGAAAGTGTAACGTATTTTTGAAAAAATATTGATTTTCATGGTGAAATAACGATATTTTGAATATAGTAATACATGGCACCTGCGTGAATAACATTAACCTATGGTATGAAAAATTACCGCTTAAAAATAATCACTACTTACCCTTTAAATCACACAAGCACTATTAGCGGTATTTAAAAAAAACTTTGTCCTCGTCACTTTCGTCCGCGATTTATGAACAAACTGAGGAGTTTAGGTTTTCTGTCTGGTGTCGCCCTACTAGAATATGAGTTGCCAGTGCACAAAAACGAATTTCTACCACAATCGGCTATAAATCTAGCTGTATAAAGCGTCACGTAAGTAATCGTAACGAAAACGTGGAATTGTGGTCCCATAAAAGAATGCAAGATAAAACAAGTAAATTATTTAAATAAAAATGTTTAGCAATCGGTAGAACTATCGTCATATCATAAAATTTTGTTTAAACAAAAGCATGATCATGAGAAGTTGAAAATCGTGAAAATAACAGGGCTTTAAGTACACAGGGTCGAAAAAAAATATCAACTTTCGTTACGTTTTGGACGGAAATATATTTTTATTATTTATTTGAAAGGATTTAAATCAATTATGTCACTTGCGTTCTTTCGCTTGATTTAATAAAAAAAAATTGAAACCTCTCGGTGTTACCAATTTTTTTTTATGAGCATGTTAAATTTGAAACGTCCAAATTGGTCAAAATTCGCGGCCTTACCCTTATCTTATCTAGATGAGGGCCCTTTCGGATGCACTTCGACCCAGTGGGATCTTTTGTGCATTTGCCCTATCCTAAATGCCTACTCCCAAGCTCGCTCCATCATTTCCACATATCGGATGATGCAGCTCAGCGGAAGTACCTCGAATTCCTTTGGTTGTGGATAGCTGTTACCAAAGTAATTCATTATTTGTCTGGAAAGGGCATGACATTCACACAATAAGTGTTCCATAGTCTTATCCTCCTCGCCACACATTCTACTGTCTGAACTATCCGATAGGGCATCTTGGCCAAGAGATCCTTGACCCCGAAGTGACCTGTGAACATCCCAGATATGATTCTGAGTTGCTTCCTACTGGATTTCCAGAGTTTTTTAGTCCAGCCCGAGTCCACTCCTTCTATGAAGAGATTAGAGTGCCTTAAGCCCGCCTCATGCCTCCTCTCGTGTTGGTGTTTGGTTTTGGCGTAGGCTTTAAAGGCCATACAAATATTCTTTATTGCTTACCGAATATAGTACATAATACAAAAACAGGAACAAATTTAGCATAAACAATGGTAGACAACAGGCGGTCTTATCGCTTACAACGATCTCTTCGTTGTCACTGAAATTAAGATAGTGATAGATGTAACTATAACTACCAATGTATGGTGCAGATAACGGCTATTATTTGAGTTCGTTTAACATGTTTCGATGACAAATTGACATGATATGTTTAAATGACAACTGCCAAACGCAACGTGGTTAAAAAAAGTTATTAAAATTATTTTTTGTTTCAGAATCACTAATGGAATTATGCAGAAGAATCTTAATTGGACTGATGTACCTAGTAAAAAAAAGACACAAAATTATACTTTAACGTATGCAAGATGCTCTATCGAAAGTGTTCCTTAAATTGAATAGCTTTTTAGTTAAGTATAGGTGATTTTAGCACGTCACTATATTAAGAGATCTAAAGAGTGCAAGTTGGCTTTTTATTAAAATGTATATTCGAATTCGAAGACAATGCACACATGTATTCAAATATTAAAATATATCATGTAATTGCTTAGTTAATTAAGTTGTTAAGTAAAAATGTTTTATAATTCTCGGAAATTGTTAGTAAGTTATATTATATATTTGTGGTATCCAAGTAAATGCATACTTCTACAAGATGTTTGACAGATGTTTTTAACCAGAAATTAGACATATTTAACATGAAATGGCTTAAAGCACAACTGTTACATCAACATATTCTTTACCTACTCTAAAATTAACTGTAATATAAGAAATTATATATTTAATCTTTATCGGTAAGTTAAATACTAATTTTACGATTGTAATATAGCTATACGAATACATTATATGAAATAATAAATTGTTGTATGTTGGGGCAGCAAAAAGTTTTTTGTTCTCAATTCGTAAACCTACCTACTGAACATTCCTACAACAACTATTACAAGCAAAAATATACTTTAGTTAACCAAACTCTAATCATAAGGAGATAACCAGTGAGAGTAAAGGATTGGACAGATTAAAAGGGCCTAGTTTTGTATCTCTGTTTTTTCACCGTATCTGCCGTTAGACGTCAACTGCTGGACAAAAGGCCTCCCCTGAAAGAGTGCCACAATGACTGGTCCTACTCTACCCGCATCCAGCGGACTCCCGTGACCTTTAACCTCGTCAATGTGCCTCGCCACTGCCACTTAAGTTTAGCGATTCGGAGGGCTATATCGGTTACCTTGGTTATGCTGCGGATAGACTCATTTCGTCATTTGTGATCTGATCACGCAGATAAACTCCCAGCATAGCCCTTTCCATTGCCCTTTGGGGATGGGGAAAGATTATTCCTTAGAAGTACTTTCAGCATTTTTTAAATTCTACCCCTAAAGAATTGAAAAGGGCGTTCAACGTTTATACGGAAACCATGAAATGATTAAAGTACCAGATTTGTAACTTCGGTCTTAGACTTTGTTTAAAAACTAGAAACGAAACGAGATTTGAAATTCATCCCCCAACGGGGTTAGAGGGGGTTCAAAGTTTATACGGAGAGCAAGATATTTTTATAGAAAGAGATTTGTTAATTCGGTTTTTCAATGTTTGTTTAAATATAAAAAAACGAATTTTCATAAGCGGGTTAAAAGACATTCATCTTCTTAAAGGGCATAATAGTACATTTTACAACTAGTGTGAAAAGAATGTCTTTTTACCACTAGTACCGAGGTATCTTGCCACGAGCTGAAAGCGAGTGGCAAGACTCGGTACGAGTGGTAAAAGACATTTCACACGTGTTGTAAACGACGTTTTTTAATACAATTGCGAAAAATAATAAATTAATATATCATTGCGATAAAATATGCTTGCTTCGAAGTTATTTTTGAACGAACCCATACTTTACAAATGACACTGACAGTGACAACATACTATTGGAATCAGCGCCATCGGGTAAAAAATCTAATATAAAATTACTGCGTTTCGAAAGTATAGTTTGGAACTAAAAAGTAAAAAGCACTAGTTCGAGAAATTGAGCTTCTCGTACGCTACGCAGCCACAAAAAGTACCACTTTTTGAGCAACTGTATTAAAAAATGAGTTTTTGTATGGGGAACAAGACAATTTTTAAGTAAGGGAATTCTAACTTCGATATGATTACATGTAAAAGAATTATGAGAAAATAATAATAATAAATTGACTAAATATTTAGATTTATCCTCTTCAAGTACTCTGTAGCAAGTTGATTAAAACACTTGAGATCCTCCATCCGCCCTCAAAATTTCGTTATCGGGCATTCCAGGACCATGTGGTTGACCGTCTGATCGGGGTTTCCACACACACACCGAGGCTCCCCTCGGCGCACCACCCCTTTTATGCCAGTGGTGGGCGCAGTTTCCAATGCCTGTTCTTATGCGGTTTAATGGGCACGACACCCTGCGCGGATGGTCGAACCCAGGTGGACGCGACCTAGGGTTCAACGAGAATAGGCGTTCATCTGGTTGTTGTTGCCCGTTCCAATCGGACATCCACGCTTCGTGGAGATCCCATTGGCTGTCCGGGTCCATCACAGCGAGAGCTGGTGGATTACGGGACTTAAGTCTTTTTTTCTCCGTAGGTAGTGAGATCTTGGTGGATATAGGCAGCTCTGGATGTCGTTTGATATTTTAGTTGTCTCTCGGAGTAAGCACCTTTTTTCGACGCAGATGTGCAGGTTCTATTTCGCTTAGAGCAGGAAGCTAGCTTGTAGGGGTAGGTATAAGGCAACCAGTAATAAGCCGCATGGTTTCGTTCAGCTGCACATCCACAGAAGAAAGACTGGCGCTGTTCATCCATACCGGAGCGCAGTATTCAGCCGTCGAATAGACCAGAGCCAAGGCCGTAGTTCGTAGGCAAGACGCAGAAGCCCCCCATGTAGTTCCGGTAATTTTTTGAACTAAATTGTTTCTGGTCTTAATTTTATGTTTTAGCTTATGGATATGGTGGCTGTAAGTTAAGCTTCTGTCAAATGTAACGCCTAGGTACTTGGGGAAGTTGTTGTGGTGCAGGGTTGTGCCTCAAAACCTAACACTCAGTGTCCTGTGTGCGAGCTTGTTGCATAGGTGTGGAAGCAGCGGTCTTAGAGGGGTTTGGCCACTGTCGCCAACGGGAAAAAAGTCGTCCATAGCTAGGTCAGTGACGTTGATCCGAAGTAGGTACACTTTTACAACGATAAGTTTTATGACGGTCGATCATAAATATTTAAAAGTTCGCGCTTTAATTTATGGACGCTATTGTCGCCGATTACTACTCTAATCCCCTTATAAACTACTGTTAGATATCAAAAAGATTATCAATTAAAAATGGTATAAATATTGAGTGTGCCGAAGCGAATATCAAATCGTTCAGCGATCCGGTAAGTACCAATCGTCTTAGGAAAATAATTAAATTAATTAATTGTTATGCACATTAATACTTTGTGCTACTATGTAAAGTTTGGAACATCTAAATTTATTTAAGTAACATAACTCTTGAATATAGGTATTATTTCACCAAGTTCTTCACTTTTGGTGTGGTTCCAAAGCGGTCCTTTACCGCAACTGGATTAACCGAGAGGGATGCAGCTATCTATTAGAAGGGGATAGTTTCTACCTACCCAGCTTATATACATACCCTATTATTGTAAAGGTCTTTCTTATTCTAGAAAATATCTGCGTACTTTATGACTGACTAGACACATTTTGTAATGAACTTCCGGGGTCTAAATCTGCTTCAGCCATAGTAACTAACCCTGATCCTGTAACAGTCCCATAAAGAAACTTTAGAATTAAAATTAACTACTTAATACAGTTACATTTACATATCGTAATCTTATAGAGGTCTGCTTCAGGGCCGAGCCTTCAGCTTAGCCGCTTGGTACACCTTTCCTTTGAAACCTGCATTGTGGAATCATATTGATTTGGTTATGGTTGTAGATGTCCCCAGCGAACATATTATTACCATGTGCTTATTACTTTTTCAGAAAAAATATATTTCACCATGAAATTCTTCGCCGTATTCGCTGCCGTCCTGGCCATCTCGGCCGCCGCGCCCACCAACCAATGGACCCTCAACGACCTGTCGCAAGCCATCCAGAACCCGGCCACCCCCTACGCTCTCCTCCCCTACCTCGAGCAAGCCCTCAACAACATGATGGCTCAGCTCTCCGCTGGCCAGCCCATTGTAAGTTGACCATAGCTATGCACTGAACATTAATGATCCTTTTCAGTCTATTTATTCGCGATAAACTCGAGAGCCGTAGAGACTGACTGTTGTACGAACAATATTAGAACAATTCTTGCCGGGGGCACCGGGGGTTATAAAAAATGTAAACGTCACCTTCGGAATTTCGAAATAAATAACTCCGTGTTTTAGTCTAGACGTGACAGACGTAATGTTTCTGAAAATGTAGTGTTTCTTAAATCATATTTCGATATCCTAACTATAACTACAGCTATAGTATACTTGCTACACTAATTTGAAGGTTATTCAATTCTTCAATTATTCGCATACCATTGAGTTCAAGCGAGCTTATGCAAGATTTTTATGCAGTGGTACAACTGACCTACTAAGTAACTACATTATAACACGTTACAGTTCATTTTAAGCCAAGCCCTTTAGATAAATACCACAGTTTTTGACACACCTCTTATGTGTTGATCGGTGCCACATGATAATGATAAAGCAGATAACGACATGAGGAAAGGGTGTCTCACACAACAGTAACCTGCGTGTTTACTCGAAAACAACAGTTTCGACATATATGCATTGTAGCGGTATTTGCCTTCTTTCATTTCTATTTGGTGCTCTTGAAAATTTTGAGAAGGATGTTATACAACAGATGGCGATAATTTTGCTGAATAAGATATATCTCACGTGGCTCCCCGTCGATCAAAATCATATTCCATGATGTATTTTGCATGCAAACGTGTTAGAACGAGCCCTCAAAATGCAATTAGGATGTGAATGAGACGAACCGAATTGCCCTGGTTGGAACTATAAACACTAATTTGAGGACCGCTTTAGCCTAGTTGGTAAGTGACCCTGCCTACGACCCCGGTAAGGGCATTTATTTGTGTGATGAGCACGAATATTTGTTCCTGAGTCATGGATGTTTTCTACGTATTTTAAGTATTTGTATCTATTATATATATCGTCGTCTAGTACCCATAACTCAAGTTTATTAAAGTATTTATTTAGGTATCTATATAAGTATGCTCGTAGGTTACCTATCATAATCTCGGAAATCGTAATTCCGAATATTAATATTTTTATTAGTTGGCCGAATTTTTGTTTGCCCGAAATTACATTTCCCATATTATTAATTTCGCAATTTCTCAGTTCTCACTCAGTTCGTTTCAATTTCATTTCGCTTATGATTAAAAAAAAAGCATTTGTCAACTAGTTTTTGGTGCCGATAAGTATTAAGTCCGAAATATTACTATCCCGCTATATCAAAAGATCGAAATTGTAGCATGTAACCTAACTAAACAGCAGCGTCACAACGTCACCCCGCCTCGCGGGCTGCCTATTTCCGCTCTAAGAGACACAGACTAACCCTAACCTTTGTAGGTTACAAATACTTAATTCCATTGTTGCGATCATTTCTTGTTTTTTTACTGCATGGGGTTTCGCCCCCAAGCCCACCTTTTCGGGTTTTTTATTAATTCATGCAGCACTCTAGTTGCTTAAATGTTTTGACCTAGTCTAAGCCCCTTTTCTATCAATTGTTTATGTTGTAAGAGGTCACAGTTTTAAATTTAACCTAACCCACTTAAAGTTTATTTTCGCATCGCAGTTTTAAAGTGCGTCTGTAGGGTTTTTAGCATATCTGAATGTTTTATTAATCATGGTGGTAAATGATATTACGCAAAATGAGATTTACATTTTACGTAGCATCGGAATAATGAAAAGGTGGTTAACAAATCGGTTGCCAAATAATAAAGTTGGCAATCGTTCTTCTGGTTATTGAATTTCTCGAAAACTATAATGTGGGAAAACAAACCAGCGGTATTTAAAAAGTATGGTAAACAAAGTATATGGATTATAAGAATTCGGCTAACCGTTTTCGGACAAGTGAAAATCGGCCAAATGTTTTTCGAAACTTCGATAGGTTACCATGCTCGTATATGTATATCGTCGTCTAGTACCCATAGTACAATATTGTCCCCTAATATTTATTTAATTTAATCTGTAAGTTAATTTAATATGTCTTATGGAAGGTGTCAATGTTACAGGAGTCCGTTGTCGTCGCTACCCCCGCTGGTCTCCTGCCCGTGGAGGCTGTTGCCCCCCCCGCCGCCGTCATGCCCGTGATCGTTGCGGAGCCCGTCGCCCCCGCCCCCGTCGCGCCCACCACCCAATGGACCCTCAACGACCTGTCGCAAGCCATCCAGAACCCGGCCACCCCCTACGCTCTCCTTCCCTACCTCGAGCAAGCCCTGAACAACATGATGGCTCAGCTCCTCGCTGGCCAGCCCATTGTAAGTTGGCCATAGCCATGTAATATTATGTGTAGGTGTATAATTTGAAGTACTCAACTACATAGTTGAGTAATGATGCTTTTCAATCCATTTATTCGCGATAAACTCGAGAGCCGTAGAGACTTACTGTTGTAAGAACAATTCTTGCCGGGGGCTATAAAAATGTATTCGTCACCTTCGGAATTGCGAAATAAAAACAACTCCGTGTTTTAGCCTAGTCACCTATCATAAGCTCGAAAATCGTAATTCCGAACATTAAAATCCCGAAAACGTTTCCCTTTTTATTAGTTGGGCGAATTTTTGTTTGCCCGAAATTACATTTCCCAAAATTATTATTTTCCTAGTTCTCAGTTCGTTGCAATTTTATTTCGCTTACGATTCAAATATACACTTTTTTGAAATTCCGAAGAATCATTTGGCAACTAGTTTTTCGTGCCGATAAGTATTAAGTCCGAAATATTATTATCCCGCTATATCAAAAGATCGAAATCGTAGCCCCTTTTCTATCAAATGTTTATTTTGTAAGGTCACAGTTTTAAATCTAACCTAACCCACTTATTTATTAGCCAAAGTTTATTTTCGTATAGCAATTTTAAAGTGCACTTCTGTAGGGATTTTAGCATATCTGAATGTTTTTTTAATCGTGACGGTAAAATCATATTAGAGAAAAGGAAATTTAGATTTTACGTAGCATCGGTTGTTGTTGGCAATCGTTCTTCTGGTTATTGTGTATTGGGAAAACGATAATGTAGGAAAACAAACCAGCGTCATTTCAAAAGTATGGTAAACAAATTACCTATTATAGATTATAAGTATTCGTTTAACCGTTTCCGGATAAGTGAAAATCGGGCATGTGTTTTTCGAAACTTCGACAGGTTACCTTTACTCCAACAACAATATCCTGCGTGTTTACTCGTCAACAACAGTTTCGACATGTATGCATTGTAGCGGGTATTTGCCTTCTTTCATTTCTATCAGGTGGTCTTGTAAATTTTGATAAAAATGTTATACAACAGATGGCGAAAATTTTGCTGAATAAGATAAATAATATCTCTCTCTCTCTCAATCTCACGTGGGTTCCCCATTCCCGATCAAAATCATATTCCATGATGTGTTTGCATGCAAGAATGCCGAATTGCCCTGGTTGAAATGGGAACTATAAACACTAATTTGACGACCGCTTTAGCCTAGGTGTTAGTGACCCTGCCTACGAAGCAAGAGGTCCTGGGTTCGAATCCCGGTAAGGGTATTTATTTGTGTGATGAGCAAGAATGTTTGTTCCTGAGTCATGGATGTTCTCTATGTATTTAAGTATTTATTTATTTATATAAGCATGTGTATCGCCGTCTAGTACCCATAGTAAAATATTGTTCCCTAATATTTATTTAGTTTACGTTGTACGTATATGTCTTATGGAAGGTGTCAATGTTACAGGAGTCCGTGGTCGTCGCTACCCCCGCTGGTCTCCTGCCCGTGGAGGCTATCGCCTCCCCCGCCGCCGTCATGCCCGTGATCGTTGCGGAGCCCGTCGCCCCCGCCCCCGTCGCCGCCGTCGACCCCACCCCCGCCGCCGTCATCAATGACGTCGCCGGCAGCCCCCTCGTCCAGATCATCGTCAACATCAAGTCGTCCGAGGCCGCTGCTGCTCCCGTAAGTCAAACCATGATCTAAGCTGACTGCCTGTTCAATCTTATATCACATATCTGCAAAATGGTAGGTAACTATTTTATTTTTAATTCTAGGAGGCTCCCGCTACCGCTGTCGAACCCTCCCCCGTTGCCGTCCCCATGCCCGTAATCGTCGTTGACGAGGTCTCCATGCCCGAGCCCGTCAATGTCGTCGATGAAGTCGTGCAGCCCGAGCCCGTGATCATCGCCCCCTCCCCCGTCGTCATCCCCGAGGCTAACCCCATTGACGTCATCGCCGTCAGTACCCCTGAGGTCAACCCCATCGACCTTCTGCAGCCCGTGCCCGTTGCCGTCGGCGCTGGCGACTCCCAGGGAATCATCGTCTAAACCGAAGAATTTTATGGAAAATATATTAATTTGATTTTGTACTGAATTCTTTCTTTTCATTTCTACAAAACTGTTAATTTGAGTGACAACCGATGCAGTAAATTACATTTAAACCGTTAATCAAATGGTCGTCGTTCTCTTAAGCCTGATCGCTCGTTTGCCATATTAATCACCTACTTACCTACCTATGTATAAGTACAACCATATATAGGTACGCCTATTTATAATCATTTTGCATTGTCTGTTGGTTCTAGATCTGACTTCTAACTTCGTTATAATATGTGCGATTGTAGCCCAGCAGGGGCCTGGTTCACGAAGCTACAAGTTACAAATTACAAGCGGAAGTCTCTTTCTATCAACATGTATTGAAAAGAGACTTCCGCATGTAATTTGTTACTTGTAGCTTCGTGAAACGAGCCCCATGTCAATCACGTAACGCTTTGTACCTACGCGTGACAGGTAGATCTAAAGGCCCAAACGCACTGACAGCGGTGGTGGAGCGGCACGGTGCGGCGCGGAGGCGGTACCGGTTGCGGTAGCGGTAATGTTCGAAGTAATACGAAAGGGTTCGCACAGAATACCGCCCCGCGCCGCGCCGCTCTGTGCGGATCCTTTCATATTAGCTTGAACATTACAACCGGTACCGCCTCCGCGCCGCACCGCTCCGCTCCGCCACCGCTGTCAGTGCGTATCGGCCTTAAATCTCACTTTTTATGTGGAAAAATGATACTTAAATTGTCCTAACGCGCGTTCGGAACGTTACCTGATTACCCCTCGGTATTACATTAAAATGAAAATGAATTGAAATGAAAATTATTTATTTGTAACAAACAAATATATCTATCACATACATACATACAATTTAATTACTTCAAACTATTTATTTGTTACGAAATGGGACCATTTCCTAACAAATAAATAGTTTTAAGCCTCAGCATAGTGCTGGCTCACGAGCCAGCGCTGGTCTTCCGGCGAGACCTTGGTCCGTTAAAGTGCAGCTGATGAACTTGAGAATACTGCAGAGGATCATCACTTGGATAGTCGTAGAGAGAGTGAGGGAGAGAGAGAGAGAGAGACCTAGATTTCTTGTTCCAAAACGATTTTGTTGCGATTCACTTTTAATTTTATTTGCAGTTGCAGTTTTATTTTTGTGTTCTGACTGTATATGTGCATTACAGATAGGAATTTTGATAATACCTACAATCTAATCATGTTGCAAATTATCTTATTTATGACATTTGTGATCAATGCAATTTTGAGAAGCTTGAGTTGTCCCATTTCACATGAAAACATGACTGCTGCCAAAATCAGCTCTTATCAGACATGAGTTCACACGAATCACGCGAAATATGTAACCACTAGCGAATTTTATCGGGACGTCAGATAAATTGTGGCTAGATATCGATGAATGACACGCCCAAACCGATTGTGATATTTATAAGCGTGGCGTGTGTCGCGGTGCCGACAGTCGCAATTGTGCCAGTGGTAATATCCTGTGCTGTCCCGATTTTCCTTATATGTAAGTACCTGCGTTTTTGACAAACCTTCCTTGGTTCATTCACTATCATTACCTTCTGCATACATGCTCGTCGGTTTAGGAAGTCGCGGGCGGAAGCTAGTGTACAATAAAGTGCTGTGTTTGCAATTCATACATACATACATACTACACTAGTATGCTGACGTACGGTTAATGACAATAGATGAAAGATTTTTTGAAATTGGATAAGCAATTCCGGAGGTTAGGTACATGTACAAAATGATCTCTCAATCTCACAGACTTTTCCTCTTTATAATAATAGTATAGACACGTGTAATTTGGGATAGTTCCCGTTTGTTGTTGAACGTGAAAATTATGAGCTGCATTGAAATACATGGGATCACGTTATTTTTAACTTTTATTTGTTCTCTTGGATGGACCGATGAATTTTGACTTCTAGCCCATACAAATAGCCCATAGAATTCCTGGTAAATTTTTTGCGTGGCCGTGAACTCAAATCGAGGATATTTAATGAATTAACCTTTTCTACACAATGATGGATACATCCGCACCACTGTTTCAACGCCAATGACGTATTAATTCGTCAAGGAGTACAGTGCGATATCAACTCCTACGAGTGCATGCATTAACATTTAAGGTTTGTCCCAATATCCTAAAAGCCAATCTTGGTCATTCGAAGGTCTCACACCATCAAATTACTTAGTAAAGATAGCAATGTCATTGTCGTATAGTAACGATAACAATAATTCCAACAGTTATCACGCATGTCTAATACCTATACCTACATTTAATAAATATATAGTTTAGTAATTTATAGTTTTATGAATACTGTTTGAATCACAAATAGATGCTACGAGTGGCTCTGCTTAGGAATCTGCCTCGAAGTCTCAAGCGTGTATAGGCTATTACGGTGTCCGGTGGCTGGTCGTACGCTTGTTTGCCATCGCCGTTGTATGTAAAAAACCGGCCCAGTGCGAGTCGGACTCACGCACCGAGGGGTCCGTACCGTTGTCGCGTGACGAAGTATGTACCGTCGACTGGGTGACCCTTTACGCTGGTTATATTTCAATCAATATTTTTATGCAAAGGGCACACTGGGTCGGTAAAAGTGTTTTAACTTTTTTAGGTGAGCGGCTCCTCGTAAAATTGATAGATAATGATAGATCTATTCAAAACAAACAAATTTTGTTATGGACCTTAATACTGTAAAATGTATCGGAGCCGAGATATTTGCAATGTGTAAATATTTCCACAGGTCATATTGAAAAACTATAAATAAACCTTAAAACTTAACGTTAAACAAAAATATTGATGTCAAACTAGACTAGAGTCCGACACAAACAATGGAATTACAGCTAGACCTGATTGTGCTAGATAATACCGTTTATTTATATCAGCAGTACGAAAATGATAGCAATATCTACCCTTTCTTTCATGTAGTCTAAGGTAAAAGTACCCTTCACCGGATCTGCCGTATCGCCGGATTTCCCCTATTTTAAGCTATAAGTCGAGTAGTTACGGCTAATATTACGTTTTGATTTTTTTCCTCGCTAGCTAGATACCTATGACCAGAGATGGGCAAAATTTATTCGAATGTTGAATAACGATTGAGAATAACAGAATCATTCGCGAATGACGAATACATTTATTGAATGATTATTCTTATTCGAAATTAGGCAAATAAATTATTCGCGAATTAATTATTCCACGAATGATTTATTCGCGAATAAAATACTCCACGAATAATTTGTTCGCGAATAATATTGTCGAATAATTAGCTAATAAAATAACTACCTTCGTGCCTCGTTACATGTATTTACAAAAACAATTATATCCCAATCATTTCAAATCTGTCTTTATAGATACATATATTTGGTATCTCAGAAAAGTTCGAAAAACTTAACTGACGTGTCGGCGGTGTGTTACCACCACATTCAACAAAACATATTCAGCTTAAACAAATTGATGAAATAATTTTAAAAATTATGGAAACGATGAACTGAACATTTGTGTAATGGATCATTCGTGGTATTTATTCGAATAAAATAACGAATGTATCATTTATTATTTGAAAATGCTAACGAATGATTTATTCGCGAATAAATCATTCGTGAATATTTTTTTAACGAATGATTGTTTATTCGAATAATTATTTAAATAAAATATTATTCGAATAATGCCCAACTCTGCCTATGACTTCCACTACGCGGCAGAAACGGCCTTTTCGGACCTCATTCGAGCCACGATAATTGATCGAGCCAGTCGATGGCCGTTTTGTATGGGACTCCTTACGAAAATCATTAAGAAATTGAGTGAATTTCTTAAGGTCATAAAACCTTTTAGAAGCAAATTTATGAATGAAACTTTGGGGTTTTGCGGGGTCATTATTCAATTGGTTTTAGTTATTTGTGCAAACAAGTTCATTTAGTGCAGTCATATTTGAAGAATTTAACTAAAATGTGGATTCGGTGATGGGTCAACCCTCGTTTTGACTTGAAGGTTTCTACGAACAGCGTCCGGAATCAGGGAAACCGTATGGTTTTTTTAATTATTTATTTATAGGTTGAACATAAACTATTTATATAAACTATTTCGCTTTTCAGATAACTAAAAGTATAGAGAATTTTATGAGCATTTACCGAACATTGATAATCTAGATAGATTTCTGTGAAACTGTGTTTGAAATTAATCATTTTCAAGACTTTTTGACGTAAAAATAAGCTTTTTGGCAAGGCGATTTAAAAAAACATAACACTCATATTACATCAATAGTATCAAGAGCCGCATGTATTTATGGTTTCGCAATAAGTTCTAATTCCTTGTAAAAATGTAAGGTTTGTAATTACATCATAATTAATACGGTATAAACACTATTTTTAAAATTCTGTTCGCGTGATAGGTTCCACATAATTTGCTTGTCTAATTCACCGAACGGGCGTCCGGTTAAACGTACCCATAGTGCCTGCTACCGAATCCACATTCGCCTCAGCCATGCTATTATTTAGTGTTTTATTGAAATACCAACCTTATTTCGTTACGAACTAGGTCGATATTAATGTGAATTATTTTTCGAACGTTCTTGTAAAGGCCAGCGGCTCCAAACATTTGACAACATATTGTGAAAACATATTTAGTACAATAACAATATGATTAATTATTGTTAATTGGATGTTTATTATATATTTAGTTATAAGTTTTTTTTATACATTTACTATATTTTTAAATTAAATTCAAATTCTAAATATTTAAACCCTGACACAATTATAAGTTTGACATCTCTGTCTTTGTGTCTGTGCATCTGTGAGTCTGCCTGTGGCATTGTAGCTCCTAAATTAATGGATCGATTTTAATGCGGTTTTGTCCGAAAATGGTTGTTTTTCAAAAGTTGAAAAACCCCGAATTTTGGCCAATATCGACGTTTCAAATTAATTAATTAATTAATTAATTTATTTAAAATAAAAAAATATTATAATTATAATGAAACATGAAGAATTTATTTATAATTATAATATTTTTTTCTTTAATTGTTAAAATCCAACTCGAATTTAATCGAAAATTATGACAACTCGATTCTATTAATTTGAAGGTTACGTGAACATACTTTTTTGTTTGTTTTAGACTTTTAGTCGATAAAAACTTGATTTTATTTTATTCTATTATTTTTTCTATTTCAGTTATCTAATAATAATAATATACTTATTACACCACAAATAACAGAGATTTACCAGCATGATCTAAGCTTTATCACAACTTTTGTTACGTTTTATGGTAACGTCACGCATATTTATTTATGTTAACGTATTGCGGCGTTACCCCTCAACTAAATATGTATGATGGAAAAAAAATTTTTTATCGTTATAATTTTATTCTACTTAGGTATATAATAACCATCAGAAACAACAACACAAGTATATATATAAAAAAGTACACGAATGAGCCGATTTATTAATAAATAATCCATGTTTATAACATGAAGATTGTTGAAGTCTCAAAAACATAATCTCAATCAACTGTTTACCAACTAAAGTTTGAGCACCACGCAGCGCCCAAATCCCATACATTTCTTTCCTAGTCCGGTGAAACGGCTCGCCGATTCGGTATTATGTGCAAATCACGTTTCTTAGTCCGGTAAATGGTACAAACCACGGAAACCGACCCAAAAACTTTAAAAATATTTTAAGCATATCTATAAGTATGTTATTAATTCCTAGATTCATTTAAATGATGGAAAATTTATCTATCTTACAATTGAACTTTTGTTCGTAGCACTATGAAACTCGCAGTCCTTATTAAAAAAACAAACGTACATCCAGGTCTTAAGCGTTCGGTGAAACGTACTTTTACCTTAGTACAAAACTATTAGATGGATCAATATTCTACGTATTCAGCCAATAAAACGTCTAAACACAAATATAGTTGTTTAAGACCTTGACGGTGACTGTACAATTCTCGATGATTTTTAATTAATTTGAATTTTCTACTCCTAGACTGTTACTAATGGTTTTATGATTGATTATCCCGTTTATCGCGTAGTAAAAACCGTACACCTAACGCATACACCACCACACCAATGGGTCGAAAAAACCAGACACTTTTTCAGTCCTTAATAAATAAATGGGTTGTTTGACATAACACTTGTTACATGCCATTCGTTATCGTTTTTCTATAGATTAGCCTCCAAACTAAGCTGAATCTTTTCCTTGACGGTTGGTGAGTGTGATATACCTACACAATATCCATTAGACCCCGTATCATGTTCGGCCTTATCACATGATAAGTAACGCCCGTCACTGGCTGGCACCGTTCGATAGAACGAGACGGACGCTCTATCTTGTCACTTATGGCGTTATACGGCCGACCAATGATTCGGGGCCAGGTCTAAGATACCCTCTGACGAACCCCATTTTTTTCTCAGATATATCACCATGCCTGCCACCCTCTCCATGACCGAGCTGTCTCTGGGCATCGAGGATCCCAACACGAACGCGCCGTGCAAGAAGGTTCTAGAAGGCGTCCTGAACGACTACATGGATCTCCAGTACGCGAAGGAAACCCCCTACACCACTGGGAAACAGGTCGTTCCCACCGGCGCTAGCATTGAAGACGTAAACAAGGCCATCGCCGAAGGCACCACTAAGAAACCGTACAAGGATATCTTCGTCAGAATCTCTGATAAGGTCAAGAGCGGCGATCTTACTCCTGAAGCGAATGACGGGACGTGGCCTTCTAAGTTAACACCAATCTTGGTACTCGTGTCAGCTAAAAAATAGAATTACCTGTTGCTTTAAACAACACATTAAGTAGGGATAACTATTCTAGAGGCGTCAATTTCGGGAACATGGAGGAATTTCATGTAACTCGGTTAATAAAATGATACGCAACAGTTCTCTAAGTATTCCTGCTTAACCAATATTAAGTTTTTTATAAAGTTAGTCGAATATCTCGCCATTATTGATTGATCTTAATTCTAACTAAGTAGGTATTATCCTACCTAACTTACATTTATTTAAATCAGTAAATAAATACTTAAGTCAAATATGTTTTTTTTACCGTTACTTACCTACGTATACCTCCTCGAGATTGATACAAAAAAAAACCAATACTGTTGAATTTTCCCGAAAAAGGTTTAAAAATATTGTCAAATGGGGAAATAGTGAAGCAGGGGGGCAGCAGGGGATTAAATAAGCAACATTAAAACGGTTGTAGCTTCGTGAATGGGATTTTCAACACTAAGCATATTTTCTTGCCTCCTTTCTTTTGGAGTACTAATGATAAATTTTGAGTCTACACTAGGGCTCGCGGTCGTGTCCGGGTTTCGTGTATACGTGTCGGGTACCTGTGTTCGTGTAACCCGCCCGCGGGTCTAAGCGGCCGGTCCGAACGGATCCGTGTAATTAGCGCACGGGTACCAGTGTACTCTTGTACACGTGTACACGGGTACCCGCGTCCTGTTTACACGCGGGTAGTACTACCCGTCCTTGAGTTGTGATGTGAAGCTACGAACTATCCCGTTGTTCTAAAAATGTACATACAAGTACTAAATGAGTGTTCGTAGCTTTGCAATTATAACATATTATTTGTGAATAAAAATAGCATAGGAATAAATGTAACAAATTATTACAAAGTACGTAAAGTTCGCCTTCTCAAATTCATATTTTAAAAAAGTAAGTACGAATCCATGCTGATGTTATAAATATGAAAGTGGGTTTGTCTGCCTGTGTCTTTCTGTTACCCCTTCACGCTTTAACAGCTGAGTTGATTTAGATAAAATTTGGTATAGAGATTTGAGTCTGGGGGAGGGACATAGGATATAAACGAGTTCCACGCGGACGAAGTCGCGGGCAGGAGCTAGTAAATTGAATCCCATAAAAAAACATTCCATGTAAAAAAGAGGCCAAGTCTCGAAACTCTTCTACCTTAAAAAGCTGTGAGATATTTCGTAGTACCAAGTCTCAGGCATTCTCATTATTCTTTATTTGCCAGCTAAATAGAATTCTGCCACTTGGCAATCACACCACTTTACTGCTTTTATGGATTTTTGCACACCTTAAACTATGAAGTATTGTGCAATTGCCAAGTCGCAAAATTATATTTTGCTAGCAAATAAAGAATAATAAGAATGCCTGAGACTTGGTACTACGAAATATCTCACAACTTTTTACGGTGGAAGAGTTTCGAGACTTTGCCTCTTTTTTACATGGAATGTTTTTTATGGGATCTTACTTCTTTTTGTAGGTTATTGTGTCATCAATACATACAAATTATGAATGCAGTCTCATTCTTGCTTTTGAATTTTTTCTCCCATTAACTTTGTAGTCCTATATATTTATATGGGATTACAAAGTTATTTATGCGTATCTGGACCGAAATTTGCAAAATATTTTATTTTCATCTTGATTTTAACACTAAACACTAATTATGTTCTAAATTAGTGTTTTTGTTGATCGTTCAGTGAATATGTGAGTGATAAAATTAAGAAACTTTGACTAGTTATAATTCTTAAAATACTGCTTCAAATTGAATGAAATTTGAAATATACCATGTTTAAACAATGCCTGCTTGGTTACTGAAAATTTAGGCTTCCAGTTTTATTCACAACGAAGTTATTGGGGGGTCAAAAACGGCCTGAACTGCTTCGAAAAAAGATGGTACGGCAGTGCCGCTTTTTTGCTCGACTTGGTGGGGGCACCGCCGTGCCCCCAGATTTTTATTTGAGCTTAAAATGTGAAAAATAATATAGTCACATTAATCTAGTTTTGGTTTTGAACGTAGCTGTAACGAAGCTGGTGGTCTAAAATTGGCCGGTCCCAATTTAGGAATAATGATGAGACTTTACTGCATTTATGAAATTTTGCATACCTAAAACTATGTAGTATTGTGCGATTACCAAGTCACAATAGTACATTACGTAACTAGGGCGGTGAATTCGTGAATGCCCCAGATCGCAGGTGTTTGTGCGCAGCGTGCAGTAAAACTCGTATTATGGCCAGGTGTGACGTAAAATTTTATTTAGCAAGTAAATAAAGCCCCCCAAGGTGGCACAAGGTGGACTGAGGACCTGGTAAAGGTTGCGAGAGTCCGCTGGATGCGGGTGGCGCAGGACCGGTCACTTTGGCGCTCTTTGGGGGAGGCCTATGTCCAGCAGTGGACGTCTTTCGGCTGATCATCGTCATCATCATCATATGATGATAAATAAACATTAATGAATGCCTGAGACTTGGCTCTACGAAATATCTAACAACTTTTTAAGTTAGAAGAGTTTTGAGACAGCCTCTTTTTTCCATGAAATGTTTTTTATGGGATGAGACTTACTAGCTTCTGCCCACGACTTCGTCCACGTGGAACTCGTTTATATCCCATGTCCCTTAAGACCCCTTCCACTTCCCTAATATAGCCGTTCAGCGGTAAAATACCACAGCTCAGGTCGGCGAAGATAACAGATAAAAGTACATTATTGTCGAAGCAAGGGAAGTAGGCAATTGCTGGCTGAGTATTAATTTTAAATGGACGACCTTGGGAGACCCGTTTCGCCGGCAGTTGACGAACAAAACAAACAAAGTAAGCTTAAGAGTCTTAAGGCGTAAGCGCTTCCATTTTTTTGTTGAAATTTCGACTTTATCGCAAAGGCATAAAACTTAATATTGCTTTGGAATTCAACCACTTCTTTATCTATAGTTTAGTCGCTAAGACTTTTGGGTTTATCCAAAAAAAATTGCAAGACACTGATAACGCCTATACAAATGATGATCTCGTTACTGCAAATTATTTTTACCTCGTTTACTACATCAACGATGTTTAGTACGTCCGAAATTGTAAGACAAAATCCCGTCAAAAACGCAAGCAGCAAACAACTTTTTCATGAGAGCATAAATAAATAAATAAATAATAAATATAAGGGGACAATCTTACACAAATCGAGCTAGTCCCATAGTAAGCTCAATAAGGCTTGTGTTATGGGTACTAGACGACGATATATATAATAGATACAAATACTTAAAATACGTAGAAAACATCCATGACTCAGAAACAAATATTCATGCTCATCACACAAACATTTGCCCTTACCAGGATTCGAACCCAGGACCTTCAGCTTCGTAGGCAGCGTCACTACCCACTAGGCTAACCGGTCGTCAAATAAAATCGTACCGTTATCCGATATCGAAATAATTATGGTATACTAGGAATCGGTAACGTAAAATCGTTTTGTTTGAGTAGGTACCTTTATTTTAAAATGATAACGGTATAAATTGAAGCAGTAGCAAAATAGTCGCAATATCGTTATGTTCGAGTACCTTTCTTTTAAAATGATTACTGTATCCTTTAGATAGGTAGGCAGAGTAATGATGCAAGTATCGTTTTGATTCAGTGCCTTTATTCGGTGCTCATATTCAACCTCGTGAGTAAAGGTACGGTTTAAAAAGGTATACCACATTCAGTCCCTTATTTAGAACCATACTGGCATGTACGGTGGAAGAAAATGAAGACTTAGCAAATGTCAACTCTATTTGAATGACGTTAAGGATCAAAAGCGCTAAACATTAAATTTCCTCGACTGTACAATACAATAAGCGCTCGGTTAATATTAAAAAGTTCTCATGTACAGTCAGCCATGACAGTGGGCTACCACTTTTGGACCTTATTTTGCATGCAATAAAGTACAAAAGTAGTAGACCACTTTTGTGATTGACTGTACTTACCTACTGTTTTTGTTTAGCTATCATATCTATAAGCGGCTATTAATAAAAGTTAAACAGTTTGCGTGCCCTTTGTCGGGCAATCATTAAATAAAATACTGGGTTTATACAATATTATGACGCAATAGAGCAAACATAGGCTTCCTGCGATATTTCCTTTTGCCACATACCTAATATAAAACAACATCATACACACCAAACCCATAGAGTTGCTAATGCAAATAGAGTAAAATGAAATAATAAATTATATTTGCCTCAACTCAAACGGCCGCGGACGGTCCAAACCCGCGTGTAATTAGAACCCGCGGGTACGTGTGTACGGGTACACGGGTACCCGGGTACCCGCCCGCGGACCGGGTGGGTTCGGGCGTGTCCGTGTGGAACGGACGCTTAGCACCGCGGGCTTAAGAACACGGGTATTCGGGCGGGCGGGTTTACACGTGTAGCGGGAGCCCTAGTCTACACCCGTATTGCACCAAAGTCGTCTATTCAAAAGGCAACTCTACCATCAAAGTTGGAAGATTCCAATTCCATTGACAGTTTTATAAGAAAATAATCTCAACCGTGATTACTTTGTACATCTAAGACCGGTTTAACCTAGCGAGTACTGAGCTAATGATCCTGCTAAATAATCATTTAAACACAATGTAGGTACATTGTTCAATGAATAAATGACTTATGACTTATGCCTACAGAGTGGACGGTCCTGAGATCGAATCCCGATAAGGGCAAATGTATGCGTGATGAGAGACCATCTAACTACTTACCATTTTTAAGATCTTCTTACTTTTGAAATTTGACTGCACTCTGGGAATCAGTAGTTATTATTGAGTTTAGGCACGGAATAGGTAGATGCTATAACTTATTTTGTGCGAGTAATTCACTAGGAAATTTTTTGCAATTATGCTTCTTCAATATTTGTCAAAATTTTGATTTGAGCGGGAACAGTGTGTTATGCTTTAATTCAAATAAAATTGATAGGTACCTAACCTACCGGCGGTTAAGCGTTGTGTCTTCGCGAGCTCAAATACCGCCATCCGGTTGCCTCTCGGACACTGAAATTACGCGTCATGGCTTTAACTAATTTGCTTGTAGCGGCGCGCCGAAATCACAGAGTGAACCGCCCCTGGTTTAGGTTCACAAACATAATGTTAATGTAATCAGCAGAAAATATATACAGTTGGTTATATTCTAGCCTTGTGCTTTACTGAATAATGCAACACATGCATGAGACCAGCACCAGAGAGCTACTGAACATTTACAAGAATTTATATTTAGTTAGGTTTTACGAGAGGGTGCATCGCGAAGCGCGTTTACTACTGTTCGCTAATTGCTACCGTGCTGAAACAGAGACGCTTACGTTAGCTAGGGCACGTGCAAAGGATGGAGCCTTCTCATTTGCCACGAAAAACTCTCATGAGTGTACGAGTAATAGCGCCCAGTAACTAAACGACCGGTCCGGCGACCTATGTCGCGTTTTGGACTATGCTAAACGTGACATGGTGACCTTTAGGATCGACCCCGCAACATGGAAAGAAGATTCTGAAGATCGAGACCATTGGACCTTTTTTCCTCTTTCATCAGGGCAGGACATTTACTTGCCAATTATGCGGTTGTGGCTGTCGCTCCCGCATTGGCAGTACGAGCGACGTAAGTGCCGCACCTTATGGACGCTGTTTAAATCGTCTTTCATAGATATAAGGCCAATGATAATGATGAGGTACCTACTATTTTTAATTCATAGTCATACACGACCGAGCTAAGTTTGCACCTCCGCCTTGCACTAAGTACGTATTATGACGCGAGGTGCAAACTTAGCTTGGTCGGGCTGTAGGTAGGAACATTTAAGTAGGTACTGCAGGTAACGCTTATGCATATACGGTAATGAATTCGTTAAGGCAGTCTCATTGTTAAAACGATACGCTCCACAAACCTTTATAGTTAATTCGTGACACCTATTATTCGTACGGCAGTATTCCCATAGATCTATTTTGTTTACTACGTAAATTCTGTTACGAACGTTACGATCA
Organism: Epinotia demarniana; assembly: GCA_945867215.1. Lineage (NCBI taxonomy): Eukaryota > Metazoa > Arthropoda > Insecta > Lepidoptera > Tortricidae > Epinotia > Epinotia demarniana. Next base: position 9,298,437 of record OX244276.1, on the reverse strand, counting down.
TTCGAAAATAGAATGCTCGTATACTGTTCTAGAATGCGACGATGCCATACGTTTTCCGAATCACAACACTGATGTAATCTAATCAATGTATCGAAGAAAGTCCACCGCTTTTAGCATGTTTAGGTATGAAATAATGAAATAAAAGTAGCGTAGGAAAATAGCTATAGGTACCTGTACTTTGTGGTCACTGACAGAAATGGCAACATTGGCAACGCATTAGTAAATTATATAGACGCATAAGGCCTGGGCCTTCTGCGTAGCAGACGCAGAAGGCCCAGTTCCAGGTGGTAAGTTGGAATTTTTTGATGGCTCATCAATAAAATCGATTTGGTATATATGCGATATCACATCACATCATCAGCCTATATACGTCCCACTGCTGGGCACAGGCCTCCTCTCACGTATGAGAGGGAACGGGCAGTAGTCCCCACGCTGGCCCAGTGCGGATTGGGGACGTCACATACACCTTTGAATTTCTTCGCAGATGTATGCAGGTTTCCTCACGATTTTTTTCCTTCACCGAAAAGCTAACGGTAAATATGAAATCATTTATATATGCGATATATCGCCGGGTATTTTTTAAATGATATTAATTGTGGTCCATTGTTTGTCTTACTTAAAAGTTGCAAATAATTAACTACTTATGCAATAGGCTACATATAACGAATCTGATAAATTAATAAAATAGGGCGTGCTAAGTGCTCTGTTCATTGGTCTACTAAAGCGATAGTAACAACTGTTGAGTAAACCAGTTAAAAGTACGTAACACTTGCAGTGATCTCATTTGTTACCGTTTCACTGATATTGTGATAACCCGGCAATGGAACAGTGTTAGATCGCTATCTCTGGAATCAATTGAACCATGCCAGATTTTCAGTTCAACCAAGACATAGATACTTAGGTACATCTATTGGATTGAATTTGAACTGGTATGGTGCTGGGTACGCGGGCGCAATCCCAGTGTATCAGAAGGATGAAGATGCTACCTAACCAATTTAAATTCAAGTAAACCATAATATAATATATAAGCGTAAATAAACATATATAAGCGTTAACTTTTTAGGTACCTACAGCTAAAAAGTGCATTCTGTGGAATAGGTTAGGTTAGGTTTATTTTCAACAACAATTGCTCGTAACGTACCTCTTATTTTGTCGCTTTTAGGCTCTTATGAGCCCTGGATGTTAAACACGCGTGTTTTATAACATTACAATAATTGTGTGTTATGGTTATACCCCGATTAAGTCACGTTGGAACCTTGCAGCAAGATGTATAAATGAACACGGTGTATTCTTAAATTAACCGGGTTGTACAGAATGTACCTACAGCTTTTTTTAAATTATCGGCAAATGGATTCTTACTCGACTAAACAAATTAAATCCTTTTTGTAAATTTATTGACTATTTCTTTTTGGATATGATAGAAGAAACTAGAAACTTTTAATTCAGTAAAACGATTTACTTAAAACTGTTGCGCGCCATTATAGGTTATTTCACAAACATTTGTAAACATTTTTTATGCGAAAAAATGACGACAAAAATGTTGACACGTGGTGACTAGAAAAGTGATAAATAGAATGGACGCCACTGGAAATTCTTGGCGATGTGCAATATGTGAGTAAAAAACCTGTTTTCATCATTAAGTAAAGAAAATAACATGGTAAGCCTTGGTTGGCATCTTATGAAAAGGATTTTTTCCTCGCAAAATGTGTTGAAAAACGTCGTATGAAACGCGTGAGCTTTGATAATTACATCCTCGGCTCTCTTATCACGCTCATCTGCGGTTCGCTTGAACAATTTCACCTCTGATGTAATTATCAACATACCTCACTTGTAACACAATGTACTATTATAACATTCCTGATTCGGAAAAAAAAATGGTTTTCGGTTGAATGAAAATTCTGCGAAACATACATTCAATGGAACAATTGTCGATAAAACAAGGCACAGAAGAGTACAGAAATTCAATGAAATGAAAATTCGGCGAAACCATGTTTTCGGTGAAACGTTTATCGGTGAAATAAGGGGACTCCCACCACATCGACCTACGCTGACAGTCGAGCGACTTTTCAACTGGCTCGTTACCTATTCAATTAGTTACTAGTTAAATGTGGACGTACGATAGAATTAAAATTAACTTTTTTTCCTAGAAAGAACAGATGTTGCCACTGTTCACGAATGTGCTGCGTAAACTAAGACATAGGTACTACTTGTTACAAATTATGTGATAATATTTATGTAATGTTATTTAGGAAGGAAATACAGTATGTACCTACTCGGAGAAATCTAGAACTATGGGTTATCAAGGAACAAATATATATTTTTTAATAGTTTCCACCAACAGTAGGTACCGCAGTATCTAGGTTTGTTAACGCGTGGACAACGTTTAGAACTTTCAATATTTCACCGGCCGGATATTACAAAAATATGCAATATCACAGCTGGTGGTGGAACGAACATGGTATTTTTTGGGACTGTTATCGGCTATCTATTCACGACTTGTTTCAGCTTATCTTAACTTCGGGATTCGTAATAATAACGCAACAGCCTAGTCAGTACCTAAGTGGCCCTTCTAAGAGGTCATGGGTTCGAATCTCGTAAGGGCATTTATTTGTGAGATCATGTATTTAAGTATTTATTTAACTACTAGCTTCTGCCCGCGACTCCGTCCGCGTGGAATTCGTTTAGGCATATGTTTAACGGACCATCAGATATAGTAAAATATAACGCCAAAAAAATACTTTTTACTGCCAAAAAGACTAAATGATCACCAAAATTTTATCTCCATTTTAATGTGAAATGTAACCCAAATTATAACGTCTTACTACCCTATTAAAGAAAATGCTATCCAAATAAATCATTGCTAATCCAAAAATAGTTAAGTGATCACCAAATTTTTATCTCCTATTAATGTGAAATAATAACCCAAATAATAACATCTCACTATCCTATTTAAAAAAACGCTATCCTAAAAAATCATTGCTAACCCAAAAATAGTAAGTGATCACCAAAATTGTATCTCCTATTAATATGAAAACATAACCTAAATTATAACATCTTACTATCCTATTAAAGAAAATGATATCGTAATAAATCGTTGCTAAATTAGAAATAGTAAAATAATTTCCTAAATTCGACGCATCCCCGCTTTCGTTTCTAGGACTCAGTCTCCCGCCGTCCGCCCGGGCTCCCGCCAGAAACTCCAGCTTCTGGCTCCGCGAACTTTTATATATGTCGGCGGCCGATCGTAAAATCCGCCAGATCATGAAATTCCTAGGCATATCGTGAAACGCCGCCCTTTCATGATTTGGCTGAGTGGCATACGCCATATCGTTCAAAATTCACCATTTAACGATTTGCCTATAGACGTTTAGGCCGATCATGAACTTCCTAGGCATATCATGAAAAGCCGGCATTTCATGATTTGGCTAAGCCAGTGACGTTTAGGCTGATCATGAAATTCCTAGGCATATCATGAAACGCCGCCATATCGTTCAATACTCACCGTTATACGTAAGTAGGGTGTCCAAAATTGAAGTAGATAATGAAAAAATAAGGAGTGCGGACTGATAATCTCCAGCGAGTAGACGCCACCCCGCTGCGCGGGGTGTCTATTTCTGGTTCGAGGGGCACAAGTGAACCCTAACCTAACCGACCTAAGACAAAGTTCGCTTATGACAAGCCATTTTTGTCCGCCCTGATTATTGGCTCCCAATAAACACGGCCGCCATCGCATACGCAGCGCCACCAGTGGCCAGGAAAGAAACTATTTTACAATGTGCCCGGTATAGAGCTAGGAATATCGACAAATGCGTTGCTCTAATCGATCTGCCGTATTGTTTATCAGGCACATCGTGATAAGCCTGGCCAACTTTTAGGCATATCATGAAATGGCAGCGTTTTACGATATGCCTAGGAATTTCGTGATCTGGCGGATTTTACGATCGGCCGACGACATATACACTCCAGGGGTAGGACAGACAAGTCCACGTGGAAGTAGCGTGTGCTGATTCGGGTTTTGGTATCACTTGTTTTGGCATCATTATACTTTATTTGGTAATACTCATATATTTTATGGCAATCATAGTGGGTTATTTAGGTAGAAGTATTGTATTAATTTGGTCGCAAAGATTTGGTGATCATTTAGTCAATTTGGTGTTCGAATAAATTTTAATGTGCACTTTTTATTACGCTTACAAAATAGGAAATAAACCGAACCCGCTGTATGACTGACTACCTACTTCTAGGTAGCTAAATTTAGTTCAGAATTTGTATTTTATTTTATTTTATTTTATTGTCATTGTGTATGTGATATGGGTTTATTGCCTGAAATAAAGATTTATTATTATTATTATTATTTATTAAAACAGGTAGTACTATTGTAATGGTAGAATTATTATTTTTGGTGTTCGGTATATTTTTTTGGTAAAAGATCTTAGGGTATCAAAGCATTTTTTGGTGGTCATTATATTTGATGCCATTCGTTTATATCGCAGCTCCATACAAACGTTTACCTCCCATTTCACCCCCTTAGAGGATGATTTCGGGGATAAAAACTATCATATTTATCTCACTCTCCATCCCTTCAACTATCTCCACTTAAAAAAATCATGTCAATTTGTCGCTCCGTTTTGCCGTGAAAGACGGACAAACAAATAAACAAACAAACAAACGAACACACACACACAAACACTTTCCCATTTATTATATTACTAGCGGCCGCCCGCGACTTCGTCTGCATATTAAATGGTCTAGACATATTAAATTTCAAACAGTGGCAGACACTGATATGCAATTGTTTAAGAATTTTTAAAGATTTTCCAATCAGATTACGGGAATTGTTTGCAGAATGCTTAATACATATTGCGTCAGTTACCTCATGCTTTAATCTAATTTTAATCTTTGGCAAAAATGACTCTGCAAGATATAGAGCGATGCATGGATTTGGAGCTAAAAAATGGGGATCTTAGTTATTGATAGAAAATGGGGATCAAGTGAGATTTAAAAAAAAGTTAAATATCGTAAGGCTGTTAAAACAATCTTAAACTCAGCACTGGAAATCGAGAAATGGAGACATGTTAATCAAGAGTACATCTCTTTAAAAAATCCAGTGTTCCCCTTACAAAACCTTCAACCTTTTTTAACCCCCATTGGGATAGAATTTTCTTAAACGCTGAAATTACTTTATTTGTAGGTATTTTAATAAATTAACTTTCTACAAAGTTTCAAGTCTCTAGTTCAAATAATAATGTTTCCCCCATACAAACATTGCACCCCTATTTAACCTTCTTAGGGGTGGAATTTTCTAAAACGCTGAAATTATTTTTAATAAGTAATCTTTCTACAAAGTTTCAAGTCTCTAGTTAAAAAAATTATGTTTCCCCCATACAAACTTTGCACCCCCATTTAACCCCCTTAGGGATGGAATTTCCAAACTCCCGTCTTATCCGTTGCCTACGTCATAGAAGGAAGTCCTGGTGTAAATTTCAAGTTTCTAGTCCAAGTAGTTTCGGCTGTGCGTTGATGAGTGAGTCAGTCAGGACATAGGCATTTATATATATAGATTATGGATACAATTAAGTATATCGTCGCCTAGTAACCTTTGTACCATATACTATATTGATAAAAGATACCGTATTACCAGTAAAATTACGTATTTTATGACGGATAGTTTCTTTGTTATAACTATTTAGGAAGCGTTCTAAGGCAAAAAGTGGAACAACCGCTAATTAGATATTTTGATATGCCATGAAGCAGGCGAATAAGGTAATAGTCGGGCAGTGTGCTCGAACAAATTGTCGTAAATGTGGACACGCTGGACAAAAGCACCATTTTTTTAGGCACTTGTTAGGTACAAACTTAAAGTTTTTGATAGGATCCAACTCCTCCGTGGGACATATTTATTTTATGGCGGCCATTTTAAATTATAGTTAATTGTTACACGTGTAGGTTGATAATTACATCAGAGGCGAAATTGTTCACGCGAACCGCAGGTGAGCGTGATAAGAAAGCCGAGGATGTAATTATCAAAGCTTACGCGTCTCATACGACGTTTTTCAACACATTTTGCGAGGAAAAAAACATTTTCATAAGATGAAAATGTTATAGGCCTGCCAAATTATTTACTTTACATTAAGCAAATCATTAAGATTACAACAGGTTTTTACTCACGATTGCACATCGCCAAGAATTTCCAGTGGCGTTCATTCTATTTATCACTTTTCTAGTCACCACGAGTCAACATTTTTGATAATAACCAAACACGCATAAACAAATTTTACAAATATTTGTGAAATAAATAACCTATAAGGGCGCCCAACAGTTTTTTTTTTCGTGAAGTTTGCGCTGTGTGGGCACAGAAATCTCTAAACAGCCAATACAAAATAAAATTATATTTTCGTTTTAAAATGTTATGAAAAGTGAATAGTTTTACTAAATTAAACGTTTCCATATCATATACAAAAAGAAATAGTCAATTAATTAACAAAAAGGATTTAATTTGTTTAGTCGAGTAAGAATCCAATTGCCGAAAATTAAAAAAATTGATGTACATTCTGTACAACCCAGTTAATTTAAGAATGCACCGTGTTCATGCATATATCTTGCTGCAAAGTGCCAACGTGACTTAATCGGGACATAACCATAACACACAAGTGTTGTAATGTTATAAAACACGCGTGTTTAATATCCAGGTTTATAAGCCTAAAAGTGGCACAATAAGAGGTACGTTACGAGCAAATGTGTTGAAAAGATGTTGTTATAACTTTACGACACTTGTGTGTTATGGTTATATCCCCATTAAGTCACGTTTGCAGCAAGATGTATGCTTGAACACGGTGCATTTTTAAATTAACCGGGTTGTACAGAATGTACAGCTATTTTATTAATTCTCGGCAAATGGATTCTTACTCGACTAAACAAATTAAATCATTTTTGTTAATTTACTGACTATTTCTTTTCGGATATAATATATAAACTTTTAATTTAGTAACACTAGTCACTTCTCATAACATTTTACATGAACTAGCAAAAGATAACGTTTTAAAACGAAAATATTTATTTTATTTTGTATTGGCTGTTTAGAGACTTCATCTAAACCTGGCTTAACACATGCGAGCGCACTGTGCAAACTTCACGAAAAAAAACTGTTGCGCGCTATTATAGGTTATTTCACAAATATTTGTAAACATTGTTAATGCGTGTTTGGTTATTATCAAAAAATTTGACTCGCGGTGACTAGGAAAGTGATAATTAGAATGGACGCGACTGGAAATTATTGGCGATGTGCAATATGTGAGTAAAAACCTATTGTCATCACTCATCATTAAGTAAGGAACATAACTTGGCAGGCCTATAAAATTTTCATCTTATGAAAAGGATTTTTTCATCGCAAAATGTGTTGAAAAACGTCGTATGAAACGCGTGAGCTTTGATAATTACATCCTAATAGTAAGAACAATTTTACCTCTGATGTAATATATCAACATACCTCACTTGTATCACAATGTACTATTGTTCTTAGAGTTGGTTTAAGTCATGTTAAAACACCAATTATTAACATTATTATATTTTTATTACTTGTTATTGTAGAGGCTGTAGTAAAATACATAATCTGCGGAAATTTCAAGTGTCGGTATTAAACGTATTACGTATTATTAATACATATTACGGTTCTAGATATATACCGATTACGATGAGCGGGCAAAAAACGCCATAAAATTACGTTTCATGTATGAGAGCACTGTTTAATTTTTAATTTTATATTATTTTTACGAATGTATGTTAAGGTTAAACATCACTGGTTCCTGTCGAGCTGTTGCTAACAGATGTCGCGATATATAATTTCGATGGTTGCTCATCATTTTACGCAAAACCGTGACCAGTACCAACATGTGTTTCAAACTGCGGAAGCCGAAGAGCGTGCTACGTATGAATCGCCATCAATCTGCACTAATCAGTGCTTCTTTTTAAAATGTAGTCCGAAGATATGCATAAAAGTGCTTTTTCGTGAATTTACGCAGACTAACGTAACTAAATGTCACTTCAAAGTCAGTCATTGTCAAACCTTTTTCATAAATCAAACTAGAGGGCGCAAAACTAAATCTATAGTAGCGCCTCTATTAGGAAATAGTGAAACTAAATGTTCTTGTGGCTGGCACTCTAGAATGCAATATGAACTCACCTGACTTTTTCACTCGTCACCTAATGTCATACGGTAGCGCAGTAAATCTCTCTTTTGCTTAAATCTGTCTGTAACGCCATCATTGAATCGGGTTCAAATCCCGACGAAAGTACTTCTTTTTTGTTTTTCTTTTGGATTTTCTAACGAATATGACCGTCTTAACTAATTAGATTGACTAATAACGTGTAAAAAAAATTTTTCAATGTTTAATTTTTTTTGATAAGCATGTTTGTATCTCTCCGATCAAATTGGAGAAATTTTAACAAAAGGCCAGGTCAAAAGTACCCTAAACCGACGAGCATGTATGAGAAATATTATGATAGTGAGTGAAGCGAAAGTGGTTTGCCAGGATCGTAGCAAATGGAGATCCGTGATCTCTGCCTACCCCTCTGGGAAAGAGGCGTGATTATATGTATGTATGTATGTTTGTATCTAGATTATCCACAAATATCCCCTATATTTTTGGCGGACATATTCTTACATGTTACATACCTACTACATATATACTATTTTGAAACAAACAACATACAAAGATGCACACTTGAGATGATGAACATACTTTACAAAGATGTTACGCCTTTGATTTAATTGGAAAGTCATGAATATCCATAGGTTTACAATTGACAAATCAAAGCCCAACCTTTATCTATTAAACCCAATTCCATTGACATTAGACGAATCGTGCATAAATCTTCATGTTATTTGAATGAAAACCATTTTGATTAACAACAACGTAATTGTTTAATTTGAGACACATTAAATAATCGAAATAAGTAACACTAGTAAAGTATTTTAAAAGGATCATAAACGAAGATATGTTCCCTAGAAAATCTAATGTTATACGGAATAAGGTACGTGAAGTAAGATACTTAGTATATTACTTTGATCTGTTATATCCATATTGACTTGCAGGACTAATTAGAAAGCCTAAATATTATTCACAAAATGTTTTGTATTCGCCCGTAAACTCCGACTAAAATAATTAGACCTCAAAATTGGTAATAACTTTGCGTCACCGGACGAATATGGTGAGCTTTGTGAATAACGGGCGAGTTTGTTATATCCTTCTTAGGTATATCAAAACTGTTACTGGCCAGTCTCTCGAGTCCCGTCCGAGAGCGCGTCGGAAAGAGAGAAATATACCATTTGACAATATGGTACTGTTTTCGATGATTGTCAAAATTCAAAATTAGAATTCTACTTTTTTGGTTTGAACACGCGTTTATGTATCGTGTGCTTGATGCTTTCACAGTTATATGAAAGATTCATCAGTACTAATGTTCAGAGGTGGACATTTCCTTACAAAATTATTGAATGTTTTGTTTAGGTAAATATGAGATGAAACTTATCTGTCGAACCCACGACCATCGCGTCGTTTGACAGTCGCATGCCTGAACCGCTAGGCTACCGGAACGATTCCTATATAGAGGAAAAATCTGTGATTTTTTTGCGTGTTTGTATGTAGGGTATAATTTCCGGAACCACATCCGATAAAAAAATATTTCTGTGGTGATGGATGAATGAACTTTCAGGGCCCTATTTAATAAACATTAGAATCCTACAATTTTGTATAAAAGTGACATATTTGTAAAGATTTTCTTAGTAAATCTTTACAAATACCTATGTCACCTTTCAAATGTATGCAAATTTCCGCGTCTCTGGTAGTTTCGAGCTCACAAGATTTCACGAGAACCGGTTGAGAACATGTAGAAATAATATTTGCGCAAGCTTAAATGAAAAACTTCGTTCGCCTCACTCGCTCGTTCAATTAAGTATAATGGATATTTGTTATCGATTCAGTTTTTAATAAGTGTCCGAAAATATATTTTTTAAAGGCAGATTCACGAGCATATACTCATTTCGGTTACGGTATACCGGTATGGGACCGGTATTCCATTACGATAGCGTTATATTGTAAAAGTTAGCCGCGCCGCCAACATAACGGTACCGGAACCGGAACCGTGTAGATATACATATCGTTACCGGTTTTTTTACTGTATTTACTTACACTTTTATAATGCCTTTTCCAAACTGGTATACTTATGATACCGTTTTTTTTTCTTAAGCTTTTCTTCTCGTCCATGAGAGGAGGTCTGTGCCCAGCAGTCGAACGTAATATAGGCTGATCTATTAATATGCCAATTTTCATTAAGTCATTATTATAATCCTCAAAAACGAAAAAGATATATGTATATATGTATAAGGCATTAAATATCGGATGATTCTCAATACCGGTATTGAAATGTGATATTGGACCACAATACCGGAATTTCGGGACTTCAATATTAATACGGAATACCTATCGAAAATGTATATACACGATGATTCTTAATCCGTGATCAGGAGTCGAAAAATATTGATAAACAGCCAAAACGGATTTCAATGGATGAATTGCATGCAATTAAATCACTGTTTAGTTACTTCAATTTAATGATAATGTAAACACTAATATCCACTGAATGTTTGGTCACCCTACATTTCTTGAAGTTAAGTAGATACGTCAAACACACATACGTCAAATTTTTGCAAAATACCGTTAGGGTGACGATGATTTTGAATTATAAAGTGATTCCTTATTCAGGTTTATTCAGAAAAAGAAAGAACGTCTGTATTAGGTAACTTCGAGTTAATCGTGTTTGGTATCAATTACAGAATTAGAAAAATTGACTCGTTTCACGAAGCTACAATACAAGTAACGAATTACAAGCGGAAGTCTCTTTTCAATACCTTTTGATAGAAAGAGACTTCCGCTTGTAATATGTAACTTGTCTTGATCACGAATTAAGAATCATCGTGTGTATTCCTCGTTTAATAGTATTATAGGATAAGATAGGATAATAATTTGTTATTTTACGTATTCGCAAATTTTGGTTCGTCTACTTCGTCTGCATTACTTGAATTTACATTATTGGAAGTTTTGCAGCTTTTTTAGTTTGTTCGTCAAAAAGTACAGTCGCCATCAGATATATTTGAGTGCTCAAAAATATCTGAACACATCTCTTATGCCTCGACAGTAAAATAAAAAAACTCATCTCTAAAAGCAAAACCAACCTTCTTACTTAAAAAAAAGTATTGAGCTGTTTGCGAACACTGCTTTTATCTGTTCAGGGAGCGATGGTGTATTTGGAAACTGTCTATACAATAGAATCAGCGCGTATGTGATACGGCATGTGAAACCCAAATACACCTTCCCTCCCTGAACCTGTTGTAGTAAGAGTAAATGAATAACATTTCTTTTTTACATTTATTTAAAAAACCAAAAGTTTAAGAAAGTTTTATGTCAACTAACGTTTTTGTAATGGGTTAACAACCCAAAAACTACGTTTTTGTGAAAAAAAAATAAACTTACCAGTAAAAAAGACGAGGTATTTATTATTACCTAAATTCCCTATTTACGAGCACGGTGTTCTACGTTCATTCATAAAAGTTGTCCGTTTTAGCGGAAGCCTATTTTACCTTCGAAAATTTCAAATTATGCTCCCACCACTATCATCATTAGAGCGTAAAAGTGATTATTCTTCGGTAGAAAAAGAATGGAGCACAGACATTACAAATAAAATTATTCAAATAAATGTAAATACTTAACTTGATTATGCGTTCCTTTTTTTTACAATTGCATGAAGTTATTATATTTTTTATTAAAAACCAGTTTCCGCCTCCATGGACCCGGGATAAAAACTATCCTTTATTTTAATCTCGGCTTCTCTTAAGGCCCAGCATACTATACAAAATGGCATTGGAATTGTGTTGTGTCGGAAATGGAGTTGACATTCGTTTGTTTTAAAAATTGCCCGAAACAAAACAAATTCAGCTCTATTTCAGTTGAATCGGTATAATTTATGGGCCTTAGGAGGTTAAACTATCATCGTGCAAAATTTCATCTAAATCGGTTGAGCCGTGATCGAGTTACAAACATTCAAACATCTATATATAGAAACATCCAAAATTTTGCATTAATAATATTAGTAGGTTTAAAAAGTAATTCGATATTGGTCCTTTTCAGTTCCGGTATTAGACTAGTGGAAAAATCGGTCCGGGATTCCGGTATTTCGGGATTCCAAGATGGCTGTTTGTATTCCCTATATGAACGTTAAAAAAAATAATTAAATACGTACATCAGTTTTCTCCGGGCCATTTCGATAGTTAGCTGCACCTTTATATTTTACTACCATAAAACTACGATTACGGTGAATTTTTCCGGTACCGTAAACGGTTTCATAAAAGATGTAAAGGTGCGAATTCGACCCGCATAAGAACAAAAAAAACTGTATCGAAATAATACCTGTTTGGAACCGGTATTATAAGGTATCACTAGGCATTAATAAATACCGGTAACCAATATTTCTAACGCGGCGGGGGCACCGTTGTGTTGTCGCGGCGCGGCTAAACCTTACAATATAACAGTGCCGTACCCAATTAATGGAATACCGGTCTCGTATCTGCCTAGCCACCGGTCGTAACTGACATCAGTCCCTGCACCGAAGAATGCCTACGAGTATATAATTCTACCCTCACAACATTTTATAAAGAAGACTACTTGTGACTTAGGCCGGTTCCCAATTATCAATCCACTGATAGTTTTCCTTACCGACATTTGACACATTTTAATAATCTGTCAAAATGCTTGTAAGGAAAACTATCCGTGGACTGATTATTGGGAACAGGCATTAGTTAATTGACATGTCCGGTAATCTAATCTCCGGTAGTTGAACACTTGAACAGTCGATTCATATATAGGTTGCAGTAGTTAGTTATTTTACTGTCAACTGTGTAGTCGACTAAAGCGAACGTTTTAAATTTAACAAGTTCACTCCAAATGCACAATTGAAAGAAAGACAGAAAGAAAACATTTATTTGTCTGTTATATTTAATGCTACATTAATTAACATTCACTCAATCGAAACTAATCAATCCAAGTTGCAAATTCATTTCCTATAATATCATACATCAAATCCTATATACATATGTATACGGCCGGTGGCACAGATTACTTTTCCATATTGTATCTTACTCCTTTCTAATAAGACGCAAAATGTATGCATAATTATCGTTGCGTGGACTTTAGGTTATTGTTCATGGCAATCTCAATAAATAATCACGAATAAAGGCAAACCATTGAACTTCATACATTGTTCTTTGAAATTCGTTCTATCAATAAACAAATGACATAGCTCTTACGTCATTACCAAAATGAGTAGCGTAGCAATATAAAATGAATGCCGTCTCTTTCACCAGAAAAAAACGGGATTGTACGATGGTGTCGCCGTCTGGTGAATATAATTACTACTATTGACCCCGCTGTCTAACTAATTTTGATTTGATATCAAAGACATCTAGTGAAGGTTTTGGGCCACGTGCTGTCATGTGACGCGGCCATGTCATTTACACGGACAGTGTCTAACTCACGCACACATACAAGGCTCGGAGTAAAATTTTATGAATTTCAAATGGCTATATTTTGAATATTACTGGTTTGTACGTGTATTTATTCAAACTGCGGGAGAAGAGGGTCATATATTATCTAAATATTACAATTTCAAGTTCCTGACATCGATAGATTAGACGTCTAGTCCGAACGAAAATTGTATGGAATTCGTCAGTGATGTTGCACCTTAAAGCAGCAATAGAAAAACAACTTCTATGAAAGTTTGAACAGTAGCTATTGCTGATACGCAGACAGCCGGATGGACAGCAGAAGTTTGTATTTGTATGTATTTTTAGACACTAATTTTGTGATTCTACGTTATTGGTTAAAATGACCGCCATAAAATTAAATATGGCTGACGGAGGAGTTGGTTTCTATCAAAAACATAAAGCAATGGACCTAACAAGTTCCTGAAAAAAAAATTGTGCTCTTGTCCAGCGTGTCCACATTATCACCTGAAACTGGCCTACTATAATACATATTGTAAATGCTTTACCAAATAGGGAACTAAGGTAGAGTGCCTCTTACATCTAGTAATTTTACAGAATTTCAATGAAACCAGGTTGTACCTTGATTTATAGACAATTGTTCCATCGAAACTATCAGTCACAGGAAATAATACGTAATTTTGATACGGTATCTGTTATAATTAACACATAAATGTTTGAACCGTATCATGTCGTATGATACCTACATTTATAGTGATGTGCTAAAAGTCTGTGTTTTTTATTAAAATAAATTATTAATCAATCATTATAGGTAGGTACTACATGCATTAGGTACATATGATGAGCATAAGTCATAAACTCATAACCATATATTTTTGGTCATATAATACTTAACTTGAATGTTCGAAGTCAATAAAGAAAGATAAATATGACCATCATTACTTACGAAATTTAACCCCTAAGCGACTAATTCACTTTCGATCTACATTGTTTCTATGGTTTCTGGGTTCCGTATTTTGACTGTATTTCCACCACCGAATTAAGTTCTTAACCCAAGTTTGATCCGATTTGAAGTTTATAAACAGTCTTAGACGAGTTTCTATTCAATCAAATCTAATCAAAACTGAGACCCATAAGATCAAGCTCCGTTGGGATGTTGTGCAGTCTCGGCTAATGTTTGTCTTAGCCAACACAGTGCGGGTCAACCAACTTATACAATAACTCTATAGAATACATAGATACATATATATAAAGTTTATTATTGTTTGCTGAATATTGTAGATATATGTGACAGGTTAAGTGCAGTAGATTTGCTCAACTAGAAATTATTATGCCTGCGGTTGCGTTCAACAGTAAACTTGACCATAGTGTTAAATTTACTATTGACCGCCAGCACAGGCTGCGCCAGTGTGTTCACCTTCTTATTTCTATCATTAATAACTGCAAATTAGAAAAGTTGCAAACCTCCGACATTTTAATTTCAAAGTCAATATCTCAAAAACGGCTAAACAGATTTTCATGAAATATGGCTAAGAACACTCGGGATAAAATTATACAACAAAAACCGCATTCAAATTGGTCCACCCGTTTGGGAGCTACAATACCACAGATAGATACATAGAT
The DNA here is from genome assembly GCA_945867215.1 of Epinotia demarniana. Classification (NCBI taxonomy): domain Eukaryota; kingdom Metazoa; phylum Arthropoda; class Insecta; order Lepidoptera; family Tortricidae; genus Epinotia; species Epinotia demarniana. The sequence continues at coordinate 9,283,262 of OX244276.1, read as the reverse complement.
ACACAGGCACGTTAAACTTATAACACCCCTCTCTTGGCGTCGGGGGTTAAAATTAAGAATGACAGTGCCACGGGACATAACAGTGACACGTCATATTTTGTAAATCGAATACCGGCACAGAGCTCCTGACGTGCATGGCTCTAATGAAAATCTAACAAGAAGAAAATAAGGAAGGATTTTGATTACAAGTTCAGGTTATCTTTTATTGGTAATTATAGGGTAATATATGTTTTATCGTTATAAAAGTAGTTTGGTAGTTATCAGTTTATTGCTTACCCATAAATTATTATTTTTATAGTGCCGGCTGATCTAAATCCATTCAGATTAAGATATTATCAGCTTTGATGTCGGGGAAATTTTACCTAAAGGGGCATTTGGTTTGGTGGCATACTGCTTATATCCTCCGTGGAAAGCGCTGGTGAGTGGTTTTAAATTAAATAATATTGGTATATCTTCCATAGTTAACTTAATTGGTACTAATATTTATCATAGGTACTTGATAACTTGGAATATTCATAATTAATAATTATTTCAGGTAAGCAAAACACCATGAAACTTCTACTGTTGGCTTTCTTCATCGCGGTGGGCGTCGCCACCCCTATCCCCATGGATGATCCCTCGGGTGATGCCGTGGAGGTGGTGGTCAACGGCTTGGCCGAGGGAGAGGCTTTGGATATCGGTCACCTCGTTGACGTCAAAGTGAAGGAAATCGTGGACGGAGAAGTGGCCGCCGTCGCCAACGCTCTCCACCCGTTCACCGCCCAGGGTCTGGCCGAAGCTGCCGCCGTCGCGGAAGCTGCTCTTGTACCTGAACCTGTCGTTCCCGAGCCTGAAATGACCCCTGGAGTCGTCCCAGCGCCCGTTGTGCCCGAACTCCCAACCCCTGGGGCCATTATGGTTCCTGGCCCCGCTACGCCCGAGGTCGTCCCTGAGCCTATCGTCCTGCCCGAGCCCGCTACGCCCGAGGTCGTCCCTGAGCCTATCGTCCTACCTGAGCCCGCTACGCCTGAGGTGGCCCCTACCCCCATCGAGATTGTTCTTCCAGAAGTCGTCCCAGCGCCGGTTGAAGAGGTCCCCGTAGCTGTTGAGGCCCCTGAAGCTGTTGAGGCCCCGTCCGCACCTAACGGCGAGATCTTCAACAATGGCGTCGTCTCCATCACCGTGAACACTCCCGAGGAATCTGGCGTCATCGCCACGCTCTCCTCTTGGGTCAGCATGATGATCAACTACGTCCACAGTGGAATCGCGTACACTCAGCAGCTCATCTAAATTGACATCTGGATTCCATCGTCCACATTAATACGTAACAGTTAAATATAGATTCTTTTCCTTCACATAAAGGGGATTTTAACAACCTCGCATATTGCATAATCGTCACAACACGGACTGTGTGTAATCTGTATAATAAACTAAATATGATATTTGGATTAAACAGATAATTCTACAAAGACTGTTCAATTCCGCTCAACCACTTCTACTCTCACTGTATCAAACGTCTAAAATCTTAAGTTGCATGTCCTTCGTTCATTGAGCATTTTTAGGGTTCCGTAGCCAAATGGCAAAAAACGGAACCCTTATAGATTCGTCATGTCTGTCTGTCTGTCTGTCCGTCAGTATGTCACAGGCATTTTACTCTAAAACCATAAGGTGTATTTGAATAAAAAATTGAGGATTTTGTTAACCGTTACATAGTTTTGTAATGAAATTACTAAAAAAGATTTTTTTTAGGGGTGCACCCCATACATAAAACTGAAAGTCAAAAAATATTTTTTCATTGCAAGCCCACTTGTGGTACATCAATCGACAGGCATTTCAAAATAAATATAAGGTTTCTAAGCAATTTTTTGGATTAAGTGAATAGAGTCGGAGATAATCGCCCCGAAAGTGACTAAAATTGTGTCCCCCCCTCTAATTTTTGAACCGTGTATTTTAAAAATATGAAAAAAATCATGCTCATAGGGATTATAAAATTCTACCAGCGAAATTTATTTTCAACAAGATCGGTTCAAAGGTTTTCGAGATATTTATAAAAAACTGCGTTGCTTAAAGAAAAGGACGTAAGTGCCATAAGTTTTCAGTAACGATATGACCTTTCTCATGTCAGACCCATCATACCCCTAGCAATACCCCTGGGTGTAGGGTGGGACTGAACCATACATCCGTAGTGCTGTGCACTATATTATACTTTATAATATCTATCCCAAAAGTCCTATTACCGTTATCAGTATCACGCAGTGTAGTTGAAAAAGTTAGACTACCGTTATCTGTAGGTACGAGTAGAACCTTTGATTTAGCATATAGAACTAGATGCACAATGTCAAACAAATATGCCAAGAAATGTGCCCCAGAACATGAACGAAGAATACTCTGGATAAGCTATGGTAATAATAATACCACGTGCGAGCGAGCTGGTAGCATACAAATCTCTATAAGTGTGACAGAAAGGGGAATATCATTCATTGTCCTTGTCATAGTTCCACTTTTTTTTATTTGCCACAACTGATTTAGTATAAAGTTGTGCCACACAAACCATTACCCGTCCCGTAGTAAGTTGTTTATGACAAGTCATCAGCCATTTTAGGACCGGTTCTTAATTTAGCTACATAAGAGCTTCTCCGTCCCTCAACGTGGCAACACGTACAGCAGCCCATCCATAGTATTCTAGGTTCATGGCCCCAGAATGACAGCTCTAGCTACATTTCAGTAGTTGCTAATAGCGTTAACTTAAAACCTGCATCAAGATATATGTTTCATAAAAAAAGAACTCAGTGTTTTAGACATTAAGCACGATATTAGCAAACCAACATCAAAAGATTAAATACTTTTTAGTTTATTGTGACATATAATGTGACTTGACTGCTCACGTCTAAACTTTAGCGTTTAGCGTTTAGCGAATGAATGGTCGCGTTATAAATTTTATTTATTTCAACAGAAAGCACAAATACATCTGGTTTCTTTATTTTACAAGTGGGGAATAAACAGTTTCAAATATTTGTACAAGTAATATATACAAAACAATTGTTGAGATTTCCGTAAGTACATATAGTACAGCTGACAGAGTCCATAAAAAGAAATCATTTTAGTTTCCTTGAAATAGATTCAGTTTGTTAAATAATTGTATTTTCGACCTGCCTTTACTTTAAATACTTTCTTTTTTGCGATGTATAATGTAGGTAAGCGTACAGTCAAGTAGCGATCAGCTGTCGATTTTATTAAAACGGTCCTGGGTTTTTGAACGTCACTCTCATGATCACCCGACATCTATAAAACGAGTATTACGAGATATAAGGTTAAAATGAATGAGGATGAAAATTGGCAACAATTTGCGCATTTCCAAATGATGTGTTGGGATTGTATTATAGAATTTTATTATAGCAAATTTTTTGATTAAGTGAATAGAGTCGGAGATAATCGCCCCGAAAGTCACTAAAATTGTGTCCCCCTCCCCTCTAACTTTTGAACCGTGTATTTCAAAAATATGAAAAAAATCATGCAAATTGTTTTGAACAAGATCGGTTCAAAGGTTTTCGAATTATTTCAAAAAACCGCCTTACTTAAAGAAAAGGATGTAAGTGCCATATGATTTCAGTAAGGATACGACCTTTTTAATAGGCACGGAACCCTTATTGTGCGTGGGCCGACACGCACTTGGCCGCTTTTTTGTTCCTAAACTGCTGTGAACTGTCCAAGTTTCTTAGACAGTTCGCAGCATGCACGACAAACTTAGTCGTTTAGCACCACCCTTATGCTCACAGATGCAAATATATTGGTGTATATGGGTGTAAATCGAGTGGGCCGGCTGCCTAATAAACTTCATGGTCCAGCGCAACCTGGCAGGCGCCCAAGCAAGCCGGCGACATCCCCAGCCGTTAGTATTGAGTTTGCTACCGCACAATTAAGTCATAACCAGTACATTGCACATCATTGCATATAAAGTATAGATACCTGTATACACAAACGAGAAAGAAGCTAATAAACCTTTAAATATTCATTGTACACGGCAATTCTTCTACACCACGGTAGGTACATGGATGAAATCGCGATATACTGCTACGTACCCAACCTTTTTTAGTTTACTGAAATATGTTTGGCGCATACCATGACAGAACAAAACCGATCTCTTCCTATTAGGAGTTAAGGTGAAAACTGAAGCTTAAATTCCTGAGTGTGAAGTATATTGGTATAAACTGCTTCTGCATGGCTACCACAGGACGGCCCGCAAGTGGTGTCGCGGTGGGATAGACTATCCGTTTCTTTCTAAATATAACTCTTAGAAAGACACAGATAGTCTATGTCACCACGACACAGCTCACGGGCCGTCTTGTGATAGCTGTGCCGACGTTTTAGCTTATCCCATAATTGTGGTTACTTCGAATACTCTCACGTATTAAAGAAAGGAAAAGACAAATTACTTACCATTTAAATCTGTGTATTACCGAATTGCCTCAATGCAAAAGAGATGCGGTAGAAAAAGTCAGCGTGACCTATACTCACGAACTGTTGTATTTAAACACCCTATCGATTAATGTCAAAAAAACTAGTGACCTCTGGGGAGTTTCTGTTCATGCACTCAAATCCATTATAGAAATCATAGCGCCTGAGTTGGCAGTTATATTTAACAATAGTGTCGATTGCGGTGAGTTTCCTGATCTAATGAAACACAGTAAAATCACTCCATTATTCAAATCGGGTAGCACTACTGACCCCACTAACTTCAGACCAATATCTGTGCTCCCAACATTTAGCAAAATTTTTGAAAAAATAGTTTTGTCGCAATTAATATAACATTTTAATATAAACAATTTGATGCATAACATGCAATTTGGATTTACCCGGGGTCGCTCGACAACCGACGCTGGTATCGAGCTGATTAAACACATTTTCGATGCCTGGGAGGAATCACAAGATGCTTTAGGTATCTTCTGTGATTTATCCAAGGCCTTCGACTGCGTTTGTCATGAAACATTGATCAGGAAACTCGACTACTATGGAGTCAGAGGATCAGCACTGAATTTACTTAAGTCGTACTTACATGGTAGAATACAAAGGGTCGAAGTGAATGGACAGCGATCACCGGGGTCATTGGTCTCGATGGGTGTACCGCAGGGATCAATATTGGGGCCTTTCCTGTTCCTTATCTACATAAATGACTTGCCATATCTCGTAAAGACCCACCATGATATAGTATTATTTGCTGATGACACCTCACTTATTTTCAAACTTTTAAGACAGCAAAAAGCTTGCAATGATGTAAACAATGCTATTTATAAAGTAGTAAATTGGTTTAATGTTAATAATTTATTGTTAAATGAGAAAAAGACTAAATGTATTAAATTTGTCACGAATCACGTTGAACACGAGCAAGGGAGTGTCTTTGTGAAAGATGAGGAATTGGAACTAGTTGATAGTACAGTTTTTCTTGGTTTAACGTTAGATTCTAAGCTTCAATGGGGTCCCCATATTGCTAATCTCTCGAATAGACTGAGTTCTGCAGCATTTGCAGTGAGCAAGATACGTCAATTAACAGACGTGAAAACAGCTCGATTAGTATATTTTAGCTACTTCCATAGCATTATGTCATATGGTATTTTATTGTGGGGCAGTGTATGTACTAAAATATTGTATATGTACATAAAAACATTGTTAATTTTAGGAAAAACTGTGACATACATAATATTAATACTAGAAATAAGCATAAGCTCGCGGTGCCACCACTAGGCTCCAAAAAATCAAAAAATCATTCATGGGTAATTGTGTAAGGTTTTATAACAAACTTCCTGGAAACGTAACTGAGTTATCTATTAATAGGTTCAAGAACTATGTGAAGCGTAAACTTATTTCGAAAGCTTATTATAGCACACAAGACTACATGAATGATAAAACTCCTTGGGACTAATTTTGACTGAATTTATAATTTATTATTCCCTTACGGAATTTTTGACATTGTATTTTCAATTTATTATTTTTGATTTATTAATTTTTTGACATAAGATTGTTTTTCTAGAAACATTCTAGACTAGTATTTTTTATAAAAATGTTTACCCCGTATAAATTTTACTTTATATGTTTAATTAGCTGAAGAATATGTTTCTACTTGACGATTTGAAAGTGCTTGTTACTGGGCCTATTTGAATAAATATAATTTTGGGTTTGAGTTTATTCAGTAGTAGTATTAGTGAATTAGCCACTTTTTAACATGTTATCGAGGTTATAGCTTAAGTTTCATTTCCGAAAATCGGAAAAAGATTGTTGCTTTACCGCAATAAAAATAATACCTATTGTCAATTTTATTAATAATTTCAGACCGGGTTATGATAACATATATATCAGGCGAACGCATTCTGGTGTTTATTGGCATTTTCTATTTAAGTGAGATTTGAAATAAGTAATTAAACCCGCCATTTAAAATAATAAAAAATACGAAAGAATCTTACAGTTCACTAAGGCTTTTATTATTGATACTAGTATTTCATAGATTATAATGGTAAGCTTCTACGGTTATCTATCTCACTCGATCTCGTTAATTAACAAAATGATTATATTCTATTATGATAATTTTCCTTAACGTAACACATCTATTACTAATAGTGTCTACAGGGATAAAAAAGCACGATGAAAACAATATTCTACTCATATTTTACTTTTGCCATTTGTTTATATATAACCCGGTCTGTCTTTCTTCAAACCCTACATGTTCACAGTTAGATATACCACCAGATTCCGCGTTAGGCACTACGTGATCACTGAACGTGAACTTATATGTCCTTATGAATAGATTTAAACACTTCTCACTTCTCATCACTAAACATGACAAAAATCCAGTTGTCCATTTGCTGTTTTATGTGCTTCTCTGTAAGTATGGGTTTAACAGCATGCCCATGATAATTATAAACCCTTCTCGTTATGGAGACACGACGAACTCCACACTTGTGCAATAAATCGACGTAATGACTTGTCGATTCAAAATCATTTTCTTTATAGTCCATTGTCAATGGCTGGTGGCCGTTCTTTGTCGGTGTAGCAGAGACGTTTCCTTTTGCTCAACTTTTTTTTAGCTGTAACGATATTATTTGAAAATAAATCATCAGAAAAATGTATGATAGTTCAGTAGTAGTTACTAAATAATTATATCACAAACGTGTAAAATAACTACTTACGTTTAGATCAGTTTCTGTAGCTTGTAGCTTCGTTACATATAGCAAATATTTGCGACCTTTTAACTAGATCAATATTACGTCGAAACCTAGTTTTAATATTCATGTTATCGAGAAAAAAATATGAATAACAAAGCTGAGTAGTCCTACGAACGAACACGTAACATCTTTGTGATAAAAACGAATAAGTATGGTAGTTTTGATTCATTCGTCTACCCTCATCGATTATTATATTAATCGTAGTAGTAATGGATTAATATCTGAGCAGCAAATTAAACTTATGATAAATTTCAACTGCCTAGTCAATTGAACCGATGGTCGAGTGGCTAACAAGGCAAGTAACTAGGTCGACACCTAGCTTGAGAGTCGTGGGTTCAAATCCCGCACCCAACCAAAAATATGTTGGGAAAGATGTGTTTTTGGAATTGTTTGGATATTCACTGGTAGTGAATCGGAAACATCGCAAGAAAAATGAATGCACAAAGGTAGCACATATAGAATACACATTCCAAATTGCGTCATAATACCGCCATTATCGATCGATAATGCGTTGGCAAGATTACTTGACAATATAATATAGGAAAAATAATAACCCAAGAAAATAATTATAATTATATCCAAGACGAAGAATGACTTTTTGTTTCCATTTTTGTTAACAACGCCATCTAGTGAAACCTTGCTGATCCTCTGAGGTTTACATTAACATCTATAATGATATTACACGTCGTGCACATAGATGGCGTTAGCGAGCGCGTCAAAGGAAACAGTTTGCCAGTTGACCATGCACTTATGCTGTCTAGTGTACATACATTCACGCGTACGTAGAGTCCTATGCAAACATTTGTGTGAAGTCAAAATACTATAAAAATGCTTCCGTTGTGCGCTAGCTAGGATAGAATCGGCCTAACTGGGGATTATGAAGCCGCAACGTTGGACAAACTTTGACCAAAGTCTTTTTATAGTAAGTAGTGTTGTTATAGTCTGTATGAGAGCTTAGAGATTAAATGAAGTTTTAGTAAATACGGTACGCAGTGTGGTTAAGTAAGTTGATTGTGTAGTTCATGCCCGATGGACATGAGTAGGTAGTAATTACTTGATACGGAAATGCTTATCAACTATGTACTTCACCAAATAGAAGACTAGACCCGATATCAAGGTCGGCCTTATCACACGATAAGTGACAAGATAGAGCGTCCGTCACTAGCTGTCACCGTTTGATAGAACGAGAGAACGGGACGACGAGTCCGACCATTGATAGAGATAAAGATAAGATAAAGATATTTCATTGCAAGAACAGTATACAAGATCTTAATTACAACTGGAGTTCTAATAATGTTCGACCTACAATAGGCATGCAATATAATTAATAGTTTATTTATTTTACAAAAATTATAAAATATTTAGCATAAATGTCACAATGTTATTTTACGTCACACTTGGCCATAATTTGTGGCCAGGTGAAGACGTAAAATTTTGTACTCAACACGGGCGGTAAAGCCCCAGAGCGCATATTTATGGCATACAAACACTTGCGATCTGGGGCATTCACGAATTCACCGCCCTAGTTACGTAATGTACTATTAAATGTCAGATTATTATTATTAAATAGCAGTTGTGTGTCAAAATCAGACAAATCATTATTAACGACCGGTTAGCCTAGTGGGTAGTGACGCTGCGTACGAAGCTGGAGGTCCTGGGTTCGAATCCCGGTAAGGGCAAATATTTGTGTGATGAGCATGAATATTTGTTGCTGAGTCATGGATGTTTTCTATGTATTTAAAGTATTTAAATCCATTATATATATCGTCGTCTAGTACCTATAACACAAGCCTTACTGAGCTTACTATGGGACTAGGTCGATTTGTGTAAGATTGTCCCCTTATATTTATTTATTAATAATTTATTTATTTATTATTATGTCATTCTTCATTTACCTAAAAAGTCCCTGGGCCCGAACAAGTGGCGACAGACCATAGGAAAACACCAACCATTCCAGAAACTTGGTGTCACGTTCTTCATCCACCAGGACCAGATAGAAAAATCGTCGTCAAGCATAATGTTGTACCTACCTAACTATTGACTATCGACTTTGGGATCGATTGTATAAATAAATTATAAGTAGTTCGTAATTTATAATGAACAAGTCTTGACAAACAGTTCTGCTGATATCTTGTACAACAGCATAGTCAGTGATAGGACGTGGTTACTGATTAGTGATTACGTTCCGACTAATGTGAACGTCTCACCATTAAGATAGCGTACGGCGCAATTTCATTTGCATATTATATCAATTTGAGGTTATGAAAGTTTACACCATTAAGGCATAATGTAATGTGGCCTCACTTAATAAGCGTTCTTAAACTTTGCTTCAGAATCGCTACTTCAGCTAACTAAAACTTGCATGTTTTAGTGTGAACATAGCTCGACAGATGGAGCTATTTCTAAACCTATCACATCACATCATCAGCCTATATACGTCTCACTGCTGGGCACAGGCCTCCTCTCATGTATGAGAGGGAATGGGCAGTAGTCCCCACGCTGGCCCAGTGCGGATTGGGGACTTCACATACACCTAATAATAACCTATAATTAGTATTATTACGATGAGATCTGATTTTGAATTGTTATTTTATTTATAAATAAATATATAATAAAAACACAATAAGACGTTATTGGGAAATATCATTAATTATGATAGTAGTTTTGCATTTTTACTGGAAACCTTAGGGCATAAAGCACAGATAAGATTTGTTTACTCGAGCATTGGTCAAAAGATGGCGCTAGTACATGGAGGAAGCTGATGACTCTCATCTGTAATCATTTCCTCTATGGGTTAGATAGACATGTCTATTTATCGGTGTTTTATAAATTATTACATGCATTATGAGAAGTATGTGTGGAGTGAAATTGAGTGATAGAGTCAGAAACAGTGTTATAAGAGATAAGTGTGGAATGGATGGAGATATAGTCACAAAAATTGAGAAGGGTATGTTAAGGTGGTTTGGGCATGTAGAGAGGATGGATGAAAGAAGATTAACGAAGAAAGTGTATACAAAAAGAGTGGAAGGGCAAGTTGGAAGGGGAAGACCTAGGCGAACTTTCTCCGATCAAATCGGAGAAATCTTAACAAAAGGCCAGGTCAAAAGTACCCTAAACCGACGAGCATGTATGAGAAATATTATGAAAGTGAGTGAAGCGAAAGTGGTTTGCCAGGATCGTAGCAAATGGAGATCCGTGATCTCTGCCTACCCCTCTGGGAAAGAGGCGTGATTGTATGTATGATTGTATGTATTATAGGTATAGGTAGCATGTAGCACGCATGCAGCGCCTGCGGCGGGCGCTATCAAGGTAAAATTTAGATTATTCTGCATCTCTGTCACTCGACTGATTAAGAGCGATGGGGACGGATAAACCCCGAATTATTGTGGTGGTGGTAGTGATGTTTTCAGAGTCCAGTGAGTTGTGATTTGGTCAGTTCAGTTGGCTGGTGGTCTACCTTCCATCACTTCCTGCTGTTGGAACTGCATGCAGCGCGCCACCAGATCCTAATGGTCATGGCTCATTAGAGGTACCCGGCGCCCGATCCGCACCGCCTCACCTCGAGCGGTTAGTATTCTTTATATGGTCAAAAGATGGCGCTAGTGCATGGAGGAAGCTGATGACTCTATCTCAGTATATGATAATTCACTCTATGGGTTAGGTGGACATGTATATTTGTCGGTGTTATATTTTATTACATGCATTATAGGTAGCATCTGCCGCTGAGATGGAACCGTTTCGTGGCAATGTTCTTTTTCGTATTTTTATTTTATTTATGTGCATGTATGTGTTGTTGTCATGAATAAATGTTATTCTATTCTATGCTATTCTATTCATCTAGCATGCATGCAGGGCATGCGCTCACTTCATCAACTCCGTAGTTAGTACATTTACGAGGCGAGGCGGTGCGGGTCGGGCGCCGGGTGGCTCTAATGAGCTGTGACCTTAAAGCAAACCATTTGACGATAGCGGTCACGATCCTCACTATTGAGGGATTTGAGGGATCGACTTATTGGATTTGATTATAGGTTTGTCGCATGTATAAACAGAGGTCGTTGGCAATCTGGCCATGAACCTCTTTTCAATTTTAGGTACGTGTAATCGATAGTACTAAACGAATGTTCCTAGTGAGTAAAATGGCGGTCAGTAATACGTATAGATCTATTAGAAGACAATAAATACGAAACAAACCGATCAAATATTCTCAATCTAATTAAGCCAGGCTGTTGTTCTATAGGTAATGGACGACAATGCACATGCATCTTTGCATGCATATATATGAGTGATATGACTCAGAACCAAAACTTGAACACATTACCACAAATATTCGTCGTTATCGAGATACGAACCCAAAAACGCCAAGTTTTTCGAAGGCAGTGGCATCACCTTTTTGCCCAAATTCCGGGCTAATGTGTAAAATATACTGCAATATGGTTTTGTGTGTATTGATATGAGCGGTATTTTCCGTTATGTATACATTTTATACTCTTTCATAATTTAAGTAAGTTATAATTTATTAATTTCATCCCACTTCATCAAGTGCCCACAAACCTCGGGTCCTTATCATGTTATCGGCGACGACAAAATGGCCACATTACCCCTTACAAATTCTCCTTAATCTAGATGCGAGTACATAAAATAAAGAGGGGCGATTATCACAAAACCACGACCGAAACGCCGTCCGTGTTTTAGTATCCCTTAGCCTTTACGACCGTACCGGGAAACGTAACCGAATTTGAACCTTATGTGTTGTGAATAGGAAACAGGTGTAAAGTTAATCCTAAGGGCAAAAGTTAATAGCAAGCTAATAAAGATTAAATTTGAATAGTAGACTGATGGTTTTGAGATGTTTAAATAGAGGTTTGCTGGATAACAGCTAGAGTTGCGGAAATTAAGAGTCCTATTTCACTAAGTGTAAGTATTGACTTGACATCGGTGTACGGATAAGAAAATCTGTATGTCACCGTAAAATGAGACGAACCGTTACATCGATAGTTGAATTATAATTCAACGCACAACTCAGCTTAGTCAAATAGGAGAATAGAGGGTCATCACTAAGGGTGAGTTGCATCAACTGACGATTACAGACCGCCAGCTCTCATTACATAGAAACTTGTCAAACTTTCCATACTACAATTCAGATTGTAACTATCACTGCTTACGATTACATACGGTTTGGTGCAACCCACCCTAAAGCTTGGTTCTGTAAAGTCAGCAGCAGAATACGGGCGTAGACTCGAAAATTATTATTACTCTAAAAAAAAGAAGGCAAAAAAATATATTTAGTGACGAAAATCCCATTCAGATATCTCAAAACATTACGAAGCTACAACCGTTTTAATATTGCTTGTTGGAGAGAGAAAACGCAAACAGTGTGTGACGTCACAATATGCGAGGCTACCGCAGGGCGAGCCGCGCGCACGGCGGCCCGCGTCGATGGCGGCGCCAAACACGATGGGGCGCGGCACGTTGCCGTCTTCTAGTGACTTCACAAGCTAAGAACAACATGGTTTCATATGAAGTTGTGTTTTGCGAAAAAGGGACAGAACATACCCCTTCTTAAAACTTTTGTAAACTACGAATCCCTACAATACATGTCACACCGGATGCGTATGCGTAGACGTACACTTGCGCGTAACTCCGTATGACATGTATCAGCACCATACGGAGTTGGGACCATTTCGTGACACGTTTTTTTGTTTGCTGTTTTGTGTGTACGTGTCACACATAATTTTTTACTATAATTTTTTTCTACTTTACAATGCAGTAGTGCACGTGCTGCACACGCATGGGGTGTGGCTGGGCCTTTATTATAAAAAAATAAGACCTTGTTTCTTAGATATTTGAACACACCACCAGCTTAGAAAAAAATGCTGCTAATTTATGAATGCTACCAATCTCCATCCTGCAAACCAATCTCTACATCACGTAGCTTAAATCTAGGTACTGACGCTAGCGTTATTTCAATCCTCACAAAATCCTTTCATCCGATGTAACTTCTCATTAAAGTTTATAACGCCCTACAAAGGCAATTAATTCTAAATACGACCATTGTTATATTCAACTTTGCCTATCCGAGTATATGTAAGGCCCCTCGTTGAAATACTATCCCAAACCGTAATAGCGATTTTACTTCCATTAACCGTATATTTAATTATGCTGTATCCCACGAAGTTACTGAAGTACCATCGCCAACACAGTTAACTGACCATCCGTGCACTTTATGCGCATTGTAATAAGGTTCAATATAAATACAGGATGGTCAGTTAACTGGGTTGGCGTTTGTACTCCTCTACAGGACGCATTTGTCAACTGATTCTCGTGAAATTTTGTGAGCAGGTTCAAAACTATACAGTTTTTTTTACCTACATTTTTTTACTGTTTTGCGAGTTATAAAGCTCATAGAGCCATTAGTAAATACTGTGTAGCCATTTATAGTCGCACCGGTCAAATATATCTATACACTTGAAAAAGTTCACTGCCACGAACCCAGCTAGCGGGCGCCTACGCCGTAGTCGCTTTCCGCTACATATGAGGAAAACCACGGCGTAGGCGCCAGCTAGGCGGGTTCCTGGCAGTGAAAGTGATAATTTCTGCAACAGAGAGAGAGAGAGAGAGAGCAACGATAACCTAGTGGTTCAGGCATGCGGCGGTCGTGGGTTCGAATCCCAGCTCGTACCGATGAGTTTTTCGAAACTTATGTACGGAATATTGACCGATAGCTTTTCGGTGAAGGAAAACATCGTGAGGAAACCGGTCTAATCCCAATAAGGTCCAGTTTTCCCTCTGGGTTGGAAGGTCAGATTGCAGTCGCTTTCATAAAACTGGTGCCTATGCCAAATCTTGGGATTAGGTGTCAAAGCGGACCCCGGGCTCCTTTAGGGGCATTACGGGGAATAACGCTAGGAGGATGATGATGGGAAACTAGTTTCCAACACAAATGTGGCGGAACCCATTGTGTATTTCGTTTTAAAAAGAGAACTAAACTACGTTCGTATGAAGTTGAACATTGAATTTTATATTATTGAAGTTGTATTGTTACTTTTGTACGAAGAGTCCTCCTGGCGATGCTTAAGAGAGTGAAAGCTCTAAACAGAATCAAACGCCTTACTTGCTGAAAGAAATTAACGCATAATAGAAGACACACGTCAACATTCCTTTCCCAGCAAGGCGGTGAACTCCGTCACTTTAGCATTGGACGTACATTAGGGGTGTAATACTTTTTTCAAGTCGTGCAAACAACGCGGCACGCACTGGCAGCACGCGAGGCACCAGCGAGCGGTGGTCAGCCACTAACTACACTAACTACACGAATAATAATGTAAGTATTCATACATTATTACCTGGGCCATGGTTACCATTTTATTACTTATCACTTTGGATAAGACATCCGTCACGTTCTGATAAGTATGCGAGTGCGAACTACCCGCTGCTCGAATGAGAAATACGCAGAAAACGTTTTTTTTCAGACCCAGCTAGATATACCTTTCTCGATAACGTGCTTATGAATATATGCATACAAATATCCATGGCTTGTTTAATAGCATAGAATATAATGAATATAGGTACCTATGATTCCTCATAGGTATTTAAAAAAGTTAATGAAGTTTACATACGCGATCAAGTCCCGTTTAGTAAAAACAATGTTTGAGAATCGTGAAAGTTTAATAATCACTGTACTTACGTTTACTTGAGATTATTTTGAGTTAGCTGAATTGCATGAAAGCCGTCCATTCAAAAAGCAATTTTAACGTACACGGTAGAAGATTAATTGACGGTTCTATAAAAAGTTAGTTGCATTTAATAATCTCAACCATATTTATGCAGGTATTAAGCCAGTTATCGGACTAGAGAAGAACATTGCATTTTTACTGACCGGTTTAGCATAGATTAGTAGATGCTGACGGTCTTGAGAATGAGATATTTGTTAGCATGAATTTCTGAGTACCTATTAGTAAGCTCGATTCTCCATACAAACGTAGTTACGCTCTCATTTTAAAACTACGTGTTGGATTGTAACGAAACTTTGCATGTTCAATGAAATGAGGTATATCTATGTCTGAAATTAGTTTAAGTAGCTTGAGATACCATAATAAAAAAAATACAGCGAATTTAAGTTTTTCATACAAAACTAGTTTTTGCTGTATTTAGTTTGTTTTATAAATTGGAACCATATAAACTAATTACAGACATAGATATACCTCATGTCATTGTATATGCAAAGTTTCGTCACAATCCAACACGTAGTTATAAAATGAGAGCGTAACTACGTTTGTATGGAGAATCGAGCTTACTAATAGGTACTCAGAAATTCATGCTAACAAATATCTCATTCTCAAGACCGTCAGCATCTACTAATCTATGCTAAACCGGTCAGTAAAAATGCAATGTTCTTCTCTAGTCCGATAACTGGCTTAATACCTGCATAAATATGGTTGAGATTATTAAATGCAACTAACTTTTTATAGAACCGTCAATTAATCTTCTACCGTGTACGTTAAAATTGCTTTTTGAATGGACGGCTTTCATGCAATTCAGCTAACTCAAAATAATCTCAAGTAAACGTAAGTACAGTGATTATTAAACTTTCACGATTCTCAAACATTGTTTTTACTAAACGGGACTTGATCGCGTATGTAAACTTCATTAACTTTTTTAAATACCTATGAGGAATCATAGGTACCTATATTCATTATATTCTATGCTATTAAACAAGCCATGGATATTTGTATGCATATATTCATAAGCACGTTATCGAGAAAGGTATATCTAGCTGGGTCTGAAAAAAAACGTTTTCTGCGTATTTCTCATTCGAGCAGCGGGTAGTTCGCACTCGCATACTTATCAGAACGTGACGGATGTCTTATCCAAAGTGATAAGTAATAAAATGGTAACCATGGCCCAGGTAATAATGTATGAATACTTACATTATTATACGTGTAGTTAGTGTAGTTAGTGGCTGACCACCGCTCGCTGGTGCCTCGCGTGCTGCCAGTGCGTGCCGCGTTGTTTGCACGACTTGAAAAAAGTATTACACCCCTAATGTACGTCCAATGCTAAAGTGACGGAGTTCACCGCCTTGCTGGGAAAGGAATGTTGACGTGTGTCTTCTATTATGCGTTAATTTCTTTCAGCAAGTAAGGCGTTTGATTCTGTTTAGAGCTTTCACTCTCTTAAGCATCGCCAGGAGGACTCTTCGTACAAAAGTAACAATACAACTTCAATAATATAAAATTCAATGTTCAACTTCATACGAACGTAGTTTAGTTCTCTTTTTAAAACGAAATACACAATGGGTTCCGCCACATTTGTGTTGGAAACTAGTTTCCCATCATCATCCTCCTAGCGTTATTCCCCGTAATGCCCCTAAAGGAGCCCGGGGTCCGCTTTGACACCTAATCCCAAGATTTGGCATAGGCACCAGTTTTATGAAAGCGACTGCAATCTGACCTTCCAACCCAGAGGGAAAACTGGACCTTATTGGGATTAGACCGGTTTCCTCACGATGTTTTCCTTCACCGAAAAGCTATCGGTCAATATTCCGTACATAAGTTTCGAAAAACTCATCGGTACGAGCTGGGATTCGAACCCACGACCGCCGCATGCCTGAACCACTAGGTTATCGTTGCTCTCTCTCTCTCTCTCTCTGTTGCAGAAATTATCACTTTCACTGCCAGGAACCCGCCTAGCTGGCGCCTACGCCGTGGTTTTCCTCATATGTAGCGGAAAGCGACTACGGCGTAGGCGCCCGCTAGCTGGGTTCGTGGCAGTGAACTTTTTCAAGTGTATAGATATATTTGACCGGTGCGACTATAAATGGCTACACAGTATTTACTAATGGCTCTATGAGCTTTATAACTCGCAAAACAGTAAAAAAATGTAGGTAAAAAAAACTGTATAGTTTTGAACCTGCTCACAAAATTTCACGAGAATCAGTTGACAAATGCGTCCTGTAGAGGAGTACAAACGCCAACCCAGTTAACTGACCATCCTGTATTTATATTGAACCTTATTACAATGCGCATAAAGTGCACGGATGGTCAGTTAACTGTGTTGGCGATGGTACTTCAGTAACTTCGTGGGATACAGCATAATTAAATATACGGTTAATGGAAGTAAAATCGCTATTACGGTTTGGGATAGTATTTCAACGAGGGGCCTTACATATACTCGGATAGGCAAAGTTGAATATAACAATGGTCGTATTTAGAATTAATTGCCTTTGTAGGGCGTTATAAACTTTAATGAGAAGTTACATCGGATGAAAGGATTTTGTGAGGATTGAAATAACGCTAGCGTCAGTACCTAGATTTAAGCTACGTGATGTAGAGATTGGTTTGCAGGATGGAGATTGGTAGCATTCATAAATTAGCAGCATTTTTTTCTAAGCTGGTGGTGTGTTCAAATATCTAAGAAACAAGGTCTTATTTTTTTATAATAAAGGCCCAGCCACACCCCATGCGTGTGCAGCACGTGCACTACTGCATTGTAAAGTAGAAAAAAAATATAGTAAAAAATTATGTGTGACACGTACACACAAAACAGCAAACAAAAAAACGTGTCACGAAATGGTCCCAACTCCGTATGGTGCTGATACATGTCATACGGAGTTACGCGCAAGTGTACGTCTACGCATACGCATCCGGTGTGACATGTATTGTAGGGATTCGTAGTTTACAAAAGTTTTAAGAAGGGGTATGTTCTGTCCCTTTTTCGCAAAACACAACTTCATATGAAACCATGTTGTTCTTAGCTTGTGAAGTCACTAGAAGACGGCAACGTGCCGCGCCCCATCGTGTTTGGCGCCGCCATCGACGCGGGCCGCCGTGCGCGCGGCTCGCCCTGCGGTAGCCTCGCATATTGTGACGTCACACACTGTTTGCGTTTTCTCTCTCCAACAAGCAATATTAAAACGGTTGTAGCTTCGTAATGTTTTGAGATATCTGAATGGGATTTTCGTCACTAAATATATTTTTTTGCCTTCTTTTTTTTAGAGTAATAATAATTTTCGAGTCTACGCCCGTATTCTGCTGCTGACTTTACAGAACCAAGCTTTAGGGTGGGTTGCACCAAACCGTATGTAATCGTAAGCAGTGATAGTTACAATCTGAATTGTAGTATGGAAAGTTTGACAAGTTTCTATGTAATGAGAGCTGGCGGTCTGTAATCGTCAGTTGATGCAACTCACCCTTAGTGATGACCCTCTATTCTCCTATTTGACTAAGCTGAGTTGTACGTTGAATTATAATTCAACTATCGATGTAACGGATGTATGCAAAGTTTCGTCACAATCCAACACGTAGTTATAAAATGAGAGCGTAACTACGTTTGTATGGGAAGGAGAAATTCGGCCGAGCTTACTGCGGCCTCTGAATTGTTTATATCTATTAAATATACCGTCGTTTAGTAGTAATTGCACAAGATTCAGATTGTCCCCTTATATTTATTTACTACTGCAGCTCATTCTTAGAATCATCGCTAATGGTGGGGGTCTCTTCCGCTAACGACCACTAGTAATCTGATTTTGTTGTGTTCAATCTATTAACACTCTCAATGCCAGGAGCCCGTCTAGCTAAAGCCTATGCCACCGTAGGCGCTTTCCGCCACTTAGCGCAAACATTAGAGTTGGCTACGAGCGTAGCGCGTAGCAATTCTTGGCAGTGAATGTGTTAACCGCTACGCTACGCTCAAAGCGCTACGCTGAAGCCCATTGGAGGCTGATATCCATGTAACGAAAAGCACGCGTAGCTCTGTGACGCATGTGACCTTATTGGCGCTGTTAATGGCTGACTCCATTGGGTGACATATGTACCACATTAGGATATGCATAGCGCAAAAGAGAGCGTCTGAACCAGATAATTTTCTATTTTTGACGTGAGTGCATCGTCATGGTTCATAGCTATATGCAACTATGTGTGAGCGTGACGCATTAATCTTTATACAAATGCCACACGCATCGTCGACACGCAGAGCTCGCCAGTAGGTAGTAGTCATCGGGTCTACAAATAAAGGAATCCCTAATAGTAGGTACATTACGTAACTAGGGCGGTGAATTCGTGAATGCCTCAGATCGCAGGTGTTTGTGGCCCGAGTCGAAGGTGAGGGCCATAAATATGCGTTCTGGGGCTTTACAAATTACCGCCCCTGTTGAGTACAAATTTTAGGTATTCACCTGGCCACAATGCGAGTTTTCCCGTACGCGCAGCGTGCAGTAAAACTCGCATTATGGCCAGGTGTGACGTAAAGTTTTTTTTGTTCTATTTATGGATCCCGTAATATCGTTATATAACGATCCTTTCTCTTTACGTTTACAAGCCCTCATTATGATTCACCTTAAGCGTTTATTGATCATCCTATTGATTTATCCCCGAATATCATCATCATGAGCCTATATATTTCCCACTGCTGGGCACACAGGCCTCCTCTCATGGATAAGAGGGTACGGACAGTGCAATTTGTCATAATTATTGTGTAAGCTAAGGCCACTTCAGTCAAGTTAAATGAGAGTGCTTCATGATTTAGAGCAACCAAAAACATTCGAGCGCTGCGATCCGCAAATAGCGCTCGGATGTGGGAATAAGCGCTACGCATGCCTTAAACTTCTAGACCGTGTCAACGAATCTGACTTTACGCGTGTGATGAGCTTAAGAAACGGTCCCTAATCCCGGATGCATGTAGTCCGAGCCTTAATTAAAAACCAATAGCGAGACATGGCGTTATCTCGGTATCAATAATACGAGTAAGGAGAAGCTGGGAGCTTAACTTGGTTGTCAACAGATTTTTTAATTAAGAGGACTCGCGAGGCGTCTGGCTCTCTCGAGAGGCGCTTCGTTAAAAAGACAACTTTAATGAAACCTTTTTGAATATCTCTTGAGATGAGATTCAGCCGTTTGCGTTATTGGATTGCCTTGTAAGCGTTTTTTTGGTTTGTAAGTTGAGACCCTTCGTTAAAAGCGGGATGCTCTAAGTTAAAAAAAATGCTTTTTCAGACCTAGTCGTCATACTAGGTTAGTACCAATAAGACGAGATTTACCTTAGTTTTTTTTTTCGAAAGCTAAGTGTTATTTTTTATTTCTTTTCCATTTATTTAGGTCAACAGACAATCGTTACAAGGTTGCTTAGTTGAGAAATTATAAAACAAATACAAATATGGGCAATCCACACCGTTAACTACCAATTATCATCATAATGTTGCAAGTAAACAAGAATTTTACTAAGTATTATTAAGTTCTTCTTGAATTTTACAAAAATACGGTTACTAAGCGTATGTTTAAGCTACATATAAGACTAAAAATAAAAAAATAAAAACAAAAAGGAGGCAATTTGTGCTCCCTCCCTATTGTAACCTCAATCCAATATTTAGCGAGAGGCTCAGGAGCTCCCGTGCAATGATCCAATGGCTGTCGGGGCGGAAAGTGACGACCACGCCCCGGCAGGTGCAGCGTGGGTAGCCCCACATGGTGGACTGTGATGACCTGGTAAAGAGTCCGCTGGATACGGGTGGCTTATGTCCAGCAGTGGACGGCTTTCGGATGATATGATGATGATGTGTTTGTGTCGCGTTACAAAATGGTATGGATGACAAAAGGAGAAATCTTCCTAACTTTCTTCTACAATGGAAAGCTACTTTAACTCGTTGATGAGGTAATTCTTTTGGGTGCGTAATGCTTTATATAATGTCAGAAAAACTAACATACACTTAATATACATTAAATTGGCATAAAGTTATTTAGTAAAATGTAACGTTTGATATAACGGTTTTTTGCTATATTTTGCTTTACTCTAATTATCAATTGATATATTAGGCAAAATTACATAATTTGCAAGTGGCATAATTCTATTTCCGTATAACGCATTCATGACATAAATATGTTTAACATACATATTATTTAAAATAATTACGTTTTCATATAACGCATTTATGACATAAATAATGTTTAACATACATATTATTTTAAATAATTGCACTTCCATATAAAGAGCTGCAGGCTGCCAAGAAGTTGACGGAGCCCCGCTTTCGTTTCTGGAATCGCCCTCCGCCGTAGACTTTGTAAGTACTTACATAATATATAATGTAAGTATTATGTATTAAAAAAATGTTCGGTTCTGGCGCTTCGCCGGCCGCTGCCGCGGCACGCTCGCTTCGCTCGCTCGTAAAATTTTATATACTCGAGTATTTACACAACGTTTGGACGGATATTCTATAAAAAGTTAGCTTACTCGGCAGGTCAGTAACCCGCAGATTATGAGCAATTCTTCTTGAGAAAGAATCACATGTCTTTATGCATAGCTCTTACGTGCTTGGGTGATTAAATTATGACAAGCGACACGACACAATCAAGAGAAGAGTTAGAAGTAGACCAAACAAATGTGGGAAGAACTTCCCAAAAAAGTGGAGACTCTCTCGAAGAACAGGGAAAAGTGGCGCATTCTGGAGGTGACTCATGTCAAGGACAGCTGGAACAAAACATGATAAAATGAATAACAATTCACAATACCAAAACACATGTGGTCAATAATAAAAACTTATTATTAATTTTGTTTTATATTTTAAGGCGCAACAAAGAAATAATCGCAGGCCATGTGTATTATTACATTATTAAATCTTCATTATATAAATTACTCTAAGTACTTGGATAACTACTGATACTTGAAAGCTATTGCGCCATACCGCAAACTTTATTATACTTATGTACCGAACCGAATCTATTATGACTTCCTATGATTGCTTTTTCAATATCCAATTCTAGGTGCTACGACGTCGCGAATTATCCATGCATATCTACTCGTAGCACTCGTAGCAGCGGCGACGTAGCGCCGTAGCGCTGTAGCCGCGTAGCGGGATGCGCTCCCGTCACGCCATCCGTAACCGTCGTCAAGTTACCACAGAAAGCTTTTATGCGGCCAGTGAATAGTTTCAACCAGTTACAACTTTAGTCGTATTTGACGTTTGAACATTGAACTTGCGATATAAATGTTAATTTAAAGGTCACAATAAAACGAATAGTCAGAGACAGGTGAGGAAATCGTTAAAAGTAAGTTCTCTAGCCACTTGTGACCTAGAAAGTGGGTTCGATTATGGTAAACAGCTCTGACCGCATTATATTCGATCGAGTTAACTTTTTTACTTTCACGAAACGTACACGTTACGGAGCGAATCGATAGGCGGCCGTCGCGGCTGCAGCTGTACGACAATTATTGTGCGGCGGCTGTAACGCGAATTTAGGGCAGAGCGGCGGCGCGGGCGGAGGTCCCCGCCCGGGCCAGTCCGTGCCGCGCCGCGCGACGAACGCCCGTGCCGTGCCGCGCCCGACCAGCGCCGCGCGACCGCGTGCCGCGACTAGTCGACCATGCGCGCGCCTGCCGCCGCCGCCGCGTGCGACCCCGCGCCCGTCTAACCCCACTCTCTGGACTAACATGAGCGTTCCCTACCACAAAAATCACAGGTGAGCTTACCCTGGAAACTTTCTAGTTTAATGTGAAATCGATGAACTTTGCGTCACGAGATCGATATTAGTCGGCGTAAATGCCGCTACATTATTTACGAATGGTACACTAATAGATTTCGGTCAAAATGTTGCGGCGTGGCGGCCGGTGCCGCAGTGGCAGGTACTTGAGGAGCGAATGGCTAGTGCTACCTGTCCTGACCTATTTCAACACTAGATCGATTTCAACAACCTCTCAACACTTGACGCAACACCGATACATCCCTGCTCCAAGACACTAAATACTCCAAAGGTAAAAGGTCACTCGCTCTCGACTTTGAATGGTAACGACTTCCATCTTATTTCAATTTTACTCACATACTTTTATCAAATGCTTCCAAAATACAAATTCCGGACACGTGTCTCTCAACAAATACACGTTTTTCCTCAAAAAAATCGCACATCAAATTTAAAATTCCGGCGCGGAAAAAAGAATAAACAAGGCAAGAAAGGAAATAATTCTTCCAAGGAGGAGAATAGTGACTTTTCAGGTTGGTAAGAGGCATGTGGTAAGCGAGAAAAATAACCTTTTGTAACACTCAACATTGTTCCTGGCTCGCAAATGTCAACAAGTCATATCGATTCCAAGCTAAATGGGATATTTAACATTTGAAATATGTAGCACATAAAGGCTGTGTGTTCCGTGTAGGATCATAAGTGCAATCCTCGTGAGCTACATTACGAAAATATTTCAAATTTATGAGTTCTTCATTTATGACGATATGTAACTCGGCATTTACATTCGATTCGATATTCGAATACTTACTTCAAGGAACAAGGTTATTATACAAGTAAAAAATAGCGAATTTACGAGTATGAATGTCGAGATGAAAGAACTGGGAATTATCATTCCTGTCAATTTAACTTTCACTGCCTCGCTTACGGAAAACGGAGAACATTCACCAACATCATTTACACATTAATTATCACACACAAACACATTCGGAAATTAGGCCCGATTTAGGCGAATCACTATCGGCTTATAGGAAATACTCGGCTCGTATGGGAGATGTAGTTCCTTCATTTGGCCAGTGAGTTGAAATACCATTCCACCACTTTCTTAGACTTGATCAGCTGCGTTCAGTTTAAATGGCTTAAAACAGTTTGTCGATATGTCAATTTAAAAATTGTGTTTAACGCTTTTCAGTTAACTAGTCCCGTGCCAAACAATAAAAGTTGGTCTGCAAGACCAGTCTGCATATACCTTTAATTTATTACATACTTTAACTCACTTCAATTCTCCTCCTTTATGGTTATGGAAACATATGTTTAAAATGTATTAAGTTATTAATGTAACTTGATTAGTGCTCATATAGTATGAGTGTGTTATGTGTGCCAAACACTATCCGAACGGATCCTCATCTAGATAAGATAAGTGATACTTGCCTGTGCCTAAGCAATTATCATCTAATTATTGGCAAAGATACCTGTTGAGTGCTTTGTACCTACATATGGTATGGCCAAGTCCATTATTTATACTAAGTACATCTGAATCAGTGGCGTCGTATTACCAAAAAGTTTTTGCTCATCTTGACATTAAATAAAAATTGGTGTACATATAATCCACAACATTATCAATGTACGAGTCGGGATTGAATATCGTAAAGCCCGACGAAGAATCGTGATCCCAGCACACCATTAAGGCGCTTCGGAGATATTAAGTTTTTATTAAAACTGGAGTAAGTATATCTCGTTTTACATCGTAATTAAGGTATGACGACTGATACAAATGTCTTGGCTGGTTAATTAGAAAGGTTCCTTGAGGCGTGAGCTTCCGTGTAAATAGTCAGAATTATTAATGAAGAACAAGATTGGATGGTGTTGGTTGCAACAATGCTTATCCACCTGTGTTTTGACTCTTTTGACTAATGTTAAGTACTTCCGTTTTCGATTTGTGTAAGGGTTTAAATAAAAAAGTCATTATTGCAGCACACAAACTTAACTATCAGAGTCCGTTTTCTACCTATGATTCTGAAAGTCTGGTAACAATAATTACTGGATTAATTAATGTTCAACAAAACTGTAGCGTAATGATTCCTCCTCGTCTATTAGCCCTATCAGGACAAACAGTTATTTTGATAGATCATTTCGCCGTATTTCCTTCAATTTCCTTGTTTACCTCGGGCTCTGAAAAAAAGACCTGGAATAGCATTGTTACGTTTCCTGTATGAAACGTGACTTCCGCTCGTGAGCCGCCAGTTTGTTGGACCAATTTATAGCACCATTTTGTAATGAGGTTTTTGAAGAGGAAGGAACGTATCTTCGCACGTTTTATAGTGTGTGTGTGTGTGTGTGTGAGAGAGTATACTTGTATAGTCGCGTCGGTTAATAAATTACTACGAGTAAATGGTTATAAAACATGGGTTGGCGACGAATGTAATTACTTAAAGCAGAGTTAAAACCTAATGATATAGAGAAGCGCTAAGAACGGGTGTCACTGGATTCTAATATTTGGCACAGTTTTTGCAGAACAGAATATTTTTACGAATTATTCGGTTCTACGTCATGCCTTCATCAATCGATCTAAATTAGACTGAGTATCACAATGTAACTGAGGTACATTCAGCATCATTTAGTTCGAATACATTTAAATATATATATATTATTATATCTGCCAAAATAGCCAAAAAAAATCGGTACACATCTTTATTCCTGTAAGAGTACATCCTATGTTGTATTTGCCTTATGTTATAAAAATGTTTATATGTTTTTTCTACGATGTGTGTAGTGTGTACCATTATACTTGTTTGTTGTGGCTGCATAAAGTGAGTATCCATATATTTTGGCTACTTTGGCTGCTACTAAGTACCTCTTACCTTTTATTCATGCGTAGGACTGTAGTAATGAGGAAAGTTTCGCAGCAGTGATTTTTCTAATTCATTGCTTGTGATCTCAATCAACCGAAGTGCGTTGAGCGTCTCAATCACGCAATGTACAGATAAAACGCTTGCCGCGCCGCAATCAGCGCAATGTCGTGGCCTACCCTACTAAATGTATGAAACCAATACTGTTCTGGCGCGTCACGATACGCCAGGCATTCAAATACTTGAGATTATTTGAATTCGCTGAATTGCATCAAAGTATTAATATATGATGAAAACGAGTGATTTTCGATATAAAATACGCGAGTGACCCGTTTTCATTATATTTTAATACAGAGTGTACCAAAATTAATTCCACTCGTCGATCTAACTCATGCAAATGTGTTGTACATGTATACAAAACTCAAGGTTCTGCAATAGGAACTTAACCCGCATCTGAAAAGCGCAGTCATTTAGTAAATAATTCATGCACCTACGTGCCGTACGTAGCATCAAGCGGGTTATATTATTACTCCTTATAAACAGCTTGTTATTAACCCTTTTTCCGCAGTTTTTTGACGCAGTATTTATTATTTAAGCGGAAATCTTTTGATTTCCGCGTAGGGCGTGTTATTTACGGGGCTTTTAAATATTTACATAAGCAGGTGGTTTCAGATTCAGTTTCCTTATCATTGTTCTTTTTATTTTGTTCTTAAATAAACACAACTTTCAAAAAAACAGGAGGTAGACCTTTTTGTTTTTCTTCGTTATCGGAATTGTGAAATTTATTCTTACACATAATCATGGGTTTATTTATTCCTTTTTGTGACCTTATTTAAACATTTTTAAATTTAAACATGAAAAATGTTCCGAAAATGGTAAGTACACTCATAATTCTGAAGGAAAATCCAAATTCTCTAAAATTGTAAGAAAATGTAAAAGGCCCTAGGTACACTGTTTTCAGCACTCATAAAATAAGCATAAAATAAGCTATTAATAATCTACGAGTATTCAAGCTAATACATTATTTTGTTAATTACTGTTGCTTACTGACAAAATTAAGCTAAGTAGGTATAATATTACAACTGTTTTTAAAATCCGACGTAGAAAATATAAACACGTCGAACGTCGCTCCCCGAGGACATCCCTGCCATCAGACGCTGTAACAGATATTAATGATTCTGGGAACGATCGAGTCTTAACCCCCTTACTTCGTGGATCGGGGATTTATTACCTGAGTTTAACAAAACCATATTAAGTACAGACAAAGTATACTCTTTACGAAGTAGCTACTGTGTCAGCCAAACAGCACCAACTTTTGGTTTCTGTTAAATTTGCGCACTTACTATTTTTGCAACAGTAAACCGAATATATTCAGACTTGGGGTGAGTTGCTCCCAACTGTCTGGAATTGTAAGCGGTGTTCGTTAAAATCTGAATGCAATGAAAGTTTGACAAGTTTCTATGGAATAACAGCTGCCGACCCCATATTTAATTTAAATTTGTTAATAAAATTGTTATTTAAAATTGATTTAAAATTGGATTTTTATTGACTATTATTTATTATTGTTCTTAATTCTTATACAATCTGACTATGTTTTTGTGAATCCATGCTATTTTAAATTTATGAAATGACGTAAATTTTCAGAATGAAAAAAAAAATCTAATCTAATCTAATCTATTTAAAGTTGAGCGGTCTGTGATCGTAAGTTGATGCAACTCGCCCATATTCGAGAAAAAATATACACAAGCAGCTGTATACTAGCTCAAAATAACGTCCTGCTTAAAATAATATGTGGAATATAAAGCGCCAGAATTAAATAACACGACACGACTTATTTTATCCCAACAAATGGAATATTGACTTTTCTTGTTCTTTCATAAATAAAATAAGGAAGGCACCTACTTTAAAAGTCGGGCGAGGCTTAGATGGTACCTGCAGAATCATTTTAAATTGCTTTGATTATAAACAAATAACTGAATATATACCTACCTGTAACACAATACAAAAGGTTCTCAACGCAATTACGGAAGTATTTCGGGCTCGGTGTTTTGCAGTATAGCATTTTTACACCGATGGTTTAGATCTTAGTAGACAGAATACGATTTTCGACTTACAGAATGTGACGCGTCCCTGCCATTTTCCTCATTTCATGTCTCTATCAATCATTTGAAAAAGAGAAATATAGTTGATGATACGTTTCCTTACGATATATAAGTAGTATGCCGAAAACTTGTCAAATGTTGAATATCTAACTGGATCCCTGTAACCCGCTTGTTTCACAATAATATCTTGGTTTCTAAAATAAACTAAGCCAGTGATAAATATATGCATATCGTAAAATTGCTTAAGACTAACCTTTAACTACCATTCACATCGAAAAATAACCATTCCACATTTATGAACTCAAGATACCTGTCACTGTCACACATAAAACAAGCAAGCGAGAGAGAAATTCCATTACTACAGTGCATGTGTGCGTGAAGGTTTTTGAGGCGCATTTTCTCCTCCATAGCAAAGCAACATAAATTGAAATGTTTTCCACGCTACCGCATTTATTATTAACGCCTTTAGCGTAGTCTATTGTCCAACGTCTCTCGAAAAAACGCCGCAACCACCAACTACATAGAGCGGTTCAGCGGTAGATTAGTTTGTTCTCATTGTTACCTCAATTTGTTTTTAATATAGATTATGCAGTCTACGACAAAGTGTCATACTCCTTCGCATTGGAACGGGACTGGAATCCACAATTTAGCCAAGCTCACAGTGTACCTATGTAAATCGTCATTCAAAGAGATGATCATAGATGGATATTATTCCATGAACTGCTGTATGTCTATCACTTTGCAGATGATTAAATCATTACTAGACATCCTGTATATGTATCACATCCCAGACTATTTTCCCAAATTATCATTTGGCAAAAAATCATTAGTCAAAACAACTTATCGCAATTTTACAGTTACCAAATTGTTATTTGGTAAAATATTGTTTAACAAATTATGACTTGGTCATGTATCAGTTTAGTTAAATGCATCGTTTGGCATATCTTGGTCGCATTTCTAAATAGCACTCCTCCTCGATGCGCTCGTCGTCGTAGGTACCTAACTTAGACCTTCTCCTTAATACCTTAAGGGCTTAGCCAGGTAAGTAGGCATAATCTACCCTAGATGAGTGTTGGTAAGTGACTATTCGAACAAACATTTTTACTAAATATCATATTTAGCCAAAGGAAAACTTTATCTTAAATGAATAAAATGCGAAGTGTAAATGTGATAAAGATTCGCTTGGGAAATGAAACTACTGCAATAAGTTTTTTGAAAGTAAAATTTGGAGAATAGTTATTTGTGTCACAAGGGAGCAAAATAGTATATTTACGGCGAGGGCGGTGTATTGAATCCTGAACGTAGCGAGGGATCCTACAATAGAATCCTGAGCGTAGCGAGGGATTCTAACGTAGGATCCTGAGCGTAGTGAGGGATACAAGTGTTTACGCCCGAGACGAAAATAATTTTGCTACCGAATGACACATACTATTTTTCACACCGACTATGAGGAAATTAAAAAAAGTTATTGTTAAAATATATCTAAATTATCTTAATTTTTATTACTAATTTTTAAATATTTCGTAATATTTATAAATTTTTATACAACTTTGTTACAGTTAAAACTTGAAATATGTTCGTTTTGAATCGACTACGATGAAATTACAATCGATTATTTTATTAACATCTGTGTTCAATTGGCACATTGCGTACAAATGCTCCAATGCCAATGTATAAATTAAAAAAGTAGCTTGAACAGAAAAGTAGCGTTTTGGTCCCTCTCGTCGTGGAGCAAAACTTACTTTTCCGAATGAAAGGTGTGAAAAATATATTTGCTCAAACGGCAGTACATCCGCCAACTCAAATAATCTCTACTATACATTTGAGTGGTATTCGTTTTGTTTGTTTATTTAATTTTAAATCGTTATTCAAGAATCCAACAAACTTAGCACCTGAAAGTACCTAATTATAATTAAGTATTATAGATATAATGAAAAATGTATTATCTCTTTTTATATGGTTTATCTTGAATATTAAAGAGCAAATGTAAATTAATCAAAATAATTTGAAAACATTTAGTCCCCGCACTGGGTCAGCGTAGGGACTACTGCCCGAATCATCCATGAGAGGAGGCCTGTGCCCAGCAGTGGGTGGTATATAGGCTGATTTTTTATTATTTATTAATATTTAGATGCTTCGACTTTTCAGGAGCTAATCAAGTTATATATTTTTTTGATGTTCTGATATTTTGTTGGATTTTGTCTCTGTGGTAATTATTTAAATTATACATTATCCTTGAGATATAAAAATACAGCTATTCAAAATTTGTTTTCCCCATGCTTGATGTAAGTCAAGCCAGAACGAAAACAAAAATTGGCATCAATTAAAAAAAATAAAGTAGCCTATGTCCATCCCTTAGGCTACCAAATTTATTATAATTGGTTCAGTATTTAGACGTGAAAAGGTAGCAGACTGACAGCGTTACTTCCTTTATACAAGTAGGTACTTAATATTAGATATTACCAGTGATCGTAACTTTAGTAGCATTTTTGGTGCAGCGTAGTGTTGTTAACGGAATTCGTATAAAGAATTTCAATCCTAATGCTTAATTGGCGTCAATAACGTTAATATTTACCTTAATTAACAATTCTTAATTGATATTTTCTGAACCAATTCCGTTAACAACACTACGGTGCACCAAAAATGCTACAAAAGTTACGATCACCGATTATTACATTACTTTACCCATGTGACATTTCTCTAAATTACAATATTTATTAAACACTTAACTTAATTGATGCATTAACATAATATACAACAAGAATAGGTTCCCCTTAGTGCGAAACGTTTGTTATCCAGTTGTTCAGGCGTTTTTCTTCGTTATCTCGCGGGCTAAAGGGCAGAGGTCACGTGTAAGACGTATTGTGTTATAAGCAGCGTCCATTTGTGAGAACCCCGTCTAAAGGTCTTAACTGACGCGGTTCTCCTATAAAACTCCTCATTATTTTCAAGGAGAGGCTAGTTTATAGGAATGACTTGGTATGATAACAAGCGGAAATGTGACACCGTCCATGAATTTTAGCGGCCCCTGAATCTGTTTGGCATTATAAGGCTAAGCTGGGTAGTTTTAATGTTGCTGGTTAGGATGAAAAAAAAGGAACGATCTTGCTTGAGCTTTCGTGTTAGATCAACTGTTTAATCGGAAATTATATCACAATTGATTCATCATCATCATATCAGTCGAAACTGCTGTACATGCCTACCCCAAAGAGTGACGACATATGCCATTGAAACGTGGTCGCTAATTAAAAGCCTCAAAGTCACCCAAAGGGCAATGGAGAGGGCTATGCTGGGAGTTTCTTTCCGTGATCGTATCAGAAATAATCAGAAATAAGGCTATCTGCAGCAGAATTAAGGTGACTGATATTGCCCTCCGAATCGATAAACTTAAGTGGCGGTTCGCGGGGTACATTAGACGTAGCCGATGGCCGTTGTGGCGGAAAGGTTCTCGAGTGGCAACCAAGTACCGGCAGACGCGGCGTGGACAACAAGGTGGACTGATGTCCTGGTATAAGGGTCGCGGGAGTCCGCTGGATGCGGGTGGCGCAGGACCGGTCACTATTGCACATTGATGAAAAATAAGTTCGTCAATTAATCGATTATACTCGTTCGAAGCAGCAAAACTGGACTGTCGGCTCTCTTAACTTCTATTCGGTTTCTAAAACTATACTGACCTTCCTATTTTTTACCTGACAGTAATAAATCAAATCCATACGTAATTAAGCATAATGGTGGCCTTCATAGAACTAAGGAAGCTATAATTTCTTCAACCTTCCAAAGTAAAGAGGTTATGAGGATATATTAAATTATCCCTACTCCCAGACCTACTAATATTATAAATGCAAAAGTGTGTCTGTCTGTTACCTCTGCACGTTTAAACTGCTGAACCGATTTAGATGTAATTTGGAGCATAAAATTGTATGGAGCTACGATATAAACGAGTTCATCGCGGACAGAGTCGCGGGCAAAAGTTAGTAATTAGTGTAATTACATTTATAATGCCTTATACCTCTACCGTTATAGTATATACCTACAGTACAGTATATGTAGCCGGTATATATAAAGTACGTTACTATGCTGATCTAATGAACAGGAGCCGTAGACAAGGTTAAAATCGACAAGCGCTAACGCCAATAGAAAATAATAAAATGTATGGGAATGACAGATGCCGAGGAAACATTTTTCGTTAACATCTGTCATTCCCGTACATTTTATTAGTTTTCTATTGGCGTTAGCGCTTGTCGATTGTAACATTGTCTAGGCCCCCAGGTCAATCAAGGTAGGTATTTTAATATAAACGCCTTTTCTTTTGTTTTTCCGACGTTTGTAAGGAAAATATCGTTAATTTATTTGCTCCAATAACGGATACCTAACTGCGCTCTAATCTTGATTGTTTGAGATAGAATTATATCACTTGGCGAACTCGATAAAAGTTATTTATAAGTAGTATATTTATGAAGTTAGAAATGACGTACTTACTGTACGTTTATTTTGTGGGTGAGTATTTTAAACAAGCAATGGTTACTCTGTTTTCAAATTATATACATATGTACGCACCATTATGTATGCATTTCTCTGTATATTTTTTTTAAATCTTATAATCCAAGGACTTATAAGAATCTTACTCTGTGAGCACCTTGATTTCGTAATGTATTCAATTTCATAATTGCACTAAAATCTATAAACAACTTTCATTATTTTGATTTTACCGCGGAACAAAGCAACAAAAGATGTATCGGAGTTTAATTAACTTTGTTAAACGGTGCGTTCCGAATATGCACGAAGCGTAAGATTTTGAGACAGAAAATATACCTACGTAGGGTTATTATCTTCATTATAAATGAGTGTAATTATTATTATTCCATATATAATCAAGTAAGACTAAGTACAATTTTTTAATTAAAAATACGTGATTTCTTTATAAATTTTGAATCGTCTAATAATGACCTATCATTATAGTTAATAGAAAAAACTTGGAACTCGCGATATAACGCCGTGTTCGATTTTCAAAATCACTTTCCACAATAGCAGATAAAATAATCTTTCTAAAATGTTCAGGGCGCAGATTTTGAGCGATAAAGTAAGCCTTTCTGAGCGGGTAAAGTAAAAATAATTGTCCATAACTTGCAAACTGCAAGACTTCGCTTAAGAGTAAGTGTGCTATTTTTTTTATAATGTTCTTTTCTTATCATGCCTGTAAATCACCTTGTTTCCAAACATTCTGCAGAAGCATGCCTAATCAAATAATATTTTGATTACCAACAACTAACATCATTAATTTACAAGTATTCCCCGCTCATTAGAAATCGATATCGATGTTTGCTCCATTAACTTGCCGATGGGGAAATCTGCTAACAAATTGACTAAATGAGCAACCGGCTTAACGCGTGAAGCCCTATTAGGGTGAACCCTCTGTGATGCGTAAGCTGTGGCTTATTTTAACAAGACGATATCTATCGGAATCTGGGGGTGTACTTTCTTGGTTACGCCTTATCTGTGGCTGAGACACGAGATTAATTTTCATGCAGAGTGTTGAAGATTACAAAATGTATCAATGTTCAGTTTACAGGAGATTGATTTATATTTCAGTGAAATGCGATGTAGTGTTATCCATTTAGATATACTAAATAATAAACATAAGCGTTGTCCAGTTACTCCATCGCATGCAGTATGTCAGCAAAAGGAATGACTAATAGTCTAATGAGCTATTTCATGAAACAAAAACTAGTACCTATGCCAAATCTTGGGATTAGGTGTAAAAGCGGACCCCAGGCTCCTTTAGGGCACAACCGGGAGTAACGCTAGGAGGATGATGATCGAAGATTTAGTTGCCTGATAGTCAAATGCGCTAATTCATGGGACATCAAAGTTTGGAGGGAAATAGGAAGAAGTGTAGTTAATTTTTTTTCACAATGACACAGCATAGGTACATTATCGATCTGAATTAATTAAAAATCAATGAAATGGCAAAGGAAATACTCGGAAAGCGTGATGTTGTTCAGGTATTTTCATGAGTCCATTTACGTATCAATTAACGTATACCCATATGGTAAACCTAATAACATTACATAAAACAATATATTGAGGTCAGAGGTAGGTAGTAGCGACGGGCCATGAATGCCTGTGGTCGCCGGTTCGAATCCGGCTCGGAGCATTAAATTTTTCAATTTTTCCTTTCATTTAAAAATTTGTAATTTTCTTTAGCAGCGTTACTGCTTCAAAAACAAATATTAATTTAGTATGGGGTGGCGCATCGTTACTGACGATTTCTCAACATAATTTGAGACGTTGGTGCCGTAAAGAAGCCTAAGTCTTCTGGTAGATGTCGCTACATACGCCTCCCTAAGGCGTTATATGAAGGAACTGATTGAAGGATTTGGTGCCCGAACCAGATTGTTCCGATAGCTCAGTTGGTAGTAGCAACGGGCCATGAATGCCTGTGGTCGCCGGTTCGAATCCGGCTCGGAGCATTAAATTTTTCAATTATTTCCTTTCATTTAAAAAATTGTAATTTTCTTTAGCAGCGTTACTGCTTCAAAAACAAATATTAATTTAGTATGGGGTGGCGCATCGTTACTGACGATTTCTCAACATAATTTGAGACGTTGGTGCCGTAAAGAAGCCTAAGTCTTCTGGTAGATGTCGCTACATACGCCTCCCTAAGGCGTTATATGAAGGAACTGATTGAAGGATTTGGTGCCCGAACCAGATTGTTCCGATAGCTCAGTTGGTAGTAGCGACGGGCCATGAATGCCTGTGGTCGCCGATTCGAATCCGGCTCGGAGCATTAAATTTTTCAATTTTTCCTTTCATTTAAAAATTTGTAATATTACAATCATTTTATAAGTGCTAAAAAGAGCGTGCATGGAGATTGAACTTTGTTTTGTAACTCGGAAGCTATTGAAACTTTTTTTATTATTTCGATGAGCAGTGCCAATTTACGTTATATGGGTGTCGCGATGTGTCAAAAGATCAGTCCCAAATCTCGTACACTGTAGGCTGAATGTCAACTTGAAGGCGCAAAGTACGAAGTAAAATACCGCCTTAATACCTACTGACGCGCTTGATAATTAATGTTTTTAAAAAAAGGGGCCCGTTCTTTACTCATTTAATATAGTTTTACTGTTTATTGCTGATAAATATAAATACTGACAAAACCAGCACGGCTATCACAAGACGGCGCGCGAGCTCTCTCTATTTTTCTCGACCTATCCGTCTCTCTCGTAATATACAACTTAGAAAGAGACGTATAGTGCGAGAAAAATCGAGGGAGCTCCCGCGCCATCTTGTGATAGCCGTTAAGTATCGTGACAAATTCTCAGCGTGTAATATTGCAGAAACTCATAAACCTAGACGTTTTGGCTGAACGTGAGACAACGCTAGGCCATGCCATTAAAAAAAAAGGAAGAGTCAGACTTTTGACGTTATTTTGTTGAAATTTGTTGATACATTTATTGAAATTACGCCTCAATACGAATTTAGCGCGTATAAGTTTCCATATCAGAATCGATTATTTTTTTATGCTTTAGAATTTAATATGCGTTTTGTGAAGGTCTATCACAACACCGGATCGAAATTATTACTGTTAGTTAGATATGGCAAGTCCGCCATTTTAACGTCACTGACAGTTGACGGATATGGCGGCTATGATTTCAAGAAGAAGAATTGAATAATTTAATGAGGTCAAATGTTTCCGAAAATTAATTAACTGTCGCAGTTGGATAAAAACTATCCTAAACGGAAGCTAGAGTAATAATGTACTTATGAAAAAATCTACATGTTTTTCCGTTCATGGGAAGCCGAGATCATTCGGGACACGTAAATGCTTAGTTTGATACTGGCTGATTCCATTTTCAAATTAGAGATTTATTATAAGTGAGAGATTAAAATGAAGTCGTAACTAATTAATATCTATACAATGCGGTCGCTTACATCCAATCGATAAATATTGACAACGTAAACAACTTTTCTTCTAGAGTGCTGTGTTCGGCACCTGATTTAAGCTGGACATAGCGTTCTATTAAAAGTTAGCGGGATCCCGATAAATAATCCCTCATTCACTTCATTGGAAGAAATAGACAGGCGTAACAGACATGCTGTAGCCATTGAAATAAGTCGTTTCGATCTAGTATAACACCAGAACCCCGCGGGATCAATCGGTGAAACTTTCTCCTTCTTACTTTCCACTTTCTGTATAGAACTGTAGTTCGGTGTTCGTTGTCAGGGCTTTATTTATGACTAGTTTACTCGCCCGTGTGATATTTTATTTATAAACGTGACTATGAAACTTCGCTTGTTTTAAGACTACTTGAATGTACTTGTAAACAAAGAAATACCAAACTACTAGTGCATACATCTGCATACTTATACAGTAACTTCCCGCGCGCTCTGTCTGCGTATTATAAATAACTCAGGCGGAGCGACGGAATATACTTTAAAAATAAATTAACCGACGTCAAATCAGTACCCAAATTGCTTCAAATATGCCTATAAAATTTGAAGAGTTTCTCCGAATCTCAGAAACTCAACTCTAAGAAATTCAATTTCATCAAGATCCCATCATCCGATCCTGACCCGATGATCATGAAACCATCTGGACAGGACCCTTATCATATACACTTTCAAAGAAATAAATAAAAGACTCCGACGAATTAACAAACTCTTCCTTTTTTGAAGGCCATTAAAAATATAGCCTACGTTATTTTACCCAAATTACAGCATTCATCGGCTATTTAGGGATCGCTTTCGTTAACGTGCTGTATGTGTCCGTCTCTCCTTCACACTTGTTGCGTTTACGGTGCGTCAGCGAATTTTGAGTAGCTGTGGTCGCTCCCTTATTCAGTAGAACATGTGCTCAATTTCCCGCTCATAGCATCAGCAACCAACCAAGAGGAACTGATCATTTTCCTCGCAGTTCACGGGGAAAACTGTGCAGAAACGTTTAGAATACTAATACTTTTCACATCACACATTATGGATAAAAGTTCATTTAACACATTTCCTGTCTACGCGTGATGTTCGGGACTATTTTTAACCGACTTAAAAAAATGAGGAGGTTCTTGGTTCGATTGTAATTTTTTTAATCATATTTTTTATGTTTGTCAGAACTCCGTCATTTATGAGCCGATTCGTAATTCTTTTTCTTTTTTGTTTTTAAGTATATGCTTCCAGATTAGTCTCATTCTTCTCAAAATCCAGTTGTATGATGGGCTCCATGAGGGAACTCTTCAAACATATTTGGGATGCGTGTAGTCATTTCGGTATTGTCTATTATAACTCGTGTATTCACACCCGGAATTACAAATAAGCTGAAGTGGAACTGATGATGGGTGGACTTTTTATCATTGAGAAAAGTGGCAAAATGATAGGGGCTGATACGGACTGTTAACTAAAACATCTCATGTCTTATGAGCATAAAGGTGTATATACAAAATGATTTATTGCACAAGATTATATAGGAAGAGACGCCGTTTACGGGAATAAGAGTCCAACCAAATGAGGCTTTACTTTATAGGCATATATAGGCACGCTCAGTAGCAGCTTATTGACAGCCTACGAAGCGCTGTGATCTTTGCTTGAAAATGACACTTGCATTATACAGGATTTTCTACAATACATACACTACATAGAAAATTCTTCATTTAAGTTGTGTTACGAGCGGGACGAGCGTAGTCCTAATTTTATCTCTGACATGTAGAGTTCAACTAAATTACTACTAACTCTGTAGCAGTTGGTAGACGCCTACGGAGTAGTATGACTCCGAAACAAGCATCAGAGGCATACTACATGGAGTAGGGATTACATTTAGCTGGTAACAATTGAATTTCAATCCTTTCTGATCATCTCTGCTTCGTATCAGGCCAGATAATTGACAAGTTACTTACATCAAAAATGCATTCAGTAATTGGGGGCCAGTTAGGTGTTTGACACAATATCTATTATTAAAGGATCGATTAATATATATATATGGGTGTGAAATTGCTTGTTATATATCTGGTATCTTCACAAAATGGCAAATCACAACTTAGGCAGGAAAAACATCAATATAGGTCAGACTACAAATATCGTAGCAACGGAGTTTCACAAGGCTGAATTTGAGGCTCACTACTATTACTATTTTTTCCACTACGAAAAAGGGCTATTATGTAGGTACATATTATGTTATTAGCAATCTTCTAGTGCGCCGAGCCACAGTTATGTTTCACAGATTTTAATCTGTACGCATTAGAATTTCTTGCTTTTCTTGTAATACTATTGAAATTACATGTGAAAATTCTAAGTTTTTGTGTTAGTGTGAACACATAACACTTATTAATGGAAGTGTAAGTACCACGTTGATTTAAACATTAACATAAACCCATGATGTCGCGAGTAGAAATATTGGTTTCACTGCGTGTTTGCTCCAACCGCAACGCTGCCCCACTGGTTAGTGGCTCGATCGACGGAAACGAGCCGCCTGCTGATACGTGCAATCATGGATTCCCGATTTGGAGTGACTATTGCATTTTCAACTTTAAATATTAGCGTACAAGACTGATTATTGTTGACTGAAGAGAATTCTGGCCTTTGAAAA
Source organism: Epinotia demarniana (assembly GCA_945867215.1). Classification (NCBI taxonomy): domain Eukaryota; kingdom Metazoa; phylum Arthropoda; class Insecta; order Lepidoptera; family Tortricidae; genus Epinotia; species Epinotia demarniana. The sequence continues at coordinate 9,245,105 of OX244276.1, read as the reverse complement.
GTATTTGATGCATTTGGAAACTGCTTATAAACGATTTGCAAATTCAGTTGTTCAAATTTGTATAAATGTTGGTATGTTAGATAGATGACAAATATTATGTTCGCAGAATACATTAATAAAGATATTAACAGATGTGTTTATTTAGAAATCAATGACTAATTTAACCCAAGTATCACAACACAAATCATAAAATTAACATTGGCGGCGTTGAAAGTTTATTTATAATATTTTTTTGACTTGACTTTGAGCATGTATTTGAAAACTCTTGATTTATTGACTCTTCATCTGTCGCATGTATTCTTTGAAAACATAGATAAAGCAGAGCAACCTTATCGAAATATAATTAGTTGAGGACCAAATTTTTGGCCAGTACATACATTACAATATACATACAGTACATACAATTCTAAGGTTAATTTTCGTGTCACAACGGAACTTTTTGACTACTACCAATTAACCAGACTAACTACTGGCCAAGAATTTGTTCCTCACACAATTAACTATTGAAAAAATATGGTTCATCCCATAATTTGTTAAATCCGACCTCAAATATCGTTATTTACCGTTGCAAATAACTTACCGATTTCTTGTAATAATATTTGCCAGAGCCCGAACGCATAGGGCACGGAACTAGGGTCTCGCCAAAGTTCGGCAATACATCGCTCTCCGAAGTATGTATGTGGATTAGGGTGAACAGGGAAACTTCGAATAATGCGGGAAATTACTACATATTATCTGGAAATAAAAACGCCTATTCAAACTTTGTGTTGAACTTGTATTGAACATGATCATATAAGACAATATTTTGCTTCAGAAGGGAGGAATTCATCATGATCGACGAAAGAAGACAATAAACAGGGCAAGGACTTAAAAAATAGAAGGACTTATCTGTTTCTGAAATAAATAAAAAAAACAAAAAACTAGCAAGAGGTTGTTGCATTTAAAATATTGTGATTATACCTTTCATTACTAGAATAAGTATTTCTCCATACACCCGTAGCTCAGTGCCCTTACAAGGACCACGGAGCGTAATAGTTGACTTTAGTATACCTATATCAATTCACAAGAAACCACATTGAGTACAAGTTTTTAAGCAAATCCGCATATATTATTCGGCCTTTAGTAACATTGACAAACATTAATTTCGGCCTAAAACCTGGCAAGCCCTAGCTCCCGTCGGTGACAGTCGCCGCCCATTCCCGACGGCCGGAACCGAGCTGTTTCCGCTGTAATTAAGTTTTTGTACCAATCCGAGGCTTTGTCCGAACGACGGTTCCAGAATTAATTCATTTGTACGTAAATATGTTTAAATCGCATGAATGGGCAATGACCGCTCGACAAGAGCTTGAAAGTATCTTCCTGCAGTTTCATTACGTTGGTAAATGCGTTCTTCGTTTTTGTATCTTAATTGCGGGAATTTAGCCAGAAATCCTAAACTATAAAGATGAAGAGTAGTCGTGTACCGTTTTCGATTTATAAATATTCGCCAAAGCAATGCCTGTTTGGAGGAAGCATACATGCATTTCGTCTAAACTATCAAGAGTAAAAAGTTGTCCTGTCTCTATGCTTCTTAGATTGCTAAAAGCTCCTGGAATGTTGAACCATTGCATCGGAATTTGTTTTTATTTGCGAAGTCATTGACAAAGTTTGAACATCTTAGGAGACATCGATTGAGGGAATACATACCATAAACGGCAGGGAGATAAGTTTTTCCCTGGCAAATTCTTTGTGACATTGAGGTATGATTGAATTTTATTTGGTCTAAAATGTTTTACACTGTAGAATTCTACGATTCAAGTAAAAACAAAAATACCATAGGAAAATTATCGTAAAGTTCATTTAATTGCATTAAATGTTAGAAATGCAAGTAATGGACAACTATACCCGTTCCTAAAGCCACGAGCTATCCAAAGCGTCTGGGGTAAACTGGAAGTGTTTGAAATTCCTTAGGACAGACAGTGTTTCGTACGATGCGTTGTAACTCGCAGATATACTGCATAAAACCCAAGAACTGGAATGTGGTGCTAGACATTGTAATATTTAAGCTGAATTGTTACCTGTATAAATACAACCCTGCATGCAGGATGAACTCGAGAGTTTCGAATTTAAAATATAATTACGAGGGAGGTTTAAACTTGATACATTTCCCAACACTTCAGGTAAAATTTTAAGCCACGCTACGTAGTCCGCATTAGGCTAGTTTCACATTATTGTGAATACATGAGCGTGTAATGATGCTTAACAGGCTCGGTATAAAGTGGGCTCGAAGCCTTATAAAGCAGGCTCAGACACGGGAAGCGACGGACGAGGCGGGCGGATATCCGGTTATCTTGCATTGAGAGACATGCCATCATTGCCTAGCCACTTTAGGGTTGGCGATGTTGATAAAAACGCTGTTTATTAAACAGGCCTTTTTGCAAAATTTACAACACCCGACTGGGTATTTGCGGTTTGGAGTTGGGAGTAATGATAACGAAGTGGACTATGTAATAAGTATATTAATTTCAGTGGATCCTTAATGACTCTTTAGTAAGTGTTCCCTACATTCATACAATTCAGAGAAGTCTAAATAATTAGCAAAATAATAAATAAGCTGTTTAAAAATATCATAATTGTATTAAATAATAAAATAAACGCTACTAAAACACTTGTATCTAGCTATAAGCATGTTAATAAAGAAAAATAAATTTGTGTTATATTTATTTTTATTAAAAAAATCCAACATGTCGTGCATTGGATTTCTATGTACATTCAAATATGGTTATATATCTGATTCAGTGAATCATTCGCCAACTAAATGCACTTACTTACTCGAAATACATGACAGTCCCATTAGTAATCTACGTGGGATCTCTAAAACATTAGAATGACAATCACTTTTAATTGTACCCAAGTTATGCCAGCGTGCAACGTTTACCTTATCTTGCTGTCAAACTTAATACAACTACAAAAGTGAATGACACAAGCAAATACTATTGAATAATGAGCATACTAGTTTCCAAAATATAAATAATATTGATTCACAGAATAATTTAGAACAACACATAACTGGGCACTTTAAATAATTCGTGTGCCCGATTAGCGAGATTTGTTGAGTTTGTATAAAAAAATATTTTACAGTACATTTGGTGCTACTTTCCCGCACTAGTGCGGAATAGAGCACTTTTCGTGCATATGTCGAAACTTTAAAGTGCCATATGTACAGTAAAACGTTGTACGATACACGTGCGAATAGGTAATTCGCAACTCGTGTCGATTAAAAACACTCCCTCCGGTCGTGTTTTAATTTATCACCACTCGTTGCGAATTTCCTATTTTCGGCACTTGTATCGTAAATAACTATTTTCTTTTCAATCTATAAACGATACTTATGCATGTTCTTGTTATTTAAAGACGAAACAAGTTCATTTTCACATAATTTGTACGGTATACTCTTGCTTGCCAGAATTTAATTTGCTTGAATTTTATCTGCCATAATATTCAACTGCCATAAAGTTATTTTATATAATTTTGTATGCCATATTCATTGTTTACCATATTAATTATATGCCAGAATCTTTGTTTTCCATAATATCAATATCAATAATCTCATTTTCCATAATCATTGTAATCCATAACTATCACATGCCATAATGTCATTTGCCATCCATCTCAACATCCATAATATTCATATGTAATAATGTATTATGGCATGGGCATGTATTGCAGTGTCTAAAATGAAAAAAAAATACCTCGAACCTATCTGCGATCCGGGTCGGTTTTGCCACTAAGTAAAAATAAACTTTTCTCTGAGATTACCCAATGCCAAGATAGTGGTGTATCATAGGCAGTAGGGAACAGGGGCTTAGTGGCAAAACCGACTCGGATCGCGGGTAGGTTAGAAGACGAAAGCGGGAGCAAAGCTCCCGCTTCCGTCTTCGAGGTTATTTTTTTTTATAAAATAGCGGAAAAACTAACAAATTAACAAAGATGAATCCGAATGCATGTTTAGTATGGCGTTTAAATATTCTATTAAATAATATTATTGCAAACAATAATCTGGAAAACAATACGTATGGCATTCGTATCATTATGACATCCAATATTCGGGTAAACAAGAGTATGTCAATTAACTATTATGGTAAACGAAACATTCGGGCAAAAGAAAATCGGGCAAGCGAAGTTCGGGCAAATGATTATTATAGTATGTGAATGTCGGGCAAACAACAGACAACCAATTTGTACCTATGCTTAATTTTCGTCACAAAACTGACACTGACTAAGTTTTTTTTAACAACTCACGCTAATTGCATTAGGTACGCGATTTTTTTGTAAATGCCCTTGCCCAACTGCTCAATTTATTGTCTTATATATCATACACCGTATTGGCCATAAAAATATGAAATTTAATATGAAGATCAGACTTGTAGGACAGTTTTGTAACCGATAATTAAACCATCAGAAGGGTATTTGCGTCACTTTTCGAACGAGCGTTAGGACCGCTTAACATTCATTTTCCTACACATAAAATGACATTTATATCTACCTAACGTACTGAAACGTTACTTATGCAATCTACCAGCTGGAATCATACCTTTTTTAGGTCCCTCTAATTTTATCCATACCCAATCCATACTAATGGTACCCAATACCCATGGATATTCTATCAATGGGTTTTATACATGAGCCTATATTAGTCGCACGCACCCAATTCGGTAGGCAAAGCTCGCGCCGAGTGCGTTTTTATTTTATCTTTAAAGCCTTGGGTTCATGGAGACCTAAAAGTGCCCCCTGACATCTGACCCGGGAATTACGTATATGCAGCGGGGCACTCCGGGAGATAAGCAAAAGATTAACCTACCTGCTTCGCCCAAATACGGCTATACAACGGATATAAAAGTTACTAATCTGATCCTGTACTGAACCAAAGGGAACATTTTAAGTCTTTTATGGCGGCGGAACTATGTTACTCAGTTTCTGAGACCCGTGGGCCAGTAAGTGTTAAAATGGATGCATTTTAAAACGTGTTGAAATGTAATTTAGTTTATGGTACACAATTTTAGATGGCAAGGAGATTTTGAATAACGAGTCGGAACCATAGAGAATAATGTATTTATTTTTAGTGGACGTGATTGATTTATTTCATTGCTGATTGACATTGACTACTGTGTGGCGAGGAGGATGAGACTATGGAATACTTACTGTGTGATGTCATGCCCTTGCCAGACAAAAAATGAATTCATTACCTTGTTAATACAATACCAAGGGAATTCAAGGTACTCCTCCTGAGCTGTATCATCCGCTTTGTGGAAATGATGGAGCGAGCTTGGGAGTAGGCACAAAGGAGAGGGCAAATACACAAAAGATCCAACTGATTGAAGTGTATCCGAAAGAGCCCAAACATAGAGAAAATAATATGCTTACAACTATGCTTGACTCGGCGATTTATGCCAATTTTTTTACCTAAGTATAGGTTTAGTTTTATTATGTTTTTTATGATTATTCTAATGTTATTTTTTAATAAATATAACACTTTTCAATTGTGCTTGACTTGAATAAGACAATATGCTATGTTACCTACCACAAACTTTGTATTTGATCATTTGTTACGCTTTAGATCACCAGAGGCCGTCGTTTATTATGGCAACACTGGTCTAAAGGCCAGTATCTGGTTATTGGTCAAGAGCCCCCGTTAAGCCGGCATCACACTGGCCCGGCCTGTACGCGGCGGTCAATACTAAAAACTTAACTTAACTAAAAACTAAACTAAATCAAACTAAACAAAACTAAACTTGTCATTAGCTGTCAAATTTACTATTGACCGCCACCGCAAGTCATACCAGTGTGATTCAGGCCTTACTCGTTTAGACTTGTGAAGGCTCCTCTACACAATAGGCCATCATGGTCGATGCGACGGAAGTATGTCTTTCTCCCTCCAACACATAGTTGAGTCCTGTATGATGGGCTGTAAATTGTAGCTTCGTTAAATAGGCCCCCAGACCTAAGAAATAGGTCATCCCTCGCCAAGCATTACGGTTTATCAACTTTATCATTTTGATTAATGAAATCGAGCCTCATAACGAGTCCGAAGCGAAGCGTAGTCCTATAACAAGTCATTAGACTCTGTCAAACATACTCTCCGAGGACGAAACGTTATGTTAAAGCTGCGACCATTCGTCACGGAGTGAATAATGAAGGCCATAGGGAAAATACTCAGTCGGAGTTTGCCAATGTTCGTTGAACTTGTAAACGAAATAAAACATTGAGGTTTAGTTCGGGTTAGTTGAGCAAAATACATATTCGTTCTACGAGACTGACAGTTAGTGATGGAATAAATTTGCTATAAATAGATACATAAGCAAAGAATAAAAATAACTCAGTCGCTTCATACAATAACCTATAACGTACCGCAAATTAATGCCATTTCCTTATTTGGTGGCACGGAATCGGTATGCATTATTCTGTAGGTACGTTACCGACAGCTTACTAGTGTCGCCCAGATTGAATCAAGATTAAATGAAAGTGCAGAAATCATGTTACAACTACGAAACGAGATGCAAAAAACGTGAAACTAATTTAATGTAAAAGTGGATTTTAAAATCATATACTCGTTTATCACGACTGGGCCAGACCGTCCGACTTAAGTTCACAATATTTACATTTCTGCAACAAATGCCTGCTCTAACTTGACTAACTTCAGTCCGCGACTCTGTCCGCATAGAACTCGTCTATATCGTAGCTCCATACAAACTTTCACCCCCTTAGGGACGGTTTTCGGGATAAATACTATCCTATATACCAAATTTCACCCAATTCGGTTTAGCGGTTTAAGCGTGAAGAGTTAACAGACAGACAGACACACAAACACATTCTCGCATTTATAATATTATATATTATAGTATGCATACGTAGTATAGTTTTTATAATAAAATTGATACGGTCTGCTCAAAAGAACTCATTTTACACTGTAGTTTTGCGTCTGCAAAGTGAAGTAAATTCCAGCACTCAACTTTACCGTGTTACCAGAGAAAAAGAATGAAAGTGATCATGTTTCATATTAGTAGTGTCGGCTCATGTCATGTTAGCGCTCTAAGGCTTTGTCATGCTCTCGCGCTAGAGTCAATTTCGCCCCCTCGTTAAGCTCGGTAATTCATCGGATCAACTGGATCTGGGCGTATTAATTAGTAACAACATTCTGTCTTCGCTTTTCGAGTTGGATATGCTTTTAGGTACTATATATGTTACTAGCTACGGTAGCCTAGTGGTTCAGGCATGCGGCTGTCAAGCGGCAGTCGTGGGTTCGAATCCCGGCTCGTACCAATGAGTTTTTCGGAACTTCGGTGAAGGAAAACATCGTGAGGAAACCAGTCTAATCCCAATAAGGTCTAGTTTTCCCTTTGGGTTGGAAGGTCAGATGGCAGTCGCTTTCGTAAAACTAGTGCCTATGCCAAATCTTGGGATGAGGTGACCCCGGGCTCCTTTAGGGGCACAACCGGAAATAACCCTAGGAGAATGATTATGATGATGAATGATATCTTACTAGCTACCCGCGCGGCTTTGCCCACGTATTGCAAAGAACAAAGGCATATCCGCCGGATAAAATATAGTCTATGTCCATCCGGAAAGTTCATTCTATACACAGTTAAAAAAAAAATGTATGTAACAATGTATGTAAAATTCATAATTGGTGTCGTTACCGAACCAACGGTACACTTACTCGGCTGTCAATTGATAAGGCATAACTAATAAACTCAAAGATCATCATCATATTCAGTTCAGTCCTTCCATTGCTGACTGCATAGGCCTCCCCCAACTTAAAGACGTAGCAAAAAAAATGTCTTTATTTTACGTTTCCTAAAATCTTTGCAATTTTTTTAACATAAGGTAAAACCCAATTGAAAATCTATTTCATACTCAATTGAGTAATACTTCCGCTACCCTTCTTTCTGAACATAAATATATCACCGTATGTTAAGCGGCCGACCTATACTTGTTTATTCGTTAGAGATGGGTTAGCCGCAAGCGACCCACGTCACTACCGACATTTTGACTATCGACGTTTTCTATTAGGTACGCGAGATTTAGAGAGGAGGAGAGGTGCCGTAAAATACTCACTGCGTACTTACCAAAAAATACTGACTTGCACATCAAATCAATCTGTATTTTTTGGGTTGTTAGATTTTTTTGTTACTAGCTTTCTTTTTTTCTTTTGTAGGTCATAAAGAAGTCGTTGCCTAATTTATTTTTTAGCAGCCGGTTAGCCTAATAATTGTTATTAGTGGGTCACCTGCCGGTGAAGTTACGTGAGCTGGTTAAAATCCCAGTAAGAACAAATAAATCAAGACTACAAATTATGTATGCTCCCGAGTTTTTGATGTGTCTTGAAACATCTAGATTCTAAGCATTTGTTAACCAATTTTTCTTCCTCTAAATCTGGCCCTCATTGATATGATACATGAGCCCCTGAATTTAACTCTACCGTTCTATATAACTAATTGCATTGCAACATTTAACGACCATTTTCGATTACAAAACGATTAATTATTGCATTTATTGACATTTCGATATCGAAACGATATCGGTGAAAATAATTATATTTAGCTGAATATTCAGTGACGGTCATTCGGAATTAGACTGAAAATTAGGGCAGCTTCAATTTAACGACAACATTTTAGCTTCATGTTCAATAGGTATTGGGTGAGACAAACGCGGGATATTTCCAATTTGCCAATACATTACACGAATGAAATGGACGAGGAATTTAAATAACAGCCTAGAGCATTCACAACGCAAAGTGATTTGACAAAATGTAATTGTCTACTTTAATTTCCGCACAGGGTCGCTCGTTTGCGATGTCATTTGTGCACTGCAATTTAATAAATAATCTTTGCGATCTTTCCAACTTAACCTCCATTTTGCCAGTTTAAGGCCAATGCAATCTTAATATCAGTACTTCCCGCTTGGACCTAGCTATACACTAACTCGAGAGGGAGCATGAACTAATATCATGTGCATGTCAATACCAAAAAAAACGTTCTAGATTGGGCCCCGTTACATTTTTTTGTTAGATAATGACCGTTTGAGAGGACATACACATAATGATTTGATAATAAAAAACATTTAGAACAATATCATTCAATTGAATACATTCATTGATTAATTAACTAGTCGATGAGGCAAATATCATTGCTAAATCTCGCAAAGTACCTACCTATTCAGGATCAATCATAACTTGTGTAAGTTAAAAAAAAAGCACTTTCCAAAGCCATGACTGACCTTTGCGTTTTCAAGCGCATGTAACTTACGAATGACATTTGGTCTCAATATAATTTTTTTATTGAGGTCGGTAGACGGGAACACTTGACACTCTCCTCTCCAGAGCCCTCCGCTTGAGGACCCTCGGCCGTGGGCTAAACAGCGACACCGTGTTTGCTATTCCCAACAAAGAATTCAATTCTCTGTACTGTGTTTATTTGTAGACTGTTACGAAGTTAAGTGTGAATGGAAAACAAGAATACCATCACGACCAACCTATTCAATATTTGCTCGGATACAGTACTCAATGAATAATAAATACATGAACAATATATACTGAAAAATGATATATATAAAATGATATGGTTTATGCACCGCTCTGCACTGGTGAACGCGTAACTAAAAGTGGACACAATGTGTTCCGTTCTGACAAATATGCTAGGTTATGTAATTCAATGTTGTATTTATATTGAAAAACATGCTGACATTAGTCAAAAAGAGTGTTAGACACTCACAGGTACGTTTATGTCAAATTGTTACCCCTTTTCCGACGAAGGCCAGAAATGTAAATCCTATTTAGTGGTGCGTATCGAATAGGAATTGCCGAATGGACCGCTTGGCCGGTGCACGTTTCTTCTACCAGAGTAGGTATCTGTGTAAAGAGAACATATTAAAATTTATTTTAGTTTCTGAAACACGTGTTTTGCATAGATAGACCCAAATAGGTGATCGCGACATCTAAAACTCACATGGCACTTGCATTTCGCATTCTGTTCTGACGTCGACATGTTTCGCATACACGCGCGGCGAGCTTGCGAACGAACAAACGCGTGCATGGAAAAACGCGGCTCGCTCAAAGGAGCAGGAGTATATTGTCCTCAACATGTTGCCGACTCGAAACTCGACCGAAACAATGTCTATTGCAGGACGGTGTCTACAATCCATACTTCCATAATAATATCATAAATGGGAAACTGTATGTGTGTGTTTGTTTGTTTGTTTGTCCGTGTTTCACGGCAAAACAGAGCGACGAATTGACGTGAATTTTTAAGTGAAGATAGTTGAAGGGATGGAGAGTGACATAGGATAGTTTTTATCCCCGAAATCATCCCCTAAGGGGGTGAAATGGGGGGTAAAAGTCTGTATGGCGCTACGATATAAACGAGTTCCACGCGGATGGAGTCGCCGGCAGAAGCTAGTAGATTATAAGGCAACTAAAAAAACCTAATATTTCAAGGAATAAAAATCAGAAAGTAAAAAAAACATACTTTCGGTCTCGGTTTTCGTCTTTCATAACTTTGGTGTGAATAAAAACTAGCTACGACGTTCTGCTTTTAAAAGTTCTAAAGCCATTATGTCATATTTCTACGATATACTCGTAATGTTGCAGGCTATTGATTTTGAAAGCAAACGCTATCGCCGATACATAATGGCAGGTGACGGGCGCGTGAAAAGCCTGCGGGCGGCATAATGGAGGTTGGAATAAATCAATGAGCATCGTGTCTCGGTGACGTTTGACGACCTCTGTAGCCTAGTTGATAGTGACCCTGCCTACGAAGCTAGAGGTCCTGGGTTCGAATCCCGGTAAGGGCATTTATTTATGTGATGAGCATGAATATTTGTTCCTGAGTCATGGATATTTTCTATGTATTTAAGTATTTATTTATCTATTTAAGTATGTATATCTTGCTGATGATCTTTCGAATGTCATCTGTACTGTAAACTCCGACCTTGAGAGCATCTCAAACTGGAGTCGTAGATATGGACTCATTGTTAACCCTGCTAAGACCCAAGCTATTATAATTGGTAGTTCCAAGCTTCTTCCAAAAATTGATCATGATAACCTTGACCCGATTTATTTCAATGGTGTTTTGATCCCATTTGCAAAGCAAGTCAAAAACCTGGGCGTTATCATAGACCGAACTTCATCATGGGTGCCTCAAGTGGGCGAGGTCAGCAGGAAGATGTTTGCTTCAATTAGTTCCCTCAGAAGGCTTCGGAATTTTCTTCCCATTCCTACCAAAATTGCGCTTGCTCAGACACTACTTCTCACTATATTAGATTACGCTGATATTTCCTACCTCGATCTCACTGAAGATCAACTTAATAAGCTAGAGCGCATTCAAAACGTCTGCATACGGTTCATATTTGGGTTACGCAAGTATGACCATGTCTCTTATTTTCGCTCTGAGCTTAAGTGGCTACCTATTCGTTATCGTCGTAACGCTCATGTCCTGACCCTGCTATATAATGTTCTGTATCATCCCGCTACACCCCGCTACCTCAAAGAACGATTTAGTTTCGTCAAGTCGGCCAGGTCATCCCAAAATTTTCTTCTCACTGCTCCGTCATCCTCTTCAAAATTCTATAATTGCTCGTTTACATTCAAAGCCATTCGACTCTGGAATTCTCTGCCCGTGGATTTGAGGCGAGCTAAATCAGTCGCTTCTTTCAAAGCTCACCTTAAGGAGCACTATCTGTCTCTGCCATGATTCCTCATAGAAACTATTTTTCTTATTATTATTATTTTTAAATCCGTCTCTATGGTTAACACTATATGTATTTATGTAGGAATTTATGTATGTTTATTGTATGCTTTATGTGTGTATGTTTATTATTGATGTAATTGTGTATGTTGGAAGTTCATTTACTTCCAATTTTGCCACCTACCTATTATGTAATTTTTTGTTGCTATTTCTCGGCTACCTAAAGGTTGTCTGGAAGAGATCGCTCTTTAGCGATAAGACCGCCTGTTGTGAACATCTATTTTTTAATAAGTTATTATGTTTATTTGATTCATGTTTTGAGGTGTGCAATAAAGAGTATTTGTATTGTATTGTATTGTATATCGTCGTCTAGTATCCATAGTACAAGCTTTGCTTAGTTTCGGACTAGGTCGATTTGTATAAGACTGTCCCCAATCAAAAAAAAAAACCTATCTGTGCAGCACTAGCACAAGGGCTTTCCCGCAAGGTACCCAGAAGGGTTTCTTTATAACAGAGTCGTTTTAATAGAAAAGGAGCCACGTTTTTTTAAAGCGCATATTAAGAAGATTGAATACTACGAAATCTGAATAAGCGCTTCAGTAACCTTCGTTTACACCACGAAGTAAAGATTCTTAGTGATCATGAGTTTTGTCTATAACGCAGGACAAGTGAGAGGGTCTTCTGTCCGTGGGCCGCAAACGGTAAAGTATAAGTACAAGTAACGCGACTCTTTGTGATAAACATTAAGGCGTTTGTAGAACAAAGGCCCTCACAATACAATATGGTTTTATCGACTTTGTCACTTTCACCAACTGGCCATTATTAAAATGCAACATTGCTTCGTAAATGAAAAGCCACTTGACCCTGGCTGCTACAACGAAGCCCCTAATCCCTCAAAGCATCTGAAAGCTATCGAAAAACGATTTACAGTCTCTGGAACTAATCCGAAGCCGCTGCAATCTCTCGAGTGCACGTCAAACACCGCTTAGACCGCTTGGCGCAAGCGAACCGTCGACGTGTACTGGATGGAGTAAACCAATCAATGAAGGTTTTTATATTACTACGCGTCGATATGAGCAAATACAAAAAGAGTTTAATCTGATATTAGTTCATAAAATTTTGACGTTAATCTTCTGAGGGGTAATCACGTAACGTTTCAAACGCGCGTTAAAAAGAAAGAAGAGAAAGAAAGAAAATAAGATGGTTCGTTTTTTAGTTCTGTGGGTAGTCGCTCAATAGGTACGTATATGCAAATCATACGATGCGAAGTCGCTTTACATACCTACCTATGGTGTATATGTAGATGAGGCAATCAGTCTTAAATCATTGAACACTCTAAAAGACAACGTGCATGTATTTTTTTAAATATATATGGTGTTTGACCCAAATCTTAAATCGATTCGAGTTCCAAATATGTTTCGAATAGACTCCCAGTAACTATTTAACAAAGCAAACGTTAAAAATCTATTACCACATTAATACCCCTCCGAAATTCATTACATTTTAAAGCTTTGATATCAACGATGAACATCAAACTTTCAGCCTAACATCCGTTGATTTCAATTGTTAGTTAAAATTGTCTTCGTTTATTGGGATACAAAGCGTGTGAACGGTGTCTGAGCTGTGCAGGCTTAAGTATTTGGAAGAGCAGGATCTTTAATGTTCAATGCGATATCGATTTACTTTGTAGACCTCCAGTATTCTTTTGGAACTTGAATCTTATCCTATTCAGGGTCAACATGTTTTACTGTTTATGCGGAGTTTTGTTATTTTACTAGACAAAGGTAGTTAACAATGAAATATTTCGATCTAGTAGGAGTTGTATCTCCATTCTTTATCTCCTTCATCGTGCTGATACGATAAAAACGTCCACTGCTAAACATAGTCCTCCCCCAAAGAGTGACACAACGACCGGTCCTGCGCCACCCGTATCCAGCGGGCGCTTATCTCTTTACCAGGGCGCAAGTAACGGCTTCACTAATTAAGTTAGGTTGTCTTGACAAGTCAACTTAATAATAATCCACATCCATAGGTTATCATTGCCTGCTTCCAGTACCTAAATAAGAACGAAGAAAACAGATGCTTAACCCATGACACAATCATCATAAGCCTTCCTAAACCCTGGTCTGGTTTAGGAGGGTAAGGATTAACTCGATTCCACATTGAGAATCAACATTACATTCTGAGCACTGAGCAGACTACGGCTGGGGTTGGTACGTGAAGGCCATTAATTCAGGACCTTTTGGATCTTATTACTTTGGGACAAGATCGAAAGTGGTCTGTTGTAATGTCCTTGACTGTACAACGGGTCGCTATTATTACAAACCTTAATACGATATGGCATGATATGACAAGATTTTTCCAAGTTAATTGGAATACGTTTCAGTCAAAAATGACAAAGAAATTGTAAATCGCTGCATATAAAGGACTATGAGACGTGATAGACGAGAGGTATTTTACCATAAAAAAAATAGTATATCATCTCATAAGAACCAATTTTTAGGGTATTTCGAGCGTTAGCATTAGATTCTGCGTCACTCTGGTGGCAGGACACTGAGGTCGTTCAGGTCGTTGTTTCTGAATAACAACTGGGATAACTGAAGCTCAAGCAGTCTTGGGGCACGAATTCAAAATAAATTCTGTTCAATTCAGTTGTTACATAAGTAGACAAATCTTATTAATTCCCCCACGAAAGTTGTTTATAAATCAAGTTAGGGCAAAAACCACAGACTAATTGTCACCGTTGCGTTGATCAAGACCAGTCAATTAACTGACAACTTGTATTGAAAAATTGAAAATTTTGGAAATAATTTATAACAGCTTATTTTTTATGTGTAACGGATATATTATTATCAATTAAATAGTTACTCAGCGACATAATCCTTATTATAACCTTGAGAGCATCTCAAACTGGAGTCGTAGATATGGACTCATTGTTAACCCTGCTAAGACCCAAGCTATTATAGTTGGTAGTTCCAAGCTTCTTCCAAAAATTGATCCTGATAGCCTTGACCCGATTTATTTCAATGGTGTTATGATCCCATTTGCAAAGCAAGTCAAAAACCTGGGCGTTATCATAGACCGAACTTTATCATGGGTGCCTCAAGTGGGCGAGGTCAGCAGGAAGATGTTTGCTTCAATTAGTTCCCTCAGAAGGCTTCGGAATTTTCTTCCCATTCCTACCAAAATTGCGCTTGCTCAGACACTACTTCTCCCTATATTAGATTACGCTGATATTTCCTACCTCGATCTCACTGGAGATCAACTTAATAAGCTTGAGCGCATTCAAAACGTCTGCATACGGTTCATATTTGGGTTACGCAAGTATGACCATGTCTCTTATTTTCGCTCTCAGCTTAAGTGGCTACCTATTCGTTATCGTCGTAACGCTCATGTCCTGACCCTGCTATATAATGTTCTGTTTCATCCCGCTACACCCCGCTACCTCAAAGAACGATTTAGTTTCGTCAAGTCGGCCAGGTCATCCCAAAATTTTCTTCTCACTGTTCCGTCGTCCTCTTCAAAATTCTATAATTGCTCGTTTACATTCAAAGCCATTCGACTCTGGAATTCTCTGTCCGTGGATTTGAGGCGAGCTAAATCAGTCGCTTCTTTCAAAGCTCACCTTAAGGAGCACTATCTGTCTCTGCCATGATTCCTCAGATACTATTTTTCTTATTATTATTATTTTTAAATCCGTCTTTATGGTTAACACTATATGTATTTATGTAGGAATTTATGTATGTTTATTGTATGCTTTATGTGTGTATGTTTATTATTGATGTAATTGTGTATGTTGGAAGTTTACTTCCAATTTTGCCACCTACCTATTAAGTAATTTTTTGTTGCTATTTCTCCGCTACCTAAAGGTTGTCTGGAAGAGATCGCTTTTTAGCGATAAGACCGCCTGTTGTCAACATCTATTTTTTTAATAAGTTATTATGTTTATTTCATTCATGTTTTGAGGTGTGCAATAAAGAGTATTTGTATTGTATTGTATTGTATAATCCCCATAAATTTAAGACATCTTAAAAGTTATAAATTAGCTAGCTTCTGAAATGTGAGAAAAAATATTAATAAATATTCGTCTTTATTTTGGTTCATTTGCTCTATGATATTCAAGATAAATTAAAAAAATACAATGCATGCTTCATTTAAATCTACATAATTACCCTCGGGTAGAAAGCATAAGCATAAGCATTTTGAATAAAGCATCTAAGAATAATATTTTAAAATAAAATCAACCAAAAAAACGCTATTAAATGTTTTTCAAAACCGTATTTTCCTGGAGTGATATTGCATTTCGAAAATCAATGCACGTCTTTACTTTTGTATTTACTATGCAAAAATGAATATTATAATATAACACAACTCCTGAGGGGTATGCATAACTTTTTGATTGAGTGTTAGGACAAACCGCAATTATGTATGTTAGGAAAAACTGCAATTTACCCATATAATAGTACATTACGTAACTAGGTCGGTGAATTTTACGTCTTCACCTGGCCACAATGCGAGTTTTCCCGTACGCGCAGCGTGAAGTAAAACTCGCATTATGGCCAGGTGTGACGTAAAAATGATTTACTAAACGTATGTACAAAACGTTACGTAATCGGCCAGCAGAACCTTGACTCTGCTCACCGCGCGTTCGAGTAGGTACAATGGCATTGACACGTGGGCGGACGCGCGATAACTTGGTGTTTTTCGTGAGTGGCGAGCGCCTGGTTAGGGCGTTTTAGAAAAATAGTGTACACTAGTTGATTAACTCTGTATACTGTAGATGGTATCGAAAACTAACCCTTTACCTATTTGGCAGCGTATCTGTAAATGCATATAATTTTTGGTCACTTCATGTATGTATTTTAAGAACTCTTTTTTCGCTCGCTATAAACAGGGCGGCTAGAGCTATTACTGAACCCTCATCATCATCTTGCTAGTGTTATTCCCGGTTGTCTCCAAAAGGAGCCCGGGGTTCACTTTGGCACCTAATCCCAAGATTACTGAAACCGATGATCCATACTAATATTATAAATGGGAAAGTGTGTTTGTTTGTTTGTTTGTTAGTCTTTCACGGCAAAACGGAGCGACGAATTGACGTGATTTTTTAAGTGGAGATATTTGAAAGGGATGGAGAGTGACATAGGAATAGGATAGTTCTTATCCCCGAAGTCATCCCCTAAGGGTGTGAAATGGGGGGGTAAAAGTTTGTACGGAGCTGCGATATAAACGAGTTCCACAGGCAGAAGCTAGTTCTAGTTATCTATAAATTACTCGTTATTCCAAACAACATACGGACAATCTGTCTTATTAACATATGAGGTTTAACAGCTCGTAATGACCTTGTCAGCAGACCCGGGCTTCTTCCCTGGCACGCCCACACTTTTACACCGCGGCTAATCATACCACGTACTTATCTGATTTATAACCCTGCGTGACTCCCGCCATTGCTCAACTGATTTCATGAAACCATCTTTCAAACGAATCTGGATTTTAAGCCTTCCGCGCTTAAGCTGAAAATGAGCGCGAAACAAAATGGTGTCATTTTGGCGCAGTGTAGCCCTGAAATTAGGAATGGTGAAACTAATCAAAAGATCATTATTTTTCTTCATGGGAGCGGTTTTCTTGGTAGGTACGAGTAAGTGTTGTTTGGTAAAATCTGTGAAAATACGATTACGTATAGTCTTTCAAAAAGATAAGCGGATGACCAGGATGAAACGTATATATGTCCTTGTAACTTGTAATAAAAATAGTAACAATTAGTAGACCCACTTTATACGGCAA
Organism: Epinotia demarniana; assembly: GCA_945867215.1. NCBI lineage: Eukaryota > Metazoa > Arthropoda > Insecta > Lepidoptera > Tortricidae > Epinotia > Epinotia demarniana. The sequence continues at coordinate 9,227,604 of OX244276.1, read as the reverse complement.
TGGGATCCTTCAAGGAATGCATTGGAAAACAATGGCATTTTTCAAAAGAATCACGTGGCAACCTACTGTCTAAACTTTTTTGGAAAAAAGGAAATAATTTTCGGATACATGTATCTTGGCTAGCTATAAATCCCATAATATAAATGTACCTAATTGTTAAAAGAAGCCATAACACGAATGCTTCTAAATTTCTTGACACTAAAAATCCAAAGTTCGAAATACCTAATCAAGTCAAAACGGTACGGTAAGTCAAGAGTAAAAATATGTGTGCAACTTACCTACTTATAAATATGCCCCTGACTCTTGTGACGGCGGATTAAGGTCTCAGTACATATTCAGGAGAGGATTAAATCAATACATTGGTATATTTGCACTTGACTGTGCATAAAGATTTATAGAAGCATGTATTATAAATAAAGCTTTACTTTCGTTATATAATATGACGTCAAACCCGACGAGTGTTACATCTGTTTATCTCGTGCGCGGAAGACGTAAACATGTCTCTTACATGAAGGCGTGTTTACAAGATTCAAGGTACCTACACACGATCTTGAATGTGTCGTTGTTTTGTGGCAAGTCAATAATTTTGCAGTCTCTTGGCAGTTGTTATGCTTTAAGTTGATTATCAATTACGTAAAGCATCCAGTACTTATACTCGTAAAATCTAGTTGAACAAGTATCCGAAATATAAAGGGCCTACCGGGACCATACACCCACTGATTATTTCAATGCAGCCCTCTCATCCCGTACAAGTGCTTACAAAACATCAGCTTAATCCCATCTACCGCATCTCGAGCGCTCGACAAAACCCTATCTTTAGGGCTCTGCGTTAAAGTTTAAAATGCTTTGCCACAGGCTGGGTAGCTAGTGGGTTTGCGATGTAAATCGTAGGTATTACGCAAGTTACGTAGGTACCCACGATAATTGCCCACGATTAAGGGAAATTGGAAAGGAGTAAAGCCGACTCTCTGATTAAGGTTTCTGAGATAAATTTTGCCCTTTGGCGCAGATCGACCTGACAATTTACCTGCGCGCCTCCTCGTAATTGCAATTTTAATGAACTAACCGCATTTAGGTGAAAACAGCTGCCCAGTGCTGTTTCATTAACAAAATTAAATAATTTATTCAATTTAGTACGTACTCTCTAAAACAGCTCAAAGCAATTTATGTTAAGTATTTAAAAACTTAATCTTTCTAGTCTCTGGTTAAATCCTAAAGGAAACCAGAGGCGTAATTGGGTAACTTTTCAAACGAGCTTTTAAGGGCATTTCAACTCTCATTTTTCTAAGATACAAAAAAATACATTTAGATCTATCGAACGTATACACGAATTACATACCCCTGACACTAAAGTCCTAAGTATTGGTGTAGACGACCACCGTCTGTTTTTCCAACCCAGATGGTAACCTTATTGGGGTTACAAGTTATCAACCTTGTCAGGTGACCGGGCGCGAAAGCTAGCCCGGTTTAAAGACTGATGTGATAGACAACAACCGGTATCAACGGCTGTAGTTAGTAACCACTAGAATCGACCAGCGTTGCTAGGTAAGCCCGCTGCGGTCATACATGTATCGTCGCTAGACAATGATCATTCCATTAAAAAGCGGTGAATATCGAATAAAATTCCGTTATCCGTACATAAGTTCCATAAATTCTTTAGAACGAGCCAGGATTCGAGTCAATGACCTACTGCGGGTTCTTATTGAACACCTTAATACGATTCTAATTCAATTTGATACTTAAAAACGCAATAGTTTTCTTGAAACTCATACCATTATCCTCTGGCATGATTTAAGACGATTTGAGCTGAACACATTTGCATGCATGATTCTCTGTCTACGTTTGCACATGTAGTAGAGACCGCTTGCGAAGCGTGAAGCCCAGTTGCGGCGAATGACGCAACACAGACAGGGATGCCAAATCATCTAAGGGTGGGTTGCACTAAACCGTGTCTAAACGCAAGCAGCAGTGTTCGTTAAAATCTGAATAACTGGAAAGTTTGACAAGTTTCAGGCGCCATATTTAGCGTTGACCGGTCTGTAATTATTCGTGCAACCCGCCCCAATTGCGCCGATTTACGCTGTGACAAGTCACGCAATGACACTTTCAACGCGGCATTAAAATGCAAGCAGGGTAGTAGGAGAAGCAAGTTAAATCAAGCGCGGCATAATCCCAAGAGACGGTGGCGCGGAAGTTTTAAACAACTTCACTAATTTTAGTGGAGTCTGTCCTGAAATAAGTCATTGTTAGTTAGTTCTGGCTGCGATTCTTGTGAGCATTTCCAGTTATTGTTTTACTTGAATGCGCGCACTAATTTATACCTACAGATAGTTATCATATAGTGTAGTGGCATGTTTTAGCTACAATGTAAGAGGATAAATCAAAGGGGTTGCTGTGGGACAAACACTTTGCAGTCAACGCGTTGGATTCACGCCCTCGGACTAACTTGCTACATATCTAAATATATAAAAGAAGAAGCTGACTGACTGACTGACTGACTGACTGACTGACTGACTGACTGACTGACTGACTGACTGACATATCAACGCACAGCCCAAACCGCTGGGTCTACGGATTCCAAATTTGGCACGTAGGTTCCTTAAAAGGTGTAGGGGAGCACTAAGAAAGGATTTTTCAAAACTCACCCCCTAACGGGGTAAAACGGGGGTCCAAAGTTTGTATGGGGGAAGCACTATTTTTTGAACTACAGACTTAAAACTTTGTAGGAAGATTACTTATTAAGATACAAAAAAAGCACTTTCAGCGTTTTACAAAATTCCACCCCTAAGGGGGTTAAATAGGGGTGCAAAGTTTGTATTCAAAACTACTGGGACTACAAACTTGAAATTTACACCAGACCTTCCTTTTATGACGTAGGCAAGGGATAAGAAAGGATTTTTGGAAATTCTATCCCTAAGGGTGTTAAATAGGAGTGCAAAGTTTGTATGGGTGAAACATTATTTTTTGTACTAGAGACTTGAAACTTTGTAGGGATATTACTTATTAAGATGCAAAAAAGTTCTTTCAGCGTTTTAGAAGATTCCACCCCTAAGGGGATTAAATAGGGGTGCAAATTTTGTATTCAAAGCTACTGGGACTAGGAACTTGAAATTTACACCAGACCTTCCTTTTATGACGTAGGCAAGGGATAAGACGGGATTTTTGGAAATTCTATCCCTAAGGGTGTTAAATAGGGGTGCAAAGTTGGTATGGGTGAAACATTATTTTTTGTACTAGAGACTTGAAACTTTGTAGGGATATTACTTATTAAGATACAAAAAAAGTTCTTTCAGCGATTTAGAAAATTCCACCCCTAAGGGGATTAAATAGGGGTGCAAATTTTGTATTCAAAACTACTGGGACTAGGAACTTGAAAATTACACCAGAACTTCTTTTTATGACGTAGGCAGGGGATAGAATAGGATTTTTGGAAATGCTATCCCTAAGGGGGTGAAATGGGGGTCCAAAGTTTGTATGTGGGAACATTATTTATTGAACTGGAGACTTAAAACTTTGTAGGAGGATTACTTATTGATACCAAAAAGGTAATTTCGGCGTTGTATAAAATTCTACCCCTAAGGGGGTTTTAATAAGGGTGCAAAGTTTGAATTAAAAAATACTGTATCTAGAAACTTGAAATTTACACCAGATTTTCCTTTTATGACATAGGCAAGGGATAAGACGGGATTTTTGAAAATTCTGTCCCTAAGGGTGTTAAATAGGGGTGCAAAGTTTGTATGGGAGAAACATTATTTTTTGTACTAGAGACTTGAAACTTTGTAGGAAGATTACTTATTAAGATACAAAAAAAGCACTTTCAGCGTTTTAGAAGATTCCACCCCTAAGGGGATTAAATAGGGGTGCAAATTTTGTATTCAAAGCTACTGGGACTAGGAACTTGAAATTTACACCAGACCTTCCTTTTATGACGTAGGCAAGGGATAAGACGGGATTTTTGGAAATTCTATCCCTAAGGGTGTTAAATAGGGGTGCAAAGTTGGTATGGGTGAAACATTATTTTTTGTACTAGAGACTTGAAACTTTGTAGGGATATTACTTATTGAGATACAAAAAAATTTCTTTCAGCGTTTTAGAAAATTCCACCCCTAAGGGGATTAAATAGGGGTGCAAATTTTGTATTCAAAACTACTGGGACTAGGAACTTGGAAATTACACCAGAACTTCTTTTTATGAAGTAGGCAGGGGATAGAACAGGATTTTTGGAAATGCTATCCCTAAGGGGGTGAAATGGGGGTCCAAAGTTTGTATGTGGGAACATTATTTATTGAACTGGAGACTTAAAACTTTGTAGGAGGATTACTTATTGATACCAAAAAGGTACTTTCGGCGTTGTATAAAATTCTACCCCTAAGGGGGTTAAATAGGGGTGCAAAGTTTGTATGGGAGAAACATTATTTTTTGTACTAGAGACTTGAAACTTTGTAGGGATATTACTTATTAAGATACAAAGAAAGTTCTTTCAGCGTTTTAGAAAATTTTAACCCTAAGGGGTCAAATAGGGGTGCAATGTTTGTATGAGGTAAACATTATTTATTGAACTAGAGACTTGAAACTTTGTAGGAAGATTATTTATTAAGATACAAATAAAAATATCCTTAGCGTTTTTAAAATTCCACCCCTAAGGAGATTTAATAGGGGTGCAAAGTTTGTATTCAAAACTACTGGGACTACAAACTTGATATTTACACCAGAACTTCCTTTTATGACGTAGGCAAGGTATAAGACGGGACTTTTGGAAATCCTATCCCAAAGCGGGTTAAAAAGGGGTGCAAAGTTTGTATGGGAGAAACATATTTTTTTGTACTAGAGACTTGAAACTTTGTAGGAATATTATTACTAAGCTACAAAAAAGTACTTTCAGCGTTTTATAAAATTCTTCCCCTAAGGGGGTAAAATAGGGATGCAATGTTTATGGAGGGGAAACATTATTTATTGAACTAGAGACTTAAGACTTTTTAGGAAGATAACTTATTAGGATACAAAAAAAGTAATTTCAGCGTTTTATAAAATTTCACTGGGTTAAGAGGGTTAAATGAGGGTCCAAATTTTGTATAAGGATTACTTATTCATATACAAATAAAGTGCTTTCAGCGTTTTTGAAATATTTACACCTAAAGGGGTTAAAAAGGAGGTCCAAAGTTTGTATGGAGAAAAAAGATTAGTTAGACAATTTTATTCGAGAATTCACAGGATAATTCCTAACGATAAATGAGTAAACAAGTGTTTCCGGTTTTTTGAGAATTCAACCCCTAAAAGGAGATATGTGGTGACAAAATCTGAAAATCAACATCGGCATCTATTGTTTTACATTCCAACGTGGCGTCTAAATATCAATATGGGCGTTGTTATTACGGTTTTTTGGGACGTTAATAACGAAAATCACATAGATGTTGAAATGTAATGTTGTGGACATGAAAATTCATGAAAATATTTGTGCCAAATAGCAAATCAATCGGTCCAGTTTTTTTCGTAGCAAATCGGTTGTAACAGACGGACTGACAGACAGCCACACGTGATCCTATAAATAAGGGTTCTATTTTTGCTTTTGAGGTATGGAACGAGACCCGCATTATATAGGGTTATAGGTTTTAAAGTTTGTATTTGGTGCCATCTCGATCGTCAGCAATCGGTACCGCGGCGCGGCGGGACGGGAGGGTAGGAGACATTGGGAAAGTGCCTGCATCCGTAATAAGTACATTCAAGGTGCTGCACGAAGATCTGCTTACTTTTAATAAGTTAAGCATTTTGGCCGCCGTTAAATTAAAACAAATTTTTGGGTATTTATGTTAAATACTGGTTCGAAAAGCATGGAAAAAAAATCTTAGGAAACAAGCCTATATAGCAATGTCCAGGCCACAAATTTGACTTGAAATTCGTGGAGATATTTTGGTATTTCAACATTAGTGTTCATGAACATAAAGTAGCTTTTATTCCAGAGGACAGATTCTCATTAATCATGATTGTAAATTTAATAACAGAAATACGTACATACATACATTGACGAGGGTGGTGAAATTCTAACCCGCCACCACACGGGCATAAATATAATAGTAAATAAAAATTAATTTACCATAATGGGTTATGACGAAGGGTTATTAGTAGGGGAAGTTAGTAGTAGTAGGTTAGTTGGCGGCGTAGCAATTCAACAATTATTGGAAAATTACTTTTACTACGCGGGCGAAGCCGCGGGCAAAAGCTAGTTTAATATATTTCAAAAGGTTACCTACAGATTTGTAGGATTTCGATATTTCTTCTCGAAAATAGGTTTTAAAATCGACAGCAACTGGTTATTGTAAATACTTTCCTGAAATTGCACTTACCGATTTCCCGGCTGGGTGAGCAGTGGCGGCGGCGCGTGAGAATATTTACTGGACAACTCGCAGCAAAACAAAGGGCTGTTTTTTGAGACTTACGAGTTTGGTAATACATAGCAAGAAATACAACACCCCTAACACTCTACACCACGGACCACAGAGCAGGTATAAGTATACTTCATGAACTCAACCATATCCCTTTTTCAGATTGCGATGTGTAGAATTATTTTCATCATTCAGCATCCTGATTTACGATGGGCATTAAACATGAACGAATGAAGTCGAATTACCGTTTATCAATTACCGTGCGGGTTCATTGGATAAATCGAAGAGTTCGATAAGCTGCTGGTTTTACATAATGAGGCTTCTAAACGGGCAACATTTTTACGGCAATGAGTGGCCGGCAAGTATGTGCATCTTGCTCTAGCGTACGAAGTAAGCGTAAGACAGCAACAGTTCCCGGCCAGAAATTGCAGGAAAATGTGACCTGTTTAGAAGCCCCGCCCCATAAAGGACGGATAGCTTGATTCTTGCGGCTTAGGCTTATTACCTTAATTTTCGAATAAGGAAGAATGTAATACAGAAACTTTATTTTTTCTATTCTTGATAGACTTTAATACCTCTTTATTGTTGGTACAAATATTTTTTTTATAATTATTGGTGACAATTTAATTAGTAAATCGACCTAGTCCCAAATAGCGACGATATAGGTACCTACATACTTATATAGATACATAAAAACTTGAATACATTGAAAACATCCATGACCCAGGAACAAAATGTATTCGTGCTCATCACTCAAGTAAATGCCTTTACCGGCGGATTCAAAAACAGAACTGTTCAATAGGCAGCAATGAAACACACTCTTGAGACTCATGCAACGTATATTCGCGACTGACGCGTGACAGGTGACATGTCTTATGCTACCCTCTTATTCATATATAACACCTCACCACTTAATTAACACTTGTATATACTTACTATGTTAATACATCTTACTACTAAGTTGGCGCTAATAATAAACATCATTGAAAATATCCATAGTTATGTTATGTATGTTCAAAGTCAGATATCACAACATATTTAATCAAAGTCAAAACAATAACATTTTACAACTGTTTTATTCCTCTTGGGGTGATTTTGACATAGCATAGGTGATATAGGAACTGGGATATGTTGTGGTGAATGACCCTTGGTAGATAAGTCGCCATCACCACTCTGAGTATCTGTAGCTGGGAGCCCCTTCTGAGCCGAGGGCTCGCTCCGAGGTGAAAGCTCGCCAGTCGTCAAGTTGGTAGATATTCTAGTTGGCTCATTTCCCTTGCCACTTATCACATCTGTGCCAGGTGCCGCTATTTTATTGCCGGCCATATCGTTTCGAGTATCCGCACCTACCGAACCCGTTGTATCCCCAACTAACGTCACAGGAATGCCTAAAGACGATCTGGACCTCCGCTTTAATTGATCGATGTGACGGTGACCCTCATTGCCAAAACTATCCCTCACTCTGTAGTTGGTAGAACCAACGCGTTGAACTACCTGACCAGGCGTCCAGTCCCCTGCCCTATCTCGACGGAAATCCTTAACATATACCTCATCTCCCGTTCTAAAATCTCGACAGCTTCCTCCTGCCGCCTCTACCTGCAATTGCTGTTTTTGTTCCACCCTTTTCGATCTATCTGGTTTAATGACGTCGAGACGTGTCCTTAACCACCTGTTTTGTAAAAGCTTGGCGGGACTCTCTCCGGTAGTCGTGTGTTCTGAAGGCGGTCTCCACGTCCACCCCATCGCTTAAGGCTTTTTTAATTAAACTTTTGCATACGCGGACTGCAACTTCTGCGGCGCCATTTGAAGATGGGTGGTAAGGCGCTGTCAAACTTTGTTCAATGTGGTTCCAACTCAAGAAGGACTTAAATGCTTCACTGTGAAATGGTGGCCCATTGTCAGAAACAATTTGAGTAGGCAATCCAAATTGCGAGAAAAGACGTCGATATTTGCTAATAACATCGGAAGGCGTAGTGGTTTTCATTTTAAAAATTTCTATCCACTTCGAAGTGGAGTCAACTATAACTAAAAACTTCATGCCCGCAATTGGCCCCAGAAAATCACAGTGCAGTCGAGACCAAGGCTTAATACAATACGGCCATGGGCGTGGCGCGTGCGCCGGTGGCGCGGCAGCATGCGCAGCGCATGTCGCGCACGCGCGGCATACGCTCTCGATAGCTTCGTTGATGCCGGCCCACCACACATAACTCCGTAGTCTTGCCCGTGCAAGACTCTTCATCTTAACCATGCCCATATGAGTTTCATGCAGCTCCTTTAATACGCGCTCTCTGCACTTTGTGGGGGTCAAATGTTGACCCCCACTTAGCCCCGCAAATAGGTCCTCGACCTTTAGCAATGGGTACCTATCGACCATTAAAACGGGGTTCAGAGTGACCTTAAAATCTGCACATAGCCTTATTTTACCATTAGGCTTAACCACAGGCACCAGTGGCGTAGCCCAGTCCGAAAAGTCAACAGGTTCGATAACGCCACTCTGTAGCATGGTGTCCAATTCGGCATCCACTTGGCCGCGCAGCGAGTACGGCAGCGGGCGCGCGCGGCAGTACACGGGCACGGCGTCGGCGCGCACGCGCAACGTCGCGCGCCCGCCCGTGTACCGCCCGAGCGTCCCGTCGAACAAACTAGAATATCTGTCAACAAGCGCACACACATCCGAATCAATATTCGTGTTTTTAACCATAGACAAAGAGGGGCCTACACCTACACTGTTAGTCGGTTAGTATATTGGTAGTTTTATGAATAGTTCGGCCAACCACTGGCGACCTAGCAACGATGTTGTTCCCCCGTCTATTACATATAAATCCAAGAACTTTTCAATATTATTGTACTTTATATTCGTACGTAAAATACCTAAGGGTCTTACAATACTTCCATCGTAAAATCTAAGTATAACTGTGCACGTTTGTAAGGGTAAGTGCTTAAAATATCTTTTATAAGTGTCACTACTAATACACGAACACGCGCTTCCGGTGTCCACTTCCATAGGCACTTCTCTGTCATCTATATTGATAAGAATGCTCACCGCGGGATAATTCCTTAAGGACATTTGGTAAATCGGCTCCTCCTCGGAGGACACCTCGTCTTCCTCCTCGTCCTTAGCGCGCGAATCCGTCACAAAATGGTTAGGTTGCCCCCTACGCCGGTCCCGGCTCCCTCGCGGCCCGGCCCGTCCCCGGCCGCGGCTGCTGGAGCCCCTGGTCGCCGCGCCGGCGGTGGGCGGCCCGTCGCCCGCCTGTCGCAGATGCGGGCACACTCTTCGTAAATGCCCTACAGCTCGGCACTCGCTGCACTGGTAAGTGGTGAACTTGCAGCCTCTAGCAACGTGATTATAGCCGCCGCACGCTGAACACTGGTCAGCGCCTCGCGAAGTCCCCGCGCCACCGTACATGGCGTTGACTCCCTCCTGCGTTTGTAGATGGCCGCCCTCGACCAAGGCGGCATCCTTCTCGGCGGTTTCTAACGACGTCGCCAGGGTCACGGCCCTATTGTAAGTAAGATGTCGATCCGCAAAAAGCCTTTGCCGGATGACTTCACTAGTGATCCCGCACACCAGTTGGTCGCGCAAGTTCTCCTCCAGAGCTGCCCCAAATTCACAATACCTAGATAATCGCTTGAGTTCGGCCACGTACCGCGCCACGTTTTCACCGGCCTGCTGCCGCCGCTGCCGGAATTTATACCGCTCAGCCATCGTAGAAGGTCTCGGTTGTAGGTGATTGCCCACAATATCAACCACTTCTTCAAACTTATATTCCGATACATTTTTGGGACTCGTAAGGTTTGCAATCAGTTCGTATGTTTGATCACCCACTAATGAAATTAACGTTGGCAGATGTAATTCCGGCTTAATGCCGTTCGCCGTAAAGTACATTTTAAGTCGATCACAGTACGATAACCAGTTCCCACTGACCACGTCGAACTCTTTCATTTTTCCGATAGACATCGTGAACACTTAATAACACTACTTAGTTAATACTTGCACGTATTAATCGAGTTATTTATACTTTTATCCATTCGTCGCCACTGTTAAATAGGCAGCAATGAAACACACTCTTGAGACTCATGCAACGTATATTCGCGACTGACGCGTGACAGGTGACATGTCTTATGCTACCCCCTTATTCATATATAACAAGAACCTCTAGCTTTGTAGGCAGGGTCACTAACAACTCGGCTAAAGTAAAGATAAAAAAGACCGGGTTGCACTCCGGGAGTGCCGGCAGAAGTGAAAACTTAAATAATTTTAATTGTGCAAAAATAATCCCTTCCTCCCCCCTCTTCCCCCTGCGTGCCAATATATCTAATAATAACCTTATTAGTAGTACGCTATAGTTCAACTTGACTCAGCAAAATTGATGAAGGAGACGATGAAATTAAATACCAATCCTTTTTTGCCATTGCCAAATATTTTTCAAAGCGTTATCTCTTTGGGAATAACGTCCAAATTCGAACTATTCGAATTTACTTAACGCATTAAAATTGATGAAGGAGACGATGAAATAAAATACCAATTTGTTTTTGCCATTGCCAAATCCAAATTAGAACTATTCGAATTTCCTCAATAGCAAAACGCTAAAGGACGCGTGGACAAAATTACAAATTTATTTGCAGAATATGCAATTGTAAAAAGTGTTTCGGCTTTATACTCTTACGAATAGTGTTCAGTTTTGAATGAAGTCGAATCGGCTAACAGCAAAATATAAAAGTTTGATAAAACAAAATGGATTTTGCATTTACGGAAAATGTGTTACGACCTTATACTATTAACAATAAAGTACAAATTAGAACTATGTGCCCCTAGTCAAACCCCCGTTTTCCCCCCCGCCCCCAAGCCGCGTCCCGAATCTCTCACACAAAATCTGTCGCGACTTTAACAATTTTTGCCCATCCCAAAAAGTGCTCAGCGCCGCTAAAGAAGTTTTCACTTCAATAATTGCTAAAATATACAATATTTTTTTGATTCTACTATACAGGTTCAACCTACAGTTCTGACTTCAACAATATAGCAAATTAATATAAAATTAAAAATCTAAGAGCTCAAGTTTCTGTGAGATCAATGTAGGTACTCGTCTCCACTACCGTATTAATTAAAATAACATAATTTTTTCTTTATTTATTTTAGTTGTATTTATTACTTATTGTATTAGTATTTATTGTGCACTGAATCAAACTTCCGGATTACGAACCAACAAGTCATTAAGCTCGGGCTCGTCCGCTTGAATTAATTTGTTACCAGTTACTATAAAACAAACCGAAAGCTTAGGTACTATAAGTTATTTCTTCCCTAATTCCATCCAATTACAGCGGGCTTAGGTGGAGACCTATTCAACAATGCATAAGCCAGAGTAATTACGTTTTAAGTTTTACGAATTTAAGTATTGCAAGTGTTTTAGGACGTTAATGGTTGCTGCTGGACTGTGTACAAGGCTACCGACTACTAGGCCATTGACCAACCAATATAAGTTTGATGTTTTAGGCTCAGACGAATTCGCGGCCCATAATTATTACAAAAACATTTTTTTTATTGAATTTCCGAAAATCTTATTCGACAAGAAAGTTGCGTAGTATAATTAGTAAAGTTTCAAGAGAATTGGTGAGGAATGCGACCTGTTGAGGACGGGACAGTGAGACATCGGTCACCAGACAAACGATTTTCGGCCGAAACTGAAGCATAGAACTTCGTTCGCTACACTCGCTCGTGCGATTATACACCGAAAAAGTCTGTGAATTTGTAGCTTTGTAAGTTTATAAGTTTGTATGTAATGGGTAAACTCTGAAACCGCCTACTCGATTTAAAAAATCTTTTATATACGTGTAGAATGGACTTTATGGATGTTTATGGGCTATATATTGTCCCGCGAGCTTGCCTGCGTTGTTAGCAAACTGCGGGCGAAGCCGCGTAGGGAGCATGGTTTTTAATAAGGGGTCAATTATAGGGACCAGCTTACAGTTCAGACAAGGTAAATGTTGTTTTTTAATAGGAAGAAAAAAATACGTCGTTGCGCCTTTTGTGATATAAGACATAGGTACTAATAATGCGAAGCAGACAGAATGAAAAATATTCGATTGTATACTAAGAGAATTTTCTAATTTTGATCTGTCGGTTATATCCGAGATATCGCGTAAAGCACATTAAAAACGTGACATTTTAGAACGTTTTATTTGGAAGTTAGTTGAATAACATTCATAAGTTTGTATATCGCAAAGGTACCGGTAGCCATTTCAATGCATTATGGCAATGTCTTAAAAGTACCTAGTGAAATATACTATACTTTTGCAATGAGTTTACTCATACTTCAACGTTGTTTAATAAATAAATGTCGTCTAACATGCAATTATAAGCTGACACGCGCAAACAATCAAGTTAAGCTCCATCTAATCCAAGCACATTGTTTGTCAGCCAGTGCCTTAGAAACTTCGCGTACATAATTCCAGGCGAAGTCGCCGATCTCGCTTCGTACTCCAATAGCGTCGCAATCCGACGTCACTCAAACTTCCCAACTCTGTCACTACTTACTGCCAAAACGACGTATCTTTACCAGATTTCAACTATACATACGCCCTTTATACACCAATCAGAACTGTCGGAACAATGAAACAGAGATTTAATATTCTTCTGGAAGCGTAATCGTGAGATGCAACACGCTTCGACCAGAATTTTCTACTTTATCTATGTAGAGATAAGGTTATGTTTACAGAGGCATTTCGGATTGAATAATGAGTTACGAATTGACAGTCGTAATGCAAAACAAATGACTACGAACGCTTTTGATAGGCATATGAAAACAATAATGAGCGATGTATTTACATTGGTGATTGTTGGTTTTGCTGGCAGGATTGCGGTTTGATAGGTGTTATTAAATGCAGTTAAATTAATCCTATTGCAATTTCGTGCCCATAATTATACAAACTGGCTAATAATACAGTTTAATAATTATTTGAGTATTTTGAATTAATTAAGTATTTTGATGAGCATCAGTAAATATCAATGCACAATGTATACAAAAGAAGCGAATATTACAGCAATGGATTTTCAATACAAGCAAGACCATAACTTATGCTATACCAACTAAAATACTTCTTAGTATTGTGAAACAATGCAAAACGAATGTTTTAGGTATGACCTTTGCATCCAGAAAGTTGCTGCTTATACAAGGTAGAAGCCATTTTCGCGCCAATCTCCGTCGAAGCTGCCATTTCCAGCCAATCCCGGTCCCTACGAGAAACATGGTCTGTAGGCAAGTTCCTATCATCCGGGGTATTTTGTAAGTTATTTGTCTAACTTAGGCCATCAGTTAAACTGTCGTCAATCATCCAATAAAGCCGTAAGCCGTCTTCGTTCGAGCATAAGTCGATTAAACTGTGATCGACAGCAGATAGCCAATCGGTGTGAGGATAAAATATGTTGTTCAGGATACTCTTTACTTTTAAAGGGTCAAACTATTTTAGTACTGTTATTTGATAAGCCCAGACCAAATACATGTAGGTATTCATTTTCTGTTTTATTTGTTTTTAAATTGGAATAAACGTTTCGTGCCCGGAAGTGTCACTTTGAATTAGGCTCTTGCTAGATTAACACTTTCACTACCAGGAAGCCGCCTAGCGGGCGCCTATGCCGTAGTCGCTTTCCGCTACATACGTGGAAAACCACGGAATCGGCTACGAGCGTAGCGCGTAGCGATTTTTGGCACGAATGTGTTAAGGATCAAACACACCGCTACTTTTGATCGCGTTATCGCACAACACAGGAAAATGTATTTCTAAATCGTAACCCAATAAAACACATACACGATATCAGATACACACAATGCGTAAAGCTCCAGAGTGGTTGATCCTTTAAGAGCATTAACTAAATATTCAAGCTTTGGAGCTTGAATATTTGCATTTGGATGCGGGTCGAACCACCAGTTTCACTTAATAAACGTTGTTCTTAAAAAAAACATACAAATTTCATTCACGCCGCCGCTGAAAAGTAATCCTGTTTTTGCCTCAAAGGTTGGCTAATTATGAACCAAGCGCGTCAAGGCCCATTTGTAGGGGGTGAAACAAAGGCTCCAACAAATTTGGCCGTAACTTTATAAACCTCGCGCTACACTGAAAATACTACTTCGAAACACGACCTTTAGCTTTTGGTTTAAGGTATACATTTCTCGTAACGATGAAACGTGATAAGAGCGTGTGGCAGTCGCTTGGAACGCTAGTCATCGTAGTCTTATATCGCTGCGTCATCATGCAGTGGCAAAGTCCGGTCTTGACGAACCGTTGATTGTGTTTTGTTTCATTAAAAGGTTTTGTCAGCTTTTGTACAAGTTTACTGCCTTTATGATGGAGGCGAGAAAGCGTGTTTTAAGTTAGCTCCTTTCAGTAAAATGTTGTTTGAATTCTAGTGTGTTAAATTTGAGTCAGCGTCAAACAAGATCTTTGGTTGAGAATCAACAAAGATTAGTTAGTTTATATCATTACGAATTAACGACACTAGTCAGAAGAGATGGCTGTTTTGTCTAACAGGACCAATTTGACCATCGTATGAGGATAATACGGCGTACCTACGTTTCAGCATGCTGTTACTCTTACTAACTTATTTTTTTCTTTTGCAGGTACAACCCTCTCATTAAGAAATCACGGTCATGGGAGCACATCATTAAGTTTGGAGGTTAGCTATATCTAGATCATTGATTATAACTGACATCACAAAATCCAATACACTAATATTATAAACGTGAAAATAACTTACTATTCTGCTATTCTGTGTACCGGTAAAGGGCGTAAGATACCAGTCTACTAATAATTATATTGTTAATCTCACGTATGAATTGTCACTACGGGCGACAAGTTTCAAACCTAATGTACAATTCAGGAGCTCTTCTGTTAATATTTGTAGTGACACGTGAACGTAATGTATCGCAGCTTCGCAGCTTAGTACGTGAGTTTAACTGAATAATTACCTACTAGTTTTCTAAACGTATATAGTTTAAAATACAAGTAGATATTATGAATTATGATACATTTTATCCCTGGCGAAAGAAACTTCATCTAATAAAACTTAAAACAATTGACATCCGTCTTAGTCTAAAAAGGTTATTTGATATAACTTACTCTACTATTGGCCGCACATTACTACACAACACATGTCGACACATGTCGCGTGGTGCGTTAGGATCGATGCGACCTTCACCGCCGTGAATGGTCTTTATACCGCTTGACATGCTTCTAACGACCACTCCGTGCTGCTCATTGATAAAGAAGCAAAGAAAATGTATTTAGTGGGGTCAAAAAAGAAGGGTGAAGTCGAAAGCGCGGAGTCTCGTGGCAGAAAGCGCGTACTGCGCGCGCGCAGTAGCGTCACTGTCCATGCCATGACAGAATGCGTCATTAGTGTGGCTCTGCGGTCCGCCAAATACGACAAACGACATACCGCAGGAACGGTTACGTCGGTAATACTATTATTATTCTTACTCGTATACCAGGTACCAGGCTATTAAACTTCGGAAATGAACACCCTCTCCTCAAAAACTCTACGATTTCGATGTATTCTGGTCACCACATCAAAAATTCTCGGTTAAGTTGAAATAGCAGGTTCTAGCAGAATTCTAATGGTTTAGAGTATATTAGACCTAGAAAGGCCTTGGTTATTGATTAAACTTAAACTTTATTGCACAGAAACAAGTTACAAATACAAAAGGCGAACTTAATGCCATAAGGCATCCTCTATCAGTAAACCTTAAGGCCAAACGGAGAATAATCTTAGCAGGTGAAAACCCAGAATTTGAGAAAACTTAAGACTTTGGATGCGTCCACAGGAAAGACAAAACATTAACTTAAACAAATAAAAAATAATTTGATCCAATCGTGTGTCAAGTACCTCTTCCCGTCATTTCAGTGGTTGCTTAGAATGCCTTCAACGCGTTGCACTAGGAGAGACTCGAATGCAGCCTTCAGTCTCGAATATCAAATGAACCAAACAAACACCGACTCGATCGATGGTTGTTTAACTGGTTTAGTCTTGGAATTAAACTGAGGGCAGCCGATCCACAGCGTTTGCACTCGTTAGAACAAACTTTAGGGTTAGAAAGTCTTAGCATAATGCTTAATAAGCTACTGATTAATTATTTAGATTTATGAATGGTGAGGATTCAGTCCTACTATCGACCGTGTCGTTTGACGACCGGGTTAGCCTAGTGGGTAGTGACACTGCCTACGCAGTTCCGTTCAGCCGTCAACTGTCGATTTAACCATTTCCGCATTTCAAATTCTGCTAATAGTTTTGTAACAATTCGAGGAAACTTTGGTGGGCACAAATGAAATGCTGAAAATATAACCGGATTTTCGTGATGAAAATAACTAAATAACGTATTCAGTTCGTTGTAAATTCACAGTACACATCAATGTTGTTTACACACATCAATGTGTACAATTTTTCGTCAGAATTGGATAAAATTTGGTAGGTATGAAGAGTTCGTGATTCTGTAAGCTGAACTGAAACACTTATTAGGTGTGCAGTAGCAGCCTAGACTAAGTTAAATTAGTGATCGTATTACGAATACATAAGTTCAAACTACACACTATTACTATTACTAAAAGGGTACAAGGCCGTTGGGGCGGAAAGGTTCTCAAGTGGCGACCGCGTACCGGAAGGCGCGGCGTAGGTAGGCCCCCCACAAGGTGGACTGATGGGCTGGTAAAGGTTGCGGGAGTCCACTGGATGCGGGTGGCGCAGGACCAGTCACTTTGGCAATGTTTGGGGGAGGCCTATGTCCAGCAGTGGACGTCTTTCGGCTGATATGATGAAAAGGGTACAATATGGGTTACTTAATAATAAATTACTAACTTAATCGAAAAGCCCACCCCGTGCCACCCCCGGCGGAAAGGGGCCCATCACGCTAGCCGCGTTGCCGCGCTGAATCATGATGGACAGACGTTCCACCAGGAATGACCCGGAACGGGGGTCATGATCCCTCTCCACCAGACGGCGCCCGATGTCCTTGACAAATTTTCTGGCCTCCAAACCCGTTCAACAACCGGTCGTTTCTACCGCTCTCCGGACAATATCATTGAGAGCATGGTGACGCGGGAATCGGCTGGCACATCGACGACAACTTAAGGCGTAATGACCATTACTCTCCACCATGGTGCCGCAGATGCGTATATGACGTTCACAAACATCGCAACTAGGGTTTGCAAGATCCGCCAATATTTCGGATCCGGATATTTCGGATCTTCAAATACAACAGATCCGGATATCCGGATTTTTCGGATAAAACGGATCCACGAGGTTTTTTTGTTATAAAGTAAGAATTGTAAGGCTAAACTAAGAAACAACTAAAAACGACTATACCACCGTATTTTTAGACCTGAAAGATTTTAAATAGATATGCATTCCCGACTTCATAAGGGGTATAAAACTTTATTATGTCCAAATTTTTTACTTGTTAGAGTTACGTCAATGAAAGCTGTCACTTGAATAACTACAATTAGGTCACATTAACTCCGTACCTGGTCCTCGTACATACATTTCAATGAGATCCGTGTTTACAGTTAATATAGGGTTGTAAAAGAAATCGACATGACCCGGAAGCCTTACTCAGTATATAATCGATTGGAAGAAGAGCCAACACGGAAATCGTGAAAATCAAAGGACTATGTCTAGATATGGCAAAAACGGCGAACGGGCCATAAATATAGGGCACTATTATTAATTTACATGATCATATTATAAGTCAAGTCCATAATACTAAAACCGTATTGCAATTATAACACGTAGGTATTTACTTTTAAGTTGTTTTAAGTTGTTTTTCTAGTTGCTGCATTTACTTCTTACTGCCTGTGTCAAATATACTTCTTCAATATTTCTTAAGGTACATCTACAACTACTTAAGTCTTTAGTAGGTAGGTACAACTATGGACGTGCTCGGAAAATAAAAGTATTTGAATTTAATCGTTCCGGTAGTATTGGATTTATATAATAAATACCTACGGTAGATTAGTGTATTTACACCAACGCCATTTTTCGCCATCGTCAAGCTCCGGCAGTTTTACAAGTTTGTGGTTTAATTATTTTTTGTGACTAATAAATTAAAAACAATATAATAATCTGGTCTGAGATGAAGAAAGGGCGAATAAAAACAGAGATTGAGAATGATCTACATTATATCATTCCGTTTTCAGAGTGAACTCGATAAAAACTTGATTTTGTAGCGGTATTTTCGGTTTTCATGGTGGTATTTTAAGGATCCGTAATATCCGAAAAATCCGGATTCAGGAGCCTTTCAGATCCGGATCCGCATATTAGCGGATATCCGGATCTTTCGGATATCCGGATATCCGGATTGCAAACCCTAATCGCAACCCAGGCGGAGAGCCACAGCCACCCGCATCGATAAATCGTCGAGAAGAGTGCCCAGGTGCGGAGAGGGCAGCGCCTGTAACCACGCTCCGGCTTCTAGTGATAGGTATATACTTATGTGTACTGTGGAGACAGCTGGGCCCTGGGGCAGTGTGGCTCTCGGGCTGTGCAAGGAGTTAGGCAGACGTTTAAGGGAGAGGGGTCTTGACCCGCGCTCTGGGTCATGGCTCGTCCAACAGGTCTCCATTGCTGTTCAGCGAGGCAATGCCGCTAGCATTTTGGGGACCTTTGGTTCGGGCTTGACGCAGAGCGAGATGTACTCGTAGTTTTACTTTTTTTTTTACGTACCTATTTAATTTAATCATTCTCTACACCATTGTATTCCGACTTGTTTTGTAATTTCTATACCTTCTGTAAATTGTTATTGTATTTAAATAAATATATTTTATAACTTATGTACTTAACTACAAATGTGATTCTCATATAAGTGAAGATATAAATAACTTTTTTTGAGAATAAATGATCTTAAACCTGAAAAACAAATGACGTCTGCGGATACCTATTCCCACGACATCACACCAATGAAGGGGACATCTGTTATTGACTACTTTTTTAGTACCTACCTATTTTAAATTTTGAGCTTTTGTACGTAAATAGGTATTGCTGTTGATGCCCTAAATAAACAAAATAAATAAAAGAAAAAACACTCCCAAAAGTAAAAACAAACGTTAATTGTAAACCTTCTCCCGAAATAGGCGTTTAGCATAACTTGCAATACCTATCCCCAAAAGTTGCGGTCAAAAAGTTTGGCGGTTTCGACGCCGAGCGCACGTACTCGTAACGGTTCTTGCATCCTTGCGAGAAGTTTCGTGGTCGGCGTGTAAACAGTTTGCTTCAACTAATGCTACAGGTCTTGAGCTGTGCATAATTCTGTGTATAGTTCGTGTTGCGTCAACTATTATATTATGTACTATATTATGTACTAGCTGTACCTGCGACTTCGTTTGCATGTTAATGTAGGAGTTAACGCATTTCTTCTCTTGGGAATAGGACACATGCAGTTCTAATTTTAACCTATTATCATGTAAAACTTTCAATAAACCTATATATTTTAGTTAAAATTACCTTCAAACCTGTCACTCTGATATTTAAATTATTAAGAAAGGGACAAAACATGTGTTATTGATCAGAGATATTTTAAGTTTTATGAATAATGGGGTAAAAGTTTAGTAGATGTCTGTGGCACTAGATCTAACAGGTAGGAGACACGCTGCAGTATTAAATGTTTATTGATCTTCTTTTCTACATATTTTTAACACTGTGTTATGTTACGAGTATATTATAAAAACGTGATGGATGACTGAAATGATCTTGAGTTCTTGAGGCACTCCGACTCTCAGGTAAAGATGTGTTAAGGAATTAATAATAGATAATCCTTTCGAGTACCCATTGACCGGTAAGTGTTTACGTGGAACAAAATATCTCTTTTTAATTTGACAACAGACGGCCTATTTATATTTTCCAAACTATACCTAACCACTAGGTAAGTTCTACAACTATAACGCGAGTCCGAGTCCCTTTCTAATAAAGGAAATTATTAAAAATGTTAAAGCAGTATGTTTATTTTTATCATATTGCAATGTTTCAGATTGCACTATCACATTCTGGCAAATCTTGTGTATGCAGTGTATGTTCCCGCCCTTGCCAACATAATGTGTGTTGCAGGCTTTATGATATAGTACATTACGTACCTAGGGCGGTGAATTCGTAAATGCCTCAGATCGCAGGTGTTTGTGGCCCGAACCGAAGGTGAGGGCCATAAATATGCGATCGGGGGCTTTACGAATTACCGTCCGTGGTGCGTACACAATTTTACGTCTTCACCTTGCCCCAATGCGAGTTTAACTCGCATTGTGGCCAGGTGGGACGTAAAAAGTATTTTCCTGTATGTTGGCCAATTTCTGTGACTCTATTGTGGTATCTATATTGGCTGAATGTCAACTTGAAGCCGCCTTAAGGCACAGCCACACTGGCGCGGCCTGCGGTGGCGGACAATATTAAATTTGACAGCGGCGGACAAGTTTACTATTGTCCGCCACGGCCAGGCCGCGTCAAGTGTGATGCAGGCCTAAAACTGACGCGCTTCATAATTAATGTTTATAAAAGGCCCGTTTTATACTGATTTCATACATACTGTTTATTGCTGATAAATATAAATACTGACAAACCAGCGCAGCTATCACAAAACGGCGTGCGAGCTCTCTCGATTTTTCTCCAACTATCCGTCTCTCTCTTATCAGATAACTTAGAAAGAGACATATAGTGCGAGAAAAATCGAGAGAGCTCGCGCGCCGTCTTGTGATAGCCTTGCAGTATCGTGACAATTAAATACTCAGCGTGTGATTCAATCTTGCAGAAACTCAAATAGACTTTGGCTGAAGGCAAGAACAGCGCTATCGCCATGCCATTAAAAAAAAAGGAAGAGAGTCAGACTTTTGACGTTTGACGTTATTTTGTTGAAATTTGTTGATACATTTATTGAAATTACGCCTCAATACGAATTTATCGCATATAAGTTTCCATATCAGAATCGATTATTTTTTTACGCTTTAGAATTTAATATGCGTTTTGTCAAGGTCTATCATCACAACACCGGAACGAAATTATTAATATTCGATAGTTATGGCAAGCCCGCCATTTTGACGTCACTGACAGTTGACAGATATGGCGGCTACGATTTAAAGTAGAAGAAATTAATAATTTAATGAGGTCGAATGTTTCCGAAAATTAATTAATCGTCGCAGTCGGATAAAAACTATCCTAAACGGAAGCTAGAGTAATAATGTGCTTATGAAAAAAGTTACATATTTTTCCGTTCATGGGAATCTGAAATCATCGGGGACACAAAAATGGTTAGTTTGATACTGGCTGATTCTTTTTTTAATTTAGAGATTTATTATAAGTGAGAGATTATATTATGCAGGGTACAACCTATTCAGCACAAAATTGGTTCCTATTTTTAAACCGCTGTGTGGATTTGCAGATAGCTATTTTTACGAATTTGTTAGGAACTACACATTGGATTTACACTAACCACCTGCTAAACTATGTTCACATTTTCATGTCACATCGCTTGGTCCTTATCTAATTTTTTCCACCGTCGCCTAATAAAGACCTCCATATTCAATTATAGGTATATGTATAATTTTAGTTACACACTACCTTTTGCGAGTTCTGGGTTTTTAGTTTGATCTCTTTTGCAAATAAGCACATTGATTTACATTACATTGTTTGTATAATCTCAATACATAATTTGACAGTATGGAATAATTAAGGTCAGTAAATTGCATGCATTGAAGCAGGCGTCGACGGCGCCCCGAGGGGCTTCAGCGGCCCACTATATGCGACTATCTGTTATCGAAAACGTAATTAGGGGCCCGTGGGAGACGGCAATCGCACAGCCTTCCGGCGAGGGCTCTGTAGTCGGTGAGGCGTATGCGAACGCGACTCCGAAGTTACATTGATAGATTCTTCAAAATGATTAGGCATTGAACGTCTTCGACGGCGACTTTTGACTAGTCGGCTGAAGTACTCCTACAAAACGGATTCGTGGATGAACTTACGTTAAAGCAGAGTCGAGTAGTTACCCACATTTTAAGTACGATCGATACAAAATATATGAAACGGTGAACTCTTTTACGCATTCTAGTGATATTTATACCACATGAACGCTGCTTATTGAGGTGATTGGCAGTGTTTATCATTTATTTGTCTCCGATAACATTAACTATACAAATTATAGTATATGTAATTTATAGGTATGCAACTTGAATAATGTATTGCGGTTATTTCTCACTATCGGCTCGCGTTGGGAAGTTATTGTTGTTAAATGTGCACCACATAGGAAAGTAGGTACTAAAGCTAGACAAAACTATTTTACATTAAACCCAGAACACCGTATTGAACTCGCTCAAAAGTTTTTCTATCTGGAATGAAAAATACCGTAGGTATTCATTTTTATAATACTGTTATTCAAATCACATAATACCAAATCGTGATATTCCATTCCTACAATACATACAAATGCGAAAGTTGCTTCTGCTTAGGATCCCCAAATACTTACTAATAAACTAAAATACTTAATACTTTAAGGCGTAAATACCGTTGAATAGTTATGTTTTCAACCTGCTAGTTTGAAACAAAAGCATGCAAAGGAAGTTGGGAAAATGGAAGTAATGTTATTACTGGTCTCCGTGGAAACTTGAGCAAATATTTGTGTTACGGATTGGAAGGAGTACAAGTAGTTTTGTCCTGGCTCAGTTATGCATTAGGTAGGTACAGTCCGCATCAAAAGTAGGTAACTACGCAAACGAAGACGTCAAAAGTGTTTATTAAAAGGGAATAAGAGATTTTGACGTCTTCGAATGTGCAGCTACTTTTGATGCTGACTGTACATGCTAGAAATTCAGTAAAAATGAAATCATACGTAGTCATACTTTTTTTTCTAGAAGAATGAACAACCCGTAACTTAAGATTCCCAAATAGGGGGCAGATAGAAAGTAATGTTTCGGCTGAGGTTGCGTCTACCCGGCTTAGGGCAGGCATCATTGGCCATGATTAACCCGATTTAGCTGGTACAAATGGTACAGCTACCGCCCATAATTCACGTGTCACTACTGATAAGGGAATTTCAGAAAACCTTGCTATTATTTGATGGTCCGGACAAAATTGGAGCCATTATCGTCATACAAAAAATTGCCCTCTCTTCCACACGCTAGGATAGAAGTGGGAGTGTACTTTAGTTAGACAATTAACGAGAACTTCACCGCGTCGAAGTTTGCGTTTTTTTTCTATCGTAAGTTCTCAGAACTCTTAATTTACAAGCACTAAAACATGCCAAGAACTCCCTGTAAGTTTATCTATACAGGAAGTTCTTGGTATATTTTAGTGATTGTAAATTGTAAGATGTATGTACGTGATCAGTCGTTATATTTGCCCACCTATAGTATAATAGGTTATAGATGTACCTACTATCCACACTAATATTATAAATGGGAAAGTGTAGATATGTGTGTGTTTGTTTGTTTGTCCGTCTTTCACGACGTGATTTTTTAAGTGGAGATAGTTGAAGGGATGGAGAGTGTTATAGGATAGTTTTTATCCACGAAATCGTCCCCTAAGGGGGTGAAATGGGGGAGGTTCACTCACAAGATACGATAGTAATTTATTTTTCACCTCAGCAGCTCGAACAAGTATATTTTGCTGCGTGAAAACAGTGTGCAAAATGCGATTTTGCTCACTCCGTGAGACGAAGCAGCTTTTTAATTTTGATGCGGGGCACTGACATTACATCTTACGGGGTCTTTTACAAGTTCAGAATATTTGAACTTTACTAGCGCTGTCCCTTTCATTCCATTACGAAAAAAGAAAATGGCAGACATAGGTCGATACATAGTTCGACCATCGAATTTCAAAGTAGACCCCCAAAAAAGCGGATAACAAGTAACACGTTCGAAAACTATATTAACATGTTTCAATTGCCAAAATAATTATACAAAGGCATTTTGAATTGAAGAACATTTAAATAAAAGATCTCAGAATAACCTTCGTTTTTCATAGCAAATAGGTAAACATGAATTTTATTATGCTAGCTTATTAATAATTCTAATTTATACAATCTTAAATTCTATGAACGTATACCACAGATGCAGTTTCCGAACGCAAGCGCGGGGCCCCGCCCCTTTTAAAAAATTGCGCGCTGTTAATTTGTTTGAGATTTTATTATGTATATCCTTCGTCATTCTTGCGTTATTGATATGGGTTTTAAATATAAAAACTACTTGGATAAATCAATTCTCTAACTAGGAAATATAGTGAAATCAGTGACGTGACGAAGGCAATATTTTAACAACAGTACGGCTAGTTATTGGTGTGCACGCGAGATACACGTAATAGGTATGCTATAATTGTGTGCCCTTGCGATAATGATAAATATTTCAAATATAGCTCGAAGATATGAGTAAAATCTGTGAATATTAACGATAACTCGGTTTATTTTTTAGTGATGTGTTAGTGTCACGCGTCACTCGTATACTTAGATACTGAATTATCCTTTGGTTTCTCGCGCCTTGTCTCGCCTTTCTAGTATTGACTAACGGCGCGGCCGGCACTGAGGAGTTAAAACAAGCAGTAACTAATGCCTAATTAAGTTTTCTTCCTGAATAATCTTGAGACGAATAGGTACGTGATACTATGACATATTTTTTGATGTGAATATGTTCTCACTGCTGAGGTGAAAAGTTGTATGTGTTACTCGAGAGCAAAGTGTTTGCATCTCGTGCTTTTGAGTCCTTCGCTGCGCTCAAGATTCAAACTTTGAATCACGAGCGTAGCGAATTTTAGAATCTTTCGCTTCCTCAGGACTCAAAATTAGCACTCGCAGCAAAAACAAACTTAGCTCTCTTGTTGCACAAATAACTATTGTTGTTTTCCTAAAATTCATACATTTTATTACAGCACAGCAGTACACATGCACACAAGCATTAGGTGATGTAAAACAAGACGTTAAAACAAAATACCGAACGTGTAATCCTGCACTGAGCTTTGCTGCGGAACACAATTAGAATATGATTTACGGTCAGCAGACCAGCGCAATGATAAAAAGAGATGTAAGACGTCTGGGTTCTACGAGATGGTGAATGTGAATGGCTGTGTGATGATGGCAACGGAGGTCCTCACGAACGAGAATCGGAAGTACAGGTAAGCAGGGTCAGTCCGATCGCCTCTGGGAAGCCGTCCGCGCACTCGTACTGGCATCAGTCGTCGGGGAACAACCACCGTAGGCTTGGGTCCTAAACCCGGAAGCTATGAAATAAGATTTAATGATAATTATGCTACTACTCCACTGTCTAGACTACAAGCCAAAAATCAACTACCACCGACAGGCGACAATGCTTACCCAGTATGCTATAACAGCACCCGGCCTTAACAATAAGGCGGTAAATCTTCCGTTTCCCTTGGTGCAAACAACCACAACTAGTTCCAATACCGGCGAGCTTCACCTCAGGGCTTGGGAAATCGCTGATGCACTAGCGTGAAAACTGTACTTCTTAGCATTGATCAAAAACTGTGGACTAGGAACTCGGGTCTGTAACTTGTATACGGTACTTCACGCTTCACACCTTTATCTGACGAAGCTAGTGCTGGTACGTTTGCTCCCAAGGTTCACCTCTTCACCTTGGAAGTACTATTCTTTCTGGCACTCTAGGTTTCTCCCTGCTCTGACAAGTCAGAAAGTAAGTGACAAGTCAAAAATCATTCTGGAACAAACTAATTTGAATTTCAAATAACTCCCTCCAATTTCATTCATAAAAACAGACGGTACCAAAGCGCTGCAATATAAGGCAATCAGTTACACGAATAAACATAGATCTGCAAGGATTAATGTAATTAATGCTGCACTATATACTACAATTCCAAACACGTATCTGTACCTATGCGATATTAAAATAAAGTTGATAAGGTTACTCAGAAATACTTAGGTAATCAGTAACTTTTGAGGCTGACGGTAAGACAATCATCTAAAAACTTGCAAAGGTAAGGCGACAAACTAGGTCATCCAGCCTCCGCATTCCTTTAGGGCGGCCAATGAGAAACAGGGTGAGGCAACTGTAGCGTATCAGAAATGTCCGAAACGACTGACTGAGACACGAAGAGACAATAGTCTCAAAACAACCGACTTCGGATATTTTGGATTAAGCAAAATCATTTTGTTAACAAATTATAAAAAGTATAAGCTGCAAAGACGATTCACATACCTGTATGGGTCGGCGTAAACTTTAGACGTGTCTACACTTCAAGTGACATGAACACCAATTCTCCTCGGCGTCAATGTTGGTCGAATTATCCGGTAGATGACACTGTACCGTCTGCATCGATTTCTGAATCGCGATATTGAGATTTGTTACGAAAAATCTCGATATCGCGATTCAGAAATCGGTAGTATCCTCCTTCGGCCAGTAGTTTTTGATTTCAGTGGTGGATTGATTCAATAAGTACATACATTTTTGCTTAATTAATCATACAGTAAAGTAAAGTCACGTGTAGATTTTTTGAAAGCTGGTCTGTATATATATTGGAGAACTGCTCTATTTTAGGACCCCTTTGGTCAACTTTTTACTAATCTAATACCTACCTACTTTGGTCGTTGCCTAAATTAAATTTAACTTGTCTTTTATCCGTTGTTTTAGCAAAACGAGTTTAAGTGCGACGGCATTTTTAAAAGATTAGCAATGCACGAACATTTCCTTATGTAAAATTAAAAGCTTATTAAAATAAAAGAAAGAATATCCCTGCCAGGTGTTGACTATCTGCGCGGGGCACCGGACAGGTAGGGTGACCTACTTTTTTTTAGCAGGGTTTCTTTCAGTTTTACTCGTTGTTTTTTTATGCTTGCCTCTGTAATACATTTAATGTACTTTTTATTTTTTATTTTAACGTTTTCTACGAATATAAAGTTAGTGCTGTTTATCAGGAAAAGTAATTTGCAGACATTGAAATCTGAAAACCTAATATCCATATCCATACTGATATTATAGATGGGAAAGTGTGTGTGTTTGTTTGTTTGTCTGTCTTTCACGGCAAAACGGAGCGACGGATTGATGTGATTTTTTAAGTGGAGATAGTTGAAGGGATGGAGAGTGACACAGGATAGTTTTTATCCCCGAAATCAACCCCTAAGAGGGTGAAATGGGGAGGGGGGGTAAAAGTTTGTATGGAGCTGCGATATAAACGAGTTCCACGCGGACGGAGTCGCGGGCAGAAGCTAGTTGTTTATAAAACTAACGTGCGATCAAGTATGAATTCTTTATATGCCACATAAATTAACGTGTTGAAGAATATATATACATCAAATAAGGGTGTTTTTATGTACAAACACCATTATTCATATAATTAAATCTCTGCTAACTAATCTGCTTCCGTCATTTTCTCACTAAGGTAAATTTTAATGAGAGACACTATCGTTTTAATGTAAATTTTTATTGATAGATCTTTACATTCTGATCTTCATGAATCTGGACATTTGGTCAAATTCAATACCCACTTGAACCTGAACCTCGCGCAAATCTCCAAGGGCTGTTAAAACCAACAGTCATAACCGCAATGCGACGTCGCACGCAACACTAGTTTTTAACCCGTGGCGTCCTCCGTTCAAAAGAAATGCATCGTAATTTCAACCCTATAAGTAAGCAGAATTAAGTTTGAAATCAATTATTAATAAGCTCTCACTTTTGACTGTAGGACATTAATAGTACCTACGCAGGTTTTAATAGGTCAAAGTTGGGCCCTCATGTTCTTTCTTTCAGGTGGTTACAGGCTTAGGGCGTCTTTCCCGGTTCAAGAACACTAAAGAGAGTGAAAATAAAAAAAAGCGGCCAAGTGCGTGTCGCAGCACGCACAACGAAGGGTTGCGTGCCTATTAAAAAAGGTCGTATCGTTACTGAAATTTTCCGTCCTTTTCTTTAAGGAAGGAAGTTTTTTAGAAATATCTCGAAAACCTTTGAACCGATTTTGTTTGCTGAAAGAATTTAATAAGCCCTATGTCCATGATGCTTTTCATATTTTAAAATACACCTTAGAGACAATTACAAATTAGAGAGGGTGGGACAATTTTAGTGACTTTCGGGGCGATTATCTCCGACTCGGGGCTATTCACTTAATCAAAAAAAAAATGCTGAGAAACCTTATATTTATTTTGAAAGGTCTATCGATTGATGTGCCACATGTGGGCTTGCAATAAAAACATTTTTTGACTTTCTGTTTTATGTATGGAGTGCATCCCCAAGATTTCTTTTTTAGTAATTCAATTACAAAACTATATGGCGGCTAACAAAATACACCTACCCTCAAAATTTTATTCAAATACACCTTATAGTTTTCGAGTAAAATGCCTGTGACATACGGACGGCCAGACAGACGGACAGACAGACATGACGAATCCATAAGGGTTTCATTTTTTGCCATTTAGCTACGGAACCCTGAAAATGCTAAATAATTTACATTTATTACTAAGGATTATTTTTCCTCTTCGAATTCACTACTCTTTGTGCCTAGTAAACAACGCGATTGTCTTTCATTGTTAAGTGGTAAACAAAGCGATTGTCTTTTATTCTAAAGTGAACCTGCACCCACCAATTAGGTCTAGCAAAAAGAATCCGTGCATATATTTAAGTACCAGTAAAGTTCATTTAATTACTAAAACGATAATTTTAATGCTCACGAGGCACTGTTTCTGTACCATCGGAAATGTATAATATACACTGCCATAAGCCGTTCACCGCGGTACATAATTGATCATCTGTCATGACATGGACGGAATAACTAATACAAATTTTGCCCAATGCATCATTACTGGTTTATTAGCAAAACATGTGGGAATGGACATCGATCCCGACCGTGTGGAAGTAGACGAGACGCGTCCTTATTAATACTTGCTTAAATACCTATACATATATGATGCGATATTTAAAGCCTTTTAGAACGGTAGGATAGAGCGGAATGTTTTACAATATGAGCATATTGGCCTCATTCGGACCGTGACGACGTCATAGGGACAAAACTCATAATCGATAAAATATTTAAGTATTAAAAGTAGGTAAGTACTAGAATGGGGCGCATAGCGTACAGGCGGTTCTACGTTATCTTCAAGCTGGATACTGTCAGGAATTCGTGCAGGATCGGAAATGTTAAGTGACGTGCTTTCGTTTCAGAAACCAAGACCGTTTTTAGATCACTGAGCAAAAATAGTTAGTTAAATAGCGCGGAAACAAAGCCATTATGTTATTATTAATTTCCACCAGCATGCCCTAAGCGAGAACAATCATAACTTCACTGTTTAGATCAAAGAAAAAAAAAAATAGGGCTCAAAATCTCTCAATATAATCCGGATAGAATTTGCATCATTATTCATAATACCGCCAAACTGTAATTTGTATTCGAGTATCGTGAGACCATTTATAGAAGGATGTTCTGAAGGGATTATGTATTCAGTCGGAGTCATCTCTCAATGTCGAGAGTTATATCTATATTTCCGTTCAAGAAGCTATTGTAATTTATTTCTGCATATTTTAGTGTTATCCAATCAATTGCTCTGTGCAACTGTAGTTATAATATTGGGTCATATTTGTTTTAAAATGTATAACTGTCTTCGTGCAAAATTTAAGCGTGATTGAGTAACAAACATCCAAACTTTCGCATTTATG
Source organism: Epinotia demarniana (assembly GCA_945867215.1). NCBI lineage: Eukaryota > Metazoa > Arthropoda > Insecta > Lepidoptera > Tortricidae > Epinotia > Epinotia demarniana. The sequence goes on along the minus strand of OX244276.1, from coordinate 9,197,602 downwards.
ATAGGTTTTTGTAGGATTATTAAAATTAAATACAACGAAAGTACCTACCGAGTTCCAAAGGTAGTTACAATAGTCCTTATACACTGTACTTACACCCTAGTGGGTGCTCTGTGAGCGTCTGTGATCTACCATGACACGGGCTGGGTCAGCATCCGCCCAGTTTATTTGTCAATTAAATTGTCGAAAGGCATTCTACGTGTTGGCTATGTTCTTTCCTCAGCTTACCTGTGACCGGTGCACGTCTTTCATGAGACGGCCGCGACATACTCTCGATTTTTCTCGCACTATATCGCCATGTTGGGAGTTTCTCTGCGTGATCGCATCAGAAATGAGGCTATCCGTAGCAGAACCAAGGTAACCGATATAGCCCTCCAGATCGCTAAACTTAAGTGGCAGTGGGCGGGGCACATAGCACGTAGAACCGATGGCCGTTGGGGCGGAAAGGTTCTCGAGTGGCGACCACGTACCGGAAGGCGCAGCGTGGGTAGGCCCCCGACAAGGTGGACTTTTGACCTGGTAAAGGTTGCGGGAGTCCGCTGGATGCGGGTGGCGCGGGATCGGTCGCTTTGGCACTCTTTGGGGGAAGCCTATGTCCAGCAGTGGACGTCTCTCGGCTGATATGATGATGATGATGATGATGATACCTCTTGTTCTAAGTGTTCTAATAAGAGAGAGACGGGTTGTGCGAGAAAAATCGAGAGTGCTCGCCACCGTCACTCAAAACTCAAAACGGAAACCATTCGCTATCCCTGTCCGTCCGAGAACTGATTGCGGACTATGAACGCTTCAAACGTAACTTTTATCAGTTTTGTCACATTATCCTATGGTTTGGCGCGTTGTGGGTGGGCTACGGGCGCTACCCCGTCCCCGCTAATGCGGACGCTATTATGAGTAATTTGTCATGGCCGAGGACGTTTACCTGAAACGTAAACGCTGTTGACCGTACGTGCTGTTAACACGAACCTCTCAAGCTTGCAGCAGTTTAAACGGGTTTGTTCAAGATTTAACCAGATTCTATCCTCTGTGTACATTCGCTAACTTTAAGTGGTAGGTAGAAACACATATTACTTAAAAAAGGTACATTTGAATGAATTGTTGCCTAACTGAAAAAAGGTTAGTAATAGGTAGTACTTATGTATTTATCTTCCAAATAAATTATAACATGACATTCTTTTGAAAGTAAGGTTTGAACCCTGCTCGTAGGTACTGTACCTAAGTAGGTACCTAAGATAGGTATGTACTCGCCTTGGGACGCTTTCTGTCAAATAGTATTCTGAGCCGCTCATAAATCGTAGGTAACATTTAAAAATAAAGCAAACCGATGTTATTTGACAATTTTTTTTTTTTATTATTAGGTACCTATAAGTATATAGACGAAATGCCTGTTACTTATACCCCTTAAGAATCGTCCATAATCGGATTTATTGTATCACTGCGACACTGAGATTTTTAACGACCAGGGGACCGATTTTTGACTTACGAGCGCTCGAAAATGAAATAAAAATAAATACATTTGTAGTGTCAAAATGGCCGGCACTTACTTTCTACCAATTGAATTGAATACGAGTGGTCAATACCACTCGTTTTTAAATTTGCTATCGCTATTTCAAAATACCGTTTCATATTTTTTGACAGTTTTCGAGTGAAAAAGTCGAGCGCTCGAAAGTCAAAAATCGGTCCCCAGTTCTTTATTTTTATTATTTAACACAACATCTCTAAAGCTGGTTACTTACAAGGAAAAGAGGAACTCATGTGTTAAACTGTGCGTCAAAATCAAATCACGTAAACACTCTGACAAATGCAATAAAAATGGTAACCCGGCATAATTTAAATGAAAAAACATTAAATTCAGAGGAATAATTCTGAACAAAGCGGCAGAAAAATGTTACGCGTCCGAAAGACAAATATTTACTTTGGGAAGGCTGCCAGATGGTGGGAACTCGGTTTGAGTTTTATATAATTTTAGTCTTTGTGTACATAACGTGGAATTCATATTTAAATCGTATTTTCTTCAAAATATTTACTTTAGTGTGCAATTTTGCATAGGGGAACTATGTATAAGACGGGGACGCGGGGTAAGATGGGGCCACCCACACACAGACAAAACTACACGCTACACTAACGCAACAGCTAGGCCGACGCGACGCCATTCCCGAGCCGCCATTAGTCCGCTGGCGAGAAAAAGTGAAAGCGCACGCGTATTTGTAGTACAGGCCGAAACGTGTTTCAGAGGTGTCGCGATCTAATTTTTGAAGCCTAAATATATTGACCTAAAATCGTAAGTAATTGTGTCTCTTTATTGTTATTTTGTATACGGGTTTTGTATCATATTGGGAACGGTGTGGTGTATGTGAAGGCACCTAAATATTGACGTGTTTTTTTTAATAATATTTTGTTTGCGAGTTTGGTGCCTGAGGCAAGACAGGGCAAAATACATGAGGCATGACGGGGCATTGCCCCATCTTGCCTCGTATGACCTTGTCGAATAATTCTTACTTAAAATCCCCCGAAAATTGGGTGCGATGCCAACTTGGTGATCGCTGGGCCCACACAGCATGTGCAGGTGTAGATGACGATAACGCATAAGAGGTTTTGATATGCTTTGCATGTGAGGAGTATTAAACACCATCTTGCCTCATAACCCCATCTTGCTTCACTTTTTTGCGTCCCCGTCTTGCCCTATATGTGGGGTAAGACGGTGTATTTTCCAATTTTTATTTATTGTTTTTTTTATAAATTTTATGATTACCTCTATTACCAAAACTCATGCCAAATAAAAGTTAATTGAATAATGTATGTGCATTTCATATATGATTAACATGTGACTTTGATTACTCTGTATTTTTACTGTTTTACCTTAGCGTCCCCATCTTATACACAGTTCCCCTACTCATGCATTCAAAATGGATAGCAGCATGGCGAAGCTAGTTTAAGTAAATAATGTACATACCCCCTAACAAAACATAGATTTTAGGTAAATGAACGAGCAGCTGTGGACGTCTTTCGGCTGAAATGATGATGATGATTTTGTTCAGTCTTTACTTCCACACGATCGTTCACAGCGCGTTCTGGTTTTTTTTTTTAATTTATTTTAATTTACTTATAGATTTTTTGTGAGGAAGAGGTGGAACACATTTTAAGTGACATATGTTTCTTAAGTAGGTATTACCTACGATTGATGCCTCTGATAAATAAAATGCAGTTTGTCCCTTTCTTACGAATACAAATGTCAAAGTGACACATAAAGACAAACGAATTTTAACGACATTTTAGCTAAAATGTGTTTGTTAACGTTTATTGAATACGATCGATAACATAGTCTTTACCGTGTGTAGCTCATTCAAGAATTTATATGAAGCGTTGCGCAAGTTTAAGACTTCACATCCGCACACATGAATTTTGTTTTACAACTTACTTGACTTTCTTATCTGTCAATCCGGTTGCGTGTCAACTCTTAGTAGAGTCAGTACCAATTCTGTACCGCACCGCCTCATTTAATCGGACATAATTAATACAAAAATTACAATCTAGTCAGGAAATGGTATATTATTCTAAGGCTGTTAACATTCTCTTCAGCCGAGTCATGAGATTCGGTATCGCTAACTTTGCTACCTCTCATCTTCAGCCAGATACTCGTAAATGTCAACGATCACTCGTTTGTATATGTAGATATCGGTTAGCCTTTGTGTCGCTGAGTGCTGCCTCTATTCGACACGCGGTGGACATTAAGCACTTGCGATATTCTCGACCCGCTTTACGTAGCCATGAGTGTAGAAGCGAGGGGTAATTACGTAACTTCTCGGACGAGATTTGTTGTACAAATCTACTGCCATTTTCCCATACAAATAAATGGCATTTAGATCTACCTAACGTATACGTACGAAGCATTACACAATCGACCCTAGCTGGTCAAATGGTGCGGGAAATGTTAAAACCCATTAAAAACAACGTGTGTGTAGGTATTTAGTAATGCTGTTATTAAATAAATGATGTGCTTTTTTTCTTAGCTATACCTCTTTTTGCAGTCAACTGTAATTTAAATAACACATCTTTCTAATATTATAAATGCGAAAGTTGGATTTGAAGATAGGTTTGGTTGTTTGGATGTTTAGATGTTTGTTACTCAATCGGGCTTAAACGGCTCAACCGATTTTGATAAAATTTTGCGCCTTGATTAAAATATAGGACAGTTTTTATCTCGGGTCGTAAATAGCCAATTGACATATTTCAATATGGTATACTCATACCTAAACATGTGTGGTTATAAGACGTGTTTTATCTGCTTTAGCGCATAGCGTTTATGAGCCGTCTCCAGGCAAACTCGAGGGCTTCGTCTTTTAATAATAACACTTGAAACTGAATACTTTATGAATTCCTTTTGATGGTGAAGTATGGCGGAACAATGGTCGACGGATGGAAATTGAATCGTGACCGCAGAAAATGGAACACGAGTCTCAAGTTTTCTTTCACGCCCTCATGGAACTCAAAAAACGGACGCCGAGTGGATTTTAATATCAATTACGTTGTAGGTGTTATATTATCTGTATATTATTAGCAATAAAAGTCACACGGATCAAAGATAACAATTATAATAACATTTTCTACAAATATTGAATGAATTTACATCAAATCTACTATTTTACAATAATAATCATAAGAGGAAAGTTTATACAAATCAATCCTCAGAACAAGAAAATATACAGACGGAGCGTTACGAACAGTGTAGTGAAGCCAACCGGTTTTCAACCAAGCCCCATAAGTTTAGGACACGCTAAACAAATTAAATCGCACAAAACTCGAAATAAATGATCTTGACAGCATTGCGACACGTGCTGAAGTGTTTTGTGCAATTTTGTTTGTATGTGTGTGCGTGAGCGTGTGCTAAACTTGATGTAGCTTGGTTTTGTTTGTATGTGGTTTGGCTTCACTTGACTGTTCGTAACGCTCCTTCTGTCTTTTTTTCTTGGTCTGAGAAATCTAACAAAGTGACAATCTAGGTGGAAATATTCCCGCGGAAAATGACAGCTAACCGCGACCATTTAAGGCGTCTTTGAAACCGTCGAAGATCCAACAATATCTACTTATTACCTATTATTAAAGACGTATCTGCAGCAGATGATTTGAGACAATTATAGTGAACCGTTATTAATTTATTGACATATTGAGGGGAAGCATATGTAAGCACGTTTCCTGCTAGAAGCTGCTGTGTAGCCAGTTAAAATCGCCATAACGATTGCCAAAGCTGCGGTATCGCATGGCACCCAAACAAAAAGAAGATGTGTAAGATATCAGTTGAATGTTGATATTGTGGTGAGATTGTCGTCAAATTGAAATGTGATGTTTAGTTCTCAAATTGAGGTTCTCTAGTTGTCCGACTGCGACAGAAAACGGCCCCCAACTAGCAAAAGAGTCTCAGAATGCGCACTTAATGAGAGTGGTAGGCTTATAGCGCTCTTATAATTGTTTTGGAACATCTCATCGCCCTTATATTAGTCTTAGATAAGCTTGTACGGACTCAAGAATGCTCAGTCTTATTACTTAGACTTACACATGTATATAAGAGCATTTTATAAAACTCATTTAAGCCTCTTACTCCTACAATAACATTTACGAAGCCTCATTGGACTTAACAAAACCTGTGCTTATAACAGTCTCAGAATGCGCACTATATAAGAGTGGTAGGCTTATAGCGCTCTTATAATTGTTTTGGAAGATGTCATCGCTCTTATTTTAGTCTTAGACTAGCTAGCACGGACTCAAGAGCACTCAGTTTTATTGCATGGTCTTATATATGTATATAAGAGCATTTTATAATACTATTATAAGCCTCTTGCTCTTACAATAACTTTTACGAAGACTCATTGCACTTGAGAAAACTGTCTTTTAAATAGTTTTAGAATGCGCTCTTTATAAGAGTGGTAGGCTTATAGCGCTCTTATAATTGTTTTGGAAGATGTCATCGCTCTTATATTAGTCTTAGACTAGCTAGTACAGACTCAAGAGCACTCGCTTTTATTGCCTCGTCTTATATATGTATATAACAGAATTTTATAATACTACTATAAGCCTCTTGCTCCTACAATAAATTTTACGAAGCCTCATTGCACTTGAGAAAACTGTCTTGATAATAGTCTTAGAATGCGCTCTTTGTAAGAGAGGTAGGCTAATAGCGCTCTTATAATTGTTTTGGGACATGTCAACGCTCTTATATTAGTCTTAGACTAGCTAGTACGGACTCAAGAGCACTCCGTTTTATTGCCTTGTTTTTTATATGTATATAAGAGCATTTTATAATAAGATTATAAGCCTCTTGCTTCTACAATAAATTTTACGAAGATTCATTGCACTTGTGAAAACTGTCTTTATAATAGTCTTATAATGCGCTCTTTATAAGAGAGGTAGGCTTATATAGCGCTCCTATAATTGTTTTGGAAGATGTCATCGCTCTTATATTAGTCTCAGTCAAGCTAGTACGGACTCAAAAACGCTCAGTGTTGTTACGTTGTCTCATATATGTATATAAGAGTATTTTATAATTCTATTTTAAGCCTCTTGCTCTTACAATAACATTAACGAAGATTGGATTGGACTAGAAAACCTGTTCTTATAGCCCCATTCTCTAACCTCATTTTATTTTGTAATAGACTTGCTAAATGCTATTGTAAGAACGTCAGACTAATGTCAGCATAGCATAAGAGCACTGTAAGTAGGTCCATCTCTGATCTTATTTAAAGCTGTAATAAGATACCAGCAGTGATTTAGTAAGATATTAGAGTGATATTGGATCAACATACTTACAACACAAAAGACAAGATAGATAAAAGGTGGTTTGATCTTAAATCGATTTTGGGAACACACAAATTAATTGTAGATACCTAATAGCAAGATTTTATTTTATGTACTAATGCTGTCAATGCAAGGTAGTGTTGCGAACAATATTAATGAGGGTTCTGCAGGTTCTGCTTGCATACAAGAGGTTGATATTGAGGACAGTGATTAAGTCTGTGTTGAAAATGATTTTAGTGAAAATGAATCGTCGACCGAAGACGAAACCGATTATGAAAAAGATTTCGCCTTAAAACCGATTTTCAAAATGGGCGTTAACGTTTAATACACCTACGACAGGAGACTAAATAATTTTCTAACAAAAGACGCACGAACACTACTTAAAACTCCAGATGCAAAGTTCACATTCGTCGTCGATGTAGTGGTCATAAATAGTGTATACTAAATAATTGTCACACCTTGGTTATTGGTGTTTCTTGAAAAACCAATTTAAAAGTTTCCTTATGTTTTTATTTATTTATGACTAGCTGCCCGGCCCGGCTTCGCACTATTAATTTACCATTTTCCCGTAAGAATGAAGCATTTTCCCGCGGTAAAAAGTAGCCTATGTTCATCAGGGATAATGCCGGCTTCTAATGGTTAAAGATTTTTTCAAATCAGTCCAGTAGTTTCGGAGCCTATTCAATACAAACAAACAAACAATTAAATCTTTCCTCTTTATAATATTATTATTATAGTGTAGATGAAATGTTTAGGTTTGACATTTATGGCGTTTTTGTAATGTAAACACACTTCCTGTTCAGGAAAACATGTCACGGAAGTGTGTTTCTTTCCAAGGCCATTTTAAATCCTTTTTTCTACTCCTGTACCGTTATCTTTCATTTATACATATAGGTTTTAGCTCAAATACAATGACACCGGTAATAAGTCACCGGTAAAACTCTATGCTCTATGGCCAATAAACGCACTGTTTAGTGTACTTTTATGGTTCATACATTTTTCATAAAAGCACTGCTACCACGATGCCAAATCTTCTAACTTTTTTTTTAATCAGCCGCTATATTGCAGTAGTACCAACTTCATAAGCTAATTTTTCAAAATAAAAAGTTTTTATTTACTATGTAACATTTGTAGAACAAACTATTTCCTAAAATATAAATGACGCTGCGCCGCCGTCGTGGGCCTACATATTTTACCAATTATTGGTATTCGATTCGGATCCGTATTCAGTTTCATTCGGATGGCAAGTGCAAGGAAATTAAAAACATAACAGACCATGTCATATTTCAAAGTTCCAGTTCAAAATTAAAAGACAAAATATGATAACTATTAAAAAATATGATAGTTATTAATAACTTGTTAATATTTTATTCGTGATTGTGAAGTAAAGAAAAATGTGTACGTTCCTTCTAAATGGACGAAGAAGAAAATAACGCGGCGTCGACGCAACGCACGATTTTGTATGAGAACGTTCACAATACGTAGTACAGCCCTTATACAACAGTTGCATAAAATACTATAACATACGGGATGTCTTTCTTGATTAAGTAACGGTCTATACCCATCTAATACAACTATTTCACCACACCAACGTTGTCACTTAAATAAAAAAGTACTTACTTTATTTGTATTTATAAGTTCAAGTGGTCAGATTAAGATGAATAAAATCGATTTGAGATTTTAATCAAGGATCCCTAATTAATTCAACATGGCCATGCTATTACTATCGAGAATGCTAATGTGAGTTTAAACGATCTTACAATAGTCTGACAGTGCGCTGGTGAAATGCAGCTATATCAATGGCGACACTGTCAATACAAATAAAGAAATAAAATAATTAAAAGAGGATACGAAATACCATAGTTGATTAGGCGCATGAATTTTGAAGCGTAAAACAGGGTCTACTTTACACACCAGATGAAAATAAACACGTTATTATATTAAAATATTAATTATACTTAATAAACAGTCACTCAAACCTTTTTATTTTTTACTATCACGTTGCACTTTAACATACTGACTGACTCGACTCTCAGACTGTTTCAAATATCGAGTGATCCTACAATAATGAAGTACTAAATCATAATAAGCTTCTTTAGGCTCACAGTATTCTAACGTTAGATCAATATAAGCCCATGCAGGCTTACACGATCCTACAAAAAATCATAATAAGCTTGTTTAGGCTCACAGTATTCTAACGTTAGATCAATATAAGCCCATGCAGGCTTACACGATCCTACAAAAAATCATAATAAGTTTCTTTAGGCTCACAATATTCTAACGTTAGACCAATTTAAGCTCATGCAGGCTTACAAGATATTTAGGTAAATGCGATATTAGCCTAAGGCACTTAAATTTGTTATGGCAAGATTACTGTTAAAGCAAACAGTATCTAATAACACTGATATTAGAACGATATTAAAACAAATACGCTTATAATTGGTGCCCAAATCCAGGCTTATACGATGATATAGGATCAAAGTAAGAGCGAAAAATTTTTAGTCTTGAGACTGTTGTAGGCCTGGTTGTTGCTAGTTGGGGGGTAATACTTTTCGGGAGCATTTGCATAAAGCTATTTTAGTTTAGGAATTTGAAAATGCTCTGCCCTGTTGTGCCACGGGCTGTAATTTCATCTCTCTTGTCGCTTTGTCATATTTAAAATGTTATGTTAGCGATTTTGAAGTCCACATTGGCTAGCCTCGGATACTCTGTGCGCCAGTCGTGGTGGGAATGCTTTGTTACATAGCTTCCATTCTTCAGCACGCTAACGGTGGAATTAAATCCTTTCTTGAAACAAAATTTATTACAATCCAATGGTTTAAAATTCAAAGCACCCGGACAGTTATGTAAAAAGACTGTATTGAAGAGAAAAATACGCGCGTATGGTGTAATTTAGTTACGTAAACTACGTATTTATTTTATAAATAAAAAGTTAAGGTTAAGTACTAACCATCCTTTTTCATGTAGGAGTGCCGTATGTATCTTTGAAATGCAAAATGTTAAAACTTTAATAAATAAAATATATTAAATTTGCTTTAAAACGGTTTTTTTCATAGCGACGACGGCACGGCGTTATAATTTTGCCAAAACTAAATTCACGATGGGCCTCGATTCCATCTGCCTTGATGATAGCTCTTATGTTTAAATAAATAAATGAGGATATTCCTACCACATTTCGGGACGTGTCACATTTTGAAAAACCCAGACTCGTCTAATTTCTGATTCTTGTTACAACAAATCCAGTTCGATTCCAAGTAATATTTTAAACCTCAATAGAACATTCGTAATTGACGTGGGCGAAACGATAAGGCGACCCATTCAGTGCCATGATGAGTCCTGGCTGTCGCGGAGGGTATTCGATCGTTGGGCTATTCAAAAATGTCCCCTTTCTTTATCCAACGAGAGCAGGGTTATGCCTACTAGCGCCCAAGTCAGTATAGCCAAGTACAGCTAGTATAATATATGGTTTGGGTGCGTAACGATCGATATAAAAACTTTTGATATATTTTTACTGGATATAACGATTAAAGGATGAACTTTTGATATAACAACATTTGATATAATCTCATGTAATATAATTATCAACAGATATAATGAACTTGTAATATAACAACTATTAACCTAACAGTCATAATGCATAACATACATGGGATATAACTTTGTTCGATATAAAACTCAGTTGTTATAATGTACTATTGGCATAATCTGGAATACTTACAACTATTGTTTCTTAACTATTTTACTCTATGGCAGGTTGGTGTAAGTACGACGACGAGTAACCACTGACACACAACAGTAATAGCCACTGATAATTGTCACAATGGTATTATTTGTAGGTTAGGTTAGGGTTAGCTTGTGTCCCTTAGAGCGGAAATAGGCACACTGCGAAGCAGTGTGACGTTGACACGCTGGCGGTTAGGTTAGGTGAAAATATTAACGTGTGTGTGAAAAAAAAGTATCTTACAAAACATTATACCGCTTACACTTATATCCAAAATACATTATATCCATTAAACGTTATATCAAAGCTGATACATACGCCATGAAATGATACTGATTGTTGTTATACCAAAAGTTTATTATGCCCCTTGAGTGATTATATCCAACGAAATTATATTAAATGTTATATCCAGTGAAAATATATCAAAAGTTGTTATACCAATCATTACACACCCGTATGGTCTACTACTAGGTACATGGAGGTAACATTCGATTGCTTTACAGACAATACTTTTTACTTCAAATTCGTTTTTATATTTCAAAGATATAGTATCGTCACCCTTCGCCTGGTAAATCAATGAGGTTAAGTTAGCATTAGTCACTACCTACAAAAGCCAATTATTCAAATAAACTTAGACAACGTTATTTGACGGAACGGAACGTATGTATAACGTAACTAGTACCAAAGTAATAAAATGTATCATTGAACTAATAGTGGATAACCTGACGTCCTGCATCAACAAGAATCTCTATAGTGGGCAATTTCCAGACATTCTTAAATTAGCTAAGGTAACTCCAATCTTCAAATCTGGAACAAAATCCGATCCCAGTAATTACCGACCCATCTCGGTGCTGCCTGTAACATCTAAAATATTTGAGCGAGTTTTGTATACGCGCCTAGCATCCATAAACTTTATCTACAAACGCCAGTACGGATTTCGACCCCAATCAAATACTCTTTCAGCCACTATCGACCTAGTTACAAGGATAAATTCGAATATTGATAAAAAAACAAATAGCTTTAGGTGTATTCATTGATCTGAAAAAAGCGTTCGATACCGTAAGTCATGACATTTTACTCAGAAAACTCAACCAGATAGGAGTGGCAGGTGCCGCTCACAAGATTTTTGAATCGTACCTTAAAAACCGGCAACAGGTGGTCAAAATGGGCAATCATCAGAGTGACCCACAGTGTGTCCATTTTGGCGTGCCGCAAGGATCCATAATCGGACCTTTGCTATTTACTGTGTACATCAACAACATTCATGAAGTGGAACTAAATGGCCACCTCTCTCTTTATGCGGATGACACTTGCCTCTTCTACTTCGGCGCTTCTATCACTGATCTGGTTACCCAGGCACAAGAGGACCTTAATAAATTGCTCTCTTGGTTCCGTTACAATCTTTTAACAATTAATGCCTCTAAAACATGCTATATGGTCTTCAAATCCAAGAATAAAAGAATACCACCACATACGCCTCTAAAAATAGATGGAGAAGTTCTGAAACAAAAAACAGAGGAAAAATATTTAGGATTAACTTTAGACACCTTCTTGAATTGGAACACTCACATCGACAAAGTGAGGCCAAAACTACTTGCTCTCCTAGGATCACTACGTAGAATTGTCCACTGCCTCCCACGTCGACTACGTCAAAATATATATAATTCTCTAGTCAAGCCATATTTAATGTATTTAATTGAAATCTGGGGAAATGCTTTTAAAACAAACTTAAAAACCTTAAAAATATTAACTAAAAGGATACACTGTGAACTTACATTTACACAGAGGCACGAAATAATAAAACGGAGTAGTCGAAGAAAAGACCACACAGTGTTGCCGCAGACAAAAACCGCCAACGGTAAGAGAGTGATAAGTTATGCAGGAGTACAGCTATATAATAAATTGCCAATCGATGTTAAAAATACACATTCCTTAACTTCATTTAAAAACAAACTTAAAAACCATGTCTTAAAGCAATATAATCTTCTGAGTTAAGTAGATCTGGCCTACTGTTGTACTGTTACTACTATGTGTTACTTGTTTGCGCAACTTTTCTTGATACATTTTGTTTTTACCCTTTTTAATGTTTAAAAAAATACTTCGATATATAAATAAGATAATTTACAAATTACTATTGCATGTTTGCTGGAATGAATATATTTATATAGCCTTAGAAAAAAAGCTTATAATAATAATACTCGTAATATATAAATTTTAATGAAATGTCCCTCATATAAGTGAAATGTATATTTCTTTTTGAGAAATAAATGATTCTTTAACCCGAACTGTTTTATGTAATATCATAAGCCCCGTTTACTCTAAATCTCCATTCTATGGTCTGTTCGTGGCAGGTCCTAGGTATATAGGTCAGCGGTAAGCCGCTCTGGGCAAACACGTTTATCCACCGACTTCGGAACGCTTTTACATCGCGACTCCTCAAAAGGGATGAATACACCCACACGCCCCCTTTTCATTCATCCATTCACTCGCTGAAAGAACGGAATGATTACTTTCGTTCGTTCTCTTGTTCTCGTTAGAAAAGGCGATTTATTTTATATATCTCTAATGGATTTATTTTATACTTATCCCGCGCTGAGTTTTATCTAATTCATTAAAGGCGCGCTTCCAATTTAGCAGTAATTTTGCTAATTTGCTTTTTAATGATCTGTCTTGTTGGTATTTCTTTGTTAACTGAATAATCTTAATTATGATTTAGTTTGTATTTATTACAGTTAAACCGATAATAGGTAGGCATTCTACCGTTATTTACGTTGACGTGTATTAGATTTAATCCGATTAAAACCGAATCAATTACTGTAGTTATTGGTAATTGATTAAAAACAATACCTATTTAAATATTTCATTCTGCATGCGATAAAAGTGATTACTGATTATAAATTCGTGAAATGGTTGCATTTAAGTCATACACAACATTTAGGTTCAAATGTGTTCTAAGTATGATACATCAAATATCAAAACGCGTCTCCAGTATTTTTATCTTTCAGGAATGCCCTGATATACACACGACCACAATCTAATCTAATAAGAGCTAAAATAAATCCGCTATCCTCATACGACAAAACGTATTAATAGTAGCACCGGGTCGGATAATAAAGAGGCATTTTATTGACATCGAGGCCTTATTAACGTCAGGATCGATCGAGGCCATACGCCTACGAGCTCCGCGCCATCGCCAGTGCGGTAATTCGAAGAGACACCGCAAATTGTTCATGAACGGTGTATGATGATAATTTCTATATCGGATGGGGTAAGCGGTACATGTATCGCGAACAAGTCAAGTAAGGGAACAATGTATAAGGATTTTATTCCACTTCTGGGCTTTGTAGGCTTATAGCTATATCAAAAGTAGGTAATTATAATAACAGTGAAACGACCAAGGAAACCTATGTCCAGCAGTGGCGACTTTCGTCTGATATGACGATGATGATCAAAGGAAAAAGAGAACCCGGTCCAATTCTGTTTTTTGGAGGCTCTCTAACACAGATATCTTCATCATCGGACAATCAGTCAAGCACATCAGTCAGAAGCTGTCTTTCATACCATTTTAGAACCCAAAATAGGGGCATAATGTGTATAAACTGGGAACTTTTCAGGCTGCTCAAACGACACACTGCATTTGTCGGTCGATGCTCCTTGACATATGCGGATACGATACACTGCCAGCTTTGTATCCAGATCAAATGAATACTTAAAAGTTATACTCTGGTGACATACGGGTCATTTCTGAGCACAAGATCTCTTGTACTAACCATAGTTGCTACCCTAGTACTTTACTCTTTATTCCACTTCCAACAGAAGAAACCAAAATCACAACGTGGACGTGAGATTTTAAGTCCTATAAATTAACGTCCTTCCATTTCATATTGTAGGTACTCTTTTTTATTACACATCACAACGCTCTTAAAATATTTCATGACGGGGACAGGGCTCCTTAATAAATGTTTATTTACAGTATATATAAAAGAAGGATACCTGATCTACCATCAACGCACAGCCGAAACTACTGAGACTAGAAACTTGAAATTTACACCGGGACTTCCTTTTATGACGTAGGCAACCGATAAGACGGGATTTTTGGAAATTTCATCCCTAAGGGGGTTAAATGGGGGTGCAAAGTTTGTATGGGGGAAACTTTATATTATGAACTAGAGACTTAAAACTTTGTAGAAAGATTACTTATTAAGATACAAAAAAGTAATTTCAGCGTTTAAGAAAATTCCACCCCTAAGGGGGTTAAATAGGGGTGCAATGTTTGTATGGGGGAAACATTAATTTTTGAACTATGAACTTGAAACTTTGTAGAAAGATTACTCGTTAAAATACAGTAAAAGTAATTTCTGCGTTTAACAAAATTCCACCCCTAAGGGGGTTAAATAGGGGTGCAAAAATTTGTATGAGGGAAACTTTCCCTTTTGAAAGAGAAACTTGAAACTTTGTAGACAGATTACTTATAATAAAACAAAAAAAGTGCTTACGGCTTTTTAGAAAATTCTACCCCTAAGGGGGTTAAATAGGGGTGCGAAGTTTGTATGGGGGAAACATTATTTTTTGAACTAGAGACTTGAAACTTTCTAGAAAGATTACTTATTAAGATACAAAAAAAGAACTTCCAGCGTTTTAGTACATTGCACCCTAAATGGGGTTAAATAGGGGTGCAAAGTTTGTATGATGGAAACTTTTCCTTTTGAGCTAGAAACTTTAAACTTTGTAGACAGATTACTTATTTGTATACAAAAAAAGAATTTAAGCGTTTTGGAAAAATCCACCATTAAGGGGTTTTAAAAAGGGTGACATGTTTGTATGGGGGAAACTTTGTTTTTTAGGTAGAGTAAAAATTTTGTAAAAAAATTACTTATTCAAAAATAGAAAAAGTTGTTTCAGTGACTTAGAAAACTCCACCCCTAAGGCAGTGACATTGGGGTTTAGAGTGAATATGGGGGAAACTTAGTTTTTGGGCTAGAGACTTGAAACTTTGTAGAAATATTACTTATTAGATTACAAAAAAAGGACTTTTTGCGTTTTAGACTATTCCACCCCGAAGGGGGTTAAAAGGCAAGGGTTGTATGGGAAACGCTTTTTTTTAGTAAGATACTTGAAACGTTGTAGATAGATTACTTATCAAATAAAAAAGTACTTCCAGCGTTTAAGAATATTCTATCCCTAAGGGGGTTAAAAGGGGGTGCAAGGTTTGGATTAGCAAAACTCTTAATTGAGCTGGAGACTTAAAACGTTGTGTAAACAATTATTATCAGAATAAAAAAGATCTTTCAGCGTGTTGGAAAATATTATAGTAAGAGATTTGTAACTTCGGTCTTATAGCCTTTATCTTAAAAGACCACAAAACTGATTATTTTGAAATTCATCCCCTATGGGGGCAACATAATTTAGACTGCTTGAAATGGATTCCATAAGGGGGTTAAAAACACTCATCCCCAAAATGAGCTAAAAGGAGTTGGATGTTTGTACAGGGAACAAGACAATTTTTAATTAAGGGATCTGGAACTTCGCTAAAAGACTAGGTAACTAATTACAACATTTCTTGAAATTCATCCTGTAAGGAGGTTAAAAAGGGTTGGAAGTATGTATGAGTAATAAGTATTTTTTGAAGTAAGGGAATTCATATGTCTTTTATACTAATTATATGGTAAGCCAAAATAAATAATCCGACTGGTAGCAGAGAAGTAGGCAAGAATAAATTAGAACCACAACCCTTACAGAACCGAACAGCTTCCAGTTCCCATAACCGAAAAGAAAGTAATGTTTCATTTAAACTGCGGATTATTTTGTTAATTTATAAAGTTTATTTTAGATAATCAAAATCATGTATGCTCTAACAACACCGTTAAATGGGGACAGCAGATGGAGATGGAAAGTTCTACTTCTTTTAGCATTAGATAGGTTTTCATAACTATACAGGTAGCTCGGACTGACGTGAACTACTGAACGGATTTAGGCAAACATTTCCAGTAATGTAGCTTTCTTTAATACATTATAAAAAATATACAATTTTAGCAGAAATGTCTGTTGATGATTCTCAAGATATTTATATTTCTAAAAACGGAGTTTTCAATTTAAATTTAGCAATTTAAACTAATGAACTCATTTCACTGTTACCTTTTACGCTTAATCCCTGAACGGATTTAGATGAAATTTTCCGTACGCTGAATTTGACACCCTTGGAAGGATATAGGATAGTTTTTATCTCTGAAATAATCCCATAAGATGGTAGAACTTTGTTTGGGTCGGCGATAATTAAGGTTCCACCTACAATAATTTAATACCAATCATTTTTCTAAGATACAAGTTCTACGCGGACGAAGTCGCGGGCAACAGCTAGTTTACAGTATAAATTCCTCACAATGCGCCATGGCGCGTCGCGCGCACCTCGGAGGCAGAGTAATGAAACTTGAAAGCTATTTCACCTGAAAATTTTCTACCTGACACATTACTCGACGGTACTTTTCTGTTAGAAAGTGTTGTCGTCAGCAACCTAATAAGTGTAAAGTAGTCAAAGTAGTAGATCGTCTATAATAATTGACTGTGAAAACTCTTTGGGTTGTACACGAGTCTTCGCGTCTGTGTCTTCCTGAAAGATGATGAAATTGAGATTTCATTCTGCAAGCTACATAAGTAACCATATACCTACTAGTATAAGGCATATCGGGATAATTGAGCCAGTTTCCACTGATCTTAACGAATATGGACAGATTGACATTACACGGCTAAATATAACACAGTGTCAAGGTCAATAATGACACATCGCGACCGTACAGTCAATAAAAAAATCAGAATCTTATGAAATTTATGTGATTCAATAATTTTAGGAAAAAATATACCGTGTCTACTGGCTTGGTTCGTCATAGACTTGTTTTTGTTTTGTTATTTTTCTCATTCCATTTCAATCTGTATAATAGGATTATTTTAAGTCGCGGGCATCCAATAAGTTTCCTAACCAACCAAGGATGTTTCCGCATTTAACTAACTCCAAAAGACATTTTCTACTAACCTTCTGTCTATCAACTGAATTGGGTCGCATATCAAATGTATTATCATTAGTTAGAACGTGTGGCGTATAAGTATGAAATACTCTATTATAAGCAGACTTAGAAGCATACTGTCGAATATCCGTAACAGTGTTCAACCCTGGCGTAGTGCCAGCGGTGGTAAAAGTGACTAAAGTGAGCCAAAACATTGCTTCCGACAAGGGTGATGAATATCACGTACATGCTTGTTATCATCTTATAGTTTTTATGCCCATTTTTATTACAACTACCAAGAATTTAAATGCTGAAACGTTTATTGGAACGCATGTTAAAGTTTCAGTTTATGTCGCGCACTGAAGCTGTCATACTTATTTACTATTACTCAGTGAATATTTTTCATCATCGTCATCATCATGCCTATAATCGCCCACTGCTGAGCATGAGCTTCTTTTAGAGTACGCTCCTTATCCCGGTCACATGGTAGTCTCATCCAGAAATGACCCGCGGTCTTTTTTACGTCAACCTGTCGTTTTTACGTAGTGAATGTTTTTACATCGCTGCAGTTGTGAAAGGCTTTGACGCAAACGTACAAACAAATCCACCTGTATTTGCACCAAGTATAAACTGCAGCACTAAATGTGAAATATTTCAACAAAATCCTTTAAAAGGCACCAGCGAAACGTGCGATGCATTCCTGAAAAACTGTTGTAGCTGCTCACAATCCCTAATTCGAGACAATAAGTCTTCTCAGATGGAAGTCGTTAATCAAAACTGTTGTGCTATTACCGGCTAAATGGGCCACGGCAAACACCATAGATAAATAGGTAAACAGCAAGTTATCCCGCAGAAATGATGAATGGCCGCTGACTTGAAAGTAAATAACATTGGCTTTGTCTCGCGAATTAGCGTAAGTTGGAAATGCGATGAAATGAGTTTGATTTGTGTTCGCTGATCAATTTGGTATTCGCGTTTGGAGTCGCTCGTGTAACGCAAAGAAAGGAAAACTTACGGGGTAAAATATAGCCTTTATCATTCTATACTTAGGTAAAATAATTTTTGTAATCGGATAAATGTTCCAGTAGATTACCCCCTGCATACATAGTCACACACTCACAAAGCCAATATCTCACATACTTTTCGTTTATTTTATTCTGCGTTTTTTGCCTACGTTCTTTGCAATACGTCGTCGGTAACTTAATAAAATGGAAACAAGCCAAAAGCTTCATTCACTGATCAATTAGCGATAACAAGGCACTGAGCACGTCGAGGGCCGCACTCAATTTTCCGATCGGTTTACCAGCCTCATGTTCGTAGAGCCAGGTGTGTTGGAGTGGTAAATCAAGAATTATGTAAAGGGTTCACGGTTATCATGTCTGGGAGAATTGTATCGATAAACATGTCTACTGGGTGAATTCGGGGTTGTGGAGCAACAATGGGAAATATGAATTCCTTTCCTCAAAGGATCACAATGCGGAAGGGTTCGAAGTATACAACCACAAATTATAAGCTAGAAATATATAGCACACATTGCTGAACTCATAAAATATCTTTGTTTGTTTTCATGTTTATATTTTAAGTAACAACTTTTATTATTCTGTAATGTGTGCTTTATCTAAATAATCACTTTTCTATATAATTTTTATATATATCAACATCTACACTAATATTATAAACAGGAAAGATTTAATTGTTAGTTTGTTTGTATTGAATAGACTCCGAAAATACTGGACCGATTTGAACAATTCTTTTATCATTAGAAGCCGACATTATCCCTGATGAACATAGGCTACTTTTTACCGCGGGAAAATGCTTCATTCCTACGGGAAAACGGGTAATCCTTGCGAAGCCGGGCCGGGCAGCTAGTCATATATATGTTCTATTCTAAATTATGGTCACCCTACAATGTTTTCAAGTATTTTTGTTTAGTATTTAAGCCTAGATATTGGTTCTGCGGACTGTAGCGCCGCTCGCGCCGGCCACGTTCGGGAGTCCTCGGCAACGGTCGGCTGCGCGTCGCGTGGCGCCGTCAGGACTCGGGACTTTGCCTGTCGTCGCGATAGAAATCGGTTGTGTCCTAGCCGCGTACGGAAGCGATATCTGAGGCAAAGCTAACGGTATATTGTGAATAAGTTTTGATTCTATACGGCACGGTTGTGTATAAGTTTACGGAAAGGAGAATCGCCAATTTTGGATAGTGTCGGCGCGGATGCTCTCTGCGGGCGCTGGCCCCCCTTGGACTCCAGGGACCTACGGAGGAGCTCAGCAAACCCACAGACAAACATACACACACAACACCACACAAAACATACCACACGAGCTGGAGACGCCTGGTAGCGTCTAGAAGTACTGCAACCGGTAAGCATTAATATTAAGTTTAGGAATATTTATCAAAGACGGTGAATCGCCGTATTTGTTCTCATTGGCTCAGAGCGTCCGGTTGGAGCCATCCATGGGCCCGTGGCTTTCGTTCTTGGCCGGTGAGAAACAAATTTTGGTAGCTAAGAGCGTGGTTCTTACGTAATAACGTAAAATCCCTGGGTAAGTATTAGTACTAATCGTTCAATATACGGTCATTGTAAGGGTTAATTTGTAGATTGCGAGCATTTACGGGTATTTACGACATCGAATGTTTACGATTTCGCAACTATAATTACGTATTTGGTTAGTAGTTAATCATTTAATTCACGGAAAAGTTAAGTTATAAAAATACGTAATTGTAGGTAGCTTGCGAACGTTTTAGTCGAGAACATTCCAGACTCGTAAATAATTTAGCTTAGAGTTAAGCGGTTCATAAGAATAAGTGTGGTATTATATTGTACGGTTGGTGATAAGTGTTGTGGTATTTGTTTTCGAGAGTTTACGCGTGATAATTTAGGGGTCCGTGAGTCAAACATTTATTCACCCAATATAATATCATCACTTTCGGAAAACATTGAGTGTTAATGTGTGTTAGTGTATTGTTCAATACTCACTAGAGAGTACGGGAGGAATTGTTAATTCAAGAAATTGGAACTTGAAATTGTAAAGAACGGAACCTCGTAAGTAATTGCGTAACGGAATTGGGTTAATAGTGCATTTCAAGTATCATTCTAAATATTGTGTTACTGATTGGTTATTCTATTTGATTTTCTTGTATAAGGTATATTTGTGTGACTAGTTATTTGTACTACGGAACCTACGAAAAAAAAAGGGCAACTTATGCACTTGACGGAGTGCCTATTTATTTCTTACGGATTATTTTGTTGAATAGGTTGTTGAAATTGTAATTTGACGGTGTAAAAGGGCAATTGAATTGGTACCATGGCCCCATCGATGACTAAGACGCTCGCTGCGAAAATTGAAGCAGAACTGAGATGGTTCAGTTTAGTAGCTGCTATGGGAGGTCCGATCGAGAGGAGGTATTACTGGCGCGCTCGGCACAAGTGGACGCGAGGTATGAAACAGTATTGGAACGACACTAGGAGTATATGGCCCTCGCTGGCGAGCCAGGATCAGACGTGGATGAGGCGGCGCGGGCCGCCGTCGAGAGTAGTGTGGACCAGTGCGGTGAAATGCTGTCGAGCATCGTGCAGGCGGCGTTGGTCATTGAAAAGACACGGAAGGGAGAGGTACGGGTGCCGAGCACTAGTGCCGGCGCGGGCATAATGGCCCCCCTCCCCCCTGTCAACGTACCAGAATTCACGGGGGATTACGCGGACTGGTCCAGGCTTAGGGATATTTTTAAGAGTGTAGTACATACTCGTACGGATCTGTCCCCTGCGTACAAGTTGGCACAGCTGTTGGGCCGCCTACAGGGGGAGCCACACGACATGATAGCTCACTTGGAGATTGCAGACTCCAGTTATGAAACGGCGTGGGGCTTGTTAGTCGATAGGTATGATAATAGGCGACTCATCATTGACGGGCTTATAGAAAAGGTATTTGAGATCCCAAAGGTCACTTCGGTTAACGACATAAGGTCCAAAATACTAAATCCAGTAACGGTGGCGGTAAACGCGTTAGCGCGGCTGAACGTCTCACTGGGGGACAATAGGTATATTATCGTAAATCGGGTTTTGCGTAAGTTGCCTACTGATGTGGTTGCACGTTTTGAACGGGCGCATGGGGGTGAGTCAGCGGACCACCTTCCCTCATATGAGGATTTACGGGCGTTCTTGGAGGGCGAGTGTAGGAGGGCGGATTGCCAGGGGGCAACCACGTCGCGCCACCCCCTCACCCCCCGCCGCGATAGTGGGCCTAAACTGGTCGAGCCTCGCCGGCGGGACAGGAAATTTAATATGGTTAAATCAGAGGTGTGCCCCTTTTGTCGGGGGGACGGACACGACATTACCGCCTGTACGGAATTCAAGGCACAGCGGGTGCACAGGCGTAGAGGGGTGGTAAAACAAAGGAATTTGTGTTACCGCTGTTTAGGCGCACACCAGGTGCGTGAGTGCGGTCAGACCACAAATTGTCGGGCCTGCGGGGGGGCCCATCATGCGCTCCTCTGCCTAGCCAAGAGTGGGGAGGCGTACTATGGGGCCTCGTCAGGAGGTCGTTCTCTCCCTCCTAGGCAAGCATCGGGTGGACGATCACCCCCCCCTGCGGGGGGAGAGGGTCACCCAACGGTACGGGACATCACCGAACGCCGCCATTCTGACCGGTTCCAGGATAGCATGAACGGGCGCCCGGGGGTCCCGGAGGCACCCAGGGGTGGAGGCCACGCCCGAGGGTCGGGTAGGGGCCCGGAGGTAAGTCGGGAGGGGGCCGGTTACGCGACTTACTCGCACGGGATGGGGGACTCGCTGTCGCCCCCGAGTAGTCGTTTCTCCCCTCCCCTCGCAGAGCGCCCACGCTTGGTAGCGCTTCCGCCTACGGCAGGACGGTTGCCGGTGGGGTACTTCCGGCCGGCGCGCATAGCTCAGTCGGGTCGAGGGGAATATGACCCTGGCTGGGACCCATATGTGGGACAGGGGCACTCATACCCCCCTTCAGGATTGGGGGGTGGTGGCCCCCGCTAGGATACGGTCGCCTGTCCATCCACAACGGCCCCCCAGCCAGCCACGGTACTATTACCGACAGCTAGGGTTACGGTCTGGGGTACGGATGGCCATTCAGTGCAAGTCAGGGCACTTTTGGATTCTGGAGCACAAGGTTGTATAGTGTCCAGTCGACTGGTGGACAGGCTAAATCTTAGATTAGAGCCATCACGGGATGGCGCAGTAGGCATAGGTGGCAACCGGGTGCCTCACCTCAGGGGTCAGATTACTCTCCAGTTCGAGATGGGTGACTCGACTTCGATTACTCGAGTGAATGCCACGGCTATTGTTTTAGACGAAGTGGTAGGGGTCCTCCCCCAGATACGGTTACCGCCGGCGGTAAGAGGGTTAGCCAACGGGTTGCAGTTGGCCGATCCCCACTTTGAGATTCCTGGACGGGTGGACGTCTTGCTTGGGACTGACGTCCTCGGGAAGCTGCTACGGAGCGGCAAGCGGGAGCTGCAACGGGACGGATTGGTGGCCGTACATACCGCAGGAGGGTACGCAATATTGGGCCCAGTACGGGAACCACAGGAGTCACTGGATGATAGTCTCGCTTATTACGGTAGCGTACTGTCGGAGGTCCTGCAGAGGTTCTGGGCGACGGAAGAGCCACCTTCAGCTCCTAGGATTAGCTTGTTAGATGAGGAGTGCGAGACCTTCTACCAATATAACACGGTTCGCCTCCCGTCGGGCAGATTTATGACACGGTTGCCATTTCTATCGAACCGACCTCCACTGGGGAGCTCTCGCAGTACAGCAGAGAAACGGATGGTGTCGATGGAGAGGCGCATGAAACGGGACTCCAACTTCCGTCGGAAGTATGTTGAGTTCATGCGTGAGTATTTGGCTTTGGGTCACATGTCGGTGTCCACGGTGGACTGGCGTCGTGAGGAGCATTACCATCTCGCTCACCACGCGGTCCTGAAGACACCAGACTCCAAAATTCGCATTGTATTTGACGGGTCAGTGGCGACCTCTAGCGGGGTGTCTCTGAATCAATGTCTGCACGCGGGTCCTAAGATGACTAGGGACATTGCAGACATTTTAACGGACTTCAGGAGACACCAGGTTGTGACGTTACGGACGTGAGGATGATGTTCCGTCAAACAGAGATCCATCCGGACGACCGTCGGTTCCAGCTGATATTGTGGCGAGAGAGCCCAGAAGAGCCGATGGTCACGTACGAGCTCAACACCAATACCTACGGATTAAAGCCCAGCCCTTACGTAGCGATGCGTACGCTACGAGAACTGGCGGACCAGGAACGGCTGCGCTTTCCTCGCGCGGCTGCAGTCATTGATAGGGACGTATATGTAGACGATATTTGCACGGGCGCGTTAAGTGTTGAGCAGGCGCTCGTCTTACGGGATGAATTGGTGGCGCTTATGGCCTCCGGTGGATACGAGCTTAGGAAGTGGCTGTCGAACTGCCCAGGGGTCCTAGCGGGATTGCCAGCTGAGCACCAGCAAGACCCACACTGCTTTGAGGATCCGGATAACCCTCATGCACTGGCGATTTTGGGGGTCCAGTATCGACCGGGTCATGATGTCTTCACCTACAGCTGTGAAGCCGAATTGCTGTCGAAGACCTGGACCAAGCGTTTGGTCCTTTCGACCATCGCGCGAACGTTCGATCCAAACGGTTGGATTGCGCCGGTTACGTTCATGGCGAAATGCTTCATGCAGAAGCTCTGGTTGGCCCAATTAGGTTGGGATGATCAGCTCACGGAAGAGCTTTTACGGGAGTGGTCCTCATTTGCGACTACGCTGCCACATATTACGGAGATTGAAATCCCGCGCAAACTACTCCTGCAGGCGGGAGCCAGGGTAACCCTGCACGGTTTCTGCGACGCGTCGGAGAAGGGGTACGCTGCCGCTGTCTAGCTGAGAACAGGGGAGACGGCTGGTTTGGGCATCGTACGCTTGGTCATGGCCAAGAGCAAGGTTGCGCCTGTACGGACCCGTTGGACTATACCGAAGATGGAATTGGCGGGTGCAGCGCTCCTGATGCGGCTCTTGAACCATGTAGTGCAAAATTTGCGTGGTACGGTGGACTTGAATGACACGGTTTATGCATGGACTGACAGCAGGATAGTATTGTGCTGGCTGCAGACTTCGGTCCACACGCTCGAGGTTTTTGTGGCCAACCGGGTGTCACAAATAAACGCCTCGGAGACTCCTCTGGTCTGGAGACATGTTCCAGGCGAGTTCAATCCGGCTGACTGCGCCTCTCGCGGCTGTCTGGCGCCTGCCTTGGTTGAGCACTCTCTTTGGTGGGGTCCGCATTGGTTGGAGTTGCCACATACGGAGTGGCCATTTAATGAGTGCGGCCGGCATTTATTACCCCCAGACCTAGGTTTGCGAGTCAACTTAACCACGGTGGTTGAGGCTACGGCGGCCCAGTCTCTCTTAGAACGGTATAGCTCGTTGGGGAAGCTACTAAGGGTGACTGGTTGGATATGGCGGTTTATTTTCAACTGTCGTAAGTCTGCTGCGCAGCGGAACATGTCGCGCGTTCTGGGACCTGAAGAGCAGCAACGGGCTCTCTTGCATTGGGTGAAGGTCGTCCAGGCAGCTGAGTTTGAGGATGAAATTAAGATCCTGCGGACGGGCGCTGGCAGGTTGAAGGGAGGCATCGTCCGCCTTAACCCGTTCTTGGATGAGCACGGACTGCTCCGGGTGGGAGGCCGATTACGGAATGCTGACCTGCCGTACTCGGCACGACATCCTTTGGTGCTCCCTAAGAAGGGATCTTTGGTGGAGTTATTGGTATGGGACCGCCACATCAGGAATTCACACGCGGGCTGCAACGCCCTTCTGGCCATTTTGCAGCGTGAATTCTGGATCCTGTCGGCACGGAGGTTAATACGGAGCGTTGTGTTTCGGTGCTTGCCTTGTTACCGACTCAAGGCAGCCATAACGCAACCACAGATGGGGGATCTTCCTCCCGACCGAGTTACGGAAGCTCGGCCGTTCAAGGGCGTAGGTACAGATTTCGCGGGGCCTTTTATCGTCAAGACTTCACGCCTTCGTAATGCGAAATCGGTTAAGGCGTACCTTTGCGTCTTCGTGTGTCTAGCGACCAAGGCCGTTCATTTGGAGCTCGTGGCCGATCTCTCTACGGAAGCCTTTTTGGCAGCATTGGATCGATTCGTGTCGCGAAGGGGACTACCTGCACTGATTCGTTCGGACTGTGGTACCAACTTCAAGGGCGCGGACCGCTCCTTACGGGAAATTGTATCGTTTTTAGGCCAAAATGAGCGGGAGATTGGCACGAGCCTCGCCAGTCGGGGCATTTCATGGTATTTCAGCCCCCCCGGATGCCCCCACTGGGGTGGCATTTTTGAGGCAGTAGTTAAGTCGGCCAAAACGCATTTGTATAGGGTCATCGGCTCAACGATCCTCACATTTGAGGAGCTGGCTACCAAGCTGGCTGGCTGGCTGGCTGGTGTTTTGCAAGGTTGAGGCGGTTTTAAATTCCCGACCTCTGTGCCCGTTGAGCGCTGACCCGAATGATCTTGAGGCCCTTACGCCAGGCCATTTTCTGATTGGCCAACCACTTAACGCATTGCCGGAATATCCTTATACGGACGTAAGGTTGTACCGGTTGTCACGGTATCAAATGTTGCAGAAAATGACTCAAGGGTTTTGGAAACGGTGGTCGCTTGAGTATTTGCACATTCTGCAGCAACGCGTTAAATGGACGGACAGGACGACCCCTCCCTGCGTTGGAGACCTCGTACTGGTTAAGGATGCTAACCTATCGCCTTTGTGTTGGCGACGGGGGCGCATCGTTAACTTGATTACAGGCAAGGATGGGTCTCCCCGGATCGCAGATGTGCAGGTGAGGGATTCGATCCTTAGACGGGCGGTTTCTACATTGTCCCGCCTACCGGGGTTTGAGCGGACCGACGACGGGTCGGTCCGGGGCGGGTGATTGTTTAGTATTTAAGCCTAGATATTGGTTCTGCGGACTGTAGCGCCGCTCGCGCCGGCCACGTTCGGGAGTCCTCGGCAACGGTCGGCTGCGCGTCGCGTGGCGCCGTCAGGACTCGGGACTTTGCCTGTCGTCGCGATAGAAATCGGTTGTGTCCTAGCCGCGTACGGAAGCGATATCTGAGGCAAAGCTAACGGTATATTGTGAATAAGTTTTGATTCTATACGGCACGGTTGTGTATAAGTTTAAGGAAAGGAGAATCGCTAATTTTGGATAGTGTCGGCGCGGATGCTCTCTGCGGGCGCTGGCCCCCCTTGGACTCCAGGGACCTACGGAGGAGCTCAGCAAACCCACAGACAAACATACACACACAACACCACACAAAACATACCACACGAGCTGGAGACGCCTGGTAGCGTCTAGAAGTACTGCAACCGGTAAGCATTAATATTAAGTTTAGGAATATTTATCAAAGACGGTGAATCGCCGTATTTGTTCTCATTGGCTCAGAGCGTCCGGTTGGAGCCATCCATGGGCCCGTGGCTTTCGTTCTTGGCCGGTGAGAAACAATTTTTTTTTATATTTAATTTATTTAGAACATAAACTTAATGTAACTTAATGAGATATTATTAGTGTCTTTCCCGCTCACGGGTCAATGAAGTCCCGGATTTATGGGAGGCGTGCGTGGAGCTAGGTACCTACAAAGTACCAACACGTAGAGGCCCTTTTGACAATTTAATGAAATGCAAGGAGTACACCGAGCGGATGCTGTCTCTGCGCGTGTCATAGGACGCACACACAGAGACAGCACCCGCTGGGGTGTATAGGGCCTATTGATGGTTGATGGAATCGAAATGAAACGGGTTATTGGGTTAAAATGATGGACTAGTGGCTGGGCTATTGGATGAAACATCGGACGCCTGCCGTATTAGTATTATTACTAATCATTTCGAAAGTAGGTAACCAAGGCAAGATAATTTGATTCCAATGAGGTTTGAAATTATAAAGTAGAATAACTATTGTTTCACGTTTTTAGGGTTCGGTAGTCGACTAGGGACCCTTATAGTTTCGCCATGTCTGTCCGTCCGTCCGCTGATAATCTCAGTAACCGTTAGCACTACAAAGCTGAAATTTGGTACTATTATGTATATCAATCACGCCGACAAAGTGGTAAAATAAAAAGTGGAAAAAAATGTTTTATTAGTGTACCTCCCCTATACGTAAAGTGGGGAGTGTTTTTTTTCTTTTCAACCCTAACGTGTGATATATTGTTGGATAGGTATTTAAAAATGAGTACGGGTTTAGTACTATCATTTTTTGATAATGTTAATATTTTCGGAGATAATCGCTCCACGCTCCAGGAGTAAAAAAAAATGTGTCCCCCCCTCTAACTTTGAACCATAAGTTTTAAAAATATGAAAAATCGCAAAAGTAGAACTTTATAAAAACTTTCTAGGAAAATTATTTTGAACTTGATAGGTTGAACAGTTTTTGAAAAAATTACAAAATAATTTAAAGTTTGTAATTTAACGGTATAAGCAGGTGTTTATTGTACCTGTAATTTCTACAAAATCACAATGAAATGACGTGCTTTCAAATAAAGTAAAAACGGTGCAAATCGGTTCACGCAATAAATAATTATCCCATAAAAATCATCTTCCATACTTTAAGCTCGCGCGCAATAGTTTACTTAATTTGCCGATAGATGTCGCTGTACGCGGAACGCTCATATATCGTAAATGGCGGTGTTAAGAATTTTCCTGATTTAATGGGGTCGGAGCAGGTGCGCCCATACATTAGGTCGAAAATTTGTCGTGCTCGAATTATATTAGTTGTCTTTGATCGTTCGTTGTCAATAATAAAATTGTTCGCTAAGTATTGCTTGTATTGTTCGCTAAGTATTGCTTGTTTAACGTTTAAGTGTGACACTTACTGTGACGGACGGAAAACTACGGAACCCTACACTGAGCGTGACCCGACTCGCTCTTGGCCGGTTTTTTGCGTTAAATTAGATAATACCAATGAGACATCTCTTATACGAAACTTTTGCTTGCATATTTCATCAATATAGGTAATATATCTATACATTATATCAATATATACTAGCTTCTGCCCGCGCCTCCGTCCGCGTGGAACTCGTTTATATAGTAGCTCCATCAAAACTTTCACACCAACGATAACCTAAACCCAAAAAACACAACGATAAAAACTATCCTCTGTTCATGGATTCAACCTATCTCCATACCAAATTTCATCTCAATCGGTTCAGCGGTTTTAGCGTAAAGAGGTAACAGACAGAAAGACATACACACTTTCGCATTATAGTATTAGTAAGGATATTGATCTTAATTTAAATATTTTGTAGAAAATCTTCCACCGTCAAAGTTCTCAAAGGCGGTATAAAGCATTGTTTACTAACAAAATAACAAACGAGTTGGCGCGTCGTGCGGTGGCGGTCAATTCTCAATTTGACATTAACTGTCAAGTTTACTGTTGACCGCCACTGCAGGCCGCGTCAGTGTGATTCAGGTCTTATGAGAAGTTTGGCAGTTACCTAGGCAAAAGCAGCTATTGTTTCTTTTAACACTTAATGAGCAGTTAAATGTACTCGAATACCACCTGCCCGTGACCTACCCTTACTCATAAAACTTAAAATACCTTTGATTCAATATTGTCCCTTTTTTACGTTGACAAACGTCAAAGTGACAGAATGAGGACACACGAATAATAACGGTATTTTAGCTGAAATAGGTTTGTTGCACGTTTATGAATACGGCCATAATTACACAACGTTTACAAAAGTTACTAGGTAGGTATAAGATATTATTTCAATCATCTAGTACAAATATTTAAAAAACCGTCATTTGTAATTCCGAATGTCTTTTTGACGCTCAATTATTCGAATACATTTATATGTTTTACAGAGTCATATAAATCATAAAGTGTTCAGTAGAATGATTTTTTATAGCAAAATTGCAGCGTTATTCACTGAGAGTACACAGAATACGTGGCGCTGCTACATGCTACTTTTTAGGAACGGATTAATTCTGACACCCTTATACATACTTACATAGTTTACCTCTCTATTACGTAACTTTTTGAACAAGCGTTAAGACAACCTCAACTGTTATTTTCCCACACAAAAAAATACATTCAGATTTACCCAACATTCTTTCGTCCTACCTAACAACCTATCTGTATCAAATTTCTGTAAATTGAATTTCCGTTTGCATTGTTCTTGAGTAAAATAGCTATAGAGATAACCGTTTGACACAAAAATCTTAGCTATGTAAAGAGCAAATATTTCAGCCGCCCTAGGGAGCGAAGTCCACGGACTTGTTTTCAGTGGCGTCCAGGACGGCAATATACTCGAAACCTTAAATAATCAACTAGTTTGCTCTGCGCCACGTATTCTGTGTACTCTCAGTGAATAACGCTGCAATTTTGCTATAAAAAATCATTCCACTGAACACTTTATGATTTATATGACTCTGTAAAAAATATAAATGTATTCGAATAATTGAAAGGATGCGTCAAAAAGACATTCGGAATTACAAATGACTTTGTTTTTTTGTATTTGTACTAGATGATTGAAATAATATCTCAACACCGACCTAGTAACTTTTGTAAATGTTGTGCAATTATGGCCGTATTCATTAACGTGCAACAAACCTATTTTAGCTAAAATACCGTTATTATTTGTGTGTCCTCATTCTGTCACTTTGACATTTGTCCACGTAAAAAAGGGACAATATTGTATCAGAGGTATTTTAAGGTAAGTTAACGAATGTATCTATTGAATTGATCTCCATCAGAAAAATATATATCTCAATAACAGAAGAGTAGGTGTCGGTATACAAATAAATGAGTCAGTACGCATGAAACTTTTCACATACACGGAAGAATGGGAAGCATTAAATCATCCGACATTGAAACGAAAATATGTCAGTATAAAAGCATTTTTCCGAATCCTATTAAGTAAATAAATTCCATGGAATTTAAAGCGCACATTAACGCCGACAATATTCGGTCGTATATTAAGGACATGGGTTTAAATATAAAGGGAATGGATTTTAAATATTTTTTCTGAGAAATTAGTCGCTTGCCTTTTTCGGTCAAGTGTGTTATTACGGTCAAGTGTGTTATTACGGAGGCCGATCTCCGACCAGATGGACCGACCAAATAAAAGACTCCAGGTCCCCGAGGTTTAGCTCCGTCGTCAGGGCCGCGATGGACAGAAGCCGATGGAAACAAATAGTTCACTCCAAGTCAGTCATGAGGGAACGACTAGAGAGAGAGAGAGAGAGAGAGTTATTCGATTTTGTTTTCGTATCTTTGCTAAGTTGTACCGTCCATGAAACTTGTACCGTCCTAATGCGCGTTCATAACGTTACGTGATTGCTGATTACCCCTCAGCAGGTCGATCACATAACGCATTGTACGTACGCTAGGTAGATCTAAATGTCAATTTTTATATGTAAAAATGACAGTTGGACAACAGCAATGCAAACGCACGACCGCGTTTGCATTGCAACATTACGTAAAACAGTAAAAAAAAAGTTTATTCACAGGTCTTGCTTACAACTATAGACATAATATATTCTTCTGCCAAACCACGAAGTGATTTGTTGGCAGACGAGGCTCCTTAACGTTTGTGTAAGCTAGGTAGTTAGTTGTTATATTAACAAGTACTCTTACGTATGTGATTACCTCTCGGGGCCAGGATAAATACAGAATGGAGCAGAGGCAGACCAAACGGGAGATGGCGGGACGATTTGAACGTTGTTTTTCTTGGATTGGCGAGAGCATGTCAGCAATAGGGCCGAGTGGAGGAAAACGTGGGAGGCCTTTGCCTACATAGGCTAGGATTTTTTTATGACCACCATATTCTAGTTGGTAAATCCCCTGCCTACGAAGCTAGTGCCCTTTGTTCGAATCCCAGTATAAGAGCCAAAGTTCCAAGGTGCATGCTATAATACATGTTAGGTACAAAATATCGTAGTGCATCGATCGTCATATGTATACTGAGACTGATATATCTTTACTAACTTTATCTGTAGTAACAGATACTTATCACCGTCCACATTTATCTGCAAGGCGAACACAACAAAAATAAATGCGCTACGAGATTTGTAGCATGTCTACGACGCGGCGTAGCACTGCAGAGAGTACATACCTTTCGCCACTCGTGCAGAGTAAAATACAGTTTGCAGTAATGAGTAAAACAGTGCTTTGCTTTTATGCTATTTATGTGTTGTGTGCATGAGCCCCGTCACGGTGTCAGCCAGTGACGGACGTTCTATCTTGTCACTTATCAAGTGATAAGGCCGACCGTAATACGGGGCAGATATATGTTGAGGAATATACTGCTTTCGCTCATTATTGACTAATAAATATATAGCATAAACGGATTACCTCATTGGATCCGCCATACCGTGAACAGGGTACGGAACCCTGTCGGAAATGAAATTAAGGGTCCCGGGTCGCTGCCAAACATCAACGCCCATGTGTTTTAGCGTAAGCGTGAAAGCAACAAGTTCAAGTTAATGTCGTTGCATTTTCAATCATAAAAGATGCTATAAAGGTTCAAATTAAAAGGATCCAGTTAAAAACAAAATTACCAAAAGTCAAAAATACTAAACATTCGAATTCATATTTTAGTATTGGTTGTTTAAGCTTAAATCGTGTGTTACCCGTTACAGTAATTTTGGAGCGCGTTACGCTAAAGGACATTTTGTAGCAATAAGATTGGCTTTTACCCTTTATCACGTAAGCTGTTGATTTACGAAATGGAGTATATTGAGTTATTGGATTGAGTAAGAGTGGCTTTGTGGTGAATACTCATTTTCCACCAATTACATGTCGTACAATATGTTTTCTTTAAGAAGGACCTACATAATAGATCAGTTGATAGAAGAATTGCTTCGCGCTACGCTCGTAGCAGATCCCGTGGTTTTCCTCGTATGTAGCGGAAAGCGACTACGGCGTAGGCGCCCGCTAGGCGGGTTCCTGGCCGTGAAAGTGTTAAATTAGGTAACAATAACTAAGTAGGTACTAAAACATATATATATATATATATATATATAAACAAACTATACATGAATATAGAAATATATGAAAATAAACAAAAATAAAAAAATAATCCGCCCGCGTCATTCCCCCCGGTGAAAAGGTGTCCACCACGCTCACCGCGCTAACCTGGTGAACTGCAATAGACCTAATATAACGATATAATATTAAACCAGAATTAAGTTAAGTGATTAGGATAGTTTTAAGCAAGTTATTCTTTTAAGCAAAAAACACCCAACGGAATTTGATGAAACCAACCTTAAAATAATGAACTACTATAAACAATGACATAATTATGTGAGGCTATAAATGCTACTGAAGATACTTTATAGTATATTTAAGATTTAAAAAAAAACGCGATATACAGACACACTTATTCTGCCCCATATTGAAAAATGTACTTGGCTTCAGAGAGCTGTTCACGTATCTTTATAGTGCACTTACGTGATGGATGCGATGTCCTACAAGTACAATATATAAAGTTTATATTCATTCACTCTAGCATCTGAGGCGCTAGGCGGCATTATAAGTTTATCGTCGGTGCGAATAAAAAAATCGCTATGTGTTTTTTTTTGGATTTTTTGTTTATGCATATTTTAATTGCTTTTAATATTATCCATCAACTCATAAAATCCTTTTTCTATTATCTTTATTGGTTTCGAAAATACAAAATTCGCTATGTGTATCCCAATCAAAATATGGACGGAAAAAATCGCTATGTAAGTTTTATCACATAGCGTTTTTTACTTCGTCTGTTTTGCATTAAAGTCAACTAAAACTTAGTGCGATTTTGTGTATCCCGAACAAAATATGGACGGAAAAAATCGCTATGTGAGATTTATCACATAGCGTTTTTTTCTTCGTTCCAAGTTCCCTGGATTTTCGAAGACAAGTAGATAAATAACAACATTCTTATTAGTATTCAATTTTTCACATCTGTATCAGACATAAATTCGATATCATTCTTATATTTTTTTTCTGGCAACTTTTGATTTTAAAAGATGTGTTTCAAGAATGTGTTGTACTACTAATAAATTAGAACTGATGAGGAAAATTTATAAAAACTTATAATTCTCGTAGCAGTTATAAAAAAGTTTCTCTTATTACCTTAATGAGTGATGGTTGTTCTTACCAGAACAGAAACAAAATGAGCAGTGCTTTATCGAACGAATGCCTCGACACGTTTGGAAATCGAGATTGAACAGATGATATCGGATAGAGGTATGGTAATAAACAATGAGAATGTAACTGAACACTTTTCGAGTATTGGGCCCCGTAAACGTCCTGGCGATCCAACAGTGACTGATATCAGCACGTCTATCATGGGACGGCTGCGACATACTCTGGATTTTTCTCGCACTATACCTCTTGTTCTAAGTGTTCTAATAAAAAAGGGCTTATTATTTTCGCGGCGACAGAAAAATTAAAGAGCAGCAAACTATTTGCAACTAAAATAATAACTTGTCAGCGATTAAATATTTTGGCAATCATTTATATTAAATGAGCTTTAAACTAAGGATATTTTAAAATTAAAATAATGGCAGCTACTTTAAGGTAGCAGAAATAATAAACGAGATTACTGAAATCATAGGAGAGGTACTATAAATAATGACTTGGCGACTAATATTAGCAGAAGGATAACAAACTTTATATTAGTGGCAACTTCAGGTCTCCATCTAAAAAAGCATTTTGGGCTTTGATTTGCTGGCAGCTTAAATATTAAAATGGGTACTATATAAAAGTAATGGGGAGTTATTTTTTTAGTCTTCGAAACCATAATTTAATGAAAACGGCGATAAGCCGCGGATAAGTTAGAAGACGGAAGCGGGAGCTTTGCTCCCGCTTTCGTCTTCGCGGTTATTTTTTTTATAAAAGAGCGGAAAACCAGCAAATTAACAAAGATGAATCCGAATGCATGTTTAGTAAGGCGTTTAAATATTATTTATACGGGCCAAAATTATTATTTATACATGCAATTTTCAACTTTGATTAAAGCTCTTAAAGTGTCGCACAAAGTATTTTTTTATGACCTTGATTTATTTTATATGCAATCTCCATTGAACAATTAGAGTAGGCCATTTTCAACTTTGTATCTGCTGTCATGTTTCCGCTTAATTAGTTAATTCAGTCGCCAAAACAATAACTCGATGCTAGTTTATATTGAAACAAAGCCGAAAATTGATTACTTAGCTGCTACTTTTTACTTTATACTAGTCTCCGCAATTAGTCGCCAACTTATTATTTTTGCTACCCACTTAAATTTTTTATAAATCCCTACATCAGATTAATTTGTCGCCGCGTTAAATACATGCCATAAAAAAGAAACGGATAGTGCGCGCAAAATCGAGAGAGCTCGCGCGCCGTTGGGTGATAGCCGTGCTGAGGTCTATATGGTACAGCAATGGTGATGTTAAGTAAAAAATTACGGCACAATGCGTTCGCCACTTTGCCACAAAGAAGACCAGGGCCCTATTTCACCATCTTGACCATTGTCACCTAACAATGACAATTCCACGTACATTGCTGGGTCAATAGGCTGTCCAGCAACCAACTTAACCTGTCGACGCAGCCTTGTAAGACGAATTGTCATTTTTAGGCGACCAAAGTCGACATGTCCAGGCCCCTATTTCACCAACAAGATAATTGTCACCTGACAACAAAAATTCTCTGTACATTGCTGGATCCACAAGTACCCTAGCGACCACCTTAACTTCTAGAACAAGCAATGTTTGGCGAATTGTCTGTGTCAGGTGAAAATTGTCAAGTTGGTAAAATAGGGGCCAGAGCAACGTGCGTCAGGTGAACCCGCTCTTTTACATGATAGTAGCCCAAAAATTTACTCTGCGAAATATAATAGCTCGCAGTCCGTAAAATGTAATTGCACACAGTTTTTCATCCTTTTACAATCTCAGTGTCTAAGAAAATATTAATGAACAACATTAAACAAATTTAAGATGTGTGATTTGGCTAATTGACAGCAAAATAAAAACAAAAAACATAATTAACTTAATTTTACTTGACTATTAATTTATACATATAATTTATGTTTAAGTAACTATCAGTGCCATCTTACGGACGTACGATTTATGTTATTATAAGAATATTGACTTATCGACAGGCTACACAATTTTAAATGCAAAATACTTCGATATCTCGTAAATAAAATTGTTTACATTAGGGGTATTAACTTACTCAAAACTCGCTATGTATCATCCTTTACACTTAAGAGCAATGGTAAATACTCGTCATGTATAGGGATGACACAAAGCGATTTAAAATGAACCAAATTTAAATCGCTATGTGGCTGGATTTTAGTTTTTTGCTGAGATTGTGAAATATAACAGATGAAACATTATTTTTTCAGCCACCATGACATGTAAAATCATTTTGCCGATTATTAAAAAAATACTTCTCATATAAGAAAACTGCGCATTTCCGATATAAACAGTTTTTTTCTTCTCCTGTAAAGTAGGGTAAAAATACATAGCGATTTTTTAATTCGCACCGACGTTATATGACATACATTCGTTACGCCCTAACTTTACTAGTGTGAACAAGGCCTTATTCCACTAATGGCCAGAACACGAGATACATTACTAATACAAGATAAGATAATTACGTAACGAACACATTTTGACAAAAGATAGATGCTTTTTCAGCTTAAAAAATACAATTGATGGCAATGGTCCACGCTCATTCGACCAGTTAAACAATTGCCATGCGAGTCGTCTAGACTAAATGTATTGCAACAAAGTGTCGGTCCCATTCCCAGGCGCGCCAAACCTTGAGTGTCAGAACAAAAGTACGTATCAAACCAAAATCTACTCAAGTAGACATGCAGTATGGCTGATAGGGACCATAACGAACGTCAGCAAGTTGCACCTTGGGAATATTATACGGAAGCTATTAATGCATTCCAAGTTTCCTAACTGAAAACCTTCATGAACTCAGAAGCAGCTGTAAATTATTATTCAGTCGCTGTAACAAAATAAAAATGTATGTGCAAGCCAAATAATGCTTGAAATATTTTAAAGCGAAAAAGCGACAAACTGCATACATCTTCACGCTCGAATATAAACTGTAAACTTTATACCACTAGCACAAAATACATTTAGAGTTCGCGACCTACAGTAATGGCTGGAAGCTCACAGACCGTTAAAAACCAACATTTTGTGGTCGAGTCAAATCAAAACTTACGACCTTTTCTTGGCCGCTAGCCAAATGAACATTAAACTCATATTTTGAGCGCTCGCGGCATATTTTTATACAGATACGACGCGACGAGCAAACATTCCCTCTGTAAAAATACTTCCTAGTGTCCGGACAGCGGCGCTCTGAGACAATAGTACAATGGGGGGAGTGGGGGCGGTCTCAATAACGAATACCTTTTTATGCCAACGAGTGAAATGCGAGCAGACAGACGTGGGCGCCGTAGAATTACGTGGGATCATGAGCAATTTGAAGGAATAATAGCAATTAAATCTCGCGGATTTGATTTCAAAATAGGCAAGAATACATTTTCAATGTTTGCATATGTGGAACAGATTTATATGCCCAAGCAGCACGTAGCCAAAGATTGCGTTAAATTAAATACGTGATGACTACTAGCCCGCGTTGTATTCCTTGAGCTAGGGACCCAAGACAATAGGAAAAAGCACGTTTCTAATAAACCAGACCTGCGTCAATCACGCGACCTAATGCGGCCCCAAGGTGCGTTCGCAATCGTTTTCCAACTCCATTTTATTTCTGCACCTCATTAGCTTCTATAGGCAAAATTCAAATGAAGTCGATAAA
This sequence comes from Epinotia demarniana, assembly GCA_945867215.1. NCBI lineage: Eukaryota > Metazoa > Arthropoda > Insecta > Lepidoptera > Tortricidae > Epinotia > Epinotia demarniana. The sequence goes on along the minus strand of OX244276.1, from coordinate 9,160,271 downwards.
AAAATCTTTAACTGTGTTTGTCAAGTCCTTTCGGCGACATTATAAAACATTCAAGAGATTTTTCAATATTCATTTATAAAAGCCGCGGTGGAAAAAAAGATAAGGCCGACGTTCCTTGGAAACATTTTCGACAAATCGTCGCTTCTCATTGAATTATTACTTCGTTGAGTTCATTTCAATGTTTCCACTGGGCTAACTACCATAATAAAATATTATTTATTTAGAAGATAAATTATATTTGTAACGCGATATGGTGTTCGAGTTCCTCTTACACGATAAACACATGTAGGTAACATAGGTATGATACGAGGGATGCGGCAGCCACGATTGAAGTTACACAATAAGCTCTCGGCATGTCACGGTAGCTTTTGTCACGGGAGCTTTATGCCGTCCCATATACAATGATGCATACGTAATAGGAATACCTGTCGGGAAGAGAAACTTAGCTTCGACAGTATAAAATCGCAACCCATTCACGAGGCGACATGACTTGGGACTGCTACTAAAGCCGAAAAGTAGGTATGGATGGAAGGATGAGAAATTCAGCTAAGTGTACAAAAAATAACCCTCTTCACATCTTTTGATGCTCTTTTTATTTTATTGGCAGACAAGTTTCTTGCTCTACCAATCGCGAACACGGCTTGAACTCACATTTTTTTAAATCCTACTAATATTATAAATGTGAAAGTTTGGATGTTTGTTACTCGATAACGCTTAAACGGTTCAACCGATTTGAATGAAATTTTGCACAAAGATAGTTTATAGCCTGGATTAAAATATAAGATACATTTTATTCCGGGTCCAAGCAGACGAAGTCCCTGGCTGAAGCTAGTTTACAAATAAACAAGCAAAGCGCCACTCACCACTATACGTCATTTGTAGGGCTACAAATCAAGCTACAAGGTAATCGGGTAAGTTTTCAAACGGGCGTTAGGACATGTCGACAGATAGTCCGTTGGCTTGCTCGTTCGAAAAGGAATCGAAATTCAAATATTCATGTCAAATGAAGACAAGCGTTGGTTTGCCCGTTCGAAAAGGAATCGAAATTCAAATATTCGTGACAAATAAAGACAAGACATAAACAGATGACAAAGAAAAACCCGGACTCGGCCGTGTCACGAAATGGACCCAACTCAGCAGCCACTCGGGGCCCGTCGAAGTAAAGCGGTACCGCAGTTTGTCAAATGATGTGCCCTGGACATCGGACAGCGGCCAGACAGAGGCCAGACTTACCATTCTGGTTGAGATTATTTAACGTGGTCGACTTTTTATAAAATTGACATTAGAATTGGAATTTCTTACTTTGGTAAGGTGGTGGTTCCGTATTTGAATGGTTAACATAATGCATACGAAGATCTCTATCCTAGAAGATCCTTGGTTTAGCCTTGTTTCCCGGATATTTATATTTTAGCATAATTAAGGCCTGAATCATACTGTCGCGTTAAACTTGTCATTGCCTGTCAAATTTACTATTGACCTCCACCGCAGGCCGCGCCTGTGAGATTCAGGCCTTATGCTCTTTCATGCGCTAGCTAGTGTTTTAGTTTTTTACACTGATATATAAGCAATCATAGCAAGCGTTCAAACCGTCTAGTTTGCCACACCAATAAGGTTCATTTAATGCAGTGCACAAAGCAACTCGCGACCAAAATCATGAACGAGTTTTATAGTGCGCGTGCCCGCTGGTTATTAATGGCTGTATAGATTCAGATTTCATTTCGGATGCCCTATTTTGCATTATAACCCTGTCATGCATGTAAATCATATAGGAACGAAGGGATCACACAGCATGTTCAACGTACGTATTTGGTTGAGCTGATTAAATTCAGCCAATAACGGTTTTAATTGAATTTTGTACACGTGTGCTGGCTGGAGCAGTACCTACAGTTCCGATTGGAATTCAGTTTTCGTTAGTTTAGGATTGGTGATTATGTGTTTAGCTTGAAATAAACTAATCAGTGAGTTTTGTTAAACTATGACGTTAAATACCTACATACACAAATATGTTATATACTTTTTAATTAATTAATTGACGCAGGCCAATCTACAAGTATATGTATATTCAATGTGATTACTAAATACCGATTGATGTAAGAAGTTATATTTATATAGTTTTATCGTTAGGTTTACTTTAAACCCCTTATATTTCATTAAGCTCCAGCGTAACTGAGATAAGTAATATTAAAATAAAAATAAAATAGTTCTTCATAATATTACTGGTGGCTCTCTGTGAGAAGAACTCGTAAGTCAGCGTTTATACTTACAAAATAATCATTTCCGTAAATTGAATTGACAAAAAAAAATACAATTAACCTTGTTAATTAAACCTGGTCATTGAATTTTTCGACCTGTAGAGGAGGGCAGCTGAACATCCGAACATACGAAAGTATTCTAGCAGAGAACTTAGTTCGCTCCGCTCTCTTTTTCAAATATAGAAAAGCAGTGCTAATAAAAACCAAAGAAGCTATAAAACGTAACCACAAAAGTTATAGATACCTAAAAAAGGTATACTACAACTGACTGTTAGGAGTTTTTAACCGGATCCCTTATTTTAGTAAAAGAGTAACCCGCCGGATAAGCTTGGGTAGGTAAGGTAACCCAGAATGTCGAGTGTCCGGGTCAGTGACCGCGGACGTAACGGCTGCTAATCGCACGGCAACTGACGCCTCTATGACGCTAAACATTGGAAATTCAAATTCTAGAAGCCTTATTTTCACTAACTACGGTCCTACTCCGGTGCTGAGATGTATTAAAAATAGGAGAGGCCCCCTGATACGGCACGACAGCATCGGGAAAACAAAATCGAACGTGTCATTCTCCTCCGTGCAAAAGTATGCAGAGTGTACCTTCAGACAATCGGATCGGCAGGAAAATAATATCTTAGATACTTTCACATATTTCTTGAAATTGAAATTAGCACAAACTGAACACCTATTCTGAATTTGTCAGTAGATAATTGCAGATGTACAGTGAACTTAAGCTTCAGAATACGGTTGTTGGGTTTATATGTGAATAATGAAGAGAAATCCCTATAATTGGACCTAGTCCCGCTAATTGTGAGAAAACAATGTAACCGCAATGATGTACTCGTGCGTTTAGAAAGGAACAAACCATATCACGTATAGCAATGGAAGTAGGTATATATAATATTCAATTCAATTCAATATTTTATTCATAAAAAAAAAAAAATACATGTCAAAAACTTAACCTACGATTGTTACATTAATATTGTGTCCAGTTATAAGAATTATAATTATCATGTCGTAGGTACTTAAAGTTATGTCGCCTCTCGGCTCTGAAAGAATTCGTCAATAGAGTAAAACGCGTCCTCGCACAGCTTCGCTTTCAGTCGATCTACAAATGAGACGTAGCTTGAAGCCTGCTTTATAGCTGGAGGGATTATGTTATAAACTTTAGGACCAATCACATTTAGGCATTTTTTGGCTTTGGTTAGTCGTGTTCGGGGCAGGCTCAGCAGGTGCTGCCTCCTGGTTGTGGAGCCATGCGCGTCAGCGTTTGTGCGGAAAAGGTGCATGTGACTCCTTACATACTTAGCCACCTCCAGGATGTACAGACTAGGTAACGTTAGGATCTTGTCTTTAGCAGGATGATCCCATCTCGCACCGGCGATGACGCGCACCGCTCTCTTCTGCAGCCTGAATACCCTCTCGCGTTCTGCGGCCGGATAATATTCATCGTAGATTCGAAATTATTACCTTATAAAAAGAGGATTACACTTATTATAGAATAGACAAGAATAACATTTATTTATGACAACAACACATACATGTACATAAATCAAAATACAAAATAGAAGACAACATTGCCACGAAACGGTTCCATCTCAGCGTTGTGCTGGCCTGGTGGCCAGCGCTGGTCTTCCGTTGAAACCTTCCGGTGATTCCACGGCGTAAGATGCATGAAAGTATAACACAGGGACAAAAAAAAATACCATGTGGTACGGTAATATATATATATTTATATAATATATATATTTCCAGCTATCTTAAAAAATCACAAACGTAATAAGCACACGTATACTGTTCAACTAATTCAGTATAATTTTGGTAACAAAATATGGTTCGAAGGACCATATGGCAGTTCAGTTCGTATTACACTATTTATCACACGCTTTAATGGGTTAATATTTGAATTTATTTGTGTATTTATATGTTATATCATTGAGCTACAGCGACTAAGATTAAATCATCTGAAGTGCGACGTGTGTAACGCACAGCTAATCCTATGATTAATAACTACGATGGCAACACTCTTGTCAAATGCATAGAGAATAATCACCCCGGAGAAATTAATTGTAGCTCTAATAGGGAAGTTTTGTCGGGGAATAATCGGGTCATTGCAAACCCAGGCAATCGGAAAGCGTTAATGATAATTGCGGCTCGGTTAGCATAAACCATAACATTATGGGCACAATTAATCCGATACTAAAACGATCTATGTACTGATCTTGTATGTACTGTATCAGCATTCACTATTTGCATATAGGTACCAATCAAAAGAAGGGTTCTTCGGAATGATGTCACTGGCGAGCAGCACTATCGGAAGATTTTCGAGTATCATAAGTCAAGCATAAGTCATTTGAACGATATAAATGCCATACGAACATATAGATTTTCGGGTATTCGCCTTTGAGGTCAGCCTCAACTACAATCAGTTGTACTTAGAAAGCAGACGTCAGCAAACGAACAATTGCAGTTGCTGCTTTTAGTACATTCTATTAGCCACGAACATAAACATGGGGTCAAAACCTTGACATTAGGGTCTATTAGAGTTTAAAATATACCAACTAATAAAACGTTATATTCTCCTTGTCCGCAGGTGGCACTAATCCAAAATGGCGTCGTCGTACGGTACGAGCGTGTGAGTGCGCGCGGGGCCGCGTAGCGATGGGCCATCGCACGTAGCCCCCGGCATGGAGGAGGACGAGCGGCGGCTCTCGTTCCCGCCGCTGGCACCGCTCAACTCGCCCGGCGAGGAGATCGACGGCTCGCGGCTGCTGAGCGAGATAGTGCGCAAGTTAGAGGAGACCAACCCGGAGGCGGCAGCGCCGCTCGTGGCCTCGCAGTCGCGCGATGCGCTGGACGCCGAGTGCGAGCGGCCGCGGCGCGAGGAGCTGCGGATACCGCTCGAGGGTGTCACCTTCTCCAGCGAGGCGCAAGTTAAAGGTGAGGTTGATAACCTTCATTGTCTGTACCTTCTGTAGTCTCTCTGTTTGGAGCTGGGTTTCAAGCCTTGCGCCAATGTAGCTGCATGGTAGGAGACAATGCCAAGAGTCAAGTTCTCAGCGTGGTAGAGAACAAGTGACGGCTGTGTTCACTTCACTCAATTCGGCTGGCGAGGAGATCGATGGATACCGCTTGACAGTGTCACTCCAGGCGGTGCATGGGTGGTAAGCTTTGTAGACTTCATTTTCTTAAACTTTGATCCTAACGGTTGCAAGTGAAATTGAAGTAAAACCCGAGTTCTACATGGTGTTGGGGTTTAATGTTACAGGCTATGCCAGAACAACAGTTAAGTGGCTACCGATGGAAATAAAACTCACAAAAGATGACTTCCAGTTGAATTTTGAATTACGTTAGATATTTTCAATGTTTTTATGATGTACACTATCAGTTCTTTGTAACAACGAACAACCATACGTACGATGGTTACGAGTAGACAACATAAACTTTCACTTCTGACAAATTACAGTTGCCTAGACATTTGCAGTCAAAACACCCATGGAGCCTTCAGCTTATTATTATTGGCTATCCTTATCGATTTTTATGGAAGTTTCCATTTGCCTACGTCTTCTAAAACACTCATACACCTACACAAAACGCTGCTAAACCAATTAAACCCACTCAAAACGTACAACTAAGTTTACTAAAGTTCGCGTAATCGTTCAACTAATATCCTCAATCTCACAAGTCCAAAACCAGCGCTCAGACAGCAATCAGAACATAATGTCCCCAGAACGCCAATTCCATACGCTCCCCCGATTGATCGAACAAAAACGCTCGGTAACGCTGACGCGATCGACGAGTGAGCTGTCCCGTGTTGATCCAGCGTGATTGATTGTGTCGTCGTGACGTGATGCCACGTCCTGTGGAGAGTGGAACGACGCGATTAGACAAATAACAAAAGAAAATCACGTTTGTAGTTAGCTGTAACTCAAACAGTGAACCAATTCGATAGTTTTAATTTGAAAACGGTTACAACACTTTCAAGATCATCTTTATGTTGATCATGCAAAATTAACTGGATGTAACTTAACATATTTTAGTAATAATTGTTAAATATAGAGAGTTATATGACATCTAAATAAGACAATCCATCATCCTTGAAACTTATACAGAAACGAAATACGAGTAGTACCTATAGTATCTAACCACGATTTGAATGGTATTGGAGGTGACAATTTTGTCATATACTCGTACAGTCAGCGTCATATAATTAGTAGGAGCCAAAGTAGCCAAATATTTCGGTACAGTACGTCTTTATTACTGTAAGAATAAGGGTGTGTTAAATATTTGGCTACTCTGGCTGCTACTAACTATATGACGCTGGCTGTACTTACGTCAAAGCGTATATAAAATGGCAGCTATGTATCAGCGGTCGAATAATATTCATATTCAGAGAATCTGCCAGACGGACGACAAGATCACGCAATAATAAAACAGCTGACTGTCGGCGAGGTCAGAATCGCAGATCCCACATTAAGGCGCCGTAGGTTCATGGTCTTCTCTCCCTCTCACTGAGCATAAGCATGAGCGAGATGGAAGAGCGTGCTCGGAAGCGCGGATATCATGTTTTTTAATTTTCATTTCTTGGCCGTTTAAATAAATGAAAAAGTAATCACTGAGTTCTCTCAAACATGATATTGCCAATTTTTAGAAGCCATTTTAATGTTTTTAGCTTTTGTGCATAATTTGTTACGAATATTTTAAGTGTAGTTTAGAACCTTTTTTAGACCTATGTTCGTGATTTTTTTCAATCGAGTGAAAATTTCTTTATCATGTTTTGATTCACTGATCTCCCTGCAAAAAAGCCTCAAGATTACTATTCGTATTTTTCGAAACCATATTATTATAAACAGACGCATTATATTGTTTCAAAATCTCTGTTCGCTTCACTTCGCTGAACCTACGGCGCCTTAAGCATATTTTCAACACAATTGCTCGTAACGTAGTACCTCTTATTGTTTCGTTTTGGGCTCATATTCCTGGATATTAAACACGCGTGTTTTATAACATTACAACACTTGTGTGTTATGGTTATATGCCGATTAAGTCACGTTGGCACCTTGCAGCAAGATATATGCACGAACACGGTGCATTCTTAAATTAATCGGGTTGTATAATACAGCTTTTTTTTTAATTCTCGGCAAATGGACTCTTACTCGACTAAACAAATTAAACCCTTTTTGTTAATTAATTGACTTTTCTTTTTGTATATGATATAGAAACGTTTAATTTAGTAAAACTATTCACTTTTGATAACATTTTACATGAATTAATAGGTACAGATAACATTTTAAAACGAAAATATTATTTTATTTTGTATTGGCTGTTTAGAGATTTCTGTGCCCTCACTGCGCAAACTTCACGAAAAAAAAAATGTCGCGCGCAATTATAATTTATTGAACAAATATTTGTAAAATTGGTTTATGCGTGTTTGGTTATTCGTGGTGACTAGAAAAGTGATAAATAGAATGGACGCCACTGGAAATTCTTGGCGATGTGCAATTGTGAGTAAAAATCTGTTGTCATCTTAATGATTTACTTAATGTAAAGAAAATTATTTGGCAGGCCTATAACATTTGCATCTTATGAAAATAATTTTTGCCTCGCAAAATGTGTTGAAAAACGTCGTATGATACGCGTGAGCTTTGATAATTACATCCTCGGCTTCCTTATCACGCTCACCTGCGATTCGCCTCTGATGTAATTATCAACATATATACCTCACTTGTATCACAATGTACTATTTCATTTCAATGCATATTTAAACCAATGTCTATTTTCTCCCGCTTTATTTAGTGCGTTTAGTTCATATAAACTGGCAATGTAATAATGTTTGATTGTATAGTGGGTAAGTACTAGAATTTAACGGTTCAAATGGACGATGCTAAATTTTAAGCGCGGATTATTTTTACTGCACATAAAACTTCAATGTCATGTTTACGTTACCATGCCTATAAATATTTGCTTGTTTACGTTCAACTACGGAGATAAAAAAGGACTATTTCACCACTTTGACTTTGTTAGAATACTACCTAACTACCATAAACTTGTATCATAAACAAAATAGTTCTTAGTGTATGTTGTGAATTCACGAAACAACGAAGTATCCATGGGTGTATGTAAAGGTGGTGATAATAACTCGTTCATTTTGATATAATACGAAGTATAAAAACAAGGTTTCCTTCCAATTCGCAATTTAAAATGCGAAATAAAACCCAAAAGGCTGTTCAGACCTTATGTTTCCTTGCTCTTCCGAGTTCGCGAGGTTCCCGAAAATACTCCACAAGAGAACAATGTTGAGGAAAGAGAGGCAGAAAGTGGTCATTCCTCGCTCGTGCCTCGTGATTTAGACCAAGATAGCCTACAAAGAGACTTGCCAGCTATTGTTTCCAGGATTCTATTACAAGTGTTCTTTTAGTAGCAGCAATCGTAACATAAAGACCTAAGCTTTAATGTCGGAGGATAAATGTAGTCCTAGGAAATAAGGCCCATCACGGTTGCTGTTACAGTGAACTAAATGAACTTGAATTCCACAAAAGTCCATATCGTTGTACTAATTATGTGTAACAACGAAATTTGTCTTAGTGAGAGCTACTTAGGAAATAAGTGCATGCTTAATGTCCATATATTCTTTTTTTATAAGTCTTCTAGTACACTTGTTTCTGTTTTTCTCCAATAAATAAATAAATAGAAATCGTACTTAATTCTAACAAAGATTATTGAGAAAAAAGGCTTCTCAATAATCTCTGATTCTAAGAACAAGACTGAATTCGTGTTAAAGAGAGAGGATAAGTGTTCGAAATACTGCCCATAATAACGCGCGCTCAAACGTCGCGAGTGCTACGAAGTTATTTATAGAGCGAGATAGGTATATGGTTTTGTTGGACGCCGTGCAGCCTGCGACCCCGTGGGGATGCGCCTAATAATAGGGTTGTGGATTAATTTGTTTATTAGTTCAAAAGAAAAAAAGCCAAAATAATATGCCTAATGACGAAAATCCTATTCAAATATCTCATAAAATTCGCTACAACCGTTAAAATGCTATTGTTGTTTTGGTTATCTCAAGAGTCATAGTAAATGTTAAACATCTCTCATTTACCTTTGCATAGTCGGGGGATCGCTAAGATTTCCAAGGTCCTTAGAAATCCTGGTGGATTTTGCTATTGTGGAAAAATGTTCTAGGTGGGCAGTCTAAACGTAGTAATAGTAAATGAATGGTTATAAGCGGATTGTTGTTGCAGCAGGCGGGCGCGATGAGCCGCGCGCCGCCGTCACACCGTTTACCCGGGAGTCGGCGCGGCGAGCCGGCTCGCGCGGCGCGCAGCTCGTGCGCGAGTTCGGGTTCATGCCGCGCCGCCGGCTCAGCGTGGAAGACGGTGCGCGGCTACCGCGCAAGTACGAGCCCTTCCCGCCGACGCTCTACGGACGCCCGCTTGAGGAGATCGACAACTTCATTTATGATGAGGTAAGTTTATATTGTGATAGGTGGTTCGTGCCTGAAAGTGAGCACTCGTCCGTTTCGCAGTTGACTAAACTAAACGTTTGTATTACGAGTAAAACACACGCGTCAAACACTGTAAGAACGTGAACGCGACAATTATTTCGACAACAAACGTTGAATAAATATTGTTAGGTATGTCGTAGCAATATACAAAATATTGCTTAGTATACTGTCCTCATTCGGTTGTTTATGTTGTATTGTAGGTAGGTACTTTAGAAATGCAAAAAAATGCAGCAAAAATGATACAGCAAATACATACCTACTTCTTTAAAACGCAACAACAATACATTCTGTCGAGTTTTTCATGTATAAGTATTGATGATTGTAAATTGTGAAAATATGTTTGTCTGGTTGTAAAGCATCGCACAAAACCATTTCTAGATAATCTTATTAGCAGACACCGTAAACTGCGATCGAAATCCATTGAAATGACGTATGACAACCTGTTAGGGATGGCGATGGTTCTAAATTAATGAACTAAAATATTATGTACTAAAATAATACAAATAATAATAACTGAACAGAATCTGAATCTCAGTTTAATGTTATTATTACAGTTAAATGGTAAATTTTTGTATTGTATTTACAATTTTTATCCAAAACTCTCCAAATTTTTCACTTGGGATAGTGAGTAATAATTTTCGCATATTCGATGGCGAAACAACGCAAACAATACAATCAGCATCGCTATTTTCTGAAAAAAAAAACTTACTTTATTGATTGTAAACCCGCAAACCGAAGATTTTTATCGAGATCGAAAAATATTACTTCGTTTCTGACAAACAAAATAATTAAAAGAAATATATATGTCGGGTGCCAAATGAATGAAATAATACAGTCCTTTTATGTGCAGTAGTTTCTGATTAGCGGCCTATTTTGATGACTGTCATGTTGCATTGCGTATTTGCTGACAATAAATCAGGGCAGGACATACCTATAAATCTTGGCTACATAAGTTTAGATTACCTAGATGATCAATATTAATGATAAATAAACACATTCCGCCATATAAATGTATAAGTAGCATAACTAACGATTCGAAAGTGCTTGTTGCTAAGCCTACTCAATAAATAATTTTTGACTTTGACTTGACTGAGTAACAACCCTAGTACTTCAATGGATTTCGATCGCAGTTTACGATGTCTGCTTATTAGATCAGTCTGTCACAAACAATCCCGTGCCTATAACACAACATTTCCTATTTCCAAAACGCTGGCCATAAACCGTAGTTGTTAAACTATCTCCATAGTTTTATGTTACTATCAATCCGGCTGCGCATAATAACTGTGAAAAAGTTGTCGGTCCATAATCATAAAATTCTTTGTTCGCCTCCTTTTATGATAATCCGTGAAATATTACTCCGGCCGGAGGCGGGTATGATTTTATTTGAGTTTTGCATATTTTGCGTAACTCTATGCATTTTCACCAAAATGAGGGTTGAAGTGGGACTCCGCATTATGCATCCCGTAAATCATTATTTCGCGGATATGGGACAGGTCCACCTACTACGCATATTAAAGTGTTTAAAAAAAACGTCCAAGCGCAAATCAGACTTGCACACGAGGGTACCACTGGTAGGTACAGTTTTTATTTATTGTCCTATGATAATAAAACCGAGTAATCTTTTTCATTTTTTCAACTATATCTTGTGTACCTTATATTTTGTGGTTAAGGTAATAATAGTAAAAACTTTCTATCAAAAATCCTACTGTTTACAAATAAGCCCTATCAGGCGGATGGACGGACTTTAGTATATACCCTTTGGTTACGGTACCTTAAAAATATATTCTCACTGAAAGTTCCGTTAGAGGGTCTGCCAAGAATGTCACGTTATTAGATTGCGCTAACGGCGTACCATTCTCACATCCCAAAGTCCATAGGGATGACTTTCTACCTTTCCGAGTTACATTAACCTTAGGTCCACTCGGCCACTGCCAGTTACACCTGACCTCAGTTACACGTTAGATTACTCGAACAGAAATATCAACGTATAATGGCGAGGTCAGTTTGACGAGCAAGTCGCACGTGGGAACGTTATTGCCCCGTAAAAAATAATGCTATTTACGAGAATGTGTGAAGGCTTGTATGACAATTATGTCCTTTGATTTGGGCAGTTTTAACACTGCAATAAATACGTGTGAAATATAGCGATTATTATGACCAATGCGGTGCAATAGTAACGGTTTAATGAGGAATAATAGCGATCGATTTGCTTTTTATTAACAATATTTTTCATTGATGTTCCTCGTATGTTGGTTTGAGCTAAGTCACTAAGGCGAAATTATCGTACTATTTGACCATATCCTTATTTGTCGTAACTTTTTTCACCATCTTTTCCCCTTACGATATGTAGTTCGTGTGAATGTCTCGTGGTTCTTTAATAAAAATGTTATTCAAGCTGTAGCCATTTTCTTAATATAACATAATATTCCTATAATTTAGGTACTTTTTCATTTCGTAGTAAATGTAATCATAATGTATTTATTTAACGGATAGGTTCCCAAATCGTATATATTTATAGTTTTGTGCGATTACACTTAAATAATGCCACATAAGTAACAAATTCAATCCTGATGTTTATCTGACCAACTCTAGTAGCCTAAGTAACCGTAGGTGAATTTATCCTTTTTCCGAATCATATTTTATTGAAAATCTATCGAGGCAGACGAGGATTCTCTTAACTGGCGGTATTACGGGCCCGCATGCATGGATTCAAATAGCCCAGCTTTTCCATCTGATTGCGTTCGCGATACCTTCAGTTCCGATTTACTGGCCTGCTTCCCAAATTCTGCTGAATCGGCCGTCAGTATTCTGACTGATGGAAAATAAGCTTTGATTTTATAAAGGATACTTTATTTCGTGGATGAAAGCAATAAAAAAAAACATATTAGCTAACACATGTGTTTTTAAATAAAAAATAACTAATACAAGAATGCTCGCCTGGAGCACAATTTCGGCTGTGTTCTGTAATATAATAGTGGCCACAACAAGACAGCCACAGAAAGTTATTTAGTATCTCATCTCCACCCTAAGACAGTAGCTATTTTAAATATATGTCCAATATGTCCATATTTTAAAATGATGTAACGGAATTGGACTCGCGAAACACCAACGACCTCATAATAAAGACTGGAAACTTGTTTGGCGTAGAAGCTATCAATTTTCGACGGACCAATTTGAAGTTTATGAGATGATTCGATTGCCAACCACAAAATCCGATTAGGCTCGAGTCAAAGTTACCATCAAGTGGATATCGATTGCCAAACTTCGACAATTTGAAAAAGTTTATGTACTTGTAATGAAACAGTAAGCAGCGTTTCTTAAACAGTTTATAGATTGATTACATTGCGCCCATTGTGTTGGAAGCCAACATACTAAAATAAACTTATGTGCTCTGTATATAGGGTCCAAAATCTCCAAGGTGCAATTGTTGAGAGTGAGGGGACTACATTCAGTGATTGAAGACTCAATAAAACCACATCCGTATTAGGCTCTACCTACTGCTTGTAGAAATACAAACAATGGATTTGTACATATCGCGACGTAATGTTTCAAAACAAGTGACACCACAACCAACTGACTCCAATTCAATACTTTAACTTTAATGTACCCCTTACTACATTTTTCATAAAGTGTTCGAAGTCGTGTTCTGATGTCCCAGCAATAATCAGTGTCAATCGTGCCGGATATCTACGAGCTTGTATTTAATTTTCCTTTGAAAATTGGGAAGAGAAGAAATATTTTAATACATACATGAAAATGCTGTTTAGTTTGTACATGGTTATGTCGTGTTAGGTGAGCAGATAATGTGTGATTGCATACGTATAAAAGTCTTCAGTAAAGCAGTAATAGATTCTTTTACTATATTTTTCGTAGTGTTTGAATTCATGTTCTTGATGTCCAAGCACCAATCAGTGTCAGCTGCGCCGCTTCCCCGAGCTGTCGGCCACGGCGGCCGCCTGACTGATTGCATATTGATACACTATCGGGGGACCGCAGCCGCGTCGATTCTAGAAACCGCTGCCGATTTGCGATTACTGACGTGCTGACGGAAAGTTTCCAAAATTGCGAAGCTTTGCCCAGTGGACAGATCGTGGTAATTTCTCAAATACACACATGAGGCTTTTCCTAAGTATAAACGTTCCTAAATTCTTCTTAAAGTTCCTATACTTCTGAGATGTTTCTCAAATTTTCGTAAAAATTCCACAACTTGCAACGACGGTCCGTAGATTTGACGACTTTTTTAGTTTTTAGGTCTTTTTGTGCGATTTGTGCAATCCCCAAAAATATACCTCCATACTCTTCTTGCATAATTTTCTCTTCTCAAGGAACTTTCTAAAACCAATTTTCTAAAATTGTAGCAATTTATTTACAACAAGTAGTGATGTAAATAGGTACTTTTAATAGCAGAAAAATTAACGGTTCAATACACATGCCATCCACTGAAAGTTGAGACAGACATTTTTGCTGCTACGGTTATTCTCTCCTAAAGTGCCGAACTTTGTATAGATTGATTATTCAGCTTGCTGAATATTTAAGCGGAGCTAATCTTTACACAGTCAGATTTAATTTATTACAGTGGATTATTTTTAGTTAAATACTATGGTAGCCATAGATTGAATTTATGAGTATGATAATTAATATACACCGTGGACGTGAATAACCCGAAAGATTTTAACCACGCATTCCTGAGGTCATTAGGAGTAAGAAATGTTATATGAACCCCAACAAAAATTCAGCAAATAAAAAAATTTTTTTTTGCTTGTTTTGTCGGTTTTTGTAAATAAAACTTGGATAACTATTGCTTTTTTATGGAAATTATCCCTTTTAATAAAACGGTAACGATTATTTTTTCAAAAAAGGTTAAATTTAGTGAGTGGTAGCTGGCACTTTGATATCTGTCAATAGCGACGCAAAACTGGCCAACATCGGTAGCAACGTCGCAATCAAAAGAGCTAAATGCACGTTAGTAACCAAAATAAAAAGTTTACATGAAAATTGATAGTATGTTCAAAACTAAGCCAGCAGTGACTGGGGTTCACATAACATTTTTTGCTCCTAATGACCTAAGGAATGCGTAGTTGAAATATTTCGGGTTATTCACGTCCACGGTGTATATTATATACGAGTATATTATGTAGTCACATCAATTACCATTTTAAAATTGCCAATAAAAAAATTGTGTGTAAAAACTCGATGTAGTATGTGTACCTATTAGTCAAATGTACAATAGGGATAGTTAAATCAGCAACTTTTAATGAAATCTCAACCACCCTGTGTCAGTATGAAGTTTGTGGGGAAACAGGAACAAGTGACGTCACGATTTTATATGGTCAAAAAAGCTTCCGTTTTTTAATCTTTATATATTTTATAATAATTTAACAGCTAAAATAACATAAAGCATGTTGCTTTCCGAGTATATTCTTAGGGTAGGATGCACCAAACCGTCTGTAATCGTAAGCGGTGTTTGTTAAAATCTCAATGTATGGAAAGTTTGACAAGTCTCTATGGAATGACAGCTGCCGGCGCCATTTAAACGTTGATACGTCTGTAATCGTAAGTCGGTCGTAATTGGGCAAGCGGCCCAAGATTAGTTTATTAAACCGTGTCAACTACTTTATTCAGTTATTGTAGCTGGGACAAACAAAATGAAAAAAAAAAAAACAAATTTCCTGTGGTCAATAGTTAGCAGCTTTTGTACAATATGTATATTATGATTTAATTACTTACACCGGTCATAGGTACACCTATGTAACTAAGAGACGCCATTTATGCGGATTGAGTCCAATCAAAAATAGGTCCTTAACTTTGACTATATGCACAGGCAATACGTAAACCTAAATAAATTTCTGTATGACCCACCTAATGTATGCAGTGGCTACAGGTGACCGGGGCGGCGGTCGATTATCAGATCACCCGCCAACGTCGACTTGTTGCGCTACTTCAGACGACTCTTTTAACGATGGCTTTTCAGTCGACCTCTTTTGTGTTGGGTTTTATCGTATCGTATTAATAGTTTGTATTTGGAACAACAAAGGCTTTGTATGTAACTATAACGGTAAATACGAGCCACGTACGGTCATGCTCATTCTTACTGTTCTTAAAAAAGCAGTGAAATTTTTGGGTATTTTTATTAGGTGGCTAATTCTGCTGGTGTCAATGGCACTGAAGGACATCAAGCAAGATATTATCTTTAAGTTCGCAATGACTTTATGGAATACAGTTTAAAAAATCATATCGTTTGACTCACAATTACAAAAACCGGTAAATATCGTTTTAATATGAAATTAAACACTTGATCACTTTTGATCAATTTAAACATCTTGATTGGGTTTAAGTTTATCTAAGTGCCAGTAAACAAAGTTAACAAGATTTGAATTTATTCCACGATTTGTTCACACAACTTTAATGTTTTACCTCAGATAGTCTTTATTGTTGTTTGGCCAAACCGCCCTGCACTACTTATAACTATTACACACTATTTATAACTATTACACACTATTTATCAAACTTAATCAGCAAACACAAATAGCAAGTGACAGATAAATAGCACTTAAATTTAACATTTAATTTAATTGATAAATAAGTACATAAATCAGCGGTGTAGGTGACTGTCTGACACCTCGGCATAATGCTGAGACAGCGAGCGACCGATTAACTGCCGCCAAGACACACACTATATGTGTCAATTGTATTTTATGTCTACTCCCTTTGTCTCCGTGTGTCTTTTGTGTAGTGCATAAATCACTTGTCGCTCAGAGACTAATCGTCGCAATACCTAGTACTGGAAATAGTCAAAATACATAGGAACGTTGCCCACATCGTGTGATATTCGTTTTATTAAATGTCTATTTATTGTAACCCAATGTAGCTAAGGTTCGTATTAATTGCTTTCATTTATAATTTTCTTTAAGTGTTTATCACAAAAAGATTTACCTTCTAAGTTCTATACTTTACCTAAATAAAAAAGAAACAACAAAAGCTTTTCGCGTCTCAAAATAAAGGTTCGCTAGCCGGAAGTCTGGTGACGGATTGACGACGTTAAATAATTCCGAATGCGGCGCTCAACACTGTCTCAACAGCTATTTCCGGTCGGATCTACCCGCACAGCTCTGTAAACCAAATTAATTTCAGCTATTTATTTTCAGCAAATCATTTCGATGGGTAAAGTTATCCGTTACATTTGTTGCTAATTGCTGGTTTATAAGCTAGCTCTGTATTTATTAAACAAGAATAAGATTAATAAATACGCTTTTTAGTTATCGCAATTGTTAATATTTAGAAGAATGTGTGTAGTTATACTTGTACAAAAACCTTAATTTGAAACTAGTTAATTAGAAAAAAACATCCTTTTAGATATTATTAAATCATATGAATCATATTTTGTTGGAGTAGTTTGACTACAATACGTATAAGACTAAATGCATTAACTGAAATTAAATTGTAAAAAGAAAAATGCACTTTTAAAACTGAAGTTAATGTAGTTAACACTAATAGAATTTTCTTATTCGATTAGCCGTGTCCAGTGTGATTCACAAATTTGCTCGACTCGCCTCGCCAGTTCCTTTCTTGAACCCGATATTCGTAACAGCTGCGCACAAATGGAAGTCAAACTTATGATGGTTAAACTACGTTAATTGAAGCTCAACTTAGTCTTTTCCATTACTAAAATGTGTAATGATCTAGAATTCTAAAGTTTTTAGCGTACCTACAGTCGGCAGCAGAAGTAGCCATGCGATCATATGGTCAGAATGGTGTACACACATCTTCATTACAAGGGCCTGATGTTAGCTCATTTTAAGGTCTTCGCTCGCGTAGCCACTTATGCAGATGACTGTTCAACTGGAAAACTTATGATTTACGACCAACGAACAATGTGTTTTGATCTGCTATTTGATGTGAATTGGTCTAGTACAAGTGAAAATAATATAATTTATTGCAATCGACAATATGGCTGTAGACTCGAAAATTATTATTACTCCAAAAGAAAGAAGGCATAATAATCGAAGCTATAACCATTTTAATATTGCTTGTTAGAGAGAGAAAACGCTTGCAGATTGTGACGTCACAATCTTTGCTTTGCTTTCATTCATTATGTACTACATTTTAGATTTATCTTATGCGTTAGAAATGATTGAGTGCCACTCATCGTGTCGACACCTGAAAAGTAGCTGCATATCGCTTTCATTTGGGACATATTTAATTCAGCGCGTCGGCATACCCCCGCCGCTTATCCGACTCAATGTTGAACAACTGAATATTTTTAAATGAATTGACGCGAGTGAAATATCTGTGAACTGCTTAGGCAATCGGCAAATTAAGGCAATCTTTATGAGCTTCTTTTATTTTAATAGTTACGTTTATTTTTAAGCCCCGACGCAAAGAGAGGGGTGTTATAAGTTTAACGTGTTTGTGTATCTGTGTATTTGTGTGTCTGTGTATCTGTGTATCCGTCTGTGGTATCGGAGCTCCCAAATGGATGGACCGATTTGAATGCGGTTTTTATTGTGTCATAAATAATTTTATTCCAAGTGTTCTTAGCCATGTTTTATGAAAATCTGTTCAGCCATGTTTGAGATATTGGACTTTGAAATGAAAATATCGGGGGTTTTTCAACTTTTCTAAGCTGTAGTTATACCATCACATCATGTGATGTTGCCATGTGATTCACATGGCCAACAAACATGCGGCCTCCCTAATGGTCAGAATGCACCGTAGTCTATGGACACTCCAGAGGAGTCCATGTTGTCGACCCTTATTGATTTAAGGATTCGTTGTGTACGCTAGGCGGTTTCTATGTTCGAAGGAAGTTTCCATTGCAGAGCGGAAATCCATGCTATCGCTACTCGCGTCACGCTAGGTACGAAAATATTGCTATGGCATGTGCCAATAAATAGAAATATAATGAAAATGTTTACATACCAATATTCAAATAGGTTGAGTTGCAAGGTGACCTAGATATTAGTAGGTACAAAAGTAACATAATGGAAAAGGTCGACGGAACTGCCCATTGTTGATTTACAGCTTCTTTATCCAAACATATTGATATAACTACGCAAGATACTCCCACAGCTTTGTGCTTTTGGATTGCAACTTTTATATCCATGCGTATAAGGTTCAACTAACGACATTGAATAACGTAAGATGTTGAGAGGGTTAAGTATGGTCTCGACTGGGGACTGACGAATTTAGGGCCAGCACTGGCCCAAGTAGGCCCGGAGTCTGTGGAAAGAATGCATCCGTGTCAGAGATTTTCTCATCGTTTATCATTTTAGGTAAAACAGTGGATCATTTTTTTATTATGACAGACAGTTCTTGCTACTATGAGAAAAAACATCGGTGATAAGCGTTGTAACTGAATGCGTAAGACCTAAGTCAATCTCATAATTACCGCCCCTCCACTAATCAACATGTTGGAATGTATAATAATAAATATTTATTACTACACTTTCGTATTACATACACTTGCTTTATTGTTGTAATAGATATTTTCTCTCACATTGAATAATGTTAATAAGTGGACGGCGCTCATTTAAACCAATTCAGCGCGAATCTCGAAACAGCACAGAGCGTTGCGGGCCCATTTCACTATGGATGCTACGGTTTACGCCCTAGCGTGGCAGTGAAAAGTCTAGATTGGTTTACTCTAACCTGCTACGAGCTACGGCGTAGCATATTGAACGGCTACGCTCTGAATATGTAACCCAGTCATTTATGCCTTGGATTACCACAATATGCTTTGGGCCGCCCGAAACACCTGCGTAATTGATTCACAACCCAACTTGAAGATAATAATTAAACAATAGAGGTAGGTAATGGTTAGTTAT
Source organism: Epinotia demarniana (assembly GCA_945867215.1). Taxonomy (NCBI): domain Eukaryota; kingdom Metazoa; phylum Arthropoda; class Insecta; order Lepidoptera; family Tortricidae; genus Epinotia; species Epinotia demarniana. Next base: position 9,140,697 of record OX244276.1, on the reverse strand, counting down.
AAGTACTTTTAGTCGTCTAAACTAAAACAGACAATACCAAACTTCTATCTCGCTTGCTCTTACACGTGCTCATGCCAAAATAAGTTGCTTCACCCGAACCCGAAGAATGTTCTGTGAACTCACGGACGTAAATGCTAACAACTTAGATTCGATATTAAAACTAGCTGTCCTTTCTTTCTTCTATCCTTCATATCTTGTTTTAATATTTATTCCTTCTCACTGACTTATGCATAATGTACCTACGGTTGCAAATAATGGGGACTTTTTAAGTATGGGGGGTGACAGCTAAAGACAAATGGTGGTCCCTTACTCTCGACGCAACGTATCCTCCGGAGCTCTGGCGACCTTACTCACCACCAGGAACACAACACCATATAGCTACCTACAAAGCTAGTAGTGGTGTTATTATGGCTGCGGTCTTCTGTAAGGTGGGAGGTACTTCCCCAGTTGGGCTGCTCCAAATACGAGCGAGATGACGTTCCCCTGTGCCCTACCACTCTTAATAGTATTGCTTCTCCTAGCGTTTAAAGTATTTACTCGAAGATGATCTAAACTATAGATTGTTTGAAGTAGCAAATATAAATCATTTCGATTTATTTTAAGGTTTATATACCTAATTTCCAGACATTGAAGTCTTTGTGACAATAACGTCAATTAAATAGGGACATCCGTCCGATATCTTTATCGAACAACTGATGTTGTTTTAAACAATTATTATTTTGAAAAATTCGAAATGACATTTCATATTAGACATTAAGTTCACCGGATAAAATAAAAATTACCTAAAATATGATGTTTACCCGTCGATGATAGTTACATACTTTTTTAGGAATTTTAAAATTCAATTAAACACCAACTTTAACAACTAAATCGTTTTTAGGGTTCCGTACCAAAAATGGTAAAAAGGAACCCTTATGGTGCGACTCCGTCCGTCTGTCTGTCTGTAACAAAGTGAAATATCTCACGAACTACTTAAGCTATCAATTTGAAATTTGGAATGATTATAAATGAGAGTTATCGGCGTGCATGGAAAATGAAAAATTGAAATATACATTTAAATTTACTATGAAAAATTACGAATTGGAGGAGGGGGCAAAAAAATATATTCAACTATTAGGTCAAGTGGGGTATCATATGAAATGGCTTGAGTTGCACTTTTTGAAACACTGTTTTTTTTATATTGGTAAAATTTTGATCTATGAAGGATAATGTAACAAAGAATACCATTCCCTTCCTCCCTTATCTCCGAAGTTATCAAAGCGAAAAATTTGAAATAATTACTTGTGATTAAGATAAACATAAATATTACTGGAATAGTATTTTTTTTCTGTATCAAGCATATTTTTTGTTTTATTTACAAAAATCATTTCCTAGTTAAGTTTGCAATTTAATCAACTTTATAAGTATTTTTTTCGTTTTGAAATTTCTATAAGACTATAATAGAAAACTCTTTCAAATAAAACAAAAATAATAGAGATCGGTTCACGTGATAAACAATAATCGCTAAAAGACCAACATACATATTAAGCCGATTGCCCTTGCACGTTAGTACCAAATGGGGCCGATAGATGGCGCTGACCCCATTCGCGCTGTTAAGATTTTTCTAGAATTAATGGGGTTGGGATTGGGACGCGTATATTTATTTTCAATAGCAGGTCAAAAAAAGATCGCGATCAATTGTCTTGGAGTAAAGTTACTCGTTGTTTGAAATTGAATTCTATTGTGTTGGGATTAAATTAGTAATTTAACAAATATTGTGAAATTAGTTAGTTTGTACGGAACCCTCTTTGCGCGAGTCAGACTCGCACTTGACCGGTTTTTTTTATTACGTGTTTCTTATACAAAAGCTTATTCTAACGATATTCAATCGATTTCCGTACAAAGTTAACTAAAACCAAGATAGTTGTAACATAACTGTCATAAGAAAGTACCTATACATTTTATAGTAAAATTAATATCGTTTGGAAAGTCCCTAGGAGCATTTTATTCATGCCACAATAACTTCTGTCTGCTTATTACACAAATAAATAAAAAACCGGCCAAGTGCGACTCAGACTCCCACAAGAAGGGTTCCATACCGAAAAAGTAAATATTAATAAAGTCTTATCTTAAAAGAAAACTCACGGCACTTAATTCCTTTTGTTTAGGAAAGGTAGTTTATCAGCGATAACTCCAAAACCTTCAAACGGATTTTATTCAAAACAATTTTCGTTGATAGTATTTAATTAGCACTATGTCCGTGATTTTTTCCATATATTTTGGTTCCGCGGTTCAAAAGTTAGAGGGGGGGAGGGGACACAATTTTAGTAACTTTCGGGGCAATTATCTTTGAAATATTCACTTAAAATCAAAAATCTTCATGATAAACCTTTTATTTATTTTTAAAGATCTATCGATTGATGTTCCACATGTTGTCCTACGCTAAAAAAAATTTTTATCTTTCAATTACGTGTATGGAGTGCCCCCCCTAGGTGGTGCATGTAAGCCCAATTAAACGTAAATATTTAAATTAAGAACTGTTAGGTGTTCCCTGTAATATATAAATAAATTCATTTCACTTACATATATACGTCCCTGCCATGCCAACACTAAATAGATACCACGTGAACGTATGTCAGACTGAAATACAATTGCAAAGCGGTACAAAGCACTCGTCTACTGGGACGCGGTATAAAGACACGTACAGATATCTAGCCATTTGTCCGTGTTGCGTTCCATTTTAGGAGCGAGTTTCTACGGCAAATGCATTTAATTCAATTATTTGAACTATTCACACGTGGCAGTAACATGTCGCCACAATTTTAATTGAGACTGACACTATTACATAGTGACACGTTATGATACAATATTGTTACAGGTCTAAACACTGGCTGAAATTTTTAGACCGATTATACACGGCAGCGTTTTGCAGCGCTATACCAATAATTTTGACAAGTGATCTATGACTGACTGCAAAAAGTCACCGTATTAAATACATATGTTAGGACTTCTAATCAGCAGCTTTTTTTGGTATACCGTTTGTACTCTTCCAAATTGATATTTACGAGTATACGAGTATTTTCCCTACTAAGAATCCTATGCTCGAACACATAATTTTGAAGCTACACCATTACCAATCCCATCCTATCCTCGTAAGGCCCATCGGCCTAATTTAAGGACAAAGAATTTCAGGCTTAACAGGGGCTCGAAATTTTCAACATTAAAGTATTTTTATGACCTATTTTCAGGACACTGGGCCGTTATTACATAAGTCCTAAAAATAGCTTGGGCCTTACGAGGCTATAGTTTAAATACACGTTATTTATTATCATGTCTTTCCAGGCAAAAAGAACCTCTTCAAAGTGCCGCCACAAAGCAGCAGGTTCGCCAAACGTCTTTTTAAAAGGCCTAAACGAATTTACCGAAAAATGCAAATCACAGTGTACACTTATCCGGGGCGGAAGAAATGGATAATGCGACCCCATTATGAGGCTTGCGTTCTCCAACCTCATATCTCAAATCAGCGGTAAACCTAATCTCGAACTATATCTCATTGTCACACGGTTGCTTTTACACTGATCTGGTATTAATACAAGATACGAGATTTTGGAAGGCAGTGTGAGTAACGCCGGCTCGGGCGGGTGTGCAATTTGTTGCAATGTCAAACACAAACGTCTCTTTATGGGGTGGGACGGGTAAGACTTGCGACTCAATATTATGGTGCTGATTTTGGGCGTGGGAACAGACACATACATTATTGGTTCACTTGGTTCTAGATACAGCATAGGTACCCACTCTCTTCTTAGTTTCTGCAACAAGAAATAGAACACAAGATTGCTTAAGCGCCTTAAGCAATAGTGATGTGCGACTTCGGATGATTAATCGAATAATTAGCGATTACTAATATCAATAATCGATTATGACATTAGTAATATACTAATTTCAAATTAATAATAATCGAATGACAACTACTAATTAGTAACTAATAATGGTAAGCTAATGATAGTCGCGCAATACCGTCGGGTCGTCGGCTCGAATAATGGACTCCATTCATTTCAACTATTTCAATTCGACTTGGGTCGAATCGACTCTGCATTCATTAGTAGTGAGTGACTAATAATCGAGCGATTATAAATTGAGTCGAATAAGTCGAATGATTATTATAATCGGCTGATCGATTTAGTCTTATTCAAAGTTGCGCATCGCTATTGAGCAGTGCAATATTCTTAATTACTAATATCAATAAGCGATTATGATATTAGTAATATACTAATTTCACATTAATAATAATCGAATGACAACTTCTAATTAGTAACTAATAATGGTAAGCTATAGATAGTCGCGCAATACCGTCGGGTCGTCGGCTCGAATAATGGACTCCATTCATTTCAACTATTTCAATTCGACTTGGGTCGAATTGACTCTGCATTCATTAGTAGTGAGTGACTAATAATACTATTTACTTTATTTATTAAGTTAAAATAACTGAATTTAAAATATGCTGAAAAATATGAGATGAGGCCATCCAGACAAGTAGACAAACAGTTGCACGGCATAATTTTTTTATTTTAGGAATTAGTGGAACAAGCTTTTGCACTTTAGATTTGCGCCCTGTGCTCAAATTTGTAATTCCACAATTAGTACTCGTATTGTACCCATTTTTTAAAAATATTCCCTTATTCATGTAAGTACGAGTAACAATTAAATAATTTGTTGAGCTCTCAATGTTACACAATGGAACAATAACAATATAGCCCTTCGCTTTAAGCAATTTAGTCATCTACGAAATATAAGCTAGCTATGAAGTATTTCATCCCGTGGCACTGAAATATTTGAATTTATCGGGTGATGTGAAAATATTTTATGCACCGCCGTCACGTGCGAAGCCCGCGGAGTTTTGTTTTAATTTAAAGTTGATGCTGCGGAAAGGCTGGTTGGAATAAAATTGTAATAGCAGCCATTAAAAAGGTTTAAACGGTAAAAAGTAAGCTGATAAACTACACCACATCATTGGCACATTTGAAATTACAATTCACAGTTCTTTATAACGTATGTCAAAATAAAAGCTCTAGCAGAAGATCGTAATCATAATAATTAGTCCATGTCAGTAACATTGGTATGAATCCATGGTGCATTCAAATGCATTCGCGTCGTGGATGCAATTAGTCGCCAGCTCGCATCAAAGGCACCGAGTGTCGTGCATTTAGTGCTCGCTGCGTTCACGTTTGGTTATGCGATAGTTTCAGATAGATACAGACAGGCGGGTATACTGGATGGAAATTTGATGGCTTTATGATCGCTAATGGAAGTAGGATTAGCAGAGTTACATATATGTTTATCGGAATTGGATTAGATATAGATATAGATATCAAGGTTCAACGTTTGTCCAATTTATGCGCACTTAAGGAAACGTGAAAACGAATATGCATATTTAACCGTTTCGCCGCCAAGACAAAAGACGAAAAGAGACATTGTCACGCTAACATCACTGTTACAAGAGTGCAAACACAAACGTTATATGAGAGACTGAAGGTTACTTTGGCAGCAGACATCGTAACACCTACAGGGTTCATGGCGCTACTCTTGATGACGTTCAAGATGTTGTTGGCGTTCAAAGGGTTAAATTGATAAATCATAACGATCATCAGAATTCACTTGTTTCACTTTTTGCGAAAGAAGTTGAACCTTTCATACAGTTTCAACAAAGGATTTAAAGAAAAACTCCGTTGTACAGTCAAGGAATTTAAATTCCTACCCACCTAAGGTTCAATATTGTATAGCAAACAGTCATCATAAGAGCTATCTAAGCACAACGTTACTTGACATCAGACGCATTTGTTTGTGTTACTAGGCAACTGATATGATTAATTCATGGACGTACACTAATCTGGACTGAGTACTAAGTTTTATTAGTCAATCAAAATTGAACCATATTACCGACCAAGGTAGGTACACAATTGTATGATAAAAGACTACTAGAGAAAGCGTTCCGAGCGAGAGCAACCAACCCGAGGATGGTGTCCCACTCGCACGAGTTGCCAATGTAAAAATAATAATGATATAGTGGTATTAACAGGTATTAAATTATACTGAAAAAAAATACCTGCTCATAATTACGAGCCGACATTATATAGGAGATGTTACTTTATACCTAAGTTTTAATTTACTTATTAAAACAAGGTAACGCATTAAATATTGAGGTAATCAAGTGGTAATTTTAAATATCGACTTGTATCCCCAACGTTGACATCTATTTTTCAAATATTGTCATTGGACTCTTGTTGCCTTGTTTTAGTAAAAAATGGTGAAAATATGTTGTATAAAGGGATGTAAAAGCGAAAGCTTTAATAATTGTGGAATATCATTTCATAGGTAAGGAACATTTTGCTTTATTTTACGATAAAACGACAAAACCATATGCCAAACTTATTAGGGTGACTATGATTTGGGCCGGTGTGAGAATGCAATGTCGTAGATAAGTCGGCAGAGCAATTATGTTAAATTATTTCATTTAATATTTTAAAAATGTACTATCCATACTTCCATATTCTTCTATACTGTGTTCATACTAATGTTATAAATGGGAAAGTGTGTGTGTTTGTTTGTTTGTCCGTCTTTCATGGCAAAACGAAGCGACGAATTGACGTGATTTTTTAAGTGGAGATAGTTGAATGAATGGAGAGTGACATTTTTATCCCCGAAATCGGATGATGGGGATCCTAAGGGGGTGAAACGGGGTGGTAAAGTTTGTATGGAGCGATATAAACCAGTTCCACGCGGACGGATTCGCGGGCATAAGCTAGTATATATACAATACTAAGTGGTATATACTAACCTGAACAGAAGTCCATGACTCGATCGTCGTCTGTTTGAATACGCGAGTGCTAAGTGTTTTATGTTATGTTAATGTTATTATTCATTTCAGCTTTCCAAAGGATAAAGAATTAAAGGCCAAGTGGTTAGAAGCTATCGTCCTCCTCCCCTACCGTTATTCTCGGTAATCCCAGTTGTGCCCTAAACGAGACCGAAGTCCGCTAAGTGTCAAACGGACGTTAGTAAACATGTATTTATGTTTAAATAAAATATATATGTAGGAACATGATGTTTTTATTAGGAGTTTATTCGTGAGTTTTATTTATTTGTAATACAAGAATAATTTATTTGGACTGTATTACTTGCCAAAGCGAACGGTTCTGCACCACGCGCATCCAGAGGATTCCCGGCACGTTTACCAGTTCATCACTCTCTAAACAATTTTTATAAATCCTAATATCCGCATAGGTACTTGGTCACCCTAATTAGAACGAGATGCAATTCTCTAGTCGGTCATTCTCCAGATTGGTGTTCTCAGTCTCATTAACGCGTCGCTTTTTTTCCACTTGCTTTTTGATAAAATTTATATCAAATGTAGTGATAAATCAACCATTCAAACTTAAATGTTCATGTGGCACTTAATTATTATTAGCGGATAATTAACTATAAAGGTTTTAAAATTTGTGTGCCGCGTTAATGAGAAAGTCGACGCGTTAATGAGAATTTCAGCCGCGTTAATGAGAAAGTCGACGCGTTAATGAGAATTTCTGGCTTTCTAGGGTGAATATTTGAGCGTCTTAAACGCCTCCTTCCTATCATCATCACTTGCATAAACTACTATTATATATCAAAAACCTTTTTAAACTGAATATTTTCTAGATATTCTCATTAACGCGTTCACTTTTTACGCGTAAAATAGTGGTAAAAAAAATATAACTCATTGTAGGTAGATGTAATAAACTGGAAGATCTAGTAGCTGGTAAATACTGAGTTTCTTAATGTATAGAATAATTCACAGAGCTTTAGAGTTATTGGTTGATTTTTAAAACTTGAACGTGTTAATGAGAATTTTCGAATACCAAAATGCGTGAATGAGATACTTACGTTCGTTGTCTGTGGTCCGCACAACACTCACCCGTCTCTCCACCACGGGGGTCTGGGCACGACTGACGGCTTACGCGAAATGTGTTAGCGACGTAGGTATCTTACTTCAATGGACTCGTATGAACAAGAATTAAAGCGCCGCGCGCATGAGGACGGGTCTCGGGACACAGTTCTAGATTTTCATATCTTAATTATATATTATTAAATATATGTAATACTTTTTTTTATAAAGAGGATATCTAATCTATTATTTAATAAAAATACTTTCGTTCAACTTTCCTATGGTATATAATCAGGGAAAATAAGTATGTAAGTGATTTCGGAAGTGGGACACCACGTGTTAATGAGGAGAAGGGGGTATTGGTATTTTTATTGTCCAAGAAGGTTATTGAATATGTACTTGAAAATTCATGTACACTTCAATACAAATACCTTCTACGATCCAAAAATATAAAATCTGCTAAATTCATTACATTTATATTTTTTAAGTGCGAGGACATACAAAAATGCCTGTCTGGAGAATGACCGTAGTATGACTTCTTTGTCGGCTACGCTTTTTTAATCGCAGTACTCAGTCCAGATTAGTGTACGTCCATGGATTAATTAAATTACGTTGACATGGTGAACTGTAAAACGTCAAGGCACTGCTAAAAATGGATGACAGTAATCGAAAATCTAACAAAATATGACATATTTTATCGCCGTACCCAACGGCGAGCAGTGTCCCTACTCACATTTAACCGACGTGTTATTTCATGAATCCCTACTCCTTCCTGGTGTAATTCCACTATTTGAGCTCGCAATACTTCACGGTTTGCGGCAAGCATTTTATTATTTTTCAAATTAATTTCGTATTTGAAAATTATTTCACAATTTTTTCGATTGTCATTGACATCAACTGACATGTGTTTAATTATTTATTAGATAAGTAAATGACTTCGCAAAGAGGTTATCTGTAATGTGCAGTGACAAATAATAGGTATTGAATTGACCTCAATACTAAAATGAAAATTTCGACCTTAATGCATCGTGAATGCCTAACAACATTTCAACAAAATGGGTAGGAAATTAAATTCCTTGACTGTACCAGGTTGTGCCCCTAAAGGAGCCCGAGGTCCGCTTCGACACCTAAAATCTGAATAATCATTATTAATTTTAAATGCCCTGTACTTTTTTACCTTAAATGTAAATTATAGTCCGTGTTGAATATAAAAGATTATCTCACAGTAACATTGCGTTGAAAAGCAAAAAACACTGCCGGGCGTGGAGGTGGAATCGCCCCCGGTTTTAATTCGTTCGCGGACACTTGGCGGAATACCAAGTGGCCACCATTCGGTATCACGTCCGAGGAGTCTATTACGAGCTACGGTCGTGCCGGCCCGTTCTCTCGATTGGTTTATGGTACAAGAGTGAGAGAAACATCTAACGAGTCTTGATTTTCAGATGGGCTGGCTACCGGCCTCGTTAAGAAGCCGGCAAGTTTCTTAGGAAGTTGAGAATTTTTAATTAATACAGATGTACCTACAGGTCGAACTCGAGTATACTAATAGCGGGCACTCAGAGCGATTTTCTTAGAAAAATACTTACAAAAATATTTATTGATTTAACCCACTCATAAAAATGTACCGAAGCCTTAATCTCTAAAGAGAGGAGATATATTTATGACTAAGTTGTATGCACCCATATTCGTATTTTTACACTTGACGTACTTGTGTATAACGTCATTTGCAGCAAAATCAAGTGAAGGTATAGAGATTTCATGCAGCGCAATAATACGATATTAGATACAATATTTACAATAGTATCCACGGAAGTAGCTAGTAGTAGTACTAGTCGTAGAAGGAATACCGTTTACCTGTAGATTAACAGTATGTGAAATTAAAGGTCAAAGCCTCTAGGAAACTAGAAAATCGTTACCGGTAATACCGCCTTATGGCCGCTCCACACGATGGGCCATCCTGACCCATCATACAGGACGCGGCTATGCGGTATAACGAGACATAAATATGTCTTACTCCCTTTAACGCATAGTTGCGTCCTGTATGATGGGTCCAGGCTGGCCCATCGTGTGGAGCGGCCATTATGTGGCTGTAAAAAAATTAATGAGTTGACAAAAGACATTGATATTGACATATTCAACAGTAATATTCCTGCTGTGAGGCGTAAATTGACGAGGAGTTATTTTGAATGAGCGTAGCTTTAAGCTTTTAGTTAATTATACTGTGTCCCTACCCTTGTGTTGTTGGTATATAGAGTTAAGTGTAATCATAACATAACTCTCCACATTTTGTAACCTCTAGTTAGGAAATCCCACAAATGCAGTATAACGATAGTGATCTCAGAAATGTTTACCTACTTCGATGCTATCGGCGGGAACCTGTAATTGGCTTTTTGTGTTTTATCTACATAATCATTGTGTTTCTGTAGCTGTTGGTTCTCCAAATATAAATAAATAAATAAATAAATTATACTAATATACTAATTTTGTTAAGCGGGAAATCTATCCTTCTATACTACACTCGAGAGCAAAAGTTTCGGGTCACTAGCAATTACTTCAATATCTTGAAAACGAATAAAGCTATCGTATTGAAATAAATTGAACCTTATAGACAATTTAATAATCCTTCGTTACACGTATAAAAACTTATTAGTTGGCGTGAAGTAATGGCATTAAAAAAGTTATAAACATAATGATCCCTTTTTTTTCAAATCAGAACTTCTAATTTTCGCAACTGTTTTTGCTTTTGTTTTTGTTCTGTCATAAAATGTATTTATAAGAAGTCTTCCAGGTATCCAATAGTCATTATTAAAGTAGTAATTATGTCACACACACCTGAGGAATGTACGAGAATCCTCACGATCCTGGAAAATGGGAGCAGTCAGCGAGAAACAGCAAGAATAGTCGGTGTATCGTTGTCTACAGTTCAGCGTGTTCGCCAGCGGTTTTAAGAAACTGGTTCGAACCTACGCAGACGAACAACAGGCAGACCCAGGTGCACGACGGCACGGGAAGATCGATATCTAGTCAACTCTATGCTGCAAAATCGGTTTCTTACGGGAACAGCACTGACTCATCATTTTTTAGGGCTTGGTAGAAGCAACCCTTCTGCTTGGACTGTAAGACGGCGACTTGCTGAAGGTAATTTGAAACCATTTAGACCCGCAAATGATCCGAAACTCGAGAGGCATCATCGTATAGCAAGACGAATTTATGCACGCGAACACTCGCATTGGACGATTGAAAATTGGTCAAATGTCGGGTTCTCGGACGAATCAAAATGTATGCTGTATACACACGACGGAAGGGCAAAGGTGTACAGAAGACCAGGAGAAAGATTTATGCAAGCCTGTATTGAAGAAAAGGTGGCATACGGTGGTGGTTCGGTACTCGTGTGGGCTGGAATTTCTGTGGAAAGCCGAACAGAGCTTGTACTGATCGAAAACGGTACTCTTAATGGCGTAAGATACGTGGATGAAATCCTCAACGAGCACGTCGGTCCATTTATTGCAAGACTTACGATAACGCCCGTCCCAACACTGCTCGTGTAGTGCAAGACTACCTTGATGAGGTGAATATTGGTCCCATGGTGTGGCCAGCACGTAGCCCCGACCTCAACCCGATCGAGCACGCCTGGGACGAGCTCGGACGACGTCTAAGACAACGAGATCCTCCTTTAATTACGCTTCGTGACTTGAAAAATGCATTGGTAGAGGAATGGGAGAACATTCCCCAACAGTGTTTCAGAAACTTGGTGTACAGCATGCCGAATCGCATTGCAGCAGTCCAGACAGCACGTGGGGGTAATACCAAGTACTAAACTGTGTACTTGTAAATATAAAAAGTTCAATATTTTCAGTTTTGGTTTAGCAAGCAAAATGATGCCATTTTTAATTTGTCGTTTTAAACATAATAAAATAAATGGTCAGTAGTAAATGCAATGCATTTTATTTCAGTAATATTAAATTGTCTATAAGGTTCAATTTATTTCAATACGATAGCTTTATTCGTTTTCAAGATATTGAAGTAAATGCTGTGACCCGAAACTTTTGCTCTCGAGTGTAATAATATGAACAGGTAATGTGTGTGAATGTGTTGCTTTGTAAGGCAAAACATAAACATACATTCATATAAATAATTTTTGTAAACTATATATTAGTTTTATTTATATAAAAAGTAACATCCACATCAGAAATTAGGAATATACAATTAGAAAAACGTATCAAAACTAGTTATGTCTCCGTATATTAGTTATATCTCCGAAACAACTAATCCGATTCTAAAAATTCTTCCACTAGGACATAGAATGGACCTTTAAGATGGACATAGGCTATATTTTATCCCGCGACTTTACTTAAGTTCTGTGTCAGATACAAGCGTATCCAAGCAGGTACCTATTTATTTAGTATCAAATAAACAATCTGCCCCATTTAATTGAGTCAACGAGGAAGGCTGCTGGTATCGGGACGACACTTCCTGTTTCCGCTGACGGAGCGTAGAATGGATAATTTGCGTTTCAACTCGCTCGCTGATGACTTTGCTTCGATAAGGCTTACCTTTGCCTCCAGTAACGTTTTATTGCTTTGGTAAGGTAATGGCTGTAAGATACTGTTAAGTACATCCATAGGTATGTGGGTTGTAATACATGTGTGGTTCGTACATAAATAGATAACGACCCAATAAGGTGAAGATTGAAAACGATAACTTACCTATGCAGAGCGATCGCGCAATTATTCTCGGGTGAAAACTAGGGAGTGTCGATGGGAAACGACTCCCCAAAACATAGATAGGTACAAATAGTAACATACTTAACTGATCAGTAAACCTTTAATACTGATTTGCCATACGATAAATAAATAGTAAACCTTTTCCGCATAGCTATTAAGGTTAACAGATGGTAACAGACGTCATCAAGCATCGTAGTCGATATGAGACTGAAACTGAAATGGAGTTGCGTGTATCCTCCAGAACAAAGAATCTCACTCCGACCGCAGCACCGCGACTGGCTGTCGTGGCGCATACTGCTAGGGTGCAATCAGTAAGATTGTTCAACAAGATGCCTACCGAGTTAAAACTAATTAGAAACTCCACATTATTTAAAAACAGGCTGAAAACATATTTATTAGGAAAATGCTGTTATAACATCAATGATTTTTGACAACTATTTATATTTTTGACATTTTCGTGATATTGGATTTTATTGCTATTTTTATTATTGGACATACTGTTTTGGAATATCTTATTGTACTTAATTTCATTTCATTGTTTGACTATTATTATGTTACTAATGATGTTTTATTTATTATTATGTTATATTCAATTTCAAACACAATGAAAATTGTTAATGAATTAAATAAACTGAAACTAAAACTAAATATTCTTAGTTCTGAAATAATTACAACAAAATGTAGTGAGTTGTGATTTTACTACATTGTTTAGGTACCTATTAATTAGTACGTGGAGTACCTAATAGTAAAGTAGCAATGTCATTATTTTTCACCAAGAACGACTACGTATTAAGTAACATTATATGTAGTAAAACGAAATAGAACGAAACTAAACCTTTATTATAAACTAAACTTGATAACTACAACTTAGAAAAGTTGAAAACCCCCCGAAGTTTTAATTTCAATCCAAAACGGCTGGACAGATTTTCATGAAACATGGCTAAGAACACTCATCAGGGATAAAATTATCTATCAAACAAAATAAACGCATTCAAATCGGTCCATCCGTTTGGGAGCTACAATACCACAGACAGATAGACAGATGTACAGACAGACACGTTAAACTTATAACACCCCTCTCTTTGCGTCGGGAGTTAAAAAATAAATAACAAAACTTGCATTTTAATGTTATTTTTTAATCTTTTGTCTGAAAAAAAAACAAATATTTATGCGACGGTTGCTTCCTCTGCAACAAAGCGAGTCGGATACAATGATTCAAATACTTAGATATTCCGATTCGATGAATTCAAGAGCAAGGCAAAGAAAGCTAGAAGATTTGTTAAGCTACATTTGCATAACGTCTATTAGCTCCCCTACAGTTTGTGTTCCGGACGGATTTAAATGTGGTTTACAAAGGAATTACTTCCACAAATTCATTTGGAAAGATTACTCAGCCACTCTTTTCAAATTTAACACATTCTTAAGCTGGTTTTACTGTCAAGATTTAGCCTAAAAGCAGAGTGATTATGTAAAACCGTTGAGACTGGAAAAACGTAACGGCAGGTGTATTTTTAATCCCCATATATCATAGTACAATATTTGTCACTATTTGTCTGCCATCACAATAGGTCAGTCATATCGAAAAATAAATTGCAATTTAACGGCTAGTTGTGATTTTTTTAATATGTTGTTAGGGGCTACCGCGAAAGGAAAACAAACTTCGTTCGTGTATCTCCCTCTCTGTCGCTTGAACTAGCAAGTGATACGCGAACGAAGTTCGTTTTCATTTCGCGGTAGTCCCCCAGTACTATGTATCCAAGTTTGCAGTTTCGAAAGACCTGAGCTAACTTTGCAGCACTTGAAAAACCACGAAGTTTTCGCACTTATTTTTGTCAATGCGCGAGTATAAGTCCTAAACTATGCGGTTTTTGAAATACAAATCTATACTTTTGTTTAAGTTGAGTAAAATTGGTTTATGAGTACTGCAAAGTTAGCACAGTTATTTCGAAGCTGGAAACTTGGATATAGGGTAATGGTAGTGGTCCTAACAACATAATATAAACTCACAACCAGCCGTTAGATTTTAGCATTTTTCCGGTCAAATATGACTGGCTACAAGGCGCCGCGCGAGCTGCGGTGCGGTGACATAGACTAAACTTCTCTTTTTAAGGGTTTTAATTATCTTATTTATTTGTCTGGTGATAGCCGTGTTGGATTCTAGATACGTCTACGAGTACAACGCTGAAGTGAAAGTATTGAATATGGTTATCGTTTCTATTAGATAGGTACAGATGTAGTGCATAATGGTTTCCCATCGTTTTTTCTCGGAAACGTTCGTACCTATTTGTCATGCTACTTCAATCAGCCTCAGTACTTTTTGTACCGAGACTGACTGAAATAGTAAGACACGTTCGTACGTTTCCGTGAAAAACGATGGGAAACCATTATGCACTACATCTGTACTACCTAGGTACTAGATTTATACGAGTGTATAGACAACTCTGTTACCATTTCACGCTGAAACTACTGAACTACGAAGAATACGTCCTATGTTCATAGAATATTAATTTTATATAAGGGGTGAGGTCCTCCCTAGAAGTTTGTATGAGTCTACGTAGTTGTAAAGTCGGTAACAAAACTTTGTGATTTTATAAAAGTATGATACATTCATACATAAAGTATACCAATTACCTAAAGGAGACAGGGCAATCATTAATAACACATCGTTAAATTCTTGATTCGGGAAAACCAATACTGATTATTAATTCATTTTGGTTATAAATACCAGCGGTTTCATAACGGCAATTTGTCTGTCATTTCCCAGCTAGTCGGTGGTATTATCCCGAATCACTATTGTGGTATGAATGACGTGCCTATTTTTTTTAATCACCACTGATGGTATGATATTGGTCATCGCAAAATACGCTATGGAAAAACATCAAACAAGTAAGAAATTAATATGGATGGGGAGAGTCCCTGTAGATTTTACGGTGTACTTACAACAATCTTACATATTCCGAATATGGATAGGCAGAGCATATGAAATTGAATTTTCACTGCAACTTCTTGCAGTTGTAAGACAGGTTGCTAGGCAACCGCCCCCAACACACTTCATCTGAATCCCGTAGTCGACTTTAACGACACCCACGGGCTACGGGAAGAAGGGGGTGATGCTGTTCTAACCCGACATCACATGGGAAATTAATAGGAAGTATGATTTTAATTCATATCCATTAAGGTAACCGTGAGTTTAACGGGTACGTTTTTTGATAAATTTCTAAACCAAACATACTCTTTCTAATTAGATAAGATTAGATAGTAAAACTTAGCCTACATTACAGCATCATAAAATCCAAACTACTGATATCCAAACTTATACCAAATATAATTACTGAACCGCTAGACTGATGATGATGAAATTTGCTTAATAACTTAATAAGTTCCACGTTCCACGATAGCGAGACTACTGGCAAAAACTAGTAACATAATAAACACATTACAGCATAGTATACTAAAATAAATCTCATGTGAGCCTGTCCTAGTAAATAATGCCCCATCGGAGCTATAAATAAAAATAAAATAAATAAAAAATAAAAATCGTTTATTTCAGACCTAATGTGGTCCATATAGGTACATACATTTTTGTTAGTATTAAATCTTACGAACTAAGTTAGGTGATTAAGAAAAATAAATAAGTATAAAATTAAATGAGGCACGTATAAAATAAGGCAAGATGTGTGCTACTCGTATTTGAGAAAGCGAAGAAAGTTGGTCCTGTCTATTTCGCTCTCCCAATAGCCACCTCAACCCAAGACTTGGTAATAGGGCAGTCCAACCTCTCGGCCACCACCATGAGAAGACCGTTGGTACTGCCGCGCACTCGCCTCAGCATGGAAGCGACTCTTTTTCGCCTTATGGCAAAAAAGTCATCCAGCCGCGCTTCCGCGAACATGCTGGAAGCACTACAGTACTTCGGCAGCCCCAACAGCATTCTCAGGATGTTGTTGTACTGCACGCGTAGTGTATTATATGCCCTCTGCGTAAACCTTACCCACAGGCTGCACGTGTAGAATGTCTGGCAGTAAGCTCTGAAGAGCGTCACTTTAACTGATTCGCTACAACGTGCAAACCTGCGGGCGAGTATATTACTCCTTATGGCCATCGCCCTTCTCTCCCTTTCCAAGTCCAGGTCGTCATTCAAGTTCTCTGTGAGCATATGCCCCAGATACTTGAAGCGATCAACAACCTTAAGTGGTACACCGCACAGCATGATCTTAGGCTCCGTAGTCGAGTTGTACTTTCGTGCTTTAAAAATTAGCAGTTCACTTTTAGCTGTGTTGTATTTTAGACCATGCTGCTCGGCATACCCCTCACAGATCTTGATCAGTTGCCGCACCGAGTCGACCGAGGGCCCCAACAGCGCCATGTCGTCCGCGTAACTTATATTATTAAAACACACATCGCCTATATGACAACCGACATGTGCGCTGCCAAGCCGCTCGATCAACTCATTCACGTACAGGTTAAACAGGAGAGGAGACGTCAGCCCCCCCTGTCTCACACCACACTGCAGCCTGTATTCGTCAGACTCCTCAGTCCCCCATCTCACCCGGTTGACCTGGCTGTTGTACCAATGCTTAAGCAACGCTACGTACTGGCTTGGTACTCCCGTTTTCGCTAATTTGCACCACAACTTGTCGTACACAACCAGGTCAAAGGCCTTTGATAAATCTAGAAAGCACGCATAAATGGGCGTGTTTCTGTCTTTATAGAACCTGACAGCTCGCTTAAGGCACAAAATTGCACATTCTGTCGACAGCTCCGGCCTGAAGCCAAATTGCGCGTCATGAAGGTTGATGTGTTTGCAAAGTTGCGCGTTAAGCAAGCTGTCAAGCACTTTCGCAAGTATGGTTGCCAGGGAGATGGGCCTGTAATTATTCGGGTCTGACAAATCGCCGGTCTTGTTCTTCACAATTGGCACTACCACTGTACGTGTGAGCTGCCTGGGTAGATGTGTGTGACTGAGGCACAGTGTGTAGAGCATGGCCAGAACGCGTGGCAAGTGTTTTCCAGCATGTTTGAGGTGCTCGATGCTGAGACCGTCGTGTCCCGGTGACTTACCTCTTTGCATACTTTTAATTATTTTAGCCACTTCCTTAGAAGTAAATCTACCAGGGCCCACCCCCACGACCGCCTCAGCACCGCACTCCCCCGCCTCACTTGCTTTAAGGAGCGGACTGACATCGAAGGTGTGTCTGAAATTGTTGGCAATGGCTTTCTGGTCATTCTCTCCACCCACACTCACAGGGACACCCGCCCTTACATTCCACTTGTTTGTATGCTTCCAGAAAGCTTTAAAGTCCTTATTTTTTCTATTTGTGGCCAGAATGTCGCATTTAATTTGCTCTTGGCTGTCCTGGCACGATTTAAGCTTGGACTTAAAAAACTTTCTGCTCTCATACATATCCCTGTAAATGGGTCCATCCTTAGGCTTTTTATATTCCATCCATAATAAAAACTTACTCCTGGCATCCCTGTGAGCGTCGGCCACGTATTTGTTCCAACCTACTACCTGAAATTAATTCACTGGTTTCTCTTGCAGGTAACTTTTGCGCATTGCTTATTTAGTAGGTTTAGGTGCTGCTAAAAGCTGCTATGTTTTTATTTCGACCGCCTACTCGTATTGACCGGCTTTTGTAAAAGGTATTAAAAATAATCGGATCCTGATGCCGAAGGTACCTGCACATAATTTGTTCGTCGTTCATTTCATTTTATTAAACCCTATTTACGGTACCTATTTATGAGAATTAGAACTTGTTTATTGAATTGACATCTTGTTTTTGCAAGCAGCAACAATATTTGTTGCCAAGGCGCAAATATTCCATATAAATAGTTAGGAAGCGATATCGCGTCAACGGCAACCAATGTGCTAAACATAAAAGCTATCATAAACTTTTGTTTTTAAAGGTATCTTAGTATTTTTTTCTCTGTCGTACTTGTTGGCTTTTTACCGTAAATTTATACGACAAAGTCACAAAAAGCAAAGGATAAATTGCTTTTTGTTGGACGTCTGTACCAAAAAGATATAATGGGTATAACTACGTTTTCAACACAATGCTCGTAACGTACGTCTTATTGTGTCGCTATTAGGCTCATAATCCTGGACATTAAACACGTGTGTTTTATAACATTACAACACTTGTGTGTTATGGTTATATGCCGATTAAGTCACGTTGGCACCTGGCAGCAAGGTATATGTAGTAGTATAGGTATGTAAGGCATGAACACGGTGCATTCTTAAATTAACCGGGTTGTACAGAATATACAGCTTTTTTTTTAATTCTCGGCAAATGGATTCTTACTCTACTAAACAAATCAAATCCTTTTTGTTAATTAATGGACTATTTCTTTTTGTATATGATATAGAAACGTTTAATTTAGTAAACCTATTCACTTTTGATACATTTTACATGAATTAATACAGATAACATTTTAAAACAAAAATATTATTTTATTTTGTATTGGCTGTTTAAAGATTTCTGTGCCTGCACTGCGCAAACTTAACGAAAAAAAACTGTTGCACGCCATTATAGGTTATTTCACAAATATTTGTAAAATTTGTTTATGCGTGTTTGGTTATTATCAAAAGTTGACTCGAGGTGACTAGAAAAGTGATAAATAGAATGGACGCCACTGGAAATTCTTGGCGATGTGCAATTGTGAGTAAAAACCTGTTGTCATCAAATGATTTTGTCGCAAAATGTGTTGAAAAACGTCGTATGATACGCGTGAGCTTTGATAATTACATCCTCGGCTTCCTTATCACGCTCACCTGCGGTTCGCGTGAACAATTTCGCCTCCGATGTAATTATCGACATACCTCCCATGTATCACAATGTACTATTATCCATTTATTTATTGTTACTTAACTTATTATCTAGTGAATAGTAGGTACATTCAGTGGATTTAGTAGATATTACTTGCTTACCTATTAAAGCTATTTGAAACCTTTTAGCAATCTAAGTGACTTTTGGTGCATGAGCTGATAAGTAAGTAAACAAAACTCAGGCTCAAAGGCTTGACGCAGCAGTTTTTTAAATACATAAATCATCAACATCATACAACATCATAATGACATTGCATAGGTGAGCATGACTATTTGTTTGTGAGTCTTGGATATTTTCTATGTATTTAAGTATTCATATCTATTAAATATTATCGTTGTCTAGTACCCATAACTAGCCCCCATATTAAGCATTATTGAGCTTACTGGGCTAGTTCGATTTGTGCAAGATTGTCTCCTAATATTTATTTGTAAAGGTTGGTATTTAAGTTTGCCAAAAACAATATCGAATGTCACAAAATAGACTTAATTGTTATGCCAATTTGAATTGGTAGCTAATGTCAACAAACTCGACACTATTAGGGAGAGTGATTAAAGGAGCGTCTCCGAGTGAGCGGAAGGCGAGAAATCCCAGAACGAACAAACATCTTTAGTGCCGCCGAGTGTATTGGCGCCAATAGATCGGGCGAGAATAGTCTGGAGATAAATCTACGGAGTGCTGCTTTGTAATGACGCGGCGATGTTTGCGTGATGTGTTTCTGTTTATGTGTTTGCTTTAGAGAAAGAAAGAAAATAACTGATAAATCGTCACCCAAACGGCAATGGAGAGGGCTGCGCTGGGAGTTTCTCTGCGTGATCGCAGCAGAAATGAGGCTATCCCCAGCAGAACTATGGTTACCGATTATAACCCTCCGAAGGAAAAGGCAAAGGTTCTCGAGTGGCGACCACGTAGGCGCAGTGTGGGTAGACCCCTCACAAAGTGGACTGATGACGCATGGTGGCGCAGGGTCGGTCATTGTGGCAATCTTTCGGGGAAGCCTATGTCCAGCAGTACATTGCGTGCCTATAAAAATAAAATCACTAGACGCAATTATACAGGATACCCACAAACTATATTACCGCGATAGGCCACGGCGCTGGTTATATTATGGCAAATATTGTTGATCCACCTGAGTGTTTACTAAAATCAGTCTTCCAAAAGTTACTCTCAGCCGGTCCTCAAAACAATATAGGATAGTCCATAGGCTACCGTCAGGCAGACCCTATGTTTATGTACCTGCAGAATATATTGATTGCAGGTTGGCTTAGACTTGCTTTCGCTATGCTGATACATATTCAGCAATGTATGGTTCTCGCGTTCTTATAATGTGTTTATAAATATTTGATGATCATTTACCTATTTATTATTTTAATACTGAAAATTGTTTTGTATAGATCTACTTTTCCAGGTTTAAAATTATTCGCAGAATCCCAACTCGTCCCTAACAAGAGCTTCCTTTTTTTACTTGAAAAACTCCGAGTCAAAGCGCAACGAAATCGAAAAAGTTATCGGGGCGATAGAAATCATAAACACTTCGAAGCCTTTAGCTAACTAGTAAAAAGTCAATAAACCGAGCCGAAGCGTCTGCATCGCGTGACCGCGCCACATAAACAACGCGGCAACGCACAACGCCGCGCGGCAAATGCCCTCAACCATTATTGACCTCTCGCCGCGCTATAAAACCTCTATTGTCCTTACTCCCAAATATGCGTAAATGGAAAGGCAGCGTTACTTAAAAACAGAACGGATATTGCTTCATTTGTTTTCATTTGTAGCTGCCGGGCGAGCTCTGCAAGAAAACCAAATATTATCGGTCACTTACACTATATTTCAAAACCATAGAGAGTAACAAGGACGAAACGTTTTTCGAATTACCCTGTAACGAATCGCAGTGATAGCGTGCTCATAATGCGCAGTTTATTTTGTTAACGATAGCTTCATTAACAAAACGGGAAGTGGCCCCAAGCTGGGCACCACTTTATCGATACAGCGGAATCGAACCGACATTCCGAATAAAAACCCCGTTGTATAACAGAGCGTGCTTCAGCATTTTGTAAAATTAGGTGCTCGCAACAAAAACTCGGATCCAGGTCGGCCATTGTTTACCCCGGCATTGTGAAACGATTCTACAGAGCTGTCCAATGCTGCGTGCTTTTCATTAAAATGTATCGACAAAACTCCCACGCTTTAAGAAACTGGTTTTTATTTACATTGTGAATTGCGCTTTAAAATAAAATTGATAACACTAGCGAGCTGTATGAGTCAGTTAACCTGGTTTGATGTATGTAGTACATTTTTGCCCATAGTTGTGTTTGCAGTATTTATGCCTAATGCACTGCAGCCTCAGAACATAAAGGAAAAGTGCGCTACTGCGTGTTTCACCAAAAATTGGTGTCTCCAAAATTCGCCCATCGCAGCCCCACACACGCACATTGAAGTGTAGCTACAACTTAGAAAAGTTGAAAAACCCCCGACATTTTCATTTCAAAGTCCAATATCTCAAAAACGGCTGAACAAATTTTGATGAAACATGGCTGTTCAGTTTTCATTAAATATTTTAGTATGGTAACATTCTGTGCCTGCGTTTGACAGATAAAATAACTGTCGATTGTCACTTTCGTCTTTGTCGTTTTGAAACACGGTTCGAAAATTTGAGCTCCGCGCGAATAGTCGCGCTATTTTACTGGCAGTTATCATTTTGAGCTAGATTCATAAGTGCCTTGAAGAAGCAGGAGGATACCCCTTAAGCTGTGTACAATCAGGTGCCAGGTAACCTTGGAGTCGGGTGAGTCTGTACAGTACAAGCCAGGTCTCGGGGTCCTACACCTGATGAAGGAGCGTCGCAGCAGCTCCTGGCAACGGTGAGTGTCCTCTCAGCACCTCCAAGGCTCTATTTCGTTGCATGAATTTATCGTTTTGACACTAGCTTACTTGCCACGTATAAACCGTTATAATTTGATTCGAAATTTACAGTCCACTTATTAACATTTTTGGTCCTTCGAACCGGATTTTGAGAAGGCGGGCCTGTGGATATTCAGTTTTTTATCGTTTTCGAAGCAAATCCATCACATTTTGGTGTAAAATTGTCGTTTCGTATTAATATTTTTTCTTCCACCAAAATAGAGGGTAAGCTTATAATATAAAATTTCGCATTCCACAGTTCGTAGTTTTCTCGTTAGACTAAGTCGAACTTAATAGTAATTGATCTGAATAACTGTTAAAAACTCAGGATTATTTGTTTTAGATAAAAATTTAACGTATTTTAATAATTTAACAGTTATTCATGTGTCGTGTCGTCATACTTGATACTTTTTAACGTTTCGTTGTAGGTGGCGTAAATCGGAACGCACCTTTGCCATAGATATACATTCACAACTGTCAAGTGACGTTTTTGTTCACTCAGTTCATCTAACCTCAAAGTTGAGTGTTTATGTATGAAATATCTTCCGAGTTAGAGATTCCTCGCTGTGTGAATGTGGTTTGGATGAGGGTACTTTAGACCATATTCTTTTCGAATGCTGTAGATTATCTTCCTCTTTATATGATATTCTTCCTCCCTATATTCCTCGCCCTCTTAACTCTAAATCTTTACTTCGTTTAGTTTTCACCCCATTCATCGCCATTTTATGTGATTTTTTTAGTTGTAATAACATTAGATTGTAGTTAAGTAGTTTATTTTATGTGTATAGAATGAACTTAACAGTAAAATTTGCTTTTTTGTCCGGTATTTTTCTATATAAAACTAACTTGCTTCTGTGCAGTTTGCCCGTTTTTTATATATTCTGTAATATATGTTAAACGTCAAATCAGACGTCAAATGTCAAATCAAAACTGTCTTTGGCAAAGGCCCCTGAGGCTGCCACTTCATTATTAACTAACTAACTATGAAATATCTTGATTTGCAGCTTGTTTTTCGTGATAATTCTTTACAATGAGTGATAATGAGCATGAGAATGTATCCGCGGACGTTGATATGGCCCGTGTTGCAAGGGATTACGCGGTGATGCGACTTGAACACATATACGAGTCCAGTTTAGTCGGCTACATTGAACAAGATTTGTGTGATTTAGAAAAGGAATTCCATGACGCACAATTAAAAGTGTTATTAGCCTTAGGTCCACAACAACGGTCTAGTGAATACGTAGTTTCGAAAGAATTTGAACTTCGATTAAAATCTGTACAAGCTAGGTTGCGGAAAAGTACACAAAACGTCGACGTTAAACCGGTAGAAGCGAACAATTCTTTAAGTGCTGCTCATTTACCGAAAATAACGATTAAAATGTTTACCGGGAAGCTGGAGGATTGGGTTGGTTTTAAGGAATTGTTCGACTCATTAATTCATAGGCGAAGCATATCGAATGTCGAAAAATTGCACTATTTGTTGTCAAGTGTGGAAGGCTCCGCTTATGATTTAATCAAAGGTTTTCCGCTGTCGGATGATAACTATATGAGTGCTTATGAAACACTTTGTAAGCATTATGATAAAAAGCGTCAAATTGCTATTGTTTACTATGAAAAGTTGCTAAATTGTGAAACGGTTAAAAATAAAACTGATTTGGGCCGAGTATTTAGGACTTTCAGTGAAAATTTAAATATATTGTCGAAGTTTAAATTGCCTGATAAGAACTTCATGCTTTATTATCTATTGTGGTCCAAATTGGATGTTTGTACTCGGGAAGCATTTGAGCTACAACTTGACTCAAGTATTGACATCCCGGACTTTGAAAATTTGCAATCATTCATTGAAAAAAGAAGTCAAGGGCTAGAGAATTCGAATCCTAAATTAAGGGTATTGACCCCTACTAGTAAAATTGTTAGTAAAAATAAATCTTCGCTTATTGTGCCTTCAGCACCAACGCCTATGGTGAGTTGTCCGATGTGTGCTGTTGTTGGGCATGAGTTGGGTAAATGCCCTAACTTTCTAAATTTGAAGCCAACTGAGAGATTTTCCAAGGTCAAGGAGAGTAGGCTATGTATCCTATGTTTGAAGCCATCACACAGTATGAAAATGTGTAAGTCGAGTGTGTGCTGTGAAAAATGCAATTATCGTCATCACACTTTGCGTCACTTTGACAAAGTTGGTGAAGATGCTCAGGGGTCAAAGGACAATTCTCATATGACAACATTATCGGTTTCGTCTTTTAGTAACCAAGTGTTATTCTCAGCCATTGTTAGGGTAAAGGATAATCATGGACAGTTGGTACCAATACGGACTTTGATTGACTCGGGCAGTGCTTGCAATTTTCTTACATTGGCTGCAGCAAACCGGCTTGGATTACCGTAAAGTGAATGTCACCAAACCGTCAATGGCATTGGAGGGACATCCAAATCCACACTTGGGGCTGTTTCGTGTGAGATCTCTCCCTCTATAGGAGGATCTTCACATAAATTTGAAATTGAAGCATTTGCTTTACCACAAATTTGCTCAGACATGCCATCTGGTCAAATTGATTCTTCGACCTGGAACCATCTTAGGAATTTGGTTCTTGCTGACCCACTGTTCTATGAATCAGGACCAATTGACATGTTAGTCAATGTCAGTTTTTTGTCGTCAGTGCTTAAACCTGGTCTTGTAAAGGGCGAGTCAGGTCAACCCATTGCCATCAATACTGTTTTCGGTTGGCTTATAATGGGTGAATGTGCTGTTGGAATTGACTATTCTCGTTGCCGTTCTCGAGACAATTCCAAGGTCGCTGCCGCGGATTGTCATTTCGTTTCGTCGTTGTCTCCGGGTCCGGACATTAATAGTAAGCAGTTTGCGGAGATAAATAACGTCGTAACTCCTCAAACAGCTGCTTCGTC
Organism: Epinotia demarniana; assembly: GCA_945867215.1. Classification (NCBI taxonomy): domain Eukaryota; kingdom Metazoa; phylum Arthropoda; class Insecta; order Lepidoptera; family Tortricidae; genus Epinotia; species Epinotia demarniana. Next base: position 9,115,450 of record OX244276.1, on the reverse strand, counting down.
GCATAATTTGTCGTGTCGTATTCGTGATGGTTCTTGCCTCGTTAGCAAGGATTATCTGCTCGCTTCGTCGTTGTCTCCGGACATTAATAGTAAGCAGTTTGCGGAGATAAATAACGTCGTAACTCCTCAAACAGCTGCTTCGTCGCATAATTTGTCGTGTCGTATTCGTGATGGTTCTTGCCTCGTTAGCAAGGATTGTCTGCTCGCTTCGTCGTTGTCTCCGGACATTAATAATAGTAAGCAGTTTGCGGAGATAAATAATGTCGTAACTCCTCAAACAGCTGCTTCGTCGCATAATTTGTCGTGTCGTTTTCGTGATGGTTCTTGCCTCGTTAGCAAGGATTGTCTTCTCGCTTCGTCATTGTCTCCGGACATAAATAGTAAGCAGTTTGCGGAGATAAATAATGTCGTAACTCCTCAAACAGCTGCTTCGTCGCATAATTTGTCGTGTCGTTTTCGTGATGGTTATTGCCTCGTTAACAAGGATTGTCAGCTCGATTCGTCGTTGTCTCCGGACATTAATAGTAAGCAGTTTGCGGAGATAAATAGTTTCATTACTCCTCAAACAGCTGCTTCGTCGAATAATTTGTCGTGTCGTTTTCGTGATGGTTCTTGCCTCGTTAGCAAGGATTGCCTTCTCGCTTCGTCGTTGTCTCCGGACATTAATAATAAGCAGTTTGCGGAGATAAATAATGTCCTAACTCCTCAAACAGCTGCTTCGTCGAATAATCTGTCCTGTCTTTTTCATGATGGTTCTTGCCTCGCCAGCAAGGATAGTCATCGCGTTTCGTCGTTGTCTCTGGACACCAATATTCAGCGGTTTAGGGAGGTAGTAAATGTCGTGACTCCTAAATCGGCTATTTCGTCGAAAGCTGATTTGTCGTGTGACAGCCTTATGGGTGCTGCATGTTTTCGTGAACCTGAATGGAGGTTGGCTGTGCCATTAACCTTCGACAACCCCCAGGATAAGCCCTGGTTTTCGAACTCGTCGGATTCCGACTTACACTCGGAACAATTTCGTATCTTTGAGGATGCTCAGTACGTCTCACTGAACATATTAGGTCTACGGTGGTTACCTAAACCGAACACATTCTCGTTCAAAACCTCAAGCTTAGATTGTTGCTCTACTCAGCGCTCAATGCTTTCGTATATTGCGCGGATTTTCGATCCTTCGGGATCTCTTTCGTCTATCGTTTCCATGGCGAAACATTTAATGCAGCTTTTTTGGATCTCAGGGCTGCATTGGGATGATGATGTCCCAGAACCTATCGCTGGAGAGTGGCTTAAATTGAATCCTCAGTTGTCGTGCCTGAGCTCACTCTCTATTCCTCGCAGAATTATCTATCCATTTCGCCTTTGTCGCGCAAATCCTTGTGGCTTACTACCAGCTGATCTAGCGCGGCGTGAATTATGGTGGGCGGGACCCGCTTGGTTGCCGCGTCCCGAAGAAGATTTGCCGAGACATCTCACTCAAGGTCTCGGAGCTGCACTCGAGGAGGAAAAGGTTCTGACCTTATTCAGCGCCATGAATTCGGACTTCTTCGAAAAAAATTTGTCTCGTCTTTCGTCGTTTCGTCGTATCGTCAATATGTTGGCGTATTGTTCTCGTTATCTTAACAACCTGAAGAATCCCTTCCATAGAGTGAAGAAAAGGACTCTATCGCTGGAGGAAACCAACTCTGTCATTCGATTTCTCGTTAAACATGTCCAGGAGCATGTTTCCTCGACTGAATTTCGAATGATCACCAGAGGTGCAACCAACTCGCTTCACAAACCTCTTCGCAAACTTTGTTCGCTTGTCGATGGAGAGGGTTTGTTGATGGTGGGCGGTCGGCTGTCTCGTAGCGATACCTTCCACTACGAACGCTCGATTATCTGCTTACCGTCGAAACGCGCAATCCATGCCGTCATTTCCCCGTGTGTGAAATGCGTTTGGGTGCGCCCACAGTTAGCACCACCTCCCATCATAGGTGAGCCCAACTTTCGTATAAACCAATTTGAACAGTTTTCGTCAGCTGCTGTAGACTATGCTTACCCCGTTAATGCGTTGTTTGGTCGAGCAAGAGGCAGCACGTCATACAAGTCTTATATTAGTGTTTTTGTGTGTGCCCTCAGTATGGTAGCACACCTAGTTTCGGAACTAACGTCTGTCGCATATATCGCTGCACCTAGGCGGTACACCGCCCGTCGAAGCCGCTGTTCGCGTTAGGTACAAGAAAATAAGGTTTTAATCGTTAATGAACAGTGTAGCCCATTAAACTGGAACTTAGGCAGGATTGTTAAACTGCACCGAGGTGGAGATAGTGTTTGTCGTGTCGTTACCATTTGCACAGCCACCGGCGTATATAAATACAAATAAATACAAATACAAATAATTTATTGATACGACATAATGTACAGCAGTTTTACTATAGACTAGGAGCTTACTATTAGAGGCAAAAAACACGTGCCTGAGCTAGGATACCCTGTGTTTCAGGCAAAAAAGAACTTCAATTGAAAAAGTTATTCATATGCAAAATATAATACAATATCACTGTTATTGACTAACTTTTACAAATAATTAGGAAGTTATAACTTAGGTGGTACCTAAAAGATAGATTAAATTATTTTAAATAGATAAATAAACAAATAAATAAATAACTTCTCTGTATCGTCATATGACATATTTTGTACGTAGGTTTACGGTATTACTCAATATTGCTTGCTGGACTTTTTGAATCATGTATGGCATGCGTCAGCGGAATTGTAAACTGGGCCAAATTCAAAGTTGCATAGGTAAATCACGTTCAAGTTTGTTTACATTTAATTTAGAAATTGTTGACGTGCGTGCTTATATATGGTAATTTACGAAATAATGAAAGTAGGGCAGCCCTATGATCTGTAATAGACGAAACTAAAGAATCAGATACAGAGAAGTTATCTAGGTCAGAAATTAAATTATTACTCATAAGATCTAAGCTAATAAGACAAAAAGTTCTATGAAGAGTGTAAGGTGGCGCTCTTAGGCGCCTTCATAATCTATAGAGTTAAGGTATCTTTTTTCGGCTAGTTTTCTAGCTGGGCATTCGGCATAGCCAGTCTCGTGGTCACATGGCTTTTTAAAGTGCATACATGTAGCGCATTTTGGTGAGTCGGCTTTCTTTGTGCATTCCTTTATTGAGTGACCTAAAACGCCGCAATGCCCACAGATGTTGACCTCCATCTTGCATGACTTCGCTGCATGACCGTACTGCTGACATTTGAAGCACCTCGTCACTAGGGTAAAGTCCCGGACGGGGCACGACGACCAGTTTACGAATAATCTATCGTTTGAGATTAAGGCCTTACGAATGGGTGCAGAGACTTCAATTATATAGTTGCAGGTATCAGAGTTCTTCTTTCCCGATTTATGGCTCAATTTAGTAGATGACAGAAATTTTTCCAGTGACGTATCACGCATTTTATCGGCCAGGTTTTGGTGGTAAATGCACTTGAACACCTCCGCTTCCTCCATAGTTGCAGGGACACCGATGACTACAATTCTGGGCTTCCGTTTTGGCGGCTCGTCCACCGTGAGGCCAGATGTTGTTAACTGCGTCGACTGTTTCAGTTTCAGGACGTCGTCTTTGGAGTCAGTGCTTATGACCACTCCGCCGTTCTTAACTTTGCGCAATCCTCTTACGTGCAGCTTCATTTCCTCAGGTCTGATTAACTGCTGGACAAGTGATTTAGTTTCCTCGCTCGTTTTTTGCTTGTTAGTAGGATATATTGCTACCGAGCTAATATTAGAGGGCTGAACGAATCTAGTATTTTTCTTAAGCAAGTCGGCAAAGGTAACAGGTTCCGGGGAAGGCTTTGTGGACTCCTCTATACACTGTTTAAGTTCCTGGATGCGCTGGGAAAGATCGTGTTTTTCCTGAAGAAAGCTGTACGAATGGTAGTTTTGGATAGCTTTCTGTTTCAGAGCCTGGTATTCGACAGCTAATTGAGATGTGAAATGACCCACTTTGCGGCATAAGGTACTCACTCTGTTTTTTTGATCCGAGTTTAATTTCCCTTCAGAAGAGATAGTGCACACTTCATGCAGATGCTGCTCAATCGACTTCATCCAGGCCTGGAGGTCCCCTGTAGATATCATCTTCAGAGGAGCTTCTTCCTGTATTGAGGGCGCGGGCGCGGGCGCGAGCTGCGGAGTTGGCGTGGACGGAGGGCTACGGCACGTTAGCCCGCTCCGATTACTAAATGGGCTGTTTTCATGAGACATCTTCCTTAGGTTTTAAAATAATTAGCACCACTTAACATTATTAGAGTTCACTAGTCAATTGAAATTATTGCTAACGCCTAATAAACCGAACTAGGTCACAATTATGCAGATGAATATTTATTTTTATTGAGAGACACGTCCGACCTGACTGACTACTACTTGTAACTCCGTAAATGTCCGGTTGTGAAACTGTGCCCATTACCTTCTCGTCAATAGTTAAATTATAATTACAAGTCACTTAGCTTGGACTTCAATCTTTTTGTTTGCAGGTTTGGAACGAAGTTCAATCTTATGTGACACGATTAATTTTTAGTATCGTAAATCTTTTATTATTTTCGAAAATACCTTGTATTTTGTTGGGCGGAATGTTCAGTTTTCATTAAATATTTTAGTATGGCAACATTCTGTGCCTGCGTTTGACAGATAAAATAACTGTCGATTGTCACTTTCGTCTTTGTCGTTTTGAAACACGGTTCGAAAATTTGAGCTCCGCGCGAATAGTTATCATTATCATTTTGAGGTAGATTCATAAGTGCCTTGAAGAAGCAGGAGGATACCCCATAAGCTGTGTACAATCAGGTAGTCAGACAGTACAAGCCAGGTCTCGGGGTCCTACACCTGATGAAGAAGCGTCGCAGCAGCTCCTGGCAACGGTGAGTGTCCTCTCAGCACCTCCAAGGCTCTATTTCGTTGCATGAATTTATCGTTTTGACACTAGCTTACTTGCCACGTATAAACCGTTATAATTTGATTCGAAATTTACAGTCCACTTATTAACAATGGCTAAGAACACTCGGGGTAAAATTATCTATGACACAAAAAGACCGCATTCAAATCGGTCCATCCGTTTGGCAGCTACGATACCACAGACAGATACACAGACACGTTAAACTTATAACACCCCTCATTTTTCGTCGGGGGTTAAAAACGAAAGCTCGGGTGTGGTCAAACTCTACGTACGATAATGTAAACAATAAAAAGAGAAAACAAGAAATGCATTCTTTTGTATAATCTGATCTGAGGTCTAAGGCTAGATACAGCTGAATATTCGGGCCGAATGTAAAACTCAAGTGACATTGAACTGTAAAGAGTCAAGGTCGCATTAGGAAACAACTTACTATTAACCTTCAGGGTTTTATTATCCCAAGGGAGTTAAGTAAATCTGTGCGTTACGATTAGTTTTTTTATTGTTCAGGTGGAAGGTGTAAAAAAGTTGCCAACCTGTTTGTTGTTTTGTTACTTTTATTATACAAATATTTATTTCAATATATAGGTAGATTTACATTGTGTTTGATACATAAATAGAAATGTTTTATTGTTGTCAATTACGAACGGGAAATAAAAACGACTTTTCTCGAGTAGATAACTTGGGACGTACCGCCACATTACAGCAGACTGCAGTCATAATAACGCCACTAATTGCGCTATACATTAAATTGGATTATATATTTCATGATAACAAATAAAATTATAGATTTGCATACATATCATAAAAATGTTAATTTTTATCAGGATGGTCAAAAACAGAAAAATGAAGATATACTAGTGTTGCGCCGGTGGTATAAACTTCAAACTTGATTTTTCATGCTTTAGAAGCGTTTTCAGCAGGCTGAAAACTGATTTCAGGCCGTTTCAGAGGTGGCTCTTCCACATACTAGAAGATTGAAAATTCACCCTAGTTGCCGTTGTTTTCAGGCGCCTGAAACATGTTTTCAGTCCGTTTCAGGACAGCCTCTATCAGATGGCGCAATAACCTGAAAACCCGTTTTCAGGCGTTTTCAGGACCCCTTATGGGCCTTTGAAGTACACTTCAGTATATGGCGAAATTTCTCGAAGGAGTGAAGGAGACAGCAATATTAGAGAGAGACATCTAGATTGAGAAGGTTCGAGAAGTGTGTGAAAGAGACAGCACTATTAGAGAGAGACATCTAGGTTGAGAAGGTTCGAGAAGTATGTGAAAGAGACAACTAGAAAGGGACAGCATATTTGGGTCGAACGAGCATCGACCAATCTGGACGCTCTGGAACATTCACGAACCGAGGGGTCGCCGTTCCTAGAATTGGACCTTGGACCGATTATTCAAGATTTCTCCGGAATGTTCTAGTGCGAAGGTCTCCGCATATATAAGCCGCACGCCAACGCAGCGGAGGAGAGTTTTGAATTAAACTGCGAACAGTGCGAATCTCAAAGCGAAGCGAGTGAAAAGTGTGTCATAGTGAAATGATTTATTAAGTAAGCCTTGTTAATTAGTAATTTTGTAATAAAGTTTGCATTCCTTTTAATTAGTGATCAATTCTTGTATTTTCTATCACGTTACCCACCCCGTGGACGTAACATTTGGTGTCAGAAGTGGGATAGAAAATGTCGACTACATCACGTGAGAACGAGCAGAAGGGAGTGCAGACCCGGAGCCGAGTTGCAGCAGGTGAGGACTCTGCGTCGGGCGCTGGCCCATCAGACTCACCGACCCCATATAAGCAAGAGATGGACTTCAATGCCATCGTAGTTCTCTTAAAAGAGCAAGCTCGTCAACAACAAGAGCAAGCTCGTCAACAACAGGAACAGGCCCGAAAAATCGAAGAGGGGCTGCGCAAACAGGAAGAAAAGCTAGAAGAGGGGCTGCGCAAACAGGAAGAAAAGCAAGAAGAGGGGCTGCGCAAACAGGAAGAAAAGCAAGAAGAACAATCGAGACTGCTTCGAGAGGTACATGAGACCGCGACTGAGTGGAAGCGCGAGATGTGTGAGGTCCGGGAGAAACTGATTGACTTTGAAACTGGACTTCGTGGTGTTAGAGAAACCATTGGGATAATTAAGGAAGAAATTGACACCTACAAGAATCGCCTCCAGAAGCTCGAAATAAAAGTGGCCAGTGGTACGAGTACCTGTGCAGTCGAGGTGCCTGTATCGGGAGGTGGACGATTCAAGGTACCTCCCTTCGATGGTACATCGTCGTGGACAGCTTATAAGCGGCAATTCGAGTCAGTCTCCAAGGCTAACGGTTGGAGTAAAGAGCAGGCCAGGACAGCCCTAACCTTAGCGTTACGTGACGAGGCTCTCACCATATTAGAAGCCTTAGAAGAAGAGGAAACTTATGACCGGCTTCTAGAGGCGTTGGAGGCCCGTTACGGTGACAAGCACCTGGAGCACGTGTACCGAGCTCAGTTAAAAGACAGGACGCAGGGGCGTAGCGAGACCTTGCAGCAGTGGGCCCTAGAAATTGAGAAGTTGGTCAGAAAGGCGTACCAACGTACATTCGCCTCCTTTGTGGACACTACGTTAGTGCAGGCCTTCGTTGACGGAATACGGGATTTGGAGGTACGGGCTGCAGTGCGATTAGGGCACTATGGGAGCCTGAAGGATGCGGTGGCTCATGCCCTGGAAGTAGAAGCTGTGCGCCAGGACCCGTCAAGGCCTTATAGGGTACGTGAAGTATCTCTAAGGGAACCGATTGCTCCACATCGTGAGTTTGGGCCACGATATTACCATTGTGGAGAACGTGGTCACATCCAGACCAGTTGCCCGAAAAGGGGCAGGAGAGAACGAGATCTGACTCCAGTGGCAAGGGCAACAGGTACTGTGGCATCCGGCCCGCAACAGGGAAACGAGTAAAAGCCAGGACTAAGGGACGAGTGCTGGCTGGTGGTAGGAATGTCCCAGTTATGATCTCACAGGCTAATGACGGGAATAGTCAGAGAAAGGTTGTTAAAGGAGAAATTGGTGAAGTACCCTGTCACCTTACCATCGACCACCGTAGTGGGAAATCACATGGAAACGCAGACGCCCTGTCTCGAAGACCTTGTCCCGACGACTGTAAGCATTGTCTTAGACAAGAGGCCAAGGAATGTTTAAGGATGCTGAGAACTGACACAGTCAGCGAAGAGTGGAGTGATGAAGTCATGCAACTAGCTCAGCAAGAGGATTCTGACATAAAGCCGATTTTTGACTGGATTAATGCAGGAATACCCAAACCAAGATGGTGTGAAGTAGCTCCGATGAGTTCGGTAACGAAAAGCTATTGGGCACAATGGGATAGCTTGGTTATGCATAATGGCGTACTATGCAGGAAATGGGAATCGGCGAATGGGAAGGATGCTCACCTACAAGTAGTCGTTCCAAGGAAAAGAGTGAAAGATGTTTTGGGAAGTTTCCACGACGGTACTTCTGGTGGACACCTAGGAGTGAAAAGAACCTTAATGAAAATCCGACAACGATTTTATTGGATTCACTGCCGTGAAGATGTCGAAAACTGGTGCAAGAAGTGCGTTAACTGTTCAGCAGTTAAAGGTCCGCACACCCGTAGTAGAGGAGCGCTCAAACTGTACAATGTTGGAGCACCTTGGGAGAGAATTGCGCTAGACGTCGCAGGCCCGTTCCCGACATCTGACTCCGGAAACAAGTACATTCTTGTCGTGATGGATTACTACACCAAATGGCCTGAAGCGTTTGCTATCCCTAATCAGGAAGCAGTCACTATAGCAGAGAAGTTAGTAAATGAAGTTTGTTGTAGATTTGGAGTACCTCTGGAAATTCACAGCGATCAAGGCAGGAACTTCGAATCTGCGGTTTTTCAAGAGACTTGTCGAATCATGGGGATGCATAAAACGAGGACTACAGCATATCACCCACAATCGGATGGAATGGTGGAGAGATTCAATCAGACTCTAGAGAGACATCTGGCCAAGGTTGTTGAAAGTCACCAAAAGGATTGGGACCGGCATATTCCACTCTTTTTGATGTCATATAGGTCAGCAACCCATGAGAGTACGGCAGTTACCCCAGCATATGCGAATTTTGGAAGAGAGCTTCGTTTACCGGCAGATCTTTTAACTGGACGTCCTCCTGATGCTCCAAGATCTATCACAGAGTATGCAAGTGATTTAAGGGATCGGATTGCTGACGTTCACAGTCTTGTTCGTGAACACGGGCTTGAAGCTAGCACGAGAATGAAGACCCGATACGATAGGAAGGCTAACCAAATTGGATTCGAGGAAGGTTCTTGGGTGTGGCTACATAACCCGATGCGGAAAAAGTGAAAATCTCCAAAACTGTCCCCAAATTGGGAAGGGCCATATAGGGTAGTCACAAGAATCAATGACGTCACATATCGGATACAGCGAAATCCACGTGGTCCCTGCAAGGTTGTTCATGTTGACCGACTGGCGAAGTACCACGGAAACAATGATGCTCGGGACGAGCATGTCTTAGGAGGGGGTAGTGTTGCGCCGGTGGTATAAACTTCAAACTTGATTTTTCATGCTTTAGAAGCGTTTTCAGCAGGCTGAAAAGTGATTTCAGGCCGTTTCAGAGGTGGCTCTTCCACATACTAGAAGATTGAAAATTCACCCTAGTTGCCGTTGTTTTCAGGCGCCTGAAACATGTTTTCAGTCCGTTTCAGGACAGCCTCTATCAGATGGCGCAATAACCTGAAAACCCGTTTTCAGGCGTTTTCAGGACCCCTTATGGGCCTTTGAAGTACACTTCAGTATATGGCGAAATTTCTCGAAGGAGTGAAGGAGACAGCAATATTAGAGAGAGACATCTAGATTGAGAAGGTTCGAGAAGTCTGTGAAAGAGACAGCACTATTAGAGAGAGACATCTAGGTTGAGAAGGTTCGAGAAGTGTGTGAAAGAGACAACTAGAAAGGGACAGCATATTTGGGTCGAACGAGCATCGAACAGTCTGGACGCTCTGGAACATTCACGAACCGAGGGGTCGCCGTTCCTAGAATTGGACCTTGGACCGATTATTCAAGATTTCTCCGGAATGTTCTAGTGCGAAGGTCTCCGCATATATAAGCCGCACGCCAACGCGGCGGAGGGGAGTTTTGAATTAAACTGCGAACAGTGCGAATCTGAAAGCGAAGCGAGTGAAAAGTGTGTCATAGTGAAGTGATTTATTAAGTAAGCCTTGTTAATTAGTAATTTTGTAATAAAGTTTGCATTCCTTTTAATTAGTGATCAATTCTTGTATTTTCTATCACGTTACCCACCCCGTGGACGTAACACTACTTATCAAGACAATGTCAAAAAATGTAAGAACACAATAACAAGGAAATAAAAAAAACAAACCAAGGTATGTGGTATACGTTTGTGGTGTTGTGTGATGGGTGATGGGAAAGGTTGCCAGGGCATCAGATGATTTGTTGTATTAACACTTTTGCTACCAAGAATTGCTACGCGCTACGCTCGTAGCCGATCCTGTGGTTTTCCTCGTATGTAGCGGAAAGCGACTACGGCGTAGGCGCCCGCTAGGCGGGTTCTTGTTTGCGAAAACCCGCGTTCTTCTCTAGCTATCAACACAAAGAATCCTCAAATCAATAAAGGATCGACAACGCGCTTATCCTTCTGCAGGCTTCGCAAGTGTCCATAGGCGACGGTTTCCTTAGGCAGGCCGTATGCTTGTTTGCAACCCTCGTAATACAAAGAAAATAAAATACTCGAAACAAAACGCGGCAGATACAATAGAAATTCCTTACCGACTGCCGTCGACGACAGCGCTCTGGGGAGCGCCAGCCAATTTGTCTCTCAAATAACACAGTGCAAGCGTGCCGTGTGGCGCAAAAGAACCTCGGGTTGCATTAAACCATGCATTCTTTATTTTATTATAACCTCTATTAAGAAAAAGCAACCGTTCAAAGTCAAAGGGTGGATAATTACAGTTGCGCCGTTTTGGTTTTAAGGAGCAATGGGTAGTTTTAGTTTAAAGCTAGCGTTCACTTGTTTCGTTGAATGTTCTTGTACTCGACCTTCGGGATTTGCAACTAAAAATATTGCGCTTTTTCCTACTTCGCTGATTAGATTGCGCCATTTGTAATTAGGAACTGTTAGGCCAAGTTGTAAAATAGCACCACGTCACTGCCCTACCTTAGGGTGCTTTTAGACGACACGATATACAAACTTACAAACTTACTTAGGGTGGGTTAGAACTACTACCAGACAAGTAGGTAAGGTTAGAACTGTGACCTTAACAAAAACTAAGACAGCATAACAGGAAAATCGGTTTAGTTGGAGTGACCACAAATATAATTTAAAAAAATTGTGAACAAAATTTTTTTAAATTATATATGGGTTTAATTTTTAACATACATAACATTCGACTAGTGAAAAAACAGAGAGCGTGCAAATTATTACATGCAAATTTGAATTCAGTTAAATAATGTTATGCTAAAATATATTTCTGCCAGGATTGATTGTTTTTGGCAAAATAATGTCATAGTCATATATTTTATGCGTGGACATGAGCATCAAAATTATGTACAAATAATATTCGGACTAATGTAAATCTAGAATCTGCTATAATAGTTTATACGCAAAGTCAAGTAGGTATGGCTACTTAGATTATGCCATAGAGAATTATTACTAAAAAAACTATGCCAAAACAGGGGGAAACCTCGCAGGGTTCACAGAGAATATCCACCGATGTAGCCCCGTAAACCACGCTGCCGGATTAGTCCCGTCTATCCACTCCATGATTGCAATGCCTTCTCGTGTATCTCAGTCTCAGACAAGAAGAGACTGATTACAACACTTTATTATTGTGGGACACGTGGAAGGAAAAGGAGTCGTGAGTGAGTCCCCCTGTTTTGGCATATTTTGTTTTAGTAATAATTCTTACAACGGCATCTTCTTCATGCTTACAAGGCTACATAGGTAGATACTATTTATGAACCCCGCGGGATCCCGCAAATACCTGGAGAGAACAGATGATTTAGGAATTTACAAAATACATTAACTGTTTCGCCAAGGTTATCTATGCGAATGAAATACTCTCTACCAAAACAGTCGTGCAGATGCGTGGAATTAGCTGGAGCCAAATAGCGAATATCCTTAGGGGATGCTCGCGTGTGCTCGATAAATTATGCAGACCATATTTCCTGCTATGGAAATACCAATGCGTCTGTTTATCGATATTGTTCATTATCTACAATGCTTAATGTTTTCAAATATAAGAATAAATACTATAATTTACTTTAAAAAAATGACATCTTCGCCTTCAAATTTACTAATTGTCTACTAAGTTAAGGTCAGCGACTAATTTTAAGCGTAGAATACATACTTTTCAACCGACCGTAGGTATATTGTGAAATTCAAGCTACGTTATTATGACTCGGCAATCTCGGCATGGCGATTATTCTAAATCAACTAAATTTATAATATGTCTACATATTAACTTATAAGCTTCTAAAAAGTGTCTCTATTACATCTATAAAATAATTTCTGTGGACTTAATTTCATATTTTCACCTCTATTTTTATGTTTTAGTTTAAGTAATCGATGATTTCGGCTCGTACCAATGAGTTTTCGGAACTTATGTACGGAATATTTACCGTTAGCTTTTCGGTGAAGGAAAACATCGTGAGGAAACCGGTCTAATCCCAATAAGGTCTAGTTTTCCCTCCGGGTTGGAAGCTCAGATGGCAGTCGCTTTCGTAAAACTAGTGCCTATGCCAAATCCTGGGATTAGGTGTCAAAGCGGACCCCGGGCTCCTTTAGGGGCATCACCGGGAATAACGCTAGGAGGATGATGAGTTTAAGTAATTGATGACTGAATTCTACTACAGTTGAACATGAAATAATTATACTTACTTAATACTGTCTTGAAAAAAGGGTCAATGATATCTCTTTATTTCATATGTGCGATGCTTTCTAGTCTCTATAGGGGCTAGATTTTGATTTTATTAGTAGGCATGTGTTTTATTTATAAAATAAAAAAAAACATCATTAGTCGCCAAGTTATCAATTTAGAAGATAATATATTTTATTATTAGCCGAGTTATGTGAATTGTTGTTCGAAAATTGGTTCATATTCTGTTGGGATAGTTAAGAGCTGTTCTATTAACCCGCTGCTTACGTACAAAAAAATACCTTATGTTTGCAGGTGCTAATGAAAACTTTAGTCGCCTATAAAATCCCTGAAATCTTTTTTCAGCCACGTGAGGGCATTTTTAAGCATATGAGCTTATAGTATTAACTCTAAGGTCATCTTTGGATTACTCAAATTTTGACATTCGTAATACGACGGGTTAAATGTTCCAAGTATCCTAATTAGGGTTTGCATTATTCGTCCGTTTTTAGTATTCGAATAATATGAATAGTAAAAATTTCATTATTCGAATATTCGAATATTTCGAATAATATGAATATTTGAGAAAATGGAACAAAATTTTCGATTTGAAGTCATGTAATATCAATTATAAAATTAGATTTCAATAAAGTAGTCCATTTAAGACCATAATACAAATTAACATTACTGAAATTGTACTATTAGGTATCAAATTTCAAGTCACAAAGTTTTTTTCTTTATTAGAAGTTTCATATTCGGTAAAGTCACTATTATTCTCCAGTTAAAGCATTTCTTGCTCAACATGAGTAAACGAAGTCAACCTGCCAAAGGAAAAACGAATAAGTAAGAATATATTCACTGATTATTTTTGAATTTTTCTTAATCGTTTTCGTATCGCTGAATTTGTGGATAATCAATACTATCAATAGGATTGTTTTGATTATGATCATGCCTGAATAAATACGTGTAACATAATATATAATACTGTTTTTGTTTAACTGATGCAATAAAAGTATGTTTTCAGACGTTCGACGTTCTTTTATCGCTAGCTAGCTAGAATACAAATTGAATATGTAGTAATGTAAAATCATACTAGATCATAATTTGCACGTAAAATAGGTATCAGTTTAATGTCGAATTATTTTCACCAGAGTAATGCATACAAGAAAACAATTTACTTACATCATCCAGGCCAGCAGTAGCGTGTCAAACTAACCACATGTACTTTAATTGTTAAAAACACAATTTTAATAGGTCCCCTCTACGCACGGCACAATAAAACAATAACAACGAACTCCCAGAACTGCTAAGTACTGCTTATATGACCGTGATGGGATTAGCAGAGCCATAAATTTAAAGTAATATCTGAGCGAAGCTTGCAGTCTGACCGAAGCTTACAGGAAGAAACGAAAGCCACACTTTACATGGCATTTCTTGACCTGCAAAAGGCTTTCGATTGCATCCCACGTCAGATGATCTGAGGGGCACTGAAGGTGAAGAACGTGCCACAGGTCTACTCGTATATTGACATCATTCGAGATATGTTCCGCAACTCGGTTTCTCTAGGGAGGACCGCCGTTGGCGACACAAAACCCTTCCCTATTACAGGGGGTGTACACCAAGGCTCGGCCCTAAGTCCATTTCTGTTTAGTGTGGTGCTTGACGCCGTCACGTCGGAAATACAAGATCCGCCGCCGTGGCTGCTCATGAATGCAGATGACAAAGTCAAGTTCAAGTACCTAGGATCAGTACTGCATGTGTCCGGGACCATTGATCACTACATCCGAGCCCGCATCAGCGCGACTTGGTCTAAATGGCGAGAGGTCACAGGAGTCATCTGCGATCGCAGAATACCACTTCGACTCAAAGGGCTTATAGTGTACAAGTGCGTCATACAACCAGTCCTCTGTTATATGGCAGCGAGACGTGGCCAGTTCTTGGAAGGCACATTCAGGAGCTTCGCGTTACTGAAATGAAGATGTTGCGGTGGATCTGCGGCGTTACGCGTGCGGATCGCATTCGTAACGAGTACATCCGTGGCCGCCTCGGAGTTCGTGACGTAGCGAATAAGCTCCAGGAATGTCGCCTTCGTTGGTTCGGTCACGTCTCTCGCAGGCCCTCGGACTACGTGGGGAACAAATGCCTTGGCCTAGTTCTCGACGGCCCTCGACTCCCCGGCAGACCAAAGAAGCGATGGCTGGATGTCGTGAAGGTCGACATGAGCGAAAACGGGCTAACAAAAGAAGACGCCCAGAATCGTGCAAAATGGAGGAATGTGAATAGGAAAGCGGACCCTGGCAAAGGCCGGGATAACGCCAGGTAGAAGAAGAAGATAAACTTAAAGTAATACTAATTATTTAGCAGATAGAAAAAGGGTCCCGGGATTCTCGCATATGCATTAAAATTTTAACACGTGGAGTTGCCGACTTTCCCAGTATCATTTCTAGTTCTTCTAGATGAGTAGAAAATTCATTAAGTTTTGGGTCTTTCATATTTGTGTTTTATATCAATTCCTTATAAATCTAATGTAACATTCACCTGCAAAAATAGATTCCTAAAGGTTTTATTAAGTGTAACAGTAATTATATATTTTTTTATAGTATACATAATATTCGAATAATTCGAATAGTTCGTGTTGTATTATTCGAATAATATTTATGACGAATATTCGAATAATATGAATATTCGAATATTCGAATTGCAAACCCTAATCCTAATTAGAAAGAGTCGGCTAATCTATCTCGCTATGATCATCTTTCCTTTTGGTGGAAATAGGAAAGCTGTTCATAGAAATTCCTTAAAGTGCCTGTCTATATTATCTTCTTATTGTATGAGGAAGACGCGTATTGCGTCAGAGTCAAATATTGTGGATATTTATGACTATATAAAATTTACTAGTTACGGGATTATACGAGTACAGCCGAGTTCAACACAAAGCTAATGAAATTGGTGGCTGCTGTTCGATTGTGGACTTATGATGTTAAAAAAATTGTGCCATATACAAATGTTTTGAGATAATTTATGATGGGGATGGTGTCTGGGGCTGACTGGTGACGAGGAGCGAAGTAATACACCAGTATAGGTTAAGTAAATACCGTAAAGAGAACACTTTATTTAACTGTGTAGCCTATTTTATACATACAAGTTATCGCTGATACAAGCAATATGCGTTTATGTAGCAGTAAACTATTGTGTTACTGCTAAACACTAAATGCGGCCAATTGCCATACTACACCTCCCCCGAAAGTTCCCTTCACCCCCGGGGTGGCAGAAAAAAAAATTAACGCATGTTGCTTGCTTACAATATTGAAGAATATTTTTTTTTAAGGGACCACTTGAAGATTATATATATTTATATTAAGTTTAAACATTTCATTAAAAAAGTCAATAAAAGAAGTTGGTTCCCTGTACGAAATATTTCCTAGTGCCACTGATGCAATTTTAAAATAAATGTGGTAAAAAAAAAAAAAAAAATTAAAAATTTAATCTGTTTATTTCACTTATTTTTTTAAAAGTAGCATACATATTTCTTAACTACTGTAATGTGGATATTTAAAAGAAATACTTATTAATCGCTTTGTTATTAATTATTAATTTATTCTTGATATATAATGCTTTATCTCAGTTCTATTAATTATAAATCTCAATTCAATTTTATGTTTTTACAATTCTCAATCTTTTATCTATCATTTATTACTCTTTGCGTTATACATATAATATTGTTCTTGTGGTATCGGTACTCAATATTCTAAAAATCTAATGCCGTCGGAGTCCTCAGCTCCTAATAATATAAGTGTTAAGCCTTTCACGGACACCTGTGAAGGTCGACTATGATCAAGGACATTAACTTGGCTATGCTTCCGTGCATGCCTCAAATTCTGTCAATAAAAATGGGAATGGTTACCCAAGGGCATGGTCACCCTATCGGCATATCAGGCCTCACTTTCGGTCGCCTGTACTTAGAGACACAATTACATTAAGACATCAATGGTCTCCAAAAATTCTCACGGAGGGCACGGTAGTCCAGACACCATGATCAAATCTAAGGACTAGTGCTCTAACTTAACTTCCACTTAACTCACGTACCATATGAATATACTTGACTTTATTTTAAAAAAAAACTGTATCTATACTAAAAAAAACTTGTGAATGAATCCGTATTTGTTTTTATATTACTTATGTCTCACTAATTTGTTACATTTGTCTAAATAATCTTAGCCTCCCTGCAGAGAAGGAAAGATAAATACCAGTTATCAATTAAACTCTGACTAATTATCAGGTGATCAATCCAATAATTAGCTAAAGTATAATTGGTACTTGGTATAAAATTTTATAAGTGTGAGTATCGAATTTCATTCAAAGTTATTTAAAAGTTACTACAAGTCGGCGTACACGCGCGACCTACATGCAATTTCGCTGACGCGCGGAATGTGTCGCGTCGGCACCGGATGCCTCGAGTGCGTTATATTGCGAAACTTAAAAAAAATGATTTTGGACTAATTCAATGATAGTGACACTAGAATTAGAAATTGTATGCCTTTAAAATCATGAAAAAATTGAAAAATATAAGACTTGAATGCTACGTTTTCAGCGACAACCTTTTTATACTAATTAATTAATCTAAATAAACATTTTAAAAAAATTACTGTACTAAAAATAATAAATAATACGTCACATTTGCGTGACCTGTCGTCGTCCTGGTGGTGGCTGCATCTCGCCTCTGGTGCGCCATCGTGACGTGGCTGGGCGGAACTCGATGTGGCTGCATGTGGCTCGATGTGGCTGCAGCTCTCGTTCATGGGCCGGGAAAACCCTGGACACCTCTTGATGTGCGAGCCGGGAAACCCTGGACAACGCTCTTTTTATTTTTAATTCTTCTTTGTATTCTTTCTTGTATCTTCTTTATTTACTCGAGTCTTCTTAATTTCGGATATTTTTTCTTCAAAGGGTGTTACTAAAATCTTCAAAATCTTCGTTATTATTTTTCTTGTTCTTCTTCTTGCTGATGTGGGGCTGGGGCGGAGCTGGGGTGGGGCCCGTTCCGGCAGGCGCACAGAGCGGGCCCGTTCTGACTGCGTTTGAAGTTCCTTGATTCTTTACTGGAAGGTCGCCATGAGATAATTTATGATGGGGATGGTGTCTGGGGCTGACTGGTGACGAGGAGCGAAGTAATACACCAGTATAGGTTAAGTAAATACCGTAAAGAGAACACTTTATTTAACTGTGTAGCCTATTTTATACATACAAGTTATCGCTGATACAAGCAATATGCGTTTATGTAGCAGTAAACTATTGTGTTACTGCTAAACACTAAATGCGGCCAATTGCCATACTACAGTTTCCAATACACGCTGTGGGCGTAGCAAGTTTGGCATTTTATGACTTATCGTTGTGGATAAGACATCCGTTACTTCCGCACTCGCATACTTATATATAAGTTATATGTATATAATATGACATTTCGCACATCGCTACAGGCTTCTTTAGTACCTAATAAGAGAGAACTGGTTGAAAACAATTATTGAAGCGGGCTACTTACGGCTTCGAAAACTAGGTATGTTGATTGAGAATTATCACCCCGGCAATCAGTAAAGCAGACTTTAAGCATACAATCATTTTTCTGTTAATAATAAATCTATGGTTTCGTTAGACGGTTCCGCTTCATATAAAAATCTGCGCGCGCCAAGCATAACGTCTCAGAACGAGTTCGCGAAAGTGTCATAACTCTTAACATATATCAGTGGGTACGTGGAATCAAATCGCCCTCCACTTTTGCGAGTGTCACTATAAAAGTTAGTCATTATGCAAACGTTTGTCCATTTACTCTTGTAAACCACACAAGTATCTTGAAGAGAGGGACACGTTTAAATAGTAGCCGCGCAAGAGAGAACTAGATGATGTAAAATATAATTTCAACTTTAAATTAAAATAATGTTCCGTTTGTGTTGGCTGAGGTAATAAAGGAAAGTATGGACTATGGTAGAAATTTTTATATTGGTATTTATTTATATTCGTTTTAAAGTCATAGTGCAGGCATTTACTTACAGTTTTTATAGGTACAATGCACAGTAATTTGCTTTCAAATGAACGGCATTCATACGCACTGCTGTATAATTTGTAGTAGGTAATACAATTGTGGCCATCGCTGAACGTAGATAAAGTTACAGCAAAGCGGGAAGTGTTACACGGACATAATAAATAATAGAGCAGCTGTGAAAGCGATTTGATTTGGTTTTCTTTGTTCCGAAGAATGAATTATTCTCGGGCAGGTAAAAAACCAAGAGGGCGAGCAAATGAATACAGCAAACTTGGACGCTCCATTGTTTCATTTTGTAAGGCTTTGCGGAATTATGCCAGTGTCTAACAGAGTTTGAGTGACCATCACTTTTGTACTGTATTACTAAAGGTCTATTTAATCATGATTGCTTCGAATGAATCTTAGTCCGGATATAAACATCTGATACCCGGATTAGGCTGATACGGTTTGGGTGAGTTTAGTGCACGCTTGGCGCTTATTTGAGCGCTGTCATCGGTTTTCAAATTAAGTACAGCGCTCCAAGCGAAACAGTGCCTGATTGCAAAATAAGTGTCAGGAAACTAGATCTGGAAATATAAAGATTGCGTTGAGTCACTGGCACAGTCAACAGCAGAGATATATTCTTCGCCTTGTTGTATACAGTAGGCATAAAGTTCAAAAGTGTTAATATATCTTTGACGTCGTATATTCTTTTATTTTCCTGAGAAACGATATCTTATTATAACATTACTGTTGGCTGTCAATGCGATCACTAAATATAGAATACCTCTTTTGCTAAAATTAATAACATGAGGGTTTTTTTACAATTCACGCAAAAGAGAAATAAGACACTAAGTTATTTAAATCAGAAATGCAAAACTTACGTAAGTCATACTATACTTTTTGGCTCTGCGGCAAATTCGGCGGAACTCCTCAAGCGGCGCAAGTACCTACACTGTCTTTAATAGTGGCTACCTGTTTGCGGCGTTTGGGGTTGAGACTCTGGGACCGGGAGGGGAAAGCACCCATGAACTCTTTAAGAGTCCCCAGTAAGCTCGATTCTCCATACAAACGTAATTACGCTCTCATTTTAAAACTACGTGTTGGAATGTCACGAAACTTTGCATGTACAATGATATGAGGTATATCCTGGTATTTAATTAGTTTATGTAGCTTCAGATACCATTGTAAAAAAAACTGCGAATTTAAGTTTTTCATACTAAACTTGTTTTTGCTGTTTTTCGTTTGTTTTATAAACTGGAAGTATATAAACTATGGATGGATATGGATTGCGACGAAACTTTGCTGTATACAATGACATGAAGATGTCATTGTATATGCAAAGTTTCGTCGCAATCCAACTCGTCGTTTTAAAATGAGAACAAAACTCCGTTTGTATGGGATGGTGCAATTCGGCCGAGCTTACTGCGGACTCTTAAGGAGATTTCAAACTCCTGGTAGAGGCGACGCGTGACCTGAAGCCTTGATCATATCTGGCACAGCGGATCAGCATTACCATACAACATGGTAATGCTACCAGCCTTCTGGGCACGCTGCCCTCAGAAGGCGATTTGCAATTTTTAATTTATAATTATTTTTAACCTAGTTTAGTAACTAAACACTAAATTAGAAAATTTCGTGTTTAGTTTTCTACTTTAAGATTGATTTTAAGTTGATATACTTACCCTGTTTATTAAACATTAAAGGTCATATTTCCTAGTTAAAAGCCTTATAAAGTTTTGTCTTTAAATAATAACAATATTGAATGGACATTTTAATCTTCCAATATTTACCATTATTACCTAAAACAGAAATTGCCCCGATTTACGATCCGCTGTTAACCCCTAAAGGCTTTCGTTTAACAAATTGAGCCATGGAAATATTTTTAGAAGTGACCCGACCGGTCTGAAATAGACTAAACTCGCTATTATCTCCTTAGGGCAGAAAAACCTCGGCGTGACAGATTAACCGGTTGGCCGGAAAATGTACTTAAATGCTAAATTAGTTTCCGAGCCGATGTGCTGGCCGATCAATATCAACATTAATTAAATTCTGTGTTTCACCTTTTGTAATGCTTGTTTATCTTATTATAAATTAGAATTGCTCATTTCCAATTTATAATAAGATTAATATGTACCTACACATATTGCAACAATTCATTAAATAATGTTTTTTTTTTCCATTAATCGATTTAGTCCTGACTTGGTTTTTGACTAAACTGATTAATTCTTGTATTACATATAGATAATAGAGGTCAAAAGAGATAAACAAATAGTTAAATACAAGCTAAATATTATAGTGAAAGCGCCCCAGGTATGGTCACAACCAATATGCCCAGATCGGAATCTTCGTAATTATTTATATCATCGGGTTTTTTAGTCTACTCATTAATTTATAACTTAGTTGTAAGTAATATATCCAGAAAATGTATTGTAGTATAACGTTACATTTGGCAGGTAAAATCTCTAAGATCTCTTAGAGCGGTGTTAAGGTAACGGCGCCTATTACCGTGGTACGCGAGGTAGTTTTCAAATGATTATAAAAAATTATGGGTATGAAAGCTCCTTAACGTCCTAGATTTTTTTTTTATTGAAGAGTGTTTATTTAACTTTCAGAGTCGTAACTTTTTGAACCAATTTTAGTTTATTATATTTGATAAAACAATTATTGAAACCACGAAAGGAGAATCTTCTATTACCGTGGTAATGGATGGGATGTGATTCTATTACCGCGAAATTAGCTTTTATTACCGAGGGTACAAAAAGTAGCAATTTTCTACCATCGGTAATAGTAACCTGATACACAATTCGGCACCCAATATCGAGGGTTAAAATAATATTCATGACTTTGGTTCCGTACTATATAAAAATTAAGAAAACATAAAACATACTTAAATCAACAAAATGATGTCCACTGGTTATAAGAATAACTACTACTTGCATACATAGCAGGTAAAGACTACCTTTTATTAAATCACAGTTACATTACATTATACTATGTATTCGGTATTTTGTATTCAAAGATTAAATAAATAAAATACTGGGTATTATAAAAAATCTAATCAGTACAATACTGGGCATACTAACAGGCTAAATGACTCGAAAACAATATTTTGCGCTTTGTGTAGGTAAGTAACATCTTTATCGATACTTATGTGTCGTTTCCGGGTTGTTTGAATGTTTTAGGACTTTATTTAATTTACACATTTTGCTGGAATATGTTATTATCTCCGTTCACCACACATCTTAATAATACGAACCAGAGAAATCAATTTTATCAAATGAAATTGTACGAACGGAACCCTAGATGTGATTTATTTTAAGAGAAAACTAAAATGTCACTCGGTAATAGATACTTCTTTTTAACCTATTACCGACCCAAAAAAATATTGAATGGGTCGGTAAAAAATTCCCATAGTTACTATTACCGATTGTTGTGGGATCTTACCATCGGTAATAGACTTAATTTGGAATTTTGTAAAATCTAATTCCGATCCATAAAAACTTTAGGATACAATTGTATTTTCATTACAAATCAAACATACATATTACAAGCTTGATATAAAACCAAAATCACATAACTGGTAAGTAAATATAGTTAATTATTACAATATTTAAACGACACGACAAAATAAGGGTTTCCATAGAAACTGCAGATTCAGTACTAAAGTTTTGTTTAAAAATTAAGGGTTTGTTGGATACTTTCCATACCACGGAAATAGTTCTTTAATAGCGTCAATAGATCAAGATTCCAATAGCTGTAAGAAATTTTATAATCGATGACATATAAAAAAGATAAAGCACAAAGAAGCAAATCGCCGACTTAACTATTACCGTGGTATGCCACGGTATTAGTTTCCCAAACTAAAAATGGCGTCTATCACCGCTGTATTTTATATTAAATTTTAAATGAATTTCCAGGCCAAAAAATATATAACGAGAACGCAAAAGTTGTGCAGAAAACTATAGATAACCATTTAAAATCCATAGCATTTGTTCAATTGTCATAGGTATTGCGTGAAATAATAAATAAGATTCGGGTATACTTACCAGTGACGCCATGCGTTTGTATGACACAACCTCTTCCTACGCCGCCGTCGCAGAAACTGACGGATTGCGTGCTTGTTATTTCATTCACACACATTTGCGTAAACAGGACCGTTAGTCAACTAAATTAGGCTTCATTTGTGTAAAGTATGTTTTATTGTAAATCGAACGGTTTGCTTTTAAAATGCGTATTTGAAAATGCCACGGTAATGGTAGCCGAATTTGATACCCCCGGTAATAGGCGCCGTTACCTTATAAAAGAGATGGCCTCTCCACGCCACCTGGTGCCTCCAGGGGCAATCCAAACAGGCCCTTATATTGCATTAAATGCGTGGTAATTAAATTCATGTCACAAATTAATAAATTAACTGTTCTAATGTTAATGTTCTAAGATTACCTACGCTTAAGCAGCGTGCCAATTTTTTTTCTTAACTTCGTTTCTGCATCTAGCACCATATTTTTCATTCAGTCATCTCCTTACGTGGATAAGACCAAAATTATCAATAGTTTGATTAAATAAATAAAACTTTTGGAATACCCGATGAGAATAGGCATTATAGGCTTAAGTAGTAAGCTTAGTTTTTTAACTCATGTGTATCCAGGCTGAAAAGGTTAATTCGAGCACAATGACCTGAGCTTAATTAAGGATGGCTGTAAAACTTAAATTTTACTTAATATTTACAAGGGTTTATGCAAGTTGCTCGAGCTCTTAGCGCGACTAATTTAATTTAAAACTGCACCAACAGCGTCACAGCTTAGTTAAATTAAATGGATTTTGAGCATTCAATTAACTATTAAAGCTTTGATTAGTGCT
This sequence comes from Epinotia demarniana, assembly GCA_945867215.1. Lineage (NCBI taxonomy): Eukaryota > Metazoa > Arthropoda > Insecta > Lepidoptera > Tortricidae > Epinotia > Epinotia demarniana. The sequence continues at coordinate 9,091,768 of OX244276.1, read as the reverse complement.
AGAAATGCAATACCAATCGAATATGTTTATGCGTAGCACACCATACACTTAAGAGCAATGTAAATGTCTTCTAAGTCATTTCCTCACCATTTTAATTGCATTTGTTATATTACGTAGAATGTAACGTAGGTCCGTATTTTAATTGCATCTGTATTGCCTGAATGAACTCTTTAAGCGTAACCAAGTCACTCAGTATTTCAGTCAATGGTATACTTCTACAGACTCAGATAGATAATTGAATTGAATGTGTTATTTCTAATTTTAGATTCTAATTTCTTATATTAATTATATTACACAAAATAAATGCAACCCCTTTCTTTGTTCACAGGTAACATTTTAATTTCGCGCTCAACATCTGTTAAATAAAGGCAAGTTAATATTTCACCCCTATGATATCTGGGCCGAGCCAGCCACAAACTACTTTGTAAGCTTCATGTTCCATACAAATTGCTGTTTTATGACTCCACTTCGCGGTGGCAAAATGCGAAAGCCATCTAATTATCCAATCATTTTTAGTCGTTGCCATTATTAAAGATCATTAATTTTCTAATCAGATCGTACGAACTTATTGCATGACTTAAATATAACTCTACCTTAGTGCGTATCTACACTATAAAGAAGGAACTACGAGAAGAAGCTACACCCGAAGGAAAAAGGTGGCAAAATATTTGCAAAACTAAATCTGATTTAAGTTAATTGATGCCTTCACACGTAAATGAAGAAGAATAAATAAGACGTTATCTCTTGCATATTGTTTAAATTTTGATATTATCACTCTAGAATACTAAGATTGCCTTGACCTTGAGCGTTTTCTGAAAAGGTACCACTTTTTAACCCTTGACGCAAAAAGCGGGGTATTACAAGGGTATATTTAAGATCTCACGATGACTAGCTAAGTATGAAGGGATCTCAGTCAATATTTTTTATTACATCAATAGGTACATATGATATCTAGACACACGGCAGTGTGTCCGCCAAGTTCGAGCAAAAAAAAGCGACACACCGGCCGTGGGTTATATTACACGAACCATTTCGGGCCAATTTCGACCAACCTATAACTCGCAACATATTTTATCTACGCATATGAAATTTCGAGTGTCTGTTAACATCCCCTTAATTGTCTAGAATACAAAATTTCATTATTCTACCTATAGCAGTTCTTGAGATATTGACGTCAGAAAATCGCTATTTTTACTATACACTCACTGACTCACTGACTCACTCATCAAAAACCTAGACCACTTCCAATGGTCGTACTGACTTGAAATTTGGCATGGAGATAGGTCTTAAGGTCAAAGCTACGGTAGCTCAGTGGTTTAGGCATGCGGCTGTCAAACGGCGGTCGTGGGTTCGAATCCCGGCTCGTACCAATGAGTTTTTCGGAACTTATGTACGGATTATGATTTCATATTTACCGTTAGCTTTTCGGTGAAGGAAAAACATCGTGAGGAAACCTGCATACATCTGCGAAGAAATTCAAAGGTGTATGTGAAGTCCCCAATCCGCACTGGGCCAGCGTGGGGACTACTGCCCGTTCCCTCTCATACATGAGAGGAGGCCTGTGCCCAGCAGTGGGACGTATATAGGCTGATGATGTGTGATGTGAAAGGGAAAAATCTGAAAACGGCCAAGTGTGAGTCAGTTTTAAAAATAGCGAAGGTGTAACTTTGTTCTACTATGAAGTCATAATGAACTAAATGGGTCTATCTTCCAATGGTCGTACCGACCTGAAATTTGGCTCGAAGGTTTGTCTTTAGGTCGAAATAAAGTAAAAATGTGAAAACGGCCAAGTGTGAGTCAGTTTCGAAAACAACGAATGTGTAATTTTGTTATACTATAAGTAGGTAATAGGTATGGAGTGGAAATGAGATAAGACTTATTTAAATTTAGATACATACCAATTTAAGACAATACATGTTTGTCTTAAAGACAAGAACAATAAAACTGTTCCATTTCCAATAAAGGGATCCAGACAGTGCCACGCAAGCGTAGAAAAAAGAATTAGACGCTTAGTATACAGGGTATAGTATAAAGTACATACCTAAGTGGAATGAGACATTTCCTAAAGCAAAAGTGATAAAAAAATAATAAACAACCTACACCTAACAAAAATAAATGAAATCCCATCAAAAACATAAATGTGAAAGGCTGCCAAATTCGATACTATGGGAATGCTTCGCCTATAAAAGAAGTGAGATCTGAATTAGTACCAAGTTCCATAAAAATACCTCAAATCGTAAATAGTTATAGGAATGCACACTTACTGATGAATAACAGTACTTTTTAATGATGTAACTTGGCAAGTTTTAATAGAAAATTATATACTTGACACATTGCAGTCCAAAAGTGTCGATTCATTGCATTGAAAAGGTGTGTGGTGTGTGAAAACTTGCCAAGTAACATCATTAAAAAGTACTGTCATTCATCAGTAAGTGTGCATTCCTATAACTATTTATGATTTGAGGTATTTTTATGGAACTTGGTACTTATTCAGATCTCACTTCTTTTATAGGCGAAGCATTCCCATAGTATCGAACTTGGCAGCCTTTCACATTTATGTTTTTGATGGGATTATTATTACAACTCCCAATTTTGGCTATATGTTTAGATTCTATACCACTCACTAAAAATTATTTTCTTATGATGACCAGTGTCTGCGACAAATATAAGTAAAACAAAGATTTATAAAAAATCCAGATATATATATATATATTTAAAGAAAACATATATGCGCATTGGCCCTTGACGTTCAAAGAAGACGAATATTTTAATGCAAGCGTTTGTTCCGTCAGGAGACAGCTAAGTAAATCTATTTGACCCATTATACATTTACGTAGTTTAAATTTACTTAGCGTATCTCCGACTGAACAAAACCTAGATATGATAATCGTATTCTTTGAACCTCATGGGACAAGCGTTGGTATCTAGTTTTTTCTTGTTAGAGAGTTTTTTTGCTTAAAATTTTATAGTTATTGATGTTAAGAAAAGTATTATTAATACTCAATTATACTTTTCAAAAACGGCTCAAGTGTGTGAAATTTTCATGGCTCTGCAATCGACAAATTCTGTGTGGACGTCCAAAATGAATGCTAATATTGATATAAGAGCTCATGAATGAACAGACGTTGTCTGTAGCCTGCAAGTAGCACCACAATTTACCAACATGAGCTGCACTGGCTTTAACTACGTGGTTTCGTGTCAATTTGCCGTTTGCGTCATTCACGCTATGCTCTGGCAAATATGACGTCATGTACCCTGCATTATACGAGGAATGCTTTTCTATTTTACTTGCTTTGATTAGAATACCTAATAATTATACAGAATTCGCTGAATTTTGAAGGCTATTTAGGTAGTGTATATCTTTGCCTGTCCTGAATATCTGATACTTTACCTAGTTCTTAAAGCTGTGCTGGATCAATAACTGATATAAAAATTTGATACCTATGGTAAATAATCGATCATTTCCTTCAAATTTTGTATCTACATCATGCTTAAAAATACCATTGCTGATCTAATAAATATTCTTATTGAAATTACGACAAACGTAGATTTCCAATAAGTCCAAGAAATCCCACGTAAAATTATTCCCCCCTCTGCTGCCAAGGCGGAGAGCAACGATTATTACAACTAAATCAAATTTCATTCCAAATCAGAGAACCTGTTTTCCTTTATCTTATTAAACCGGGGAGTTTTTAAATTTCATATTCTGTTTCAAGCAGAAGGCATATCGACTGAGGCTTTGATGAAATTTGGCCCTCTCTACAGCCCATCGCGACACGATTCAGATCAAAGACGGTATCTTGAATAAATTACATCATTATCCAGGTTTTCTTTTTTAGTTGATTTCTACGTTAAATTATTAAATGCAGGGCGCGAAGTACCGTCCCGTTTGAAGGCGACTTTCTTCAAGATGTTATTAGAAAAAATAATTTAGGTTTTTTCTTACCTGTGAATTAAGTTTTATTTAAATCAATTGCCATGAAATCAATCACTGGTGTTGTATCCACATTAAATGGAGTAATAGACGCTGATAGGTACGTTAGTAACACCGACAGAGATAGAGAGAGAGTGAACCGGACACTACGCTATAGATGGTTACTTTTTTTTAAATCCATGACATCTAACCTTATGATATTTGGCTTTATGTCATCTAAATGAATAAGCACAACCCGATACCGCTTTATACATATACTATAATCTGCAATGTAGACGAGAACGTAAATTAATTTAACTGTAATGTTATTATAAAAGAGTAATAGTATCTTCGGATACCTAGTCATTAAATAATGATAATGACTAACTTTTGTCTTATGCTAGGTTTTTACATGTTGTTTAAGTAAATTGTATTAATAATTTTAGATTAGTTACTTAAAACAGGGGTATTATTACACCCCTCACTGTACTAAATTGGAAGAGTAAGTAAAGTCACTTAGCGTCGTCGTTTATGCCAATATAATTAAGATTTAATTCGATTCTCACATGGAAATGTATCGTTGACGCTTAAAAGCCGTGAAAATATCTACTCATGTTATGAATGCATAACGAAGGCTTTTAATTAAATTCCATGTCACTAAGAATTTTGTTAAGAAGCTATAATAATGTTGATTGTAATATCCAAGTATGCATACATGCATGATGAAAATAGTCACGACTCTGTGGGCGTTCCAAATAGCTGTCACACGGTATTTTTCCATGCTATTTTCCTCGGTTGTAAAACTACCATAAAATATAACTATATAGAAAGTTATAAGTGACTGAAGAAACATTAATTCAAAGTGTCATACAAAATCGATAAACATTCACAAAGCCTGGAACTCAAGAAAGGAACGTAATTTATTGCGCCAATTTGATTGCGCCAAATATTATATAATAGTGCCTCCGATCCGAGCCACACAGAACTATTTAATAAAACGTATTGACTGTAAATACAGCAATTTGTGCAAGTAAATGGGAAATAGTGCACCGGCGTATGCCAGTACGGAACTTCCCAGTTCATTAGGTTAGTTCGAGTCGTAGTCTTACTCGTTATATTGTAAGCTGTTTGATGATATCCGTACCTACATGTTATATTGATTTCAAATGTCCCAAGTGTCACACATTTTTGACTTAAAACCCGTTGCATGCGGATGGCAAAGTAGTCCATCAAATGATGATTTTGAGATGAAAAAGGTTCAAATCTTTGGCACGGATCTGTACCTAAGCATACGAGGAGTTAATTGCGTATACCACTTTGAGACTTCCCGACATTTCAGATATGTCACAAAATCCTTGGTCACGGGACGACTAGATTTAATATACAGTGAAACCTGGATAACTGGGACTTCAAGGGACCGGCAAATTTGTCCAGCTTATAGAGGTATTCCACTTACCCAGTGTCTCAGATATCCAGGTATAAATAAATATCTGTCTCACTTAAAGAGGGTTTTATTAATAGAGAGGAATTTCAGTTATAGAGTTATACACGAGTTCTAATCTTTAACAATAATCAAAAAAAGTTTGCTAGTAAACATAAAAATCTAGCTCGTTTTTTATAAAACGGTACAAAAATGCACACCTACAGAATGCGTCAATTCATAAAAATTAGTCATTTTGGTTTGTCTTTTGGAAGCAACTTGAGGTTACAATCAGCCAAGTCCGGAATTTGCGGGAATACTAAGAACTACTAGTAAACAGAACGGACAGCAATAAACTCCAAGTTAGAGAGGTAATAAATTGCGTTATCTCAGAGATAGAGGTGAAATTAAAGAGCGTCAAAGCAAACAATTTAGAAAAGTATTCCTGAAAAAAAGTCTTAGTAAAATAGGTAAAATACAGTCACTGTCTCAATTATAGCGGTAATGACGATACAATCGAAAGCACTAATCCCACAGATACAGGTTGGTTATGTTCCACTAACAGAGGTAATTCAGTGCTAAAGTGTCAGGAACTCAGCATGTGTCCCAGCGAGTGTGGCCCATATTTTCCGAAAATCACTTTTTCTTGGCATCTTTTATTCCAGACCCATATTTTTCCGGTGTCGATCTTTCCCAATGTTCCTTTGGCATTTTTTCACAATATTAATCTCCTCTGACTTAATTTCTCAATCTTTTTAAATAAATGTACACAACCTCTAGAGAAATTTTGTCTGAGTTTTTCGTATTCCACATTTAGCACCTAATAATGGCTATTCGACAGTTTTGACGGAGCTCCGCATAGCGGGTCTCCTATATCTGGTCTGTTTGCCGTTCGGCCATCTGAAGATACCTAACCAACCTAACCTACCTTGTGTTTTGCGATTACTAGGTAGGTTAGGTTCGTTAGGTTAGTCAGTTATCTTCATATACCCGAAGGGCAAACAGACCAGAAATAGGAGCCCGCCGTGTGGGGCTCCGTCAAAACTGTCGAAAAGCCAGGAGTCAATACATTATCAGGTGCTAAGATTGCTGCAAGTCTAATAGCAAGGTGGATCACGATATGAAAATATGAAAAAAAAAACATAATTAACCAGCATCAATAAAATATAATCACAGGCAAAAATGCTCCTAGACAATTAAGAGAATAGAAAAAAAATACAATAATAAGCTTTATTACTAATAAAAATAAGCGTTGAGAAAAAAATAAGGGAAAATAAGGAAAATATGGGCCACACTCGTCCCAGCCATGGAAGTTTCTCACCACTCACTTATCCAGATCCCACTCAACCGAGTTTCACGGTATAAGTTAATTATACGCGATTTAGTCCCGCTTAAACCCAAACCCCCAACAACCCCCGTTTACCCTCTAAAATTAAAAAGTGACGTTCAGAGCGCGGACATCTCAACCGGCTCGTTACTCGACAAACGTGCGTCACGTCACGAGTGTCACGTCAAAGGTAATGAGGTCGTTTAAGTCAGGTGCCACCGCCGTGGGTGCCTGATTACTTGTGGTCGTCGACTGATATTCTAATCATGTTTCACTCTTGTGTTTATCTTCAGGGAGGTAGACATGTGACTTTTTGATGTTTGTTAAATAGGATTTTCAATTTGAGAACACCTCTTCGAATTAGTACTCCCGTGTTAGTGTGGTCCGTGTATCCGTGTGGTTGAAGCAATGACGCGTAGTTTCAGTATCCGAGAGGCAACCGGATGGCTCGCGGTATTTGAGCCCCCAAAGCCCTGTGCAAACCATACTGAGCCAATATGGCCAGGGGCGGAAATTGGAGGAGAGATGAACAAATATGTCGCCAGGTATTCGATTCAAACAGCATTTACGTATGCATGACAGCGTACACACTTTCAGGAAAAAAAAGTTTCAATCGGCTGCCTCGCGACAAAAAATATATTTTTCATATTTTTTTTAATTTTTCCGCCCCAGTTGCTCAGGTCGGGTTGCACAGGCGGATCATAACACTTCGGGAGCACAAATACCGCGATCCATCCGGTTGACACATCAATTACGCGTCATTGCTCTGAATAGTGAAGTTAAATAAACATTGTGTACAGAAGTATAATGTTTTTCCATCGGGCAAACATGGAAATACGACTAGATACAAATAGTTAATTAATTTACATTCCGAATTTCAATCTGACATTCGGAACGTAAATTTATCTTCTACCAAGAAGTTTAGCTTGACTATGAAGTTCCATTTGAATGACCATAAAATTATCAATCGTTTATAATGGGAATTGATGTTTAACACTCAGAGTCTAATCACGATTCCGTGTTTTCCAACGGAAAATCATTATTCACTACATCTGCACGGAGGTATGTATCATATTTATGCCGAATTGGCTTACAGCTACATTGAAGCAGAATCGCAATTAATACACATGAGAACGGACAAAATCTCAACACAATATAGAAATTTACTGTTCCGTGTATCGCTTACGTTTCACGATGTACGCACGTGCGGAACGCGCAATCGTGCGCGTACGACAAGAAAATATCTACGTCAAGTTAATGAGAACGTCGGTTTCAGGCTCAGCCAAAGCGAGGCAAGTAATTCCTTGCGGTAGACTGATTCTATTGTATCAAAATAATTCGATTTATGGATCGTGTTTCAAATAGGTTTTTAGGTCCTGTTTTTTTTACGGGGCCGTGCTATAATTGTGTAACAGTCTAACACTAGACGACAACAAGTACCCCATAAGGCCGCTGTTACGCTAGTTAATGTGTAACGTCGCGCACGCTTGTCATAATAAATGGAAATACATAGCGTTTGATAAGCCCACGCGGTGTGCTGGGCGAAATTAGCAAACTCTCACTGAAAAGAGTAACTTCAATAATTCACTAGCTAGTAGGTACCTAGGAGACTTAGCTTAGCTCGGCGTTGTTAACTTTTTTCCGGAGAAAACAAATTTACCCAGAAATGAGACCTAGCTAGATCGATTTATCACCACACGAATAAAAAAGCATGAAAAAATATAGATCTTGCTCAATATTACTCGTAGTATAGGGTAGGGTAGGAGTTGGTGACGTGTGGTAGAATAGACACCACAAATCAAGAGTAATTATTAAAGAAAAGAAGAAATTGTTATTTTAAAGCCCCTGTTACAAAGCCATCCTGTCGATAAACATTTCCTAACAAATCAAGTTCTTATATAATATAATAACCTTTACGTCACACCTGGCTATAATGCGAGTTTTACTGCATGCTGCGCGTACGGGAAAACTCGCATTGTGGCCAGGAGAAGACTTAAAATTTTGTACTCAACACGGGCGGTAATTCGTAAAGCCCCAGAGCGCATATTTATAACACAAACACCTGCGATCTGGAGCATTCACGAATTCACCGCCCTAGTTACGTAATGTACTATTAAATAGACCGTCGCTCGAACTTTAATCAGCTGTTCCCCCAGGCTACGCTTCCAGGCAATTTCCGCGTGCACTGGATTCCATATCTTGCATCTTGACACATCAAACTATTTCATATCCGTCTTCGCCTGTGCACCGATTTATCTTTGAATGTCTCCCTTTCACAAGTAGCCGCCGAGTGTGTAAACGCAGGCGCAAAATGTTAGAAATTCGGAAAGGACTTTAACACTTTCGCTACAAATTGTCGCTATGCGCTACGCTCGTGGCAGATCCTGTGGTTTTCCTCGTATGTAGCGGGAAGCGACTACGGCGTAGGCGCCCGCTAGGCGGGTTCTTGGTTGCGAAAGGGTTAACCATGCCTATTTTAACTTCTAACGAACAAGGTTAATGGTAACATAGTGGCTAAAATATGCGATGTCGTGACTTCGAATCCCGGCTCGTATGAATGAGTTTTTCGGAATTGATGTATGTACGTAAATATCATTTGATATTTATCATTAGCTTTTAGGGAGCCACGGTAGCCTAGTGGTTCAGGCATGTGGCTGTCAAGCGGCGGTCGTGGGTTCGAATCCCGGCGGCTCGTACCAATGAGTTTTTCGGAACTTATGTACGGAATATTTACCGTTAGCTTTTCGGTGAAGGAAAACATCGTGAGGAAACCGGTCTAATCCCAATAAGGTCTGTTTTCCCTCTGGATTGGAAGGTCAGATGACAGTCACTTTCGTCAAACTAGTGCCTATACCAAATCTTGGGATTAGGTGTCAGAGCGGACCCTGGGCTCCTTTAGGGGCACAACCGGGAATAACGCTAGGATGATGATGATTTATCGTTAGCTTTTCGGTGGAGGAAAACATCGTGAGGAAACCTGCATTCACATACAAGAAATTCAAATGTGTAATATGTGAACACGTTAACACGCACCAATGGGACGTATATAAGCTTATGAAACTTTGACGGTTGACAATTGAAAATAACATTGTGTTCAACTCAGCATTATTCCAGGCGTTATTCCCGGATGTATCCTAAAGGAGGTCAGGATTCACTTTGGCACCTAATCCCAAGATTTACACATACATTAGTTTCACGAAAGCGACTGCCGTTGACCTTCCAATCCAGATGGAAAAATAGACCTTATTGAGATTATACTGGTTTCCTTACGATGTTTTCCTTAACCGAAAAGCCACTGTTCCATATATATCAAATGATATTTCGTACATTTTCTCGGGTTCTTCGGGTTCGAAGTCACGACGTCCAGATTGCAAATCGCGTGCCTTTCCGCTCGGCCACAGTGATTCAATAAGATTGTGTTGCTATTATTTTGTGCAACATATACACTGACTATCTCTTTAACTAGATCCATACATATCATATCGCCGTTTTTCTTTTTCTCTTCTTCCTTCTATTTTCCATTAAATTCTAGTTTTATCCGTTATGTCGTGTCTTATTGAACGCCATGTACGAGTGTGGAGTGGGCGAACCGCTAAACGAGTGGTTTCGCGATTATCTCACTTCGCGTTCCTACATGGTGAGAATAGGAAACACCTTCAGTAGTGAGCATACTGTGGGATGTGGAGTGCCACAGGGCTCGGGATGTTCTCCTGTGCTGTACCTGATGCACGTCAATAGCCTGTTCAATGTACTACAACACTGCTCAGCGCACATGTTCGCCGATGACCTCTGCATCCTACGACCTGGCACAGATCTCGCAGACACAGTCCGTCTAGTTCAACGGGATATTAATTCAGTCGTTGCGTGGTCCCATGACAATGGAATACTTCTCAATACTGATAAAACCAATTTTTTATTGATTCATTCGCCACACTTATGTCCCGTCAGCACTCCCCCCCTATGTATACTCAAACATTTGAATGTCTACATAATAATATGGTAAATTGTGCTTGTGAACCTATAAAAAGAGCTAAATATGTTACTTATTTAGGCATGAAAGTAGACGAAAACTTCTCTTGGACTGTTCATACTAACTTTATCTGCGATAAACTTAGAATATTATTAGGTAAATTCTTTCATTTAAGTTTAAAGATACCTGTTAGTACTTTAAGGTGCTTATATATGTCACTAGTAGACTCAATCCTGAGTTACGCCCTTGACAGCTATGGACTCACAACTAAAACAAACATTGACAGGTTAGAAAACATACAACTTAGATTTATAAAGTTATTAGTAAACAGTAAAACTAGACAAAAATGTAAAGGTAACTATAAACTTCTATTCAAAATTTGTAAAATTCTGCCTGTAAGTAAACATAAATATCTACTTGCTATAAATAACCATAGCAGTCTAGAGCCTAGCTCGGAGAATAGCTTGTTAAAAGTAGTCGATAATAAATATGTAACTAGGGCTATGGCGTCCGGTAAACTGTGCGTACCGAAGGTTAAGAACCATTATGGTGATAGAACACTAAAAAAACGTATCCCCTATCTTCTGAACAGTTTACCAGAAACTATCAGCCGTGAAAGTATAAAAAAAGACTTTAAGAGGAAACTAAAACGACATTACTTAACATTAATAACATTAACACCTAAGGCATAGCTGAATGTAACATTTACTGAACAAATTAGTTAACTCTGTACCATAAAATGATCACACAGACAAACTGTCCCGACAGTTTTGTGAGACCATGTTAATAATTAAGTTTCTATATTATGTTTATTAAATAAATAAATAATAAGTGCCCCAATGTCCCATCATGTTCATGCTTTTGACAGCGACTGTCAATTTCCCCGCAACTCACTTATTTGCGTCTTACGACCCATGGGAAGGAGCTGGTGCTATTTGACGCCGGTCACGGTGAATTAATAAATAAATAAATAAATAAATAAATATTTGCGGACAATCTTATAACTCTTAATACTGTAGATATTTATTTTAAAATACTAGAGATTTGGTACTTTATCGTTTTGAGGAAACTGAAAAAGAGGGTTTGATGTATTGAAATGATAAGTGAAACACTTTGCTTCATCCACTCCCCCTTGCATTAGCATTTATGTAAGTACCTACTTGATAATCGGACATAATTTAAATAAAATTGATAGTTGCAAAATGGAGGACTAGATTTGAATTAGCAGGCCATGTATGACTGTGTTAGTGTGTATTAACGTCCCGTTAGTAAAAAAATACTCAACAACCTTTAATAAGAGTTGTATAAGCTAATGGATAAACAAGGTTCACATATTACTTAGTCCAAGACATACATCATCAGGAACGGTTGCATTGCGCAAATGTATTTCCATAAAAAAATATGATCGTCATAAATTTGGGAGGTCGAGCAGGATGGAACGCCCCGCGCTGTTGTGCGTAAACGCTATGGAAATGTTATTACTGTCTTCGAGGTCAAGTGTACTACTGTGGCTGGGTTACTGAACTTGTGGGCTAGGTGTTGCGAAAAAATCTCAGCAACTCCAGCCGTAAGTTAGCAGATTTACAGAAAATATGCCACATATTACCGCCCGTCATAGTGATGACTGTCGTCACGGCTGCATGTACATATATCCTCGCCGTTTTAACATTCATGGTCATATTACTTTATACAACACTCGATTTCAAATCACTTTTTGTATAATAAATATAAATAGTTGACTTTAATTTGGTTAACTGAATTTGGATCTCTTGAACCTTTGCTTTGTTATCTTTGTACTTTTGAACCAGCTGTGATTCGGGCCGATCCTCTATAACTAATTAATAAGGTGACGAAGTCTGTTGCGGATTGCTCTATTGCTGTACGTTTGTATGTGACGATGTGTGTTGCTGAGTCATAATACCCACCTGACGAAGGCTACATTGTATAATTAAATTTGTTAATTTGGTTCCTTTCCGTCTTCTGTTTTAAATAAATAATCGTTTTTGTATCTAAGTAGTTAGTTGATAAAGTAGAAAGTGTCAAATGTATTTTAATGATAATAACTTAACAATGACTCATTGACATTGACAATTCCACGTGTTACTAAAAAGGGTACGAACGAACGTAAATCTATTAGAGGTGCGAACCTCTTATAGATGAATGATGAAGTCGAAGAAAGGGAAAAGCTATAATATACCTACCTACCTACTCTAAGACGAAAAGCCGCGTCAAAAACGTGTTACAGTTATCTCATCGAATTAGGAACATTGGAATTGTTTTCGTAATTCCAACATTTCCGATACTAATACAATATTCAAGCTTCGAAGATTGCGATTCTGGCTGAAAATAACTCACGCCATGCTCAAAGTTAACCCACTAAAGTAAATATGTAGATAATATGTCAGTTGTCTCGTATCAATTTGGTTGCAAACGCTTTACAAAAAAAAATGTTCGTTGACCTCGAGATGAGGTGGTCAATCCCACATGTCAAGAGTAATTTTGATAGTACACATGTTTTATGACTCAAATCCTTCTCAGCCATACTGATTCTTCTCGTTCTCGGCAATGGCAAGTGATTTGTTGTTGGTGAATGGCAAGATGATTTTGATGGTTTTTTTGACATTCCAAACTTCGGTTACTTTTATTACTCAAGCTTGGATGAGTGGAAAGCGAGAGGAAAAAGAAAATTATTAAGAACAAGTGCATTTTATCGTATCGCACCTACAGTCAGCGCTCATCTATCAAGAATGAGAGAACATCCATCCATCAAGAGTAAGTAAGTACTTACAGATCAGTCGGTCGGCCCAGGCACCGCTGAAAAGACAGCGAGGAGCCGGGCCTAAGTCGTACGACGTATACGTAGGGCACATAGCACGTGGAACCGATGGCCGTTGGGGCGGAAAGGTTCTCGAGTGGCGACAACGTACTGGAAGGCGCGGCGAGGGTAGGTAGACAAGGTGGACTGATGACCGGGTAAAGGTTGCGGGAGTCCGCCGGATGCGGGTGGCGCGGGACCGGTCACTTAGCACTCTTTGTGGCAGGCCAATGTCCAGCAGTGCACAAAATCACAATAAGCGTCGTTGTTTATTACTTTTTTAATCTTAGAAAACTATATCTGATTATTTGACATTGTCATAACAACGACTTGTGACAATTCCTTCTCGTACGGTTAGTTTCTTTCCAAAAAGGTTTAATGTTAGTTTTTAGGTGACCATAATTTGAACTTTGTGTTTTATGGACTAACTTAAAGCAGTTTCTCAAATGAACCTGATTAATGAACTCAAGGTTGCTCTTCTAGGAGAAAAAATGTTCCTTGAAAAAATCTTCTTTGAAGAAATGTTTCCTAAACAGAGAAATGTGTGAAAGGTAAAATATATTACGAAATAATAATAATAATATAGGTATACAAATAATATGAGAAACCAAAGAAAACAGACATTGTGTAAAGCTAAAGCAATTGGTGACACGTTTTATAAGCTTTTAGTGTATGTAAATGTATGTGGTGTCTAGGCGCTCTAGATTATGTTCCTACAGTGTAGTTAATGAACTTATTGCATGTACAATATTTCAAACCAGAATTACACAACCAATACCTACAATAATAATATTTTATAATTTACCCATACACCAAGTCGACGACAAACTAACACAATTACATGTATTTACCTACATATTCATAATATATTACTCGGTTAAAATCAAATTGACTAGATTTCTTTCCTCTTTCTTTCCTTATAGTAGCTTCAATCCACATAAAAGCCATTTCAATCACCAATACCAATCAATATCGAACAATAAATGTAAAACCTTATTCACGAAAATTCATTCAAGTTCTGTAACTACCTGTAAATCGATCAGGTATTCCAAATTAGACCTTGGGAGCATACACTTAAAGTTCAGATTAGCGTAGCGTCAAATGTATTTAAGAGGTTGTAGAAGCAACCTTGGTTTGTGTAATATTTTCGAACACGTGGGCGCGACAGCAATGCGACATGCCATGACGTCATCAGGGGGAGGAGCGCCTGTAGGGTTGTTTAGCTGTTGTGTTAGTTCATGGAACTAATGTTATACTGTGTGGAGGGAAAGGTCGAGACGATACGATTTCGATGCACGTTCTGACCAAATTGGCAATGTTGTTCGATTGCTTTGCTTATAAATAAAAGTAAAGTTCACGCTGGCTCTTCTCTTTTACTGAATCGTCTATCTCTTTATATGGTTGAATACTGGCATACCCAGTGTCATCAAATGGTGTACCAAGTAGTGTAATGTGTGTTAGGAATATAACAATGTTGCTAAATTACTTTGGGTAATAGTACCCCTCGTAGACAGAAAAGTCCATTGAAGGCAACCGCGGTTTTTAACAATTTAGATTTATTTATTTTTGAATGACAACGGTGAATTTTGAGTTTTATATAGAAATTTATTTCAATTCAGTAAGAAAATATAAGAAAAACGATTTCAAATGACCGAATTTCATTTTAGTGAAATTCCCAGAGCACCATTAAAAATACCTTTTACTTTCTATTTCTTACGGACTTACGCTGTTGCCAATTTGGCCAAAAGTGGTGAGTTGCCAGGCAAAACTCACCAACTTGGTGAGTTTTGCCTGGCTCTTGCCAATTTGCACACCGGGTGCAATAGACAGTGAAACAAATGACGTGACATTTAATTGTTCATTTGTGAACCTTCGCGTGTTGCAGCTGATGAAAATCACCCCCTCCCTTTGGCAACGTCACTGCCTAGTTGCATTATGTTCAATTGTGAACCTTATTTCCGTAAGTAAAGGTTGCGTTTTCAATCATATGCAAATACCGTTTAAGCGCTTGTTAAGTGGGGCGGCTGACAATATCGTACACTGGCGAGATTTTGAGGTAATCGAGGATTATGACGCTACGCGGTGTAGGTACGTTTTTATTGGCGCTTTTGCTCGTTTTTTTCTTTTATGTTCATGTAGTCTCTGCTTTCCATGTTTCTAAGGGCACCATTAATTGTTATGTATACCTAACATAATAATCTTTATTATTGAACCATTGTCTCCAAATGTTATGATATGAATCACTTATTTTTTCATGTATTTTGTGTATATGGAACGTTATGTTCCATCTTCTTAACAAGGCGAAACAGGACAAAATTCCTGAAATTTAAAAATCTAACCCGAAGTTTATCCTTTTTCCGTCCCACTCCACTACACTTTGAAAAACAAATCTTAGTAACGAATGGACCGTATCAACATTCTCCATTTATTCCGAACATCTTGCCTAGCTGTTTTTTTTTTAATATCACGGGCGTGGCACAGCCTAGCATACGCCGTAGCCTACACAACAAAAAAAACTTAATACACAGTAATACAAATAATAAACCAATCACAATAGAGCTGCAATAGAGCAACTATTTTTTTGCGATGACCTTCATACCTCGCTATTCAATATTTACTTAAAAGGTCATAAAAACTCCTTTATTATGCCGCAAAAGGGCAAGGATTTGTGTGAACGGTATTTTTACAATACCAAATGACCGCAACCATTGCGTCTGCTGAAGATTGATAATACGGGTGAATTGTTATTGTTAAACCAATATGGGCTTTACGTTGTTAAGATTAAGGTAGAATATACGATAATATGAACTGACCTAATGGACATGACGATAAGACTCTGCATGTTACAAAATATGGTCGCCATGACAGTATTTAATTGTTTAGGACATTTTCTTAATGCTCCAAATATTTGCGAATTATGGAAATACGCGAGATATCAATCGGTTTTGACTCATGAAATGGCACTGAAATGGTTGGTTATCTAGACCTCGGCACAACACACAAAAGTATATGGCGCTTCGAATTCTAACTTTATCTCGCTCTTACGTGAATCTTTCGCACGCTTAATGGAATCTTTTAGGGTGCTAGAAAGCTAGGACATCGTTACTCAATAAAATCTGTCGCAAAGTGCCATATCGCTTCAGCTTTGCTGAGCACTAAATAAATCCCTGCCACCAAATTTCTGTTATCCGTCCCCAGAAGTCTTATCGTAAACAGTTATTATTTTTACCGGGGCTTTTTAAATTATGTGTTATTCCCGGCTGTGCCCTAAAGAAGCCCGGGGTCCGCTTTGACACCTTAGTTCACTTTCACGATCAAGACATATTTAAAGGTAATTCATATCTATGTCCCTATCAACTAACTACAAAATAAATAGTAAAAAGTCCATATATTATTTAACCATGAAAAACAACGTATAAATTTAAAAAATAAAGTAAAAAAGTTAAAGTTACTTCTATGTATAATTTTGGGATCTGTTTTGGGCTGTATTTGGAAAGTCAGTTGACTTTACGGAGATCGTCGGACCACCCTACGTTAGGTTAGGTCTACCCAATCTTCTTTTTCCTCCTAGCCCCGCCCACAGAGTAGCTATCTTCGTCCACCTTTCTTCATGCATTCGGGCTATCGACTATTATCAAGTACAAAGACAAAATGTTGTCTGGCGAATACATATAGGTAGTACATAAGTGGCGTGACGTCAAGCGAGGTAACGGAGCGGTGCACGGAAAAAATAATACGAACGTATACGAAAATAAACGTGGAACTTTCAATAAAAATTTTACAACAACGTTTAATGTAGTTTTGTAATAAAATCAATCTATAGTTTAATATTTCGTAGCACATCACCATCTGTTCGATTTTATTGCACTTCACGTTAGGCCTTCAGCACATGTCCTAAGGTGTTCTGGTATCCTAGTAAATACGCAGACATTACGTTGCTTGCGTCAGCTGATAAGAAACAAAACTAAGTGTGAATCGAATGGTGAACAAGGCTAAATCTCTGATGGATACTCACCCTACGCATAACATATTTGTACAAACATTTAAAATGATTGCTTTCCTCTTAGTCGTGTAAAAATAAACAGATTAACCTGGGCACATTTTAAAATTACATTAAAACTCTAACGCGACATTTGAAACAAAACAATTAAACAATCCGTAGAGGTATATTCACACAAATTGCTAAAATAACGTTTGCGAGGATGTTTTTGAGGGTAGAAAATGAGATATGTCCTTATTAAGGGAGGGTAGACTCGTTTGAAATAATTTAATTCCGTCCCTGAAGTGAACCCACAGTCGTGCGGGGAAGTGTTTCGGTACCAGTAATAAAATAGAGGTAATCTCTCGTGTTACTTACAGAGAAGGAGTTCATATTTAAAAACGTTAGTTAGAAAAATCTGTAAAAATAAAGTGTTTTAAAAGGGTTCTTGACCAATAGTGATGTTCAATGATGATTCCATATCGCATAAGTAGGTACCTATCACGGCGAAGCTTGATGATCACTGCGACAGATATCATCTCAAATTTACGTTTTTAGGTTATAAATTGAAATCTATGGCACAATAAAAAAACGGGTGTTCAGATTTTCAGATCAGAAAGGGAAGTGGGAGGGGAAAGGTTTTTTTTTTATATTATTAGTTATTCTTATTTCTAACTGATAATATTCAAGTTTTCACTCTCTGCCGGCACTGCCGTGCAACCCGGTCTTTTTCTACCACTCTATTCGGCATAAGTACTTACCTTGCGTACCTTGTCCATCATTCTCCTAGCGTTATTCCCGTGTAGTGCCCCTAAAGGAGCTCGGGGTCCGCTTCGACACCTAATCCCAAGATTTGGTATAGGCACTAGTTTGACGAAAGCGACTGTCATCTGACCTTCCAACCCAGAGGGAAAACAGTACCTTGCGTAGGTACCTTGTCCGAGTAATATTTAATATTATCTAACCGCAAGAACGGAAACTCTCTGATAACAGTTTGAATAATAGAACTCTGTCGCATCTTGAAGTCGCTCAAAATTACAATACTCTACGAAATAGCTTTAAAACCAATCGGAAACAAAGAACTGTGCGAATTCTCATATCTGTCAGAACTCGAGCGCTCAGGTATCCAGTGTAAGTTCTGGAGGAGTTCCGCGGAGAACGGTTTTAATTATAAATCTCATTTAAGTTAGACACAAAACTTGTGTAGCATATTGCTGGGCTGAATTGCTTAGGTACTTAATAGACATACCTATTGCCAGAAAACCAATCAACATATTTATTTAGTTCAATGTTCTCATGATCAGATATTACGTCTGATTTAAATCAATAACAGGGGAATGGAAACCTATATATTGCGTTACATACTTATACACACAGTATTATGGGGTACTACACATTATGCTTTTTTATAGGTAAACTGTATAAAAGTTTGTTCCTTTCCACTAAAAATAAAAACCGGCCAAGTGCGAGTCGGACTCGCGCACCTAGGGTTCCGTACAAACAAGCAAAAGTTGTAGTATGTTTATTACTAAATGATAAATGAAAATGGAATCCGTAACATTACAATGTGGAAAGCTGGGGGAGCATAAAATTAAACAGGGTCACTTTATCAATTTAGTAATCATCCTTTAGGCTTTGATTTCCTTGCGAGTAGTTGCGAACGCCAAAATAAGTGGATTACTTAAAAAAAATGCTGTTTCTTTTTATTGTGTTGATAAAAAACTGAGTTCAAGGGAAAGTACCCTTGAGATTATCTATAATACTTATATAATAATATTAATCAGCCTATATACGTCCCCTTGCTGGGCACAGGCCTTCTCCAATGGATGAGAGGGAACGGGCAGTAGTCCCCACGCTGGCCTCGTGCGGGTGCGGGTCGTGGGACTTCACATACAACTGTTTCAGTTTTAAATTATGCAACTTATATTGCTATTTCTTATGATTGTGTAGACATAAAACTTTCATTTTGCTACAGCTGAAAGGTAGGTATTTGATATGAATTTCAATTTAATACCTCTACGCGTTTACAAGGAAAAAGGTAGTAAGTTTAAAATTTCCAAAAATGTTTTTGTATGATTTTACAAAAATGTCTACATTATCGTAATTTTTCCTTTGTCTGTGCTATAGGAAGTTTCTTCGTGCCGAGTTTCAAGTTTCTGTGTTAACGGGAAGTACCTACCCTTAGGTTTTGAGTTTGTTGCGAGTAGGTACTCAATTTCAAAATATGCGACTTAAATTGCTATTTATTTAGATTGCGTTGACATAAAAATTCGGTTTTACTACATCTGAAAGGTCCTATAGCCCTGAGTATTTGACATGAATTTCAATTTAATACCTTTACGCATTTACGAGGAAAAAGGTAGAGCTTAAAATTAAAAAAAAAAGGTTTTTTGTATGATTTTACAAACTACTTTTCGTAATTTATCCTTTGTCTGTGCTGTATAAAGTTTTTTCGTGCCAAGTTTCAAGGTTCTGTGTTAACGGGAAGTACCCTTTAGGTTTTGAGTTTGTTGCGAGTACTCAAATTCAAAATATGAGACTTAAGTTGCTATTTCTTTTGATTGCGTTGACATAAAAGTTTGGTATTGCTACATCTGAAATGTCCTATAGTCCTGAGTATTTGACATGAATTTCAATTTAATACCTCAACACGTTTACGAGGAAAAAGGTATTAAGTTGAAAAAAATTGAAAACTTTTTTTTGTATGATTTTACTAAAAAAATCTACTTTTCGTAATTTTTCCTTTGTCTGTGCTATATGACGTTGCTTCGTGCCAAATTCCAAGTTTCTGAGTTTACGGGAAGTACCCCGTAGGTTTTGCGAGTGTTGAAAAACTCAAAAATTTGCGGCATAAACGACTGTATCTTTTGATTGGGTTGACTTTTAAGTTTGATTTTTTCACAGGTCAAAGGGACTATACACTTGAGTATTTGATATAAATTTCAGCTTGATACCTCCACGCGTTCCTGAGAAAAATGGTCTTGACAGACAGACATACAGACGGACAACAAAGTGATCCTATAAGGGTTCCGTTTTTTCCTTTTGAGGTACGGAACCCTAAAAAAAACCGGGTTGCACTCCGGGAGTGCCGGCAGAAGTGAACACTTAAATAATTTTAATTTTGCAAAAAAAATCCCTTCCTCCCCCCTCCCTCCCCCTGCGTGCCAATATATCTAATAAGCTAAGCTATTGAATAATCTTAAAACTTTTCACATAACTAGGCTCAAGTTTTCTTTTCATAGACATATGATGACATTTTGGGGTGTTATAAGTTTAACGTGTCTATCTGTGTGTCTCTGTATGTATGTGTATGGGTCTGTAATTTCTATATATGGTATCGTAGCTCTCAAACCGATGGACCGATTTGAATGCGGTTTCTTGTGTGCCATATATAATTTTATCTCAAGTGTTCTTAGCTATGTTTAATTAAAATCTGTTTAGCCGTTTTTGAGATATTGGACTTTGAAATGAAAATGTCGGGGGTTTTCTACTTTTCTAAGTTGTCGTTATTTCATGAAATTTTGCGTTGTCAGTGAAAAAAAAGTGCAACTCAAACCCTTTCTTAAGACACCCCACTTGACCCCCCCCCCCCCCCCCCCCTTTTTGGTACGGAACCCTAAAAAGTAGGCACATTATTTGTTGACAAACAAAATAGTCTGTAATAGAATACTTAACTGCAGAAACCGTGACGTGCAAAAAAGACACTATTTTACAGTAATAACAGTAAAGAGTAGAAAACTAAACTACAATTAAACGGATGAGCGGTTAGCCTAGTGAGTAGTGACGCTGCCTAAGAAGCTGAAGGTCCTGGGTTCGAATCCCGATAAAGCAAATATTTGTGCGATGAGCATGAATATTTGGTTCTGAGTCATGGATGTCTTCTATGTCTTGAAGTATTTATATCTATTATATATATCGTCGTCTAGACCATAAAACAAGCCTTACTGAGCTTACTATGGGACTAGGTCGATTTGTGTAAGATTGTCCTGTAATGTTTATTATTATTTTATTATTATTAAACTTTACCTGACAACAATTAATGAACTTAATATTTATTTTTCATTAATTGTATTACATTTACTATAAAATCATAAATTAAGTTCAAGTAATCTGTAACACGATATTTATTCACTGTTAGAAAGGCGGTACGAAGTTCGCCGGGTCAGCTAGTATTTTATATTTATAAACATACTTATTACTTATACTTATTGTTTTGTCACTCCATAAAACACTACCTCAACCAGTCATTCAAGAGTCCTATCGTTTGCCCCAATGCCAAACTATCGACTTTCCCTATTGCCCACAATCGAGATTCATCGCACAGCGGATATATTGTATTGCCGATACTGAAGGGTATGCAAATTGAAGGGTCGTGTCGTGGAGTAGGTAAAACTACCCACTTTTATTTAAACTGTCGGCCCAGCGGTAATATTTGAACAAGCACTGATCGTTGTCAAACAATTTGTTGTTTTATATGTTAGTAAGGCAAATTTGCTTATCAATTGGTGTCGAATGCGCTTAAGTAGAACACAAATGACATATTCATTAATTCCTATATTACAATACTTTTGAATTTAATGCTACTGACGATTCGGAATTTAAGTTTTAATACTTTTGAGGACTAACGCATAAAACCTCCGGAATTTCTCTTGGTTTATTTATAAGGTAAACACACCTACAAGTAATAAGATTTTTTGCACTAACTTATCCACTTACTCGTACTGTGCAAAAATGTACCATCAATTTTATGATCGTGATCACGACGATCAAGTGCAATATAAAGTATGAAATTAAAATAGCTCAATTGAAATTTGCCATTGAAATGACGACCTTTTATTGGTGGCCAGAAGATTACAAATTGAAAATGAACATCATATCGTATCCTCTCCCCTAACCTACCAATTTATGCCAAAAATAGCTCTGACAGGCGATGTGAATTTACAAGAAAAGTTTCCAGCAATTTGGTACAACAAATTAATTAAGCCGAGGCTGTGATTTGTGTTTCAGTTGGGAACCTATTTGTTTAGGAACTTAGCTTTGTTCAGGTGTCGACGCAGTGGTCGCAATATAGGTACAGCAGACTCAACGATGGCAATCATGAAAGATATTTCGCGTTGAATAATTTTTCATATATACTTTTACGGATAAACAAGATTTTTATACCACGAGTGGCGGTGGCAAATAATCCTCTCTGATGATACGCATATACCGCCTGAGACCGCTGGCGAATAGAAGGGTCATAAGCGCATTACCCTATATTGTTTAGAGGATTCGTTGTATCGATATTTCTCATCCCAGTGCATTTTCGGGAAGTCTTGCTTCTTAACTCACCACCAGGAACAAAACATCATATACATATCTACACAGCGAGTAGTTGTTTTCTGTGTGCTATGGGCGCGGTTTTCTGTAAGGAAACCATCGTAACATTTTTTTCATTGTAGATGTGTGAATAAGACATTTCTAGAAATAATTCGCTTTCACATTGACGGAACCGCTGAATAATAATACTACACTGTTATGCTTTGTTGTCGAGTTTCCTACTCACTTTCAATAATTGTATGCTTATTGTTTTCACTCTACACTCATTTATGTGTATGGGCCTTCTGTGTATGACAGTTCAGTGTGCTCTCATACCCGGCCTGGCTTTACATCCAAACTTTGTGTACTGTTTGCTTAATAGGTACCCTAATGTTGAATGACGGTTTTGAATGCGTACTTGCCTACTCCCCACTGCCGTTAGCAGTTAATTTGTACACGTTAGTAATTAAGCGTACTGACTTGACTTCCAACTTGTAATGCCATTGAAATGACAATTGCTGCGATGAAAATGATGTCATATATTCTTAAAAAAAAGAAATTTTATATTAATAACAATACATAAACCAGTAAAAATCCCGGAAAACCTAGGAAATTTACCAAAAACTATAATTTTTACTTAGTTTTCATAAGAAATTAAAGCTTATCCGCGAATTTTACAGGTTTGTGGGATTTCTATTCATAAAAACTTAAAACAAAACAAAATGTTAGACAGCGTAGAGCAACAGCGTCGACACACAATTTTAGTGACTTTCGGAGCCATTATTTCCCAATATATTTACTTAATCAAAAAATATGCTGAGACCTTAGATTTATTTTTAAAGATCTTTCGATTAATTTGCCGCATGTTGACCTACAGATAGGGATTGCAATCCGGTCCGGCGGATCCGGTAATCCGGCCGGATCCGGTATATTTTGATAGCCACCGGACCTGGTAATATTTCACCGGATCCGGACCGGATCCGTTAGACTCAAAAATATTCTTTAAACGCAGCACTTCAATTACTCTTGCTTTACAAATCTTACTATTCCCAACCCCAATTTCATGAATTTCATGATAGTTGCCTGGAATCTTGAATTGGAAGTTAATTTTGTTTAATCGTCATGTTACGTTACGGTGATTATATTATTTTAGTAACATATAAATCCAGACATTCCAGATGATCTCACGAAACAATCTATTTTAGTTAATTGTAAAAGGAATAATTTTATGTGATGTTATCATTAATTTCATGATAATGATAATCGTAATATTTTCCTAGATATAATTATATTTTAACTATTTTCTAAAGTAGGTATATACAAGATGATAACTATAACATTAACTAAATTAAATTAAAGCTAAGTTAAATCTAAAAAAGGCCCTCGAGGCATTGTACCGAGGATGCTGGCGGCATTTCCTGAAAGCGATTGCAATGCGTTGCGCGAGAAAGCCGCCAGCTCTTCGGTCACCAGTTACGTCAACCAGACGTTTCGCGATTTCCGCAAATAGCTTTTGCGCACGAGTGCGAGGGTCTCGACGCCAAAAGGTACAAAATTGTACTCTCTGCCGAGGCCTCTATATTTAATGCGTTTCAGATTTTCGGCATTTTCCGCCGCTGCACCCGCTTTAGTAGTAGTCCGTTGGAGTTGGGACGGTGCCAGTGTATCTACACAGGTAGCGTCCCACACAAGCATCCGTCCCAAACTCCACGGAACCAGAGACACTCCATCAGGTCTTTTGCCATCATCTCTGACAATGCCAGGCGGCTCAAGAAGAGCAGGCACATTGATGGTGGCAAGATACCGGCGGATTATGTCATTAAGAGTCGCATGTCTTGCAAAGCGGCCTGCACTTTTTTGACAACATAGTCCGTGGTGACCCAGTCGGTCCACGTCTGTGCCACAAGGGCATATGTGTGGAGTGCATACTGTGACCCCAAGCCGTAGACCAGTCGCCAGACGAAGGGAGGACGGATCTAGAAAGGTACCGGTATTTGGTAAAGGATGGGCATGCAGCCAGTGACCAGCCTCTCTGGCTCCGACCGCCAAAAGCCTTGCGCGTTCTGGACCTGAACTGCGGCTAAGATTCGATTTGTACGTTAAATCGCAATAATTATCGTCCCAGCTCCTTTGAGATTTAGGCCAAACTGAATAGGGAGGGATGCTTGTAACCAAGTAAGCATAATTTCGATCTCGAATAAGATAGTAGGGCTAAATAAATATGGCGGACGGAGGAGTTAGTTCCTATCAAAAACTTAAAGCTGCCGCTGGACCTAACAAGTCCCTAAAAAAAATTGGTGCTTTTGTCCAGCGTGTCCACATTATTTATGACAGTTTGTTCGAGCACTCTGCCCCACTAAGAAGTTTATTTTGTTTATTAAGTACTTATGTTTCCGTATGTTGATTATATAATTTCGTAGTGTTTACTTCCATACGTTGATTATCGATTATAGAATTTCGTTACGTTTATACTTGTGAGCCGCGTACAAAGATAAGTTGATTTATAGTTGAGTTTGAATAGAGGATCTCAAATCTCAAAGAGACAAACGAGTTTCACTAAACTTTCAATTGTAGTAGTTTTTTTACATTTTGAATGACTGTTTTATTAGTATTTTTGAAGCAAACCAATATTACTTACACCAGCCCAGCTTTATTTGCCATCAAACTTGATAAAATGTTAAATTTTTAAAATACGCAGTAGCGTAATACCAATCCGACCGGATCCGATGTCTGTGGTCGCTGGTTCAGATCCGGCTCAGAGCATTAGATTCTTCAATGTTACCTTTAATTCGAAACATATAAATTTCGTTAGGACGTTACTGCTTAATACAAAATTAATTAGATCAAGAATCGCTTCTGTGTTTACAATGAGTACTACGAATAATAACGAATGTGGTAAATCGAACTCGTAGCCTAATACTCCCAATGATATACCACCAATTTTCATTAAACGGGGATAAAATCACTGCATCTAGTTAAGTGCAGATTGACCTCCATTGCCCTGCAAGCGGGAATCCGGTGGTGCTCGATCACAGAACACTCGCTCGATAAATAGTGCCCTACCTGCATGCGGTCGTATATTTACCAAGCGTTTCTGGAAATATAAATTTAACCAAACTATTAACCAAAGTTTTTCAGCACGGCTATCACACAACGGCGCGTGAGCTCTCTCGATTTTTCTCGCACTGTACGTATCTTTCATATTTTTTCAAATAAGAGAGAAACGGATAGTGCGAGAAAATAGAGAGAGTTCGCACTATACGTCTCTAAGTGTTAAAGTTTTGCGCCGTCTTGAGATAACCGTGCTAATACTTTTTGCAACAATTTAATTAGTGCAATTACTTATGTTTATTCCTATGCTGTTTATATGTCTTCTTCTTAAGCATAATTGCGTCCACTGCTGGACACATATGCCTCTGTGTATATATAAGGCCGCATAATAAACTGATTGTGTTTGGTGTTTTTGTGAAGTTATTTACTGTCTGTAAGTATTTTTAAACCTGCATTGTTTTCCTTATATATTATGAGTTCGCAGCCCTATTTTGCAACAGTCGAACTTTTGAAGTGTCGTCTCTGCGTAGATAAAAAACTGTACAAGGGAAACCGGGGTCTAGCTATTCATACCGCTCGCAAACATGGTATACGTGCAGCGATTGATCCGCCTGTGTCTAGCGCTTCACAGCCTGTGCCCTCAACTGTCAGAGTTGATAACTTTAACAGTTCGACTTCCTTTGCAGAGAAATTGGGAACTTTAAAGAGAAATGTGCCTATAATCAAGAGAATACCTCGCGGTGCGCGCAGAGCTGTAGCCAGCAGTCTTGCGGAATGTGTCGCCAAAGTCGTCAAGGAGAATTCTGTCCAAGCGTGGCAGCGCCTGCTCACATTCTCTTACTCGGTCCTACACGCAAACAAGTCCAAAAAAGACTCTTTGACGAAACAGATAAAAGACAATACATCTTCGATTTTCGTGTCACCTGACCAGATACAAAATGATGTAATCAATTCAAATTTCAACCCTCGTATTTTTTCTAAAATAAATGCAATAGAAAACAAAATCTCAGAGGGAAATGTGAGTGGAGCTGCTCGCCTTCTTTTTTCTAATGATGTCTTGGCTACTCATTCCGCCGAAACCTTCGCCGCGCTCAGGGAAAAACATCCAGTTCCCTTAGGTATCACTCAGTTTCCAGAACCTCCTTCCACTGATGGCGAGTGTGTAACCGTTTCAGAAGACGCTGTACTTTCAGCGTTAATGTCTTTCCCCAATGGCTCTGCGGGAGGGTTAGATGGTTTGTCCCCGCAACACCTGAAGGATTTGACCACCTCACCTTCTGGGGATACAGGTTCGGCGTTACTTCAAGAGTTAACCTCTTTGATCAACCTTATGCTAACTGGTCGTGTAAACGTGGAAATCATCCCGATCCTCTACGGTGCCAATCTAGTAGCCTTAGCTAAAAAGGATGGTGGTATTCGGCTGATCGCCGTCGGTTGCACTTTTAGACGTCTGTCTTCAAAACTCTGCTGTAGGAAATTCAATCAGAGTCTCACCAAAGTTTTCAAGCCTCGACAGTTGGGTTTTGGCGTCAAGGGCGGCTGTGAGGCTGCAGTACACGCTGCGCGCACGTTTCTGAGTCGCACGGACTATGAAGTATTTGTCAAAGTCGACGTGAGAAACGCTTTCAATTCGGTTGATCGTGGTGCCCTTTTAGCAGAAGTCAAAAAACATCTTCCCGATGCCTATAGTTATCTATGGCAATGTTATGGGGCGCCATCAAAATTACTTTTTGGTGACATAATTATCGATTCAAACACTGGTTGCCAGCAGGGAGACCCGCTCGGTCCTGCTATATTCAGTTTGGCTATCCATCCAATCATAAACAATCTAAATTCAAAATTTAATCTTTGGTATCTAGACGACGGTTCCCTCGGTGGGGACGCTGAAACAGTCTTGCAGGACTTGCTATTGATAATGGCCAAATTTTTAGAAATAGGGCTTTCCCTTAATTTCACGAAGTGTGAAATTTTTCTGCCTGACCGCCTTCCCCCGGATAGAAAAATTTAAATACTGACTAACTTTAATGCGATATTACCCAACATCTCCGTTCATTCCACTTCATCACTCACACTTTTAGGGTCTCCAATTTTTGATGAAGCGATCAGTTCAGTTATTAATTGCAAGTTAGACTTGTTTAACTGTACATCTGACTTACTTTTTGATATAAACCCCCATATGGCACTTTTTATTATCCGTTTTTGTCTCTTTACACCTAAATTCATGCATTTACTCCGATGCTGTCCGATCTGGAAATACCCCTCTATACTTTTGTCAATCGATAATACTCTTCAAACAACTTTATCCAAAATTCTAAACGTTACTTTCGATTCGATTTCATGGTCCCAAGCAGTTCTACCTGTAAGACTCGGTGGTCTGGGTGTTCGCGCCACTTCCGATGTGGCACTACCAGCTTTCCTGTCTTCTGCGTACAGTTCGTTGTCCCTCGTCGGTATTATTTTAAACATTGAACAGATACCGGTCGTAGAGATCGCGAACTTGGCGGAGGCTGAGAGAGCCTGGTGCGCCTTGTGCCCGGAAGCGGACGTCCCTGTTATGAAACACATCCAGAAAGTATGGGACACTCCTCGGCTCAAATCCATTCACGGTTCTTTAGTCGAAAATAGTCCAAACGACTCAGAACGCGCCCGGCTCTTGGCTGTCTCCTCACATGAGTCAGGCCACTGGCTTAATGCCCTTCCCTCACGCAACATAGGCACAGTTCTTGACCCAGGTACGCTAAGAATAGCTATCTGTTTAAGGTTGGGATCCAACATATGTGTTCCCCATACTTGTGTCTGCGGCAAAGGTGTGGACCGGCTGGGTAGACATGGCCTATCATGTAACAGAAGCGCCGGCCGCATGTTCCGCCATGGTACTATAAACGACCTGCTGCGTCGGGCGCTCGCCACTGCCTCCATACCTTCGTCACTAGAGCCTCCTGGTATGACGAGAGACGATGGCAAGCGCCCGGACGGAGTAACTTTGGTACCGTGGAAACTCGGTAGGGCCCTGGTGTGGGACGCAACATGCGTCGATACGTTCGCACTGTCCCACATACAGGCAACACGGTCTCAGGCCGGCGCTGCGGCTGATCAAGCCCAATTACTTAAGCGCCGCAAATACTCTTCTCTAGTTCAGAACTACGAGTTTGCGGCGCTTGCAGTTGAAACGATGGGACCCTGGTCAGCCGACATGAAGGCCTTCATGAGGACCCTGTCGTCGCGGCTGGTCCACGCCTCAGGGGACCCCAGAGCTGGCGCGTACCTTTCACAAAGGATCGCCCTTGCGGTCCAAAGGGGAAATGCCACCAGCGTCATGGGGTCCATGCCGCAGGCAGAACTTTTGGACGGTCTTTTTTTTTTGTAATTAGTTTTAATTATTTTGTTTCATTATTTCTTATTTAGTATTTATGATGTACCATAATTGTCGTTATTATCGACGAATTGTATTATTATTGAAATATTAAAATAAAACTATAAAAAAAAACTAATAATATTTAAGTATACTTACCTAAGTACTTCGATTTTGTTTATTCGTGTCATACGTTTTTGAGAAGTCACTTGAATTGAATTATGTAGATGGAAATACCTAACTCAACTTTAACTTTAAATTTTATTTAATACACGTAATGTTATAAACTGTGTATTGGTCTAGAATGCTTCATGCTATTGGAACTAAACGGATGTTAGGCTTGTGTGAAACTGGAAAATATTGGTCTTCGAAAATAAGGTCACTTCCGCAGTAGGCGGTGCGGAGTCGGTGCGTTCGGTATCATAAGAGTCAACTGTCAGTCGAGTCGGGCCTGCATTTGAATAAGTGCTTCCACAGGAGTAGGAGTAATGACTTAACTTTTCGAACGCACGTTAGGACAACACAACTGTCATTTTCAACTGTCGAAAGAGAGATCTACATACGTACGTGCAACGTGTAAGGCCTGAATCACACTGGCGTGGCCTGCGGTAGCGGTCAACTTGACACTAGCTGTCAAATTTAGTATTGACCGCCACCGCAACCCACGCATACACAGTAAAGTATAAAATATCGCGAATCACATTTGCTACTTGTATTACAATCCAACGGCTGGCGTAAACCTCACATAACCAATACGCACACAAATACTTCGTACCATAATAGAACACCTCTAAGGCTAAAG
Organism: Epinotia demarniana; assembly: GCA_945867215.1. Taxonomy (NCBI): domain Eukaryota; kingdom Metazoa; phylum Arthropoda; class Insecta; order Lepidoptera; family Tortricidae; genus Epinotia; species Epinotia demarniana. The sequence continues at coordinate 9,061,841 of OX244276.1, read as the reverse complement.
AGGGACCGGTGAAATTTAATAACCGAAATAATAATGTCGGGTGAGCATTAAACCGGCATAAACTCGAAGATATTAAACAACCGAGTTTGACGCCGAAGCCCGCCGTAACGGGCCGCGCATTCAATATGCCGTTTGAGTTACATCGCAGTTGGCTGACTGAGTGCTGTAGCAGTTTTGGTGTTGCTGTTGTTTGAATTCATTTGGTACAGTATTGCATGCGCTTTTTCAAGTTGTATTTAGTTGGTGCATAAAGTGTGGATCCACAATTTATACTATGCAGGTATTTATTCAACTACGCCCGAAGTTATTTATTTATTTATTTATTTATTTATTTATTAGATACAATTTGCACCTTAACAGCTAAAGCCAAAACGGCACAAATTGGATTGCTAATTGACAAACAGAAAATACAATACAAACAATACCGATTATAAAAACAATTATCACACATTATTCTATAGTACTTACAGGCATCTCACTTTCTATCACTTTCTTGCATTCAATCATCAGTTTTCCACACGAACTCACAAACAAATCAGATGGAGGCGCTGCCTCGAGTACGGAGTTGAGCAGCGCCAGTGCGCGCGCGACGGGCGCCTGCGCATGAGCGCGCGTGCGCGCCCCGCACACCGCCAGAAGCGGGTGCCGTCGCGCGCGAGTATATTGGTTAGGTACAAACAGGCGGACAAAAGCCTCAACTAGGTCTGTGCTATCAATAGTGCCCCTGATAACATTTATAGCCACTTTTGCCAAAGAGAGCAACCTACGTAGTTGCAGAGAGTCATATCCCAATTGACCCTGTAAGAATAATGTAGGGTACAGATAAGGATAATAAAAGTGTATTCTTTTATATAGCGCCCTTAAAAACTTTTTCTGGACTTGTTCCAGCATAAGAATATACTTATTCTCATGGGGGCTCCAGACTGCAGTATTAGCTTCCAGCACACTCCGAACGAGTGCCGCATACAGAACGCGCATAGCATGCTCGGTCATGGGTGCGGAATTCCGTAGAACGAACCCTAGCCTCTTGTACGCAGCAACACTAACCGCTTGAACGTGGTCACGAAACGTAATTGCTGGGTCAAAGAGCACCCCAAGATCGCGTACCCGCTCCACACGCGCTATAAGAGCCCCTCCGATGGTGTAGGGGAATTCGCTAGGAGTGTGAGAACGCGTGAAACTCATCATTTGGCACTTGCCAGCGTTGAAGACAAGTTTATTATTAAGACTCCAACGGTTTACCGCATCAATATCTCTTTGCAATTCCAAACAATCCCTCTGGCCTCGAATAGGCTTAATCAGCTTGACATCATCAGCGAACAGCAGCACTGTGGAAACGCGTACCTCATTCGGTAGATCATTAATTAGCAACACAAAGAAAAAAGGTCCAAGGTTAGACCCCTGGCTAATACCAGAGCGCGTGTGGTAGCTGTCAGATACATACGGTCCATACTTAACATACTGCGTCCGACCCGACAGATAGCTCGCAAATAGCTTCAGGAGCCTAGGTGTAAAGCCCATCGCACCTAACTTCAATAGAAGGATGTCATTATCCACTCGATCAAAAGCTTTTTGGAAATCCAGATAAATGACATCGACCTGAGACTTTCTATCTAGCTCACGAGATAATATCTGCGTTAAAGTGAGTAGATTAGTAGTCACTGATCTTCTGGGTAGGAAAGCGTGTTGTGCGCTGGTGATGTGAGGCCGACACTGAGGCAGCAGTAAACTGTGCATTGCAGATTCAAACACTTTAGCTAGGACGTTAAGTATGGCAATTGGACGGTAATTTTCAACCCTTACTTTGGAACCCGCTTTAGGAATAGGCGTTACCCTTGACATTTTCCAGGTACTTGGATAAACTCCAGTCTCCAGAATAAGGTTGAAAATAAACCTTATCGGTCCAACTAACTCGTCTATACAGGCTTTGATAATAAACGTCGGTATCGCGTCTGGACCAGGTGCCGAAGTAGGTTTTAATTTATTTACAGATCTCTTAACATCTTCCAATGTAAAAGATCTGACATCCACATACCTAGCATCGACTGGCAACGATTCGCTGGCCACCTGTGGGTCTAGAATCGGTTCTTCTGGTAGGAATACCGAGCCAAAGTGGTCAGCGAATGCGGCGGCAAACTGTTGTCGTTACCGGCACGTAATCTACTCATACTTATTCTCCTACCAATTGCGTACACGTGAACGTATCTGTTTGTATATTGTCACGTATTTTCTAATGCATGTCTTTTGATTAGATTTTGTTTTTCTATTTCCTTACATTTGTTGACATTGCCTTAATTAAAGATAGCAAGCAAGGTAAAGGCAAGAGTCCAGTAGATTTCAACAGCGGCTTACATAGTTTATTTATTTATTTAAATCTTATTGCTCAAAAATCTTATTGTACAAAAGGCGGACTTAATGCCATATGGCATTCTGTTAATATTATATAGTCTGTAGGGCACTCTGAAAACACTACTCTTGCTTGTCATTGCTAAACCGTCACGTATTCCGAATTGTCTGTGTCCGCGATATTTTCCAATTATTGTTAATTAGTTATAATGATTAATACAAGTTAAAGAAGTATTCAGCGTTTTAATCACAACCTACAAAACATTCTCTACCAGTCAATAGTCTCTACCAAAATATTGTGCAGTGGTGCAGTGTATTATATAGTTCCAGGGAATGGTGTTACACACCGCCCGTAGTACCCATTTTTTGTACAAGAACAGAAAACTATTCGAACTAATTTCTTCAACTGGCAACAGTAACTTTGAAGACGTCATTAATGCCATCAAATTGAGGTGTCGTTGGTACGTGTCGTTTTTTGGGTATTGTGTGTATTCGTGCTTTAAAATGCCATAAACTATTAAATGTGTTTTTTTTATTTTTCAGGTCGGGCTTTAATCTTATTCTAATCCATTTGCTAAGATTTCTCGTATAACGATTTAGTTTAACGGTCGGTATGAAATTATTTGGAGTGTCACAAAAGGTCACTCTTATCTTGGAAATCATATCAATTCCCAAGTTTTATGTGGTCGAAATTGCGGGCAAATAATCTGCGATATACCTGCTTGCTAAAGTCACCCGCAGGTACCTCATCTGATTGGCAGCGGGCACTGATAAATTGAAGAAAAACACGCATTGAATAAAATGTACTTTACTGTTATTTAAGAAATAAAGTTTTTGTATTCTATTCTATTTATGATATTAATTAGTTAATTACGAATGCTGGCGCAGGGTAGTGGGAGTGTGTCCATTCCATTATCAGGGCGGACACGGGCCGGATACGTAAGTTAGTGCAGACGTGGAGTGCACATGCATCATGTAACGGACAGACTGAAGTAACGTTACCGCTATTCGACAGGTTCCAAAACCATATCAGTCTGTCTTGTAATTAAAAACCTTTATATATTTTTTTTCTAGCCCAGCTGGTCGATCACGTAACGGTACGGGTCCACCTAATCCGTTGTCGGCCGAAGCATGTTCGGGCGTCGTCGTCCTAACTCGGCCGATCGAATCAATTATCAAATTTGACGGCCGCTTTAGCCTAGTTGGTAGTGACCCTGCCTACGAAGCAAGAGGTCCTGGGTTCGAATCCCGGTAAGGGATGACCCATCCTGAGTCATAGATTTTTTCTTTGTATTTCAGTATTTATTTATCGATTTAAGTGTAAGTATTTTGGTAAAATGTCATAGCCCAAACAATTGTGATTTTTGTCTATTTATAGTTTGCCATAACATTAACATGACGAAATGTTTATTGTCTAATATGTTTTTTTGGCCTTATTAAAGCATTTGCTAAAAGACCACATGCCATAATGTAATTTTTTGTAATAATATTTTGCTGAATGATAATTTGACGTAATGAAAATATTCGTATTAAAATTATGCCAAAGTTTGCATTGGCAAACAAAATAGTTGCTAAAATTTGTTTGGGAAATGAAATTTGACCAAAATAAATTTGGTAAAACAACAGGATCCCATCTATTAGAATTGCCTATTACATACATACATATAATCACGCCTTTATCCCTAAAAGGGTTAGGCAGAGCACATGAAACTTTTGTTCCAGTGCCACTTTTAGCATAAATATGGGTATAAAAGATCGACAAAATGTGACATTGCAGTGACAGGTTGCTAGCCCATCGCCCACAACACACTTCAACCCTGTTCCCTTAGTCGACTCTTACGACACCCACAGGAGGAAAGGGGGTGGTACTATTCTAACCCGACACCACACGGGTTGCCTATTACTTGAATAACTTATGACCCGCCCTCATGTCGACGAAGCCCCGCTTCGCGGGGCCCCTATTTCTGCTCTGAGGGACGAAAGGCAACTAACGAACCTATCTAATTGATCTAAATGAAGGTTGGCTCTGCTGAGAATCGCCTGATACTTGAATAACTTATGACCAGCCCTCATGTCGACGGAGCCCCGCTTCGCGGGGTCCCTATTTCTGCTCTGAGGAACAAAAGGCAACTAACGAACCTATCTAATTGATCTAAATGAAGGTTGTCTCTGCTGAGAATTGCCTTATACGAATAACCTATGACCCGTCGACGGAGGCCTGCTTCGCGGGGCCCCTATTTCTTTCTGCACAGAGGGGCAAAAGGCAACTAACGAACCTATCTTATCTAGATGTAGGTCGTTTAAAATAGTATAAAATTTAGGAAAAAAATAGTATAGGTGGTGTCATTTTAGCTACTTTAATATTAGGCAAAATAATAACAATGAAAATTAGGACTATTACTTTTTAGGTAATTCGATGTTCGAGTAATCAATATTAGGATAAACATTCTTTAGGACTTTTAAATGTGTATGCGCAAAAATGAATAGGCTAAATAAATAGTATGCCACTCAACATTATGCCAAACATTCTCGGCCAAAAATTTTTAGGACTACCAAAATTATGCGATACGACAGGCACCCGAAAATTACAGTTGAGTTGTCCTAACGTGCGTACAAAACGTTACGCGATCACCCCTCATACTACAACTAAATGTAAATTGCATAGTTACCAAAAATTCCTAACCGTACCATAATATACCTACCATAGTATTCTAATCATTGATATCGTCAAAATAACAACTTCAATGATTGTATAACAAGATTTAAGTTTGCCTATTTATAAGACAATTTTTATTTCATTATTATGAAAATATTGTCCATATTTTGTAAACGTGCCGATGCCGTGAAATTAATCATGCGTTATTTTAAACATATCGTGTTCTTTCCATACTCCCGACCATATTTCACGTACGCACGGGTTTATAATTCAAAAGTAAATACATATTGATAGCTCTTTCGCTCGAAAGCACTATCGAATTAACGTTGCCTTTTCGGATACAGGTATTGTTAATAAAATATTGAAATAAAGAATTACTATTGATTTAAAGCGCGAGAGTTTAAGGTGTTCCTTATAATAAAATATTGGTTTCATTGACCGTCATACAATCGACCCAGAATAAGGTATAAGGTAAGGTATAAACCTACCTGCAAATCCGGGTTATTCCCTCCCGTTACCACAAAAATGTGTTACGACTGGTAACTACTGAGACGCGTTTCGAAATGTTCAAAATATGTCAATAACGCTGAATATTAGTGTTATTCTATGTATATTTTTGTGGGTATATTCTCATGAATCCCCAATGTAGTTTATTGTATCCCCTGAAATTACAAACCTGGCAACGCCCGTGCCATCCACCACAAACACTTTTTCCCTAGTCGTTACGTTACCACTGCTAACAGGTTGAATAAAATCCAAACTCTAACCAGTATTAATAAGGGGTTGGTAACATAATGAGAATTGTACATTACCTATTTAACAAACTAATAGTGCAATAAGTTTTGTTTTTTTGAAATGCATACAGTTGTTTTACGACACAGGTGACTTAGTGTCTGATAATATCAGTTTTCAGCGATCACTCAGCTGCTGCTGCATTGTTCGTCCTCGTTCATTTAATCACAACGGTGCTTGGCAGAGGAGACATACCTACTTTCGTATTAAAATTACCACTAGAATTAATATTAAACGCGCGGGATAAAACAAACCAACTCCATCCAAAAAGTCCGTTCTATACACAGGTGAAAGAAATTTTGAAATAAGTCCTGTAGTTCTGGAGATTACCCATTACATACAAACATACAAACTATTGCAATCTTACAGACATTTCCTCTTTATAATATGAAGTATAGAAGTATAGACTAATAGACAGGAATACGAAGTCATTCATACATGTCGACATATTACATTAACCTGCATTATTTTGCGGCCTATTCCAAACATGCCTACTGCTATAGATACAATTTCATTTAGAACTAAGTAGTAGCTAATCTCGAAATATATTGAAATTTAATTAAGACCCATTAAACGTGAAACGTGTGTGAAACTTTCCACTCTCCATTATCAGAGGCAGTTATGAACCAGTAAATAGTATTTTTATCTGTTACGTTGTTGTATTTAAGTACATTGATTTCCATCTACTTATTATCTGCGATAGCTTGTCAAACTGTCTACACTGTGTAGGACAGGCTATTATTCTCCATCGCACACTGCCTAGAAGCGTGATTATAATGTCGATGTATGGTGGATTGTTGTCGTTTTACGACGACTATCCACAAATATCTGTTAGCAGCCATTTGCGATTGCGGGCATTATTGCACTAGTGAGCGATTTATTGCCGATTTAACGACATCCAACCATCGCGTCGGTGATCAATTGCGAGATCGTTTTTCTTCTGAGGGGTGAACACGTAACTTTTCAAACGCACTAACGTGCGTTGTTGTCCTAACGAACAACTCAACTGTCATTTTTCCATACAAAAAGGGTGACATTAGGATCTACCTAATGCGTGACGTGATTGACCTGAGTGGTGATCACGTAACTTTCCGAACGCACGTTAGGATTTTTTCCCTTTTTCTGCAATATGTGGAGGCAATATGTTCAAATCATGTGGGCGGCATGATTTGGACGGAATCGGATTTAAGAGAATTTTGAAATCATTGATTTCATCAGTATCTAAAAAATCTGAAATTTCCGTCAAATTTTCAACAACAAACCTAATCGTCTTCTAATTTAGAGTTTCCATCAGTAACAATGGAGTTTCCATCAGTAACAATGGAAGGTTACTTAATCCGGTGAGAGTTAGAATTGAACAACAGTATCAATACTCGGTAATTGCTCGGTCATAGTGTACCTACAGACTGGCACTGGACTCTGTTTAATTAACAATTCCGCGTTCAAACAGATGCTGGGCCTACGGTTTTCGATGCCATTTGAACCAGTTTTTAGAGGGGAACAAATAAATAGACAAAAAAAATCAGATATGGACCTCGCTGGCGGCAGCCGAAACACTTCATACTAATAATTGACACGGAAGTATGACGTCACCGCTGTACTAATTGTTGTATGGAAAATGAAATAAATTACTGTTTTGGTCGAGAAATACTGCGTTTACTTGCATAGTTGTCATACAAATATTTTTTATTAAAGTGTATGGATTGTATGGGCGGTATTAAAATTACTCTGGGACGATAGAAAAAAAAAATGTTTCTAAACTTACAAGTTCCATTATCTTTTTTTCAATCAAAAATCAATCAATTATATAATCTGCTTATAGGCCAGGCCAGAAGGGCACATTTACATGTCAGACGGTGATTTACAATAAAATAATAATAATCTTATATTAATTATTTAAAATTAACAGATTAAGGATCTGCTGTCTAGCTAATTGTAGAGAAAAAATTGCGGACTGTAACATACACCGTGGACGTTAATAAGATTATGTATAATAATCGATCGTTACAACGACGGTGGAATTGTGCGGGCGCGGTACACCGACAGCAATCTTATCAGTTTGGGCTTTCAGCTCTTAAGGGTCTTGTATTTGTGTTACTGCACTACCAGACTAAATGTCACTAAATGACATTTTAACTTGAGGAAACTAGCCCATTACAAATACTTACTATAATTAGTGTCCTATCATTGGTGCTATCAGTCATCTAAGAGATTATTTTTCTCAAGAAGGGCCCGCAAAGTGAACATAACTCGCTACATATTGGAAGGTAAAGTGTATAGTTTAAGGTCAGATCTAAATAAAAAAATAAAAACATTCCAGACCGCCTGGAATTTTATATATAAATTCCTTTATTTGTCGCGTATCAAATTTTTAAAAAGTAGGTACTGGCATATACAAGACGGCACAGCTCGTATTCAGCCAATTGAACTTGTATTTTTCTGTTGCAAACACGACGTTTTTGCATTTGTCTCCGTTCATTAGTTTGCGTTTTTTTGGTGGAAAAATACACTTGCGATTCTGTTAAAAAAAACGGCGGGAAATCGTAAATATTTTCACGTTGTGCAACGATATTTAACGTTTATATAAGTTTAGTATTTTTTATTCCCACATTTTTGAGAAAAGCACTATATTAGCCTCGGCCGGAATGGCAATTGCAGGCTTCATATTATAATTAAACAAATACTCAGCCTGCAATTACCTCCTTCCCAGCCACGGCAATAATGTACTATTTGTATGTCTCGCTTTATACTAACGAGATATTTGTGACTTTAAAGGTTTGTATGTTACGTGCCATCTCCGGAAGGAACTACTCCGATTAAAACAAAAACCAGTAGGTATGTGGAACTGTGGGATGGACGTAGGCTAGGTATATTATATCAGATATAATTACAAAGTAGCCTGATCGTGATATACTTAAATACGGGTGTGTAATGTTTCATATAAAAACAAATTGCATATTTTCATTTTGCATAACAACGAATACCATAATTTTACCTTGTATAAGTGGTCAAATTGCATAAAAATAAAATGCATACAAACTATTTGCATAATTTCATCGATTATAATTATCAATTTTCATAATTTCGAATTGTATAATGATCAAACGCTATAATGGGCACGCTGTATAAAATTTAATGCTCATAATGTACTTTTTTTATAAAAAACTTATTTCATAATGGTCTACGAATATCTTTCTAAACGCCTATCGAAATCGAAGAGCAAATTCTATTTACCAGGTAATAGCTCGCATGATTTTGTTGAGGGTATGTCTGCAGAATAAAAATAAAAATATTAAGAGGGTGTTACGATATCTTTAATTGGCGTCTTTGCTTAGATACTTGTTCAATCAAATGTTCGATTCATAATATACGTTTTTATAAACAACTTCTCGTTTCTGGGACCTAATCCTCCGCCCTCCGCCCAGGCTCCCGTCAGAAACTCGCTTCGTCGGCCCTTCGTTCCCCGTGCGCACTCGACCTACGCTCCGCTCGGGAGGTCGCCGGCTCGCTTCGCTCGCCACCTCCCCCCACTCGCTTCGCTTTGGCCTCGTGCACCCGTTCAACTCAGGACCTCCTTCGCGAGCTTCTGTCTCCGCAGGCTTTTATATACACTCCAGGGGTAGGACAGACAAGACCACGTAGAAGTGGGGCGCTCTGATTCGGTTTTTGGCAATAATGCTTGCAATATCAGTTTTTTGTTTGTTCTGCTTAATATATCAATCACTTGGTAAGTAAATAATCTACAGTACCTGATAATTATTCAAAATGTTGTTATGAGTTTTAATCATTATAGTTAATGAATGTTATACAAAAAGAAATTAGTTCACATGAACGTTATGAAAAATGTTATGGTGATAAATGATAGTTATGTATTTAAATATTATGACCAATAAAAATATGCATTTTGTTATTATGATAATAGTTTGTTATGATTTCCGTACTTATGCTACTTGAAATTATGCATTTTGTTTGTATGACCACTGAACGGCACCCCTTAAATACATATAAACATCATAAATGCGATTTTATGCATTGGTGGTGCTAGACGAAATTCAGAAGAATTCAATATTTTTTTCGATGTAAGTAAAGGTACGTTCCGGTTCTACGTGCAATGTAGGCGGAGCGGGGTTGGGGCGGAAAGGCTGTCGAGTGAAGACCACAAGATGGATTGATGAGCAGCAGGTCGATCACGTAACGCATTGTAGGTAAGTTCGTTAGGTAGATCTAAATATCAATTTTTATATGAAAAAATGACAGTTGGACTATCCTAACGCGCGTTGTATACGTTGCGAGATTACCCCTCTGGTAAAGGTAGCTTTCGGTGAAGGAAAAACATCGTGAGGAAACCTGCATACATCTGCGAAGAAATTCAAAGGTGTATGTGAAGTCCCCAATCCGCACTGGGCCAGCGTGGGGACTACTGCCCGTTCCCTCTCATACGTGAGAGGAGGCCTGTGCCCAGCAGTGGGACGGTATATAGGCTGATGATGTAAAAGGTAGCGGGAGTTTGCTGGATGCTGGTGGCTCAGAACCGGTCACTTTGGCACTCTAGACTAGGCTTATGTCCAACGGTGGACGTCTTTCGGCTGATATTATGATGATGACTTTGATGAAGTCATTGTCATGACAAAACGTTGAATCCCAGTGTATCGAATATTAACGCTGATAAAGTCGGTAATGCAAAAGCACTACCCGTTCTATAATAACACTATATTAAGTTTAATTACCCGTAATGTGTCGCGCGAGAGCTGAAGTTTCCTCTGAGTTTTCCCATTAATTCACGTTTTACAAACGCAGAGATATATGCTGGATATTTTCTGTATTTAACTAAATGAAGAATTAAAAATTGCAGAGTTTTTAAGCGACGCCAGATATAAAATGTTTTTAAACGACTCGCTACGAGGAGGTTCTCAGTTGTGAAACAAACTGAGAACCTCCTCGTAGCTCCTGTTTTTTATTTCGGTTTGTACAGTACAGTATAGAAACAGTCCTTACCTAAGGACTGTTTTTATATTTTTTAATTTTTTAAACCAACTGAACTGATATTTAAGGGTCGAACAGACTGCCAGCGGGGCTTGACGAGCGCGTGATGCGCGCGGGACAGCCGGTCACACAGAGCACGCGCGCATCGCGCTGGCCTGGCGCCTTCAACCAGCCGGCATCGCGCGGCCGCGCGCATCGCGCTGGCCTCGCGCCATCTACCCGCCAGCACTACGTACGGACCGCACGCTGCGCTGTCTGGCGCATAGAGAAAATTATTATATACTGAGATAGTCAATAGTCATCAGCATCCTCCATTTGCTAGCGCAACCTATTGTCTGAAACTCGAGTTATCTGCATATACATATATATACATATATACGAGTTATATAGTATAGACATATATATACATATACATGCATAGCATTGTACGTCCACTGCTTGTAGGCCACTTTTCCATCGAGATATTCGAAGCTGTGTTTCCAAATTAGGCTTGATACTTAGCTTAATAGCTAAACACAATAAGAACACCTTCTTCCGTCACCTTTCCGTCTTTAACATAATGGAAAAATACAGCTTCGCACATCTCTGGCGGATACAGGGCCTTAAAATCCAATGGGTACGATGGGATTCGGATTTACATTCTGTTAGGTAGGTACTGATTATATTCAAAATAATAAAAAGTGCGGGATCATAAAATATTTCCATTCGAAAGAAATTAAAAAAAAAAACAAAAACTACGTTCCTTTACACCGAATTGTATTATGTGGTTAATGCACACAATATTTGTACTTATTACTAGGGCTGTTGTTTTTAAATAAAAATATTTTATTATATTTCTTGGTAAATTTACAGTACTCTGGAACATTTACGGTTGGTTTCATATAACTCTTTAAAATAGATGCAATTTAGGAACTTTAAAAAAGTTAGTGGAATGGAACGGAAAACAAATCTAATCTATTCTGTGCTTTATGCCGTAAAGTTGCCAGTTTTGCAAAATTACTATCATAAGTCATGATATTTCCAAATAACGTGTTATTGCGTTTTTATTTTGTATTTATTTATAAATAAAATAAGAATTTAAAATCAGATCTCATCTTAATAATACTAATTAAAATTATAGAAATAGCTCCATCTGTGAGTGAAGCTCACAACTAACACATTAAAGTTTTAATGTAGGTATGGGAGCTGTCAAGTACTGAGTGAAATGCCCCTGGTCTGGCATCACACTGACGCGCCGCGCGCCCGTGGCCGTGGCGGTCGAGCGGCGCGACCGTCGCGGGCGCGCGGCCTGTGCGCGGCGGATTGTTGGCGGGGCGCGACAGAAGCGGGGCGCGTTGCCGACGGGGCGCAGCCTGTTTGACCGCGCTAACGGTTTGTAGGGAAATATCGCGCGGCGCGCCCCGCGCCCTAGACGGTGCTGCTATGTGTGTTCGAAATTTTAATTATGGAAAGTCGGGAACAATTGATGAAAATGTTCACGGCGTTCGAGGAAGAAGTGGCTTAGGGCATTAAGTCTGCCATTTGTACCTACTTTTTCTTGGATTGTGCAATTAATATAAATAAAAATAAAGTAGGGGAACTGTGTATAAGATGGGGACGCTAAGGTAAAACAGTAAAAATACAGAGTAATCAAAGTCACATGTTAATCATGTATTAAATGCACATACATTATTCAATTAACTTTTATTTGGCATGAGTTTTGGTAATATAGGTAATCATAAAATTAAAAAAAAAAACAATTAATAAAAATTGGAAAATACACCGTCTTACCCCACATATAGGGCAAGACGGGGACGCAAAAAGTGAGGCAAGATGGGGTTATGAGGCAAGATGGTGTTTAATACTCCTCACATGCAAAGCATATCAAAACCTCTTGTGCGTTATCGTCATCTACACCTGCACATGCTGTGCGGGCGATCACATAGTTGGCATCACACGCAATTTTCGGAGGATTTTAAGTAAGAATTATTCGACAAGGTCATACGAGGCAAGATGGGGCAATGCCCGTCATGCCTCAAGTATTTTGCCCTGTCTTGCCTCAGGCACCAATCTCGCAAACATAATATTATTAAAACAACACGTCAATATTTAAGTGCCTTCACATACACCACACCGTGCCCAATATGATACAAAACCCGTATACAAAATAACAATAAACGATTTTAGGTCAATATATTTAGGCTTCAAAAATTAGATCGCGACACCTCTGAAACAAGTTTCGACCTGTACTACAAATACGCGTGCGCTTTCACTTCTTCTCGCCAGCGGACTAATGGCGGCTCGGGAATGGCGTCGCGTCGGCCTAGCTGTTGCGTTAGTGTAGCGTGTAGTTTTGTCTGTGTGTGGGTGGCCCCATCTTACCCCGCGTCCCCGTCTTATACATAGTTCCCCTAACTAATTGATTTTATACTGCAAGTGGATTGCAATTGCACTTTTACGCGTCAAGATCTCGCTTCTAAAAAGATTCTACTCAGAAACGAAATGCTGATACAAACTGTACAGTGAATGATTAATTAAGCAAGACAATAAAATTATAAATAAACGTACCTATAAGTAATCTGCGTATTATTTCGTTTTTGCGTTCTGCGAGTGGTACATATTCTTTACAAATGGATTGACATTGACTCTGACTGGACCAAGTAAAATTGCAATAGCATTTCGACCACAGACTTTTACTAGTTCTAGTAGACTACGTTACCAGTTCTACGTCGTTACTAATTCTAGCGTACTTTAAGTCAATTACTCACTGCACGGCTGGAACCGCGCCAAGAGCTGGGCAATCGACGAAGACTACAATAAGCCCGCACAGGCATTAAACTGAATGAGACGTATTTCATGTCAACATCTCAACATGTATGTCGTCTAAGATTTGAGCGGCCATAAAAAATAGAGAAACCGAACTCGTCATGTCAAAACCAACACATCGGAATCAAGTTGACATGAGCAACCGCTATCTACGATTGAATTTGGTCCCCTGCGTCTATCGTAATAGCAAGAACTTCGGCAACCTGTTTAATTTGGTACATTTGCTAAGGATTGCCGCACCCACCCGCGTACGCATAAACATTTAAAAACATAGAATCACGCCTTCATTCCATGAAAATTATGTTTAGAATAGAATAGAATAACATTTATTCATGACAACAACACATACATGCACATAAATAAAAAAAAATACAAAACAGAAGACAACATAGCAAACGAAACGGTGCTAACGGTGCGGTGGTTTCAGTGCTACTTTTACCATAAATATGGGTATTGAGCAAACAATATTTGGGTGTATCAACAAAGTGTGATATCGCAGTGATAGCTTGCTAGTCCATCGCCCACAACACACTTCAACCCTGCTCCCTTAGTAGACTCTTACGACACCCACAGGAAAAAAGAAGCTATTCTAAGTGGACACCACACGGGGCATACGCACAAAAACAAATCAAAACTGTTGAATGGATAAAATCTGTAATTTTTCGTGACAGACAGTCAGGTGATTTAAAAAATCAATTAAATAAATGAACGTATAAAGCCGCTGAGTTAAAAGTTTTCAAAAATTTAAATCGTGCCAACGAAATATTTTGCCCGGAAAATGGAAAGTACGTAAAAAGGAAAACAGAACTGGATTTATCCCATGCAAAAAGCCATTTCAACTTTTCTTGTACCTAATTGCCTCAGAGGATCGAACAAAAAGATAGAGCGAGAAAATTCGTTATAATTTATGTTCAGTCTACTTATAATAATTAAGCACTTTCAATTAAATATTCTTTGGCTGTTCCAACTAATTACCGCGTCGCTGGCTCGGCGCTTAATTATTTTACCGACGCCATTTTATTTGTATTTTATGTAAAATGCGTTTAACTATACTGCATGTATTTTTAATATTACCTCAAATTCCATGTGTCATTATGTCACAGTGTATGCTATACACTGCCGCTCGATAAATTTTCAAAGATTAATTACGCTTTGGTAGTTAAGACTAACTTAAAATTTTCTTGAAACATCGGTTCTTAGCCTTAACGCCAACCTCTGGTTACAATTTGAGGTACCTAATATTAAAAATACACAATGTTTAAATAGAGATTTTTAAAAGTTGCACAATTTATGATCGGACACGGTTTGTAACACATGAGAACTTTAATAGTCGTAACCTTCTTAGTCAAGTTGACTTTTACGTCGACTGATTACCTAATTAACCATTTCATATGTATGAGCAGTTCTTGAAATGTTTGTTTACACAAAGTTAGCACTGATACTGGTAGGTCTCTGAAATTGGAAGTACATATGCGACAGACAATTGACATATTCAATGGAGCTAGACAATCAAATACGTTGATTTGCGGCAGTGACATATTTGGTTTGTACGGCCAATTTCCTGGGTTAACAAAATTAGCGCACATTTCATACTCACCCACGGCGCGCGATCCGAATAGCGCAGTGAGGCATAATTAGCACTTGTTACCTCCGCGTTTCTGTAGTAATCTTACCACTAATTTCAGAATAGTTAGGCATTGTGCACAATACGAAAGTCCCACTTAACTTACAACAAGCTCCCTAGCGAGTGGAAGACTATTACAGGACCTTGTCAAAAATAAACTGAAAGCATTGTTGTTAAAAGAGTGCTTCTATTCAGTTGACAAAAAGCGAAATATTTAGCAAAACATTGAATTATTTTTAATTTAATATTGAATGCTATACTTAATTTAACAAAATATTTTTAACATGTTAGATTTAGGTTTATTTAAAACACAATTTGTATTAAATGACATAAGAATAATAGTTAAAGTTTGATTGTGTATTCCTAATGTTCCATACTATAGAAAACCAAAATTTGTAAAAAACTACAACGGTGACAAACAAGCAAACTGCCTGCTTGATGGTGAGCAGACACCGTGGCCTGTGGACGCACGCGGTTCCAGAATAATGAACAGAAGAGTGGAGGTAGTTTGCAAGTTGGTCTGCTCTAAATATGAGCGAAACGACATTCTGCTGTGCTGTGCCCTACTTGTGTTAACCTTCTTTCATTTGAATACATATCAGAGTGATATATTTTGAATACATATGGCGAGCTTACTACATTTGTACATTTCTGTCTTGTGCAATAAAGTTTAAATAGATAAATATAGGGGTAGGCAGAGCACATGAAACGTATGTTCCAGCGCCACTTTTAGCATAAATGTGGGTATAAAACATCGACAAAACGTGATATTGCAGTGATAGGTTGCTAGCCCATCGCCCACAACACACTTCGACCCTGGTACCTTAGTCGACTTTTACGACACCCACGGGAAGAAAGGGGGTGGTGAAATTCTAACCCGACACCACACGGGTAGTTATAAAAATATCGAAGTAATATTGCTGTTCTGCAATATGGCGGAAAACGTAGAAGGCATTTTTTACAATGCGCAAATTGGCGCACTGTGCGGCAGCTTTGTGCGTATCAAGCAGCGCATGTTCGGGACCCGAATGCCGTAGCGCGTCCTAATTAAGGCTTTTCGGGAAAACTTTCTACGGGACGTATAGATCAGGGATTGTTCCGCCATGTTGTAATTTATATAGATTTCTTATTTTGAATTTTATCCTGACTTACTAAACGTATGGTTATGATTATTTAATGTGGAATTTTGGACGGTAGAGTTGTTTTTTGATGGACTACCAACTTTGATGCAATTCGCAACTTAAATAATCTCAAGTGTATACTTTGAATGTAACATACATTTTTAAGTTTAAATAAATTTTATATTCATTTAAGCTCGACGTATCGAGATTGCTTTGTTACCTACTGCTTTTTATTATTCAGGTATACTTACTTCACTTAGACTTAGTGAAGTAAACATAAAAGGTAGGTTTGAAAATATTTGATTCAAAATAATCGTTCTAATTAAAACTAGAACGCAAGCAAACAACCTGGTAAATGAACGTCCATAACTAACCATTCATTTAAAAGTTCCTTATCGCGTTGAATTGCGTTTGTTAAAAGTTTTAACTAACTAGGATTAAGAAAATTACATTGTATTTTTTCTCTTAATAATTAAATAAATTCACTAATAGATCGACTATATAAGCTAACCTACAATAAAAAGAAAATTATAAACAAAAATTTAAAATAAAAAACAACAAGTCTCCTGAGGGGTTATTGCGTAACTTTTTGAGCGATATGACAAGAAAACCGTAATTTTTCCCAATAAATGACAAATAATTACAGGTATTTAGGTACTGTAAAAATATTTTAAGCTTAAAATGCCTTCAAGACTTGTATAAAATATCCACTTAACTTGGAGTAGCAAAAAGTCTAACTTACGGAGTTCAGATGGAAATTTAATTTTCGCTCCTGCTCAGCGTAACTTCATTAAGGAGACATAGCGCGTAATACATTTAACTAAGGTCCATGACAATCAGGACTTTGTACTTAACAGAGTTAAGTGCAGACGAATTGCTTCGAGTGATGTTTCTAGTGTCAAAAGGGGCCCAATACTAGAAACTGTCAATCTTATATGCTAATCATCATCCTCCTCGCGTTATTCCCGGTTAAGCCCGTGTTCCGCTTTGACAACTAATTCCAAGATTTCCATCTGACCTCCAAACACAGAGGGAAAACTAGACCTTATGGGAATTAGACCAGTTTTGTCACGATGTTTTCCTTCACCGAAAAGCTAACGGTAAATATTTCGTACATGAGTAAACTGAAAAACTCATTGTTACGAGCCGGGATTCGAACTCACGCACGACCGCCCCTTGACAGCCGCATGCCTGAACCAGTAGGCTACCGTAGCCCTTATATGCTAAAAAGTATTCAAGGTGATTAATTAATTCTTCAA
The DNA here is from genome assembly GCA_945867215.1 of Epinotia demarniana. NCBI lineage: Eukaryota > Metazoa > Arthropoda > Insecta > Lepidoptera > Tortricidae > Epinotia > Epinotia demarniana. Next base: position 9,044,255 of record OX244276.1, on the reverse strand, counting down.
CTAATAGACATTAAGGGGTCAAACAGCGGGATGCTAGCATACAAATTGACTTGCACGTGAAATTCTATACAGAGTTTAAAACATTCACTGAAAAATTATCGTATCGCTACGCTCGGGCCGATGCAATGAGAAAAACCGTTTGTAGAGATAAGCGCCTACGCACAGAGAGTCCGCCTAGCGGTTTCGTGGCTCTGAAATTATTAACAAACTAACTTATCTTGATAAGATGATCTGAGCCAGCACGGTTAGAACACGGCGCGCGAGCTCTCTTGCACTATCCGTCCTCTTTTATTAGAAAACTAAGAAAGAGAGGGATAGTGCGAGAGAGCTCGTGCTGTAATTTTGGAAATAGTCAAACAAATGAGATAAGGAAAGGCAAAGGTGTCGATTTCAGCCCCTCAGGCGGAGGCGCGGAAACCTGCGTTCTTTATTTAGCGCGACGCAGTGCGGCGCCGCTGCTGCCACTTCGGTACGCGCTACGCCCCACACATTCACGGGCAACATTCGACTCGTTTTATCGTAGTTCGTGATATGGCGGCCATACAGCGCGTGACATCCATTAGAACATATCTACATGTTAAGTAACGATAGCTTTAAGTGCTGTGAACCGTCTTATCGCAAAGATATAACAATAATATAATACCTTTTCTAATGGGGACTTTTTTTTGACTCGAGTAGCAATGTACTGATAACATTTATTTGACGTTTCAGAGAGGCAGAGCAAGTTTCAAATGTTACTTTCAAATGCCAGTTATTAGCTTTGTTACCGATAGGTACATTGCAATCCGAATTAATTTGTATGAAAATTTAATCTGTTTTTTTTTTCAGGCCTTAAAATATATGTTCTTCCTAGCTGTTGCCCGCGACTTCGAATTAATTTGTATGAAAATTTAATCTGTTTTTTTCAGGCCTTAAAATATATGTTCTTCCTAGCTGTTGCCCGCGACTTCGTCCGGGTAGAACTTGTTACCGTTTTAGAAAAATGATTGCTATTAAATTATTGTAGGCGGAACCGTAATTATCGCCGACCCAAACAAAATTCTACCATCTTAAGGGATGATTTCCGAGATAAAACCTATCCTATATCCTTCCAAGGGAAACAAATACAAATATGTAAACTAGAGAATGTATGGATCATTTATGACTATAATGGGAAAAAGTGGGCCGAGGCCCTTGCCCATCAGTGGGACACTACATGCTCAAGCCTCAAAGTAATAATGAACATATTGATACGTCACTATCTGTTTTAAAAAAAAATTGTTGGATTGAGTCCCTGCAGTACTTTACTCACATACTAATTAACTCAATGCAAACTACCTACGTGTTGAATTCAGCTGCATCCGCGCCTTTACTTGCTCTTTTATAAAAAGGCACTGCATAATTAAAAACATGTTTATACATAGTATTATAAAAGTACTTTAAAAGAATAAATATGCATTTGAAAGTATGAAAATTTTACAACTGTTGCGTCTATTGAATTACTTTGGACTCTATGTCTAGAAATATAAAGGTTGTATTTTCAATGACTGAAGCGGAAAGCGCTGCCATGGATATTAATTTGACTGTCCCAGTTCCGCCAGGTGCATCGAGGTGCAAAATGCATAATAAACGTTTCAGTGCACTTTCTACACAAACTTTTACAGTCTAAAGCTAAACCTTTTTATTATTAAATTATTTCGAAAATAGAATACAGTATCAAAATTGACAAGCTTGTTTTTTTATTGTTGTGTAAAAATATTATAAATATGCGAAAGTTTAGATGTTTAGATGTTTGCTACTCAATCACGCTAATGCTAATTAAAATATAGGATTGTTTTTTTTATCCCTGCGTGTACCCGCAGACGAAGTCACGGGCGGAAAATAACATTTAACGCGTCTAACAATTATTTAATTTAAATATAAGAAAGAGAAAACCGAACTACAAAAAAATAATTGATTTTAACTATTACCAGCGTAACGATTATTCTAATTCCAGAAAGGTTCCCAACTTCACTAAGTACACGAAAATATCAGCCAAATGTGTGATAAAAACTGTGGAGCGAAGCTACTAATAAATATAATTCGTCGTTGAACTTTACTAATGAAAACTGCACACTCCTGCATATTGCCGTGACCTACATTCCGACATGAAAGCATATATTCGTTCATAAACGTTCACTGCATTGTTTATACGTGTAAATAAAAATTACACTTAAAAATTTTACAATTTGGCGGACCACTTTGGGAAATTTAATAACCTTGTCATGGAGTGGCTAGCTTGAGTCACGGTCAGTTGAGCTTGAGTCACGATCAGCCTAGAAAAAAGAGGCAAATTAAAAAAAAACTGCTTGTTGCAACACCGTGTTTAAAACGCGATAAAATATTAATGATACTTAAACAATTTACATTCAACAAACAAGACATTCTTCAATACAAGTAAGTCTTCTGGTAGATGTCGCTAAACGCCTCCCTAAGGCGTTGTAAGAAGGAACTGATTGAAACATTTAGTCGCAGAGACAGATTGTTCCGATAGCTCAGTTGGTTAGTAGTACAGATAATTTTCTCGCACTATCCGTCTTTCTCTTATTATAATACTTAGAGAGAGCTCGCGCGCCTTTTGTGATAGCCGTGCCGAAGCGGAAATCGCACGTAAAGAGATGAGTCATATGGGAGTAATTAACGAAGCGCGTAATTAACGAAGGCGTTAAAGAAGCGTGTATGACTGGTGTTGATTTGTCTTACTGCTTCTAGCCATTTATATATCTACTGTGACGCAGAAGCTTCTGTGCCACGTTTACTGTGACATGTAGATGCGCACAGAATTAATTGCGTAAACATCCTGGGGTCGGGACGGCGGAGTATCTTATTGGAATTAAATTAAAAATAACTCTCGTGGGTTGACTTAGGCGGAAAATCCTTGAGCGTACTCGTCGTTTAATAAGAATGTTATGCGCTGTTTTCTACAGAGACATTATTTATGTATATTAATTTATTAGGTACTTATACTTATTTTTTTGTTAGTTAATTAGTTGCCGCAATCGGCTATAACAATTTAGATGAGATAAACGATTAACGGGTGCTAAGAGCCTGGTGTAATTTCCGGTTCGTTTAAAAACTGAAATGACACCGGGTAAAGCTCGATCTTCTATTTGTTAGGTACTGAAATCTTATGCGATTACTGCCTCAACCCATGCAGATAGACCCATGCAGGTCAATAGTAAATTCAAATTTACTATTGACCGCCACCGCAGACTGCGCCAGTGTAATTCAGTAATCGGGAACATACATAGGAACGGCAGCCCCCCGACGGATTTTAGTGGTTTTGTAATGACATCTGGAGAGCAATCAACCGTTTTTGAAAACCTTTGTTTAAATTTACCTAATTGTGCTTATTTATTTTATGGTCGGGGGATTTTCAAAATTTTATTTAGTTATTTTACAATTAAATCCGTCGTGGGTAATACAAATTTTTTAATTTTGCTTTTTTATTTTATTCTTTTTAAAGAGCAGTCTGTAATAGATTGTACACAAGTTGTTCATATAATACTATATACAAAACTAAGCAAAGTAATACTGTAATGTCCCAACGTTCTGATTATCTCTTCTATTCACTATCGGTAATGGAGTTCTATAGGGCAAAACAGAATGTGGGAGTTGTGTTAAGAATGCGTCAGGGAAACAGCAGACCAGAAGGGCTAGTTGAGAATCTTCATATAGCGGAGTTTAAGAGGTTCTAATGCTTACTGGCAACGTGCTTGCAGTGACCAGATTCCACCTGACCCGAATAATACAGGAAGTCTTGTATCAAAAATACAATTGGGAGTCGGTACTCGAGAGAACGGGAGCATGGGAGGTAGTTCGGGGTTTTGAGTGGGAAGGGCTATGAAGAGAGCAATTGGAAGACGGAGAGCTGCCCAAAAATGGCTGGGTTGCTGTAGCTCCAATGAGTGTGACTTTTCAAGGCAATACAGGTGCAGGTAAAATAGAAAGAGTAATGGTTAATGGTTAATTATGGTTCCACTTTAAGTCGGGCCGTTACTGTACATAAATTACAAGGCACAATAGTAGACAGGGCGGTCATATACTTGGGTCCCAAAACATTCGACAAAGGTCAAGCTTACGTGGCACTGAGTAGAGTAAGATCGTTAAACGGGATCGTAATAAAATAACCAATCTTGATCAACGAAAACTGTTTAACAACCCACACCATACTATGGCACTAAAAGAATTAGAGCGGTTAAGAACGTCGTTGCATGGGACTTCGTATCGAGGAAACCGGAGAAAGGCCACAAGGTTCTCCTGATCCCATTAATTGCCTCATGCCATTACCACGGTAGAACCTTAGGGGTTAGAGGCAATTATCGACCCTACGTGGAATTAGTTCCACGTAGGGTCGCAAATTGCATCCGACTCCTCTAAAGTTAACACGGTAAAATAAAAACCCTGTGTATTTTCCAAGTTTCCTACAATGTTGTTCTTCTCCATCATCAGACCCTCAATAGTTTATGTACCGAAGCTACTTGGCAAGCACTATCTATAGAACCCAAACACAGTAATATAAATATACGCCTTCTGAAAATTCACTACGATGCTGTTCTGCTCCATTTTCAGACCCTCAGCAGTACCTACGAGTAAAGTACCTACAGAAGCTACTTGGAAACCACTATCAGTAGAATCCAAACACAGTACAATTGTTATGTTCCTTCTCAAAGTTTCCCACGATGTTGTCCTGCTCCATCATCAGCTCATGTTCAGAAGCTACTCGGCAAACACTATCCAAAGAACCCAAACATGGCATAAATCGTTAAAGCCGTATTTGAGATAATTGGGATCATTCGTGTAAAATATTCACTACAGCGCCCCCTGGTGAACAAACATCATAATTTAAATGTAAGAACCATCCCTGATAAACCACAAACTCATCTCCGACAATTGCATAGCAATCGGTCAAGCTGTTTTTGAGATAATTGAGAAAGTTCATTTAAAACGTTTACTACAGCGCCCCCTGGTGACTAAACATCAAAACACCTATCTAAGAACCACCCCTGATAAACCACGCATCTATTTCTGAAAACCGCATCTAAATCGGTCAAGCCGTTTTGGAAATAAATGGGAACATTGATGTACACAAACTAACAAACAACCTCTCACCCTAAATGCATATACCTTCTCCGTTCCGTCGTAGGTAACATAAATGCTTGTGAGATAAGGCTAAATATGGGGAAAAAATAAAACGGTACTATTTGCATTACGTGTTTTTATGTGTGTCTAAAACACGCATACATTTGCAATAACGTAGTATCGGTTCTGACTAGTACCTATGCTGCGTATACGGGTCTATCGAGTTAACTATACGAACATGATACGAACTATCGAGTTAACGTTGACTAAAGTAAACGTATCAGTGACTCATGGTACAAATTATTATTTTTATTTCCATGGCACTTGTCCCACCGCCGGCGAGTAGCAAGTACTCTCATAGTAATTCTTACTCGTGCAAGTAAAATCGAGTAAGAATTACTAATGAAAATACTACTCGCTACTCGCCGGCGGTGGGACAAGTTCCTATGAGTTACCGTCAGGGGTGGTGTAAAGATTCTCCATACTAATAATTTACGCAGTCGCTAGCGACCAAAGTAATCGCGAACTTATACTAATGCTACAGTATGCTTACCATGAGCTTGACAATGACGGCTTACGCTAACGAGTATCGAGTTTTCTATCTGTGCAGATAGAAAACTCGATACTCGTTAGCGTAAGCCGTCATTGTCAAACTCATGGTAAGCGTACTGCTCCACTGTAGGTATTGATCACTCTAAAAGTATTACAAGAACGAAAGAAATACATATTGCTTTTCAAATAAACTATAGATCCATATCCTTTAACCGTATTTCACGTGGCAACCGACCGGTTCTGATAACGTAATTAGGCGGGAGTTCCATTAAACAATTTGTGTAATTTTGGTAAAGTTCGCAATTTGCGCGTAACTGCAATCAGCTGTAACCGACGACGTATAAAATTTTACTCCAATGCAAATTTCATTTGTTTCAGACGTTTTGCGTGGTCTCCAAGCGTTTCCGCAAGAACTACATCCACCGCTTCACGGCCACGCGCTCCATGTTCTGGTGGTCGCCGTGGTCGCCCATGCGGCGCGCGTGCGTCTACGTCTCGACCAACCAGTACTTCGACTACATCGTCATGGCCACTATCCTGCTCAACTGTGTCTTCCTAGCCATGTCCGAGACTATCGAAGAGGCTGAGTGAGTATTTTGCACATATGCGCGGCTCACCCCGCCGGTCACCCGTCACGAAACTACACCTGTACCTATGCTCAGTTACTACGCATCGCGGTGTCAAGATATATTTGTGGGTGAGCGTTGAGGTGAGCTTAAACAGGTTACAGAATAGGGGGTCTGGTCCGTTGTGTGAAGACTTACCACGTTGAATAATCGTTGTATTTGTTTTAAAGGTGACAATTCGGTTGGTTGGTTCGGACGGATGATTGACAAAATAAATGGATTGAATTGGTATAATTTTGCCCTAAAAATTTTCGTCATATTTTCATTACTAAGAACTTGATTTTGTTGATCATAACAGTTTTCTTCATAATGGACATGCATCATAATATTACTCCTAATATAATAACTAAGAACATACTTCAACTCCTAATTTTGGTTCTCCTAATGAATAAACGCTCGCTACGCTCGCTCGGCTCGCGGTACCACTAACACTCCTCCTCGCGGACTCCAGGCGGCTTGCTTAGCGTCTAGCTAGAGCCTTGTGGCCTCGCCTTGTGCCTTGCGACAAAAACAAACACGTTTATGTACTTCGATAACACCAAGTAACATTTTTGCAAAAAAATGCTGTGAAAAACAATTTTAGGGTTAAAAAAATGTATGACTAATGTCATGATGAATATAAATAAAACGGAAAATTGAGTCGAATTTAAACTTTCGCGAGACATGTTAAAATAATACTTCTAATCACACGGTTCAACTCACGTAACTCCCGAAGAGTTCGAAACATGTCGCCTGGAGTGACATTGAATACGTGAGTTGAAGCGTGTGATTAGAAGTATTATTTGGACAATTGAGTGTTATGATGAAAAAAAAATGAAAATAAATATTAGGATATGAGAAATTTATTATTATTGACGTTATGACTTCGAGTAATTATGACTTACGATCGTTAGGAATAAGAATTATTAGGACTAACGATTATTATGGCGTACCAATTTATGAAGAACATTTTCGGACTTTCAATAATGGGACTTAAAAAAATAGGTGAAACAAAGCGCCCCCTTTATTACCCTCTTGATCACGAGAGGAGGCCTGTGCCCAGCAGTGGGGCTAAAATAATGTATGTCACTGCATTGTCACACAAATTATATTTTGCTTATCAATGTTCAGTAGGCGTTTATATTCTTTGAACATTATGAACTTGATTTTATTGAAAAACGTTATGAGCGTTAAATAGTATGCAAAGTGATCATTGATTGCCTGCTGTGTAAATACATTACCTACTATGCAATGGAATTATTATTATTACTGAAATGATGCATTTGTTCATATTCATTTTGTTTCTAAACTAAATAATCATTCCTACATTTCAAAATTATGCAATTAGATTTATGCAAAATGTAAAATCGAAAATAGTTGTTATTAAAAACATTACACACCCGTCCATCCTAGTGAGGCCTAACGACTGTAGACGAAATGTGCATTGCTCGCCTTATAATAACTTTTATACTTGGGGAGCCACGAGGCTCACTTTATTTGGGCGTGAGAAATAAATCATAATTACATCTCGACAAATTATTCAAAATATATTTATGAAAGCCCGCAGCAATTTGTGCGTTCGCAGGGATTCAGCGTGTTTGTTTAAATTAAAGGCATTAATTTTTAGGACGCTGGTAAGCCTGTATAACAGGTAGGCTTTTTAATTCAAATTTGATAGCGTGATATTGATATCGACTCAGCTAGTTTATTATAAAGATATATGTATAACTACACTATTAATTAAGTTAACTTAAATTTCGTCTGTTATATGCTAGACATATTTAATTTAGTGTATAGCTGACAAAAATATTAAAGTAGTTCTTATGTACGGAATATCATTCATTTACCGTGAGCTATTCGGTGGAGGAATAACATCGTGAGGACACCTGCATACAACTGCGAAGAAGTTCTGCCCGACAACTCAAAACGGAGACGCGGCAGACCTCGTCGGCGATGGCGGGACGAGATAAGACTCATTTTTAAAGGATTGGTCAGAAGCCTCCGTTTCCAGGCATCCCAGGAGGGGGGACGCTTTTACCCAACAGTGGGACACTATAGGCTCCTAATAATAATAATGTGAAGTCCCCAACCCGCACTAGGCCAGCGTGGCTACTACTGTGGGACGTATCTATGATGATTTATTATTTATTAGTTCTCAGGATAGTGGTTATTACTCATCTTGGGTACCGATACCTACTTTCTTTTTATGGAACGACAGACAGCTGCCGGCGCCATATATTTGACGGTGATCGATCTGACCTGTTTATTTATTTATCGTATGGCAAAGCAGTATTTAGAACCGTGAGATCTTGGAAAAGACAGTACGGTTGCCAGGTTGTTGCACTTTTAGCACCACCCAGGGGTCACGTGTAGGGTAGCGATGTGAACCTGTGCCTATATAGTTTCTTGGTGATAAGTGTACCTACTTAGATTTGATCGTTTCTTAGTTAGTTCTTAGTTCTCTAGTCGCGGAAGATAAGAAACATAAAACCCAGATAATGATCTCAAAAGACACGGTAAAGAGGAAATGGCAGTTCAACTTTACGAATTATAAAAACTTTCTGAGATTTATTCAATGAGCAAAATAACTCTTAATTAAAAATAATCCAATTGTATCACAACGCCAAGATTTAACAAAGTTTCAGCTAATGAATAGAGGAAATGTGAAATAAACAAGGTTTAACAGGCTGAGTAGCAATGCTGATTTTGACCTTTCTGCAAAACATCGATACAATAATACGAACAGAGGTAAAATTAAATAGAAGTAAGTATATCTTGCGCAATTCGACCACACTGAAATAAATAATAAATCAGTAAATCATGTACATATTTTTGAAGTTTCAAGTCCACAAACATTACCGTTGACTAAGAACTCTAAAATGCAAATACATCTCGATTCAGTCGCATTTACACCAAATTATAATCGCTCTTTCGAATAGGAGTATTTCACAGGAACACCTCCAAATATACATAAGGTCGTAATCAACCTTAAGGCCTCCACACACCGAACGCGGCTCGTTATACAGACGCCGCGCTACTGTGCGAAAGCGATAGAGATACTGCCCGACACGCGCCGCGCACTACCCGCGTTTGGTGTGTGGAGGCCTTAACATTCAGACTGTCTTTTGTCTTTTTTCGTGTGGGTGGGTGCGGTAACAATATAAGTCAAGCATTATGTTCAAGTCGCGGCGAGGAATTTCCACGTTGGTATTGATATCTTAAGAGGAGGCGCTCCGCGAAATCGGAGTTCTTAGATTGAATATTTACCTATGACAAACTAAAGCGAATGACAGGAAAAAGAACATACAGAAACTACATCATATTTGCAATCTATTTGTCTGAAAAAAACCATACATAACCAAAATTGCCTCGATAGAAAACAATCGCCAAAACATGTCTTATATTTACCTAATTTCAATTGTGTGCCGTTCCGAGTTGCTACGAGTATCACGGGGATAAGTATATACCTTTTTAAATCAAAGGAAAAAATTGAAACATTTAATGCTCCGAGCCGGATTCGAACCGGCGACCACAGGCATTCATGGCCCGTCGATACTAACCAACTGAGCTATCAGAACAATCCGGTTCGAATCCGGCTCGGAGCATTAAATTTTTCATTTTTTTCCTTTGATTTAAAATTTGTAATTTCCGTTAGCAGCGTTACTGCTTAAAAAACAAAAATTAATTTAGAATGGGGTGACGCATCGTTACTGACGATTTCTCAACATAATTTGAGACGTTGGTGCCGTTAAGAAGCCTAAGTCTTCTGGTAGATGTCGCTACACACGCCTCCCTAAGGCGTTGTGTGAAGGAACTGATTGAAGGATTTCATGGCCACGAATGCCGAAACGGGCCATGAATGCCTATGGTCGCCGGATCGAATCCGGCTCGGAGCATTAAATGTTTCATTTTTTTTCTTTAATTTAAAATTTGTAATTTTCGTTAGCAGCGTTACTGCTTAAAAAACAAAAATTTATTAAGTAGGTATATACGTAATGTAAGTTTAACAACATTCTAGAACTGACTATACGTTCAGATTCTACAGACATGATTACCAGAAATCGAAAATTTTGTAGCATTTTCGGTACAGCATATTGTTATAGGAATTGGTACAAACAATTTCAAGTTAATGACGTTAATTAACCTTGATTAACCATTTTTATTGAAGTTTATAAAAACCAACTGGTTTGGCACTGTACCTCTCGAGATTCCGTAAGATGTATGTCTTGTGATGACAGAACCATTGTAAACTCGTCTAAAATCACTTGTGCAAATATGACCTAGTCGCATGGAAGTTACCCCGCTTACCTGATTTCACCAACTTCAACAGTTCCCAGAGGATTTGAAACGATTTGCATTAGATTTGATTGTTTGCATTACTTGATTGAATACTTAGTTCACTATATCCTAGGGATATTGTGATATTTATGATGCCATGTTACGTCGTTTAGAAACAGAAATCTATAGTTCCTAACTACATATCGGCCTATATCTGCTTGTTTTATTTCTATTGGTTTATTGCTGAATCGTATTGGTTTGGCATCAAAATATTGAACCCTCGAGAAAGACTTTATCTTATACCTCTACGGATACATTTTGTCCCTAAAAGCAGGCCCTTAGTGAACTGAAAATAACTGCACTTGAAATGAGATTTAAATAAGAATTATTTGCATTGCAAAAGTGTGATCGGTACCAAATATTCTCCAAGTTTCAAGTTAATTCATCGACATGTTTAATTTACTCGTAATATTAAGCGCGCTAGTCACGTGTAGACTGTTGCCTACCTGCCGCTGCCGTAAGTTAATTCCCTACATATTCCAACTTAGCGATTTGAATTAATTCAATACCCATTCACACCCATTGATTGGAGATGCGAACTAATAGCCTGCTCGCTCATTCGATATCATAATTTTCGAAAGGCCTCATCTCGGACACTTACGCGTTTCGCAACAATGAGCCTTGCTGCATTGGATGAGAGTTGATTTACGAAAAAATCGAAAGCTTTATAATTTATTCCTTAAATTAGTGAATTATGGTAAGTGGGATAATTCATTGAGCGTAAAACAATATGGCGACCGAATATGGAATTAATTAGAGCGCTTCATGTTATGACACTTAGGGTGGGTATCCACCAGAGATCTGCGAGGTTGCGAGGCTGTGAGCGAGAGGGTGGGTATCCACCAGAGATCTGCGAGGTTGCGAGGCTGTGAGCGAGGAAATGGCGTGGCTGGCCGCGCTTTCGCATCGCTTCCTATTCGTCCATTCTTTCCTCGCTCACCACCTCGCAACCTCGCACAGCTCTGGTGGAAAGGCACCCTTAGGCCGGTATTCCATCAGAGATATTTGAGAGAAAGGGGCATCTCCCCAGTTTTCTCTCCGCATTTAAAAACAGAATATGATAGACATCAACGTGGAGCTAAATCACCTTCTGACAAATATTGCGGATAGAATACTGGCCCTATGCGGGGTGTTGAGTTTACGTTTCCGCGAGATTGGCAATGACAAGTTAACAACTGAAAAGAAAATTGAATAAAAATATGATGGGTGATTTGTATTTCGTCCGTACTGCACAAATAAATTACTAAAACTGTTGTTTTGATGATTTGATGTTAACAATAAATAGTTCATTAATATGGACCACGTTTTGGTAAATAATTTCGAGCGATATTCGACCTTATCAACGCGAGTGACCCATTTAATTATAAATTCAATAACAATAATTGCTTCGCGCTGCGGTCGTAGCCGATCACGCGTTGTGGCTATCCCCGTATGTCGCGGAAAGCGACTACGGCGTAGGCGCCTGCTAGGCGGGTTCTTGACAGTGAAAGTGATGTCCGTGAATGTAAACTTATAATGTGTAAATTGTTCCGAATAGCACTTAAATATGGATTTTCTGAAGGCGTTTCTTCCTTCATGCTCATCAATTACCTATATAGTATTTAAGGCCAAAGCTCAATTCACCACAAAATATTATGACGAAACGGAGCTCCATCACAATGCATCTTGAAAGACCCAACGTTGCAACTTTTCCGCAAGGCAGCTAATCCAAAGCGCATTACATTTGAGATATTAAACCCCTGAAGCCCGCTGACGGCGCAATAATGTATAAAGAATATCCTAAGAGCATTAGTTTAGGTACGTCTAGAACCGTCAAAGCGTTGTACATACAAAGATGTTTTGCTAAGAGGATTACAATCATCTTGCTGCATCTTGAACATGTTTAACATTATTTCAAAGAAGCCTTCATTTTCAATGTCTCTTATGGAGACTGCTTATATATACTCGTATATATATATATATATATATATATATATATATATATATATATATATATATATATATATATGAGTAAACATTAGGAATAGTTTGTGCCAGTAGAAATGCCGAGAAGTACTCAAACCAACCATTACCGACATTTATTGATTCATTACCAATAATCTGAATCTTCTAGTATGTTTTTTTTTTTTTTAATCTTTATTAATTGGTAAAGGGGTTTTATCCGTTATGATAATGTCACCCCTATTGTTACAAATCACTTAAAAAAAAACTAGCATCTTCGCTTAATACCTACATTTACAATTTTGTACAATTCTTTAGCTACTTTTGACAGTGGATGTGCTAAGACACTATTACATTTTCCAATTTCAAACAGGTTTACCTTATACCTACATTCAAACGTATTCCTCTCAGTTTCGTTCCGGACACATTCCACCAGGATGTGAAACACATCCTCTCTCGTTCCACACTCCGCGCAGTTCGGTGAAGCCGTCTTACCCATCAAAAAAGCAAAGCTGTTCAGTGGGATGTGTCCCGATCGTAGTCTGAGAGCTAATACTATATCTTTCCTACCCATGCCCGACGCCCTAAACCATGGCACTTGACAGAGAGTAGGTTGGATAGTTCTGTACCATATTCCTTTATTTAAAGACCGCTCATCAAAATGTTCTTTCCATAATTGCTTGCATTTACGTCGTACCAGGTATAGACAGTCAGTATGGTAAGGTAAGTATGAGGCTATTATTCCATCGGTGACTGCTTCTCTAGCGAGTCGATCAGCTACTTCGTTTCCCTTGAGGCCAACGTGGGATGGTACCCATTGAAAGTAAATCTTTATTTTGGAAATTGCCAACGCGTGCACAGACTTTAAGATGCTGTAGGCTATCGGTGCTCCTCGAAAATTCGAGGTGCATCGAGCCAAATACTGTAATGCACTTCTGGAATCTGTACATACCACGAAAGTACCGGACTCAAAGGATTCTATAACAGCTACCGCCTCAGCCAGAGCTACCAGTTCTATGCCCATTATAGAAATGTTTTCATTTATTTGTAATTTTATAGACCCATTTGTTTGTGGATCAAAAACTGCCAAACCTGCACCATTAGAATATTTGGAGCCATCTGTGTAAATATAGTAAGCACCAGGATATCTCGACGTTATAAAATCCACACAAGTTTTTTCTAGAATCCGTACATTATACTGTTTCTTAGCTTCCTGTACCCCCTCAATGTAAAGACATATAGTGCTAGAAAGGTCCACGTTGCTAACCCAAGTATCCAACGAGAAAAGTTCAAGCTGACATGATATATGTATGGGCGTATTTTCCAAATTTTCGTGCACTAAAATTAATAATGGTTTGTTCTTGCGTCTCCAATACATGTTACTTGTTAGACTGGCAAGTAGGTTTAATTTTTCTATTAAAATGTTATTAGTGTACGATTTGGTTTTTAACCAAAACTTGCTTGCTAAATAGTACCGTCGGATGAATAGTGGTGGAAGGCAAAGTTCCGACTCCATGACGTGAATTGTCGAACTTTTTATAAAACCTCCAATTGTTCGCATACACTGATTTTGCAGCCTGTCTAGTCTCGCTAGAGCACTTTTGGTACTGTTTCCATATAAAAAGCTTGCATAATCTAGTCTACTACGAATTGTGGCAATGTATAGCTTTCTTAGGTGATCAGGATGAATTCCCCAACCCGGCCCTGCCAGAATTTTGAAAGTATTTAATAATTTTAAGCTTTTCTCGGTAATTTCCTTAATGTGTTTGTTCCATTTTAAGTTTTTATTTAGCCATAACCCTAAATACTTGACATTATCTACTACTTCTATTGAGCAGTTATTAATTTTAAGTGATACGGCCTCTTGCAAATATCCTCTCTTAAAGATACAGATTTTAGTCTTCATTACCGATATATCCAAACCTATTTCTCGCAGCAACTTTGTGAATGTGTTTAAAGCCGCTTGGAGTACATACACACTATTTCGAACCGTCTCGCGACCAGTATACAACACAAAGTCGTCAGCATATTGTAAAATATTAATAAAATTATCTGATTCAAATTTTTTACATATCTTCAAGGTTGCAATATTAAATAGCAAGGGCGAAAATGGATCCCCTTGTGCTAAACCAATCCCCGTGGTTCTAGTGATCGTGCACGTATCATTATTTGATTTTATCATGAGATTTCTCTCTTTTAAAAAATTCCAAATATACAGACAGATTTTATACCCTATACCTATTTGATCCATTATATTTATTAAACCTGTCAATTCCACATGATTATATGCACTATCTATATCTATAAAGCATGCTAATGTAGGGTAATTGTTTGATAAGCCTATTTGAATATCTGACACTAACGCGGTCAAACTGTCTATAGTATCATGATCATGATCTGAATCTTCAAGTATGTTGTAAAACAATTACGCATAAGGCCTGCCACACACTGGCGCGGCCAATACAATAGTAAATTTGACAGCGGCGGACAAGTTTACTATTGTCCGCCGCGGCCAGGCCGGGCCACTGTGATGCAGGCTTAAACAATAAAACAAACATAGGAACTACGTACACGTGCCACATTTCGTCAGTTTTATGACGTCTCTTTGTTATCTTTTCCTTTCATATTTAGAAACAATAGAAGTTATACAATCCCACGTGAAGTGCATTCCCCTCATTTTAACTGGAACAAACCATACTTAGTTAGACTCCTCCCTTTATTTGGATTAATCTAATTATTTTACAATGGCTTGCCTTAACGTGCCTTCCAAAGCACAGCTGCTTTTAGTTAGTTAACCTCTTGGGTCCTTATTTGTTGTCATAAAATTCGTTGTCCTATTTTTTATTATGCTAACGTTTTGTATTTATAAACATCACACGTCATTTTTTTTGGTCATAACTTTTTTGTTACTAAACTATAACTAGCATCGGAAGTCATAATGTTCAGTTTTCATAATAATTTTCTACATAATTTCATTACTAAGAACAGCCTTGAAGTCATAATTTTGTTTGTAAATAGTTTCCTTCATAACGGAAATACATCATAATTTTGTTAGTCCTAATATCATAACTTATAACTAAGAACATACTTCAACTCACAATTTTCTTTTTCCTAAGGAATAAACGCTTTCGCTAAGTAAATTGAAAAGAAATAAAAAATATTTTGAATAATTATTCATCATTACATAGTTTCATCAGTATAAAAAAATGTGAGTTGTGGGTTAAAGTAAAACGGACAAGAGAATGTCACGATGAAAAAAAAATGAAACGAAATATTACGATATGAGTAATTAATGATTATTCTCATTATGAATTCGAATGGTTATCGTTTAACTTACGATCGATATGAATAAAAATTATTATAACGGATGATTATTTTGGCGTAAAATACCACGTAACCCAGACTTCCGCTGACAGCTAGTTTCCACCACGAGGAAAAAAAAGGAAACAGATGATGGGTGAAATGAGGTACATAAGAAATATAAAAAAATATAAAAAATAAGCGCGTTTAGATAACAGCCCAGCTATTAGCATATTTAATGTCTAACAGCTAAACACAAAGCGACAGCCTTACCAACACTAAGATGAATCGAACTAGGCGGTAATAAAGGTCTTTCGAATGGCATTCATTGAACCAAACCCAATCGGTAAGTAAGCACCCTTTTCGACATTCCGCCAAACGTCACAACACAACCCTCACGTACAAAGGCGCTATCAATAACTCCTCGATACACGGCACAGCTAATATGGCGGTTTTATCGGTCCCTACATCAACAGGTTATTGATTTAAACTTTACAGCCAGCCATCGGATGCCGTCGCCTTATCGTTTCACGCGAAAATCAACTTCAGAACAACCGTTCACTGAAGCAGTAAGGCAGAAAATATCATACAGAATTCTTGGTAGCCCGTGGTGAAAATGCCACGCGACAATCATCTTAGCGTTCTAGTAGACCTTATCACGCTTGAAATAGAGTACATATTGCTTCGGTAAATTATGAGGGTTATTGTTTGAAGTCTCGACCTGAAAGCTTTACTTAGTGGTTTTCGAGATTACATTTGATTTTGCATTGTTCAAGATTCTGTGGAAACGGACGATTACATTGGATATGAGACTGAGACGTTTTGAGGTTAGGTACAGTACAATATACTAGGCGTGGGCGCTTTGACGTCATATTACATTACGCGATCGGGGATACTCGTAGTGACGGATCTCGTATCTTCAACCTGCGAACGCAAAAACCATAGAAGTCTAAGTGAAGCCGCAAAATAGCCCCACAGAAAGGGTGCCATTAAGGTGCCAACCCCGCGTAATGATGCAGGGTTGGGGGCGGGGTGTGAAAACGAGGCCTTTAGTCCAAACGCGCATACCGGGTTTTGGCCACGTGTTTGGTTAGAAATTTGTAAGGAGCTCGCAATCTATGGTTTTTTCGTTCGCTTTCCACAACGATTAGTGACAAAATGCCGACCATTTTAGGCCCGCTGTAGGGGAGAATAGCCGGACGTCAGTCATACGAAAGAATTTTGGACAAAACTGAAACAGAATTTCGTTTGCTTCGCCCTCTCGTTCAATCCAAACTAATATTATTAATGCGATAGTATGTCTGTCTGTCTTTCTGTCTATCTGTTACCTCTTTACGCTTAAACCGCTGAACCGATTTCGCCGAATTTGGTATACAGATAGTTTGAGTCCCGGGGAAGGATATATAATAGTTTTAATCCCGGAAATCATCCCTTAAGAGGGTGAAATCGGGGGTGAAAGTTTATATGGAGCTACTATATAAACGAGATCCACGCGAACGGAGTCGCGTGCAGAAGCTAGTAAAATTTATATCTTTTTCAAGCCCAACTTGTAACCATTGAAGATAGTTCCACCTTCTCGCTTGCCAATTATTGTTGTCATCTACCTACTTAACTAATGCATAAGGTCTACCAGTAAATTCGTATGCTTAGTTAGTTAGTTAGTAGTTAGTGAATTAATATAAGAATTGTAGGTACAAAACAAGTCAGTCATTTCATTTAATTGAATCAATACTTAAATGCATTTCATAACTTAAATGCCTAGTTTCAGGATTTTTAGAAATAATATAAATTGCCTAAGTCAAATGACATAAATCTCGCGAACGCGCTTCCACTTCAGACAACGAGCGCTGCATAGCGCTCGAAACATATTATAGATGTAGGTACTACTCAACTTCCCAAGTAACACGAAAAGCTGTATAAGAGCTGTTTATTAGAATGTGTCTACGCTTAAAGCTGAATAAATTCGCTGAAAAAGCGCTTTCTCAGCCGTTACTCATCTCAATTGGGCACAATCTATAAAAATGCTTAAAGCTGAATAAAGACGAAAATGTGTACTCTTTCTATTGCCACTGCTGTTTAATTGTCACTAAATGCTGTTATGCAGCTGTAAGTTCACGGGTGAACTGTTGTAAATGAGCTTAAATCAGTGTAGCACTGTAAGGCCACGAGTGAGTAGTTATACTAGTTATACCTATAGCTTACTGTGTTACTTGGGTTCTGCCCGCGTCTCCGTCCGCGTGGAACTCGTTTATATCGTAGCTCCATACAAACGTTCACCCCCCATTTTACCACCTTAGGGGATGATTTCCGAAAAAAACTATCCTATGTCCTTCCCGGGACTCAAACGAATTCTTTACCAAATGTCATCTAAATCGGTTCAGCGGTTTAAGCGTGAAAAGGTAACAGACAGACAAACTTTTGAATTTATAATATTAGTATGGATGTAGGTAATTCTTAAATAATATACCTTCGCGATAAGATACGTCTAAACCGTTGACCATTTAACGCTGTATTGGATGTTTTTAATGAAATGTGTCCAATTTATCGCAGTCGCTCGTCACATCTCAGTGTGTGATGTCATTTTATGTCAACGCAAATTGTTATTATCTACACGTAAAATCGAACCTGTCCGTTCTTCACCCAACCCGTGTCCCCAACATTGCATCTCTAACATGCAACGAAATATTGACATTATGTTACTTCTGCGAAGTATCACGTGTTGGGGCGGCGAGACGGATGGTACATAATATAATGTAATTTAATAATAAGTGAAGGTCTATCTGCTAAGTGAACTTCTTTTGTTCCACTTCAATATCAATTTGTAAGCCATTTAACAACATTCATGGAGTTCTTGTTTTATTTTATTTCATTGCGTGTTTGAGATACGCACTATACATATCTCGACGTGGAAAGGGGTTTGCCAGCCTCGTATCCCTAACTATATTTAACTGGCCGGCAATCCCTATTTTTCCAGCTTTTGAAGTAATATACTAAGTTAATTAATGTGTATCACATGTTTGTAATTTATTTATTAATAATATTAACAGTAACATTACCCACATTGGTACAATTCGTAAATAATATTGTTATGTTTTTTCCGGCTACCGTTATTTTGGTATCGTGCTGGCTAGATGTGTCTTCCGAAGACTCCTGCCTAAGGGATTGCAGAGTTGTTATGCGGTCTACATCTTCGCTCGTTATGCGAACTATATCTTCTAAGTCGTCATCAGAATCCTCAATCATAATATCGGATAATTCTGAATGTCTGCCAGAAACTGAGGGCTTTGAGGATGTCTGCGTACAATGACCCATTTCAAAAGACTTTATAGGATCCACCGTTGTTTCATCTACTGGTTCCGCTTTAATATAAACCTCATCAGTTGCTTCTTCTGCCACCTCGGTTTTAATATGGACTTCGTGAGTTAATTCCATATGTTCTCTTTGAACTTCAGCCTTGTCTGTGAGGGGCAGTACCTCAAAAGTGACGTCAGATTCTCCACCAGAGTTATATTTTTTGTATCTCTTCGCGAATTTAACAATTTCGGCAAACCCTCCTTGAGCTGAGGTGCTCGGGACCTTTGACACGACGGCGCCAAAAACAGCCGCGGATCTCCGGAAGCAGTGACCGGTGTAACGTTCCGGCGTCGCCAGTTTCAAGTAAGCAGCTATGTCCTTAGGCATATTTGCCATCTTATGGCGTCCGATTACTTGTTTCGTACAATTGCCATCCCTTAAATTTAAAAAGAACCTGTCCGTTTCAACGCTTGTGGGCCTTAAATCTTGATATTTTTTCACCGCTGGAACATATTCATCTCGAATAGCGAATATTCTTTCGGTCTTGTTGTCAGAATCGTATAAAACTCCAATCATCATGTTTTCGACGACTTTGATATTCCTTGTGGTAAAATCGGTCAATTCCTTAGACCGTAGCTGTCCACAGATACCCAAGATAAGTGCGACCTGTAACAATAATACATAATTGCTTATTACTACATGGCACAAAAGTAAATATTGATTGCGATATCAAAACGGACTGTCGTCGGTAATAATATTTCGAAATTAGGCTGCGCATTCGGAGCGAGGCGGCGCGGCGTTGCCAGCACAGATTGAGGGGGCGTGCGTGCGTCACAGGCGCCGGCAATGAATTGCCGGCGTCCGGTTTACTAAGAGAGAATAATGATTCCGGACTAGACGATATTTAGGAGTACGCGTGGTAAGAGTTTACTAAAGTGCAGTTATTTAGTTATAGGTATAACTAAATAGATTGAATTAGATTTAGATTGAGATTATAATCAGACGCCTAAGCTACTATAATTAAAGAGCTAATTGACTAACTTGACCAACAATGCAAAAAGTATTCGCAGCGCCTTCGTTAATTGCTAACATAATAAGCCGAAATTGATTTAATATTTAAAAGATAGGCATATAACAATAACTTAAAATAATTACGTAATATAAATATAACAACAAACAAATACTTGGATGAAATGTGACATAGGTATTGTATTGAACATCATTATTTTAAATTTTAATCACATTTATATGTATATTAAAAGGGTACGAAACAAACATAAACGTGTATTAAATTTCTATTTTATTACATTGCGTCTAAGCAAAATGTTCGCGGAATATAGGGAGTTCATCGACCGCAGACGAGAGAAACAGTGAAAACATTTGCTGCCTCTCTCGTAATCGCGAGCAAGGTCAAGCTAGAACGGGATAGCATGCATCGATTGTAAGCGTATTGTTGGAGGCCAGGAAATAAGCAATTATCAAGCGAGCGAAGAATATGAGTAGAGGCATAATAATAACGTATGAAGTAATAAGATTACATTAGAAATACAATAATATAAATACCTACCTAGTAATAACTAATTGAACACGTAGGTAAGTAATAAACAATACTAAAAATATTAATGTGTACCAATAGAATATTGTAAGTACTATATTGCCTTAGTATTAGAATATGGTTGTGTCTAGTAAATGCAATTATTAAATAAAATCGGTAATTAATCTAGGAAATCAATTGTGATAAAAACAACCGTCTTAAATACAGACGCAATCGTATTTCGTGGCCTACAATAACGCGCCACGCCACGGGTGTTCTTTTATTTAGATTGCTGGCTCGCGTCCCGGCCACAAACACGGAACTTAGTGTTCTCTTGCATTATTATTACGCTTACACGGATACTCAAAATTATTTTCATACCTTTGTAGCCAAATACTTCTCATCTGGTGCTTCGTCTAGAAACTTCTTGATGTGCGTTTCAGTTAAAATCTTAGATTTGTTGCTCTTGAACCCAACACTACGTTTCTTCAGCCACAAAAGCAAATTAATATAACTTTGCAAATAAATATTGTGTTTTGCACGCATGGTGCTTTTGAGCATTGAATATATCCCCCATAAACTGCTTGGTTTTCGAGTTTTGGCTATCTCATTGAAATACGACAAAAATGCTTTTTCGGAAAACGACTTTTCATTGTTTTGAGTTTTCCACTTCATAAAATTATCGTAAACATTTAAATATTTTGCTTTCGATTTCGCAGGTAGTATATTATCTACTAGAACACACTCCACTTCTCCGTTACTTTCTTCACTTGTACTCATTTTAATGGTAGGTAAACGAAGCAGACACAACACAATATCTAGCAAAATCACATAACAGTATAATTTGCCGCCATTTTGTTAAACACGAGACCGAGACTGCGCGGTAGGTCCGCTCGTTTGCGTAGCTCGGTTCCAAGTGATCATTCGTTCTTCTTTCGCGCTGCATCTCGGTCACTCGTTTCATTCATTTGAAACGTTATTCACTCGCACCTCGCGCCTGGCCGGTTCCCTCAAGGAAATTAGATTGTTCCTAGTTCCTTGGGGGTCCCTGTTATACTGTACGGCTCAATAATATCCGCGTCCACGTACATTTCTCTTTCCTTCTCCCCGTATGCATGGGTTGTAAAGAGGCAGAGATATAGTGGCGTGAAGTATTGGGCCGTACATTATGGGGACGGATCTGATGCCGGGACCACACTTCGCTATGCGCTATTCGTTATGTGACTGCGCCGTATTTGCGAAAATATTTGTTATGTGCGCGAACAACAAACATGCCCACCACACTTCGTGCCGGTGTGCCGAACATGCCAAATATGTGTGTTGTTTGCGTTGCAAATGTCAAAAGCGGCGATGGAGTTGACAGCAGCAGCTTATTAATTGTACCAGATGCAGGGCTGCATCTGGTACAATTCAAGAAATCGCATAACTTTCTCGTTAGTCCACTCCATATTTAAGTCAAACCCGCCGCGAGACATGACAGTGACGTGCGACAGATTTACTAAACGAGTGAGTGAACAGTGAACGAAGTGTGGTCAGTCGACGCGCTATTCGGCTTATTCGCCTCCTTTGATGTGTACCAAAAAACCGACAAGTCGACGGATAGGCGTATTCGCTATTCGTGCTTATGCGTTATGCGTGCGAATAAGGCAAACATAGACGAATAAACCGTCCACACTTCGTCGAATACAGGCGCATAAGCCGAATAACGAATAGCGCATAGCGAAGTGTGGTCCCGGCATGAGGGGCTACCGCGAAGTGAAAACGAACTTCGTTCGAATATCTTATCTATATATTTTATCTTCGAAAGACGGAGATACACAAACGAAGTTCGTTTTCATTTCCCGGTAGCCCCTCTGCTTATGAGCGACCATAGATTGTTATTATATTTTTCTCAATAATGCCCAGCAAAGTTATCTCACAGACCTCTCACAGACTGCCTGGCCGCGGCGGTCAATAGTAAACTTGTCATAAGCTGTCAAATTTACTATTGACCGCCACCGCAGGCCGCGTCAGTGTGATTCAGGCCTTATGATTAAAAATCAGGACGTGAAGTGTATACTTTATGGTCAGTCAATAATTTCAAAATAAAATTTAATTAAGCCTGTAACACACCGGCGCGGCTTGCGTGAGCTACGACTTATCACAACGACTTTTTAACCGTCTCAAATAACTTATGGCGTTTTCGGAAGAAAAATACACTACTAGTTTTAAAAAAATAAAAAGACCGCAATGCATGCAAAAATTATTCAGTTGTTGTGTTATATAGGTATAGTGGCTAGTTTTCGGAAGGTATTGAAATTTAACGTGAAAATGAGTTCTATTTCGAGTGACGAGGATATGGAATATAGGTATATTCCATATAATATAGGTATATTGGCGTAGGTACGCCTCCAGATTTAAAAGGAGCTGCAATTTCAGTTAGGTATTGATCATTTGTTCCCTGCAAAGTCAAAAGACATGTATGTGAAGGCGTACAAAAATTTCATGAAGTGGCGAAAAGAGATAACCTATAATAATAAATTGTTTATTTTAATAAAACGTAGATACCCTGTACTTATTTTGTTTTCTTGCACCATTTTTTTAAGAACAGTACTAAGCTAAGCATAATTGTCTCAGCCGGAAGGGCAATTGCTGGCTTGATATTAAATTAAACGGACTCCCAAGGTCGTCCGGTTAAATTAATACTCATTCAGCAATTGCCTACTTCCCTTGCTTCGACAATAATGTACTATTTATAATTCCGGTAATTACAATTATTTTTACTGCGTTCAGTCCCCTTCGGCCGCGTATGTAACCGGAGTTTTGTAACCAGTTAACTTACCTGTATGATTGTTCGTAACTAGTATCCAGTACGCTTACAGGTCGACACACGTAAATAGAGCCCTGGCGGCCATATAAAATGTCCAGGCCAAGGTTCTTTTTACATGTGTCGACCTGTACCATGAGTTTGACAATGACGGCTTACGCTAACGTGTTAAACTATGAAAGTTTATACTTACGTTTCGGGTCGAGTTAAAATTTACTTAGAAACGGGCCATGAAGATTTAATTACTTAAGTAGGTAGTTCAGAAATTGAAGGTTTTTCATATTTTCAAAATATACAGATATAAAACAGGTACCTACGTACCTACTTAAAAAAAAATTTGTTAGAAAAAAAAATGAAATCTAAAAAAGTTACGAGTAGGGAGACCTACATACCTTCTCGTATATAAATAGTAGGTAAAGGTCGTTGTACTATCGACAACACAGCTAACTAACCATCCGTGCACTTTATACGCATTGTAATAAGGTTCTATATAAATACAGGATGGTCAGTTTGTGTTGGCGTTTGTACTTACCTAATTATTATTTTAATTTCACCAAATGGACTCTGCGGAAGACCAGCGCTGGCAGTTAAAGCCAGCATCAGGCTGAGCCGGGTCCTTTTCGTTACACGGCTTGGACCGTATACCTATTTATTTTTTCTTTTCCAGATGTATTGGTGTGTATTAGCTGTCACGAATAAATTAATGTTTTGATTTTATTTAATTAACCGACGAATAACTATCACGTCGGTGGCAAACAGGCCCGCTTTATGGGAAGCGATCACCTAAGGATATGGACGCTTGCAACTCCTACTGTGCCACGTGCGCGTTGCCGACCCTACGTAATAATGACGTGACGTTGAGGTTTTATAGTCCGACCAGCCATTCCGACCCCGACGGGAAATTCAAGTAAATTAGGTTGGCAACCCATTTTTGTTTGTCATTCAATATGGGTAGGTACATACGTAACAATCGGAGCACCAACCGTATAGACTGACCACCGGGAATATTTGTTTTAACGTCTTTCATCGCCTCTCACAGACTGGCGCGGCCTGCGGTGGCGGTCAGTAGTAAAAACAGCTAGGTAAGGCCTGCAGCACACTGGCGCGGCCTGCGGTGGCGGACAATAGTAAATTTGACAGCTAATGACAACTTTAAGCCTGCATCACACTGGCGCGACCTGGCCGCGGCGGACAATGTAATATATTACAAGAAAATATGAAATAAAATTGCTACACCCGCCTGGGTCCATGAGAGGCTTATATATACGTACTGTAACAACTTGTATTTTACCATGGTACAATAAATGATTATGATTATGAAATTGTCATTAGCTGTCAAATTTACTATTGTCCGCCACCGCAGGCCGCACCAGTGTGTTGCAGGCCTTACTGTTTGACTAGATGGCGCCATCATAGGTTTTACCTAATCATTAGCCTTTTTCATGCTGGCGCCATCTGCAAATACCTTTGCTCGGCCAACTCCATTCAGTACTGTGTGTTCACCACTGTGTTAAATGAGTAAACAAGTTTTCCGAGATGTCAACGTCAAATTGACACTTATAGTGTTGTTACTGTTTTAAAGTTCATATTCATCGACATTACGGTGTGAATTTTATGTAGGCGAGGCGTTTGGCAAGTTTGAGATACAGGGACTGCAAATACAGACGTGAGTGAGCTGGAGGTTTATTTTGCTACTTCCGTATACCTACCACATTAACTTTTCTATTGTTTATTTCAGTAGATAACTGAAACTATATAGATTATTATTTTAGTTGTTAAATACTACTAAATTACAATTTAATACTTATTTAAAGTCCCAATCACGTAGCTCTCTACACCTCACGTAGGGAAGTGTGGCTCAGAAACAGGAATAAGTAGGTAGTTAAGTCAAGGTACCTTTGGTTTTGGTTTTTACTGCGGTAAATAATATTTTGTATACATGTATTGTATACATAGTGTTAAATTGTATCTCAATACAAATGTATGGAGATACAATTTATTTACTACTGGTGCTGATGACGAATATATTAACAGTAAATGTCGATATCGATAACTTGTAAGAAAACATCTTTCTGTGCACTAAATCTCGAGCGAGCGAGAGAGTGAATTACATTGTGCGAGCGAGAAAGCGGAGACAATGACGTATGAAGACCTGTCAGATAACATGGTTCTATCCCTTTCTTACTCGTCGTTCAGTATGTAAGTGAGAAGAGATCGGATGTAGGTATAGAAAACGTTCAATTTATTAGAGCCTATCTGCTTTTCTCTGTAATGTGTGATTCAGTACTACCACTCTCCACAGACTATGAAAAGGTACTCTAACTAGAGTAGTTTTATGGTGGGTACACACCAAGCCAACGAACGGCTATGTATTGTATCTCACTCTAACAAATAGCTGTCACGTAAATGTTTCGCGTTCGTTGGTCGTCCGTTTGCTCAGTGTATACCCACCATTAGGTAAGTACATGTGAGGATGATGACATGCGCAAACTTATATCACAGATGTCTGCTGTATACTGAGCCTACAGAGGAGTTAAGCCTGCAACACACTGGCGCGGCCTGCGGTGGCGGACAATAGAAAATTTGACAGCGGCGGACAAGTTTACTATTGTCCGCCGCGGCCGCCGCGCCATTCTGTGAGAGGCCTTATGGTAATAATAGTACTACGACCGAGCAAGACGGTAGTATGCAAATCTCAATAAGTGTGACAGAAAGGGATGTATCATTCGTTTTTGTTGTCATAGTTCCACTTTTTTTTTATTTGTCGCTAAAGAGTTAGTTTGAGGTGGCGGCAAATGGCAAATAAACCAATACCCCCCTAAATTTTACATGTGTAAGCTGTCAGTCATCTGTCAGCTGTCATTTTAAGAACACTCACCATCACACCAGTTCTTAATTTAGCTATGGTACCAACCGATTAACGTCTCTCACAGACTTGCGCGGCCTGGCCGCGGCGGTCTGGCGGACAATAGTAAACTTGTCCGCCGCTGTCAAATTTTCTATTGTCCGCCACCGCAGGCCGCGCCAGTGTGTTGCAGGCTTAAGTGTCAAACAATTCTACCAACACTGAATTCAGCTCAGCTATACAGAACCAAAGACAAAGAACTAGACAAAGTTCACATGAATAAATCATGAATGCTAAAAATGGATGGATGGTCCCGATACCCTCGTCATAACACAAATGCCTTACAGCCAACTGGATTTATACACTCCCCTAAAGAATGGCTTCATATCGACTCCTCGCTCTCCCAAACTAATATCTCTATTTCACTAACCATCAAAACTAGTCTTTATTCCACGTCGAAAAGGCCGCTTTTTCAATTATACTATTCTGAACAAGATGCGAGCTTGCGTAAGTGAAGGTTGGGTATTCTGCGCGTGTTTTCAAGGCAAATTGGATAAATACTACTAGGTATTTCGGCTTTCCGCACTTTTGAGTGGGCATTTCCTTTGCTGCGGATCTTTGTTTTTATGAGTCGGGCAATATACACGTGATTGTTATTAATTTCAGGATAATAAGATACAAGCTTCCGTATGCGACTTCGTCTGCGTAGACCCGGGATAAAAACTATCCTATTTTTTAATTCAGGCTATAAACTGTCTTTGTGCAAAATTTCATCAAAATCGGTTGAGCCGTTTAAGCGTGATTGAGTTAACAAACATCTAACATGTACACATCCAAACTTTCGCTTTATATATTATGAAAATTAAATATGAAATATGATTTGCAATTAGGATATTTCTTGGAAGCTATAGGAATATCAACTTTAGGGACCTTTGAATTAAGGCGCCGTAGGTTCAGCGAAGTCAAGCGAACAGTGTTTTTGAAACAATATAATGCGTCTGTTTATAATGATATGGTTTAAAAAAATACGAATAGTAATCATGAGGCTTTTCTGCAGGGAAATCAGTGTTTAGAAACATGATTAAGCAATTTTCGCTCTATAGAAAAAAATCACGAACATAGGACTAAAAGGGTCTGAAATACACTTAAAATATTTGTTACAAATTATGCACAAAAGCTAAAAATATTAAAATGGCTTCTAAAAATCGGCAATATCATGTTTGAGAGAACTCAGTGTTTACTTTTTTATTTAATTAAACAGCCAAAAAATTAAAATTAAAAAACATGATTTCCGCGCTTCCGAGCACGCACTTCCATCTCGCTCACGCTTACGCTCAGTGAGAGGGAGAGAAGACCATGAACCTACGGCGCCTTAAAGCCAAGATGTTAAATAGAAACAAATACAACAAATATTGGGGACAATCTTACACGAATCGAACGTCACCCATAGTTATAATAGCGCTTGTGTTAAGTTTATGTCCATACATATTTAGTACCTACATATATATACTTAAATACATATAAAACATCCAAGAGTCAGATACTAAATTCATACTCATCACTCATTACACAAATATTTGCCCTTACCGGGAATCGAAGTGAATACCGACAGATTCGTAGAGTCACTAGTACTAGGCTCAAGCGCGGTTGAGCCTAGTCTAGTACTAGTGACTCTGTCGGAATATATGATTTGTTAGCGATGCGTGGCGATGCACGATGCGAGAGCGATTTTCAGCTAAGGCCAAAATTATTTCGTATGTCCGATTGTCCCGATGTCCCGCTGCCCGGCTGAGGTCACATTTTTCAACCGTTTCTCGCGAAATTTTGTGAGCAGGTTCGATTATAATAAAATGGTGGTTTTCTGTCACGTCAGTTTCTGACAAAACAATTTTTTTTATTTTTTATGTTAATAGTCTTGCGTGTAGAATGTACCCTATCTACATCATGGTATTACGTTCTACGTCTACCACATGACACGTGCTCCGTCGTCTATAGTCCGACCGCTTCACTGAGTCCACGTGCAGGCGAGGACTCGGGCTATAATTATGGTAGTTTCGTTTGTGCGTCAACTCCGTCACATAGCAACGAGTATACTATGTACGCCGCTGCATTCGTGGGAATTATAGTACGGATCTTTTTCTAGGACGAATCTTATCTTAAGACCCATCTCCAACAAAGCAATTGTTTAGCCTCGTGCCACAAATGTGCTTCGAAATGAAAATGCCTTGTTCAATAAATACTTTACTTGAATAATTACTATTTTTAAAGTAGTATTTGTTTTATATAAGGTGATCAACACTGCTAATGCTTTCCTTAAAGATAAAGCCGCCAAATGTGTTGATATTCCCTACGCATATTTTACAGTACCTACTCGTATCAATTATCTGTTACAGTTAACAGTGAAAGACAATTGCTTTGTTTACTAGGCACAGAGGAAAGTGAATTCCGTCTAGAAAAAATATCTGCATCTTACCATAACACACTAGAAGGTGTGCGAGAGCTGAGTTTAGCCAAAGTGGCAAAAGGTACAGGGCCTGGTAAGGCACTGGTCCCACCGCGAGCTAGTAAGCTATGAGACACGGCAATATTTATAGTTACTCGCCCAGCGGTGAGCTATAAATATCGCCGTATCTTTTGTTCGTGTTTATAGCCGATAGCTAATAGCTTCCTAGCTCGCGGTGGGACCAGTGCCTAACACACCTGAAATTGCAAATCTCAAGTCACAGTGGCAGAGCGAACAAGTGTCCAAAATTTGAATAGTACAAAACGGAGACACTGTGTGTGTATTAGGTTGCTCAATTATGTCCCCACACTTGTTGCGCGGGTAAACTTCGGAAATTCATTAAAGCTATTTGCATTGCATTTAGACTATGAGAACTTAGATTAAGTTAGGGAGTGTGGCGAGAGCAAGCAAGCTAAATGCCAGTTGCTTCTGTATGTGTAGTTAGAAACAAGATTTTACTGCCTAGCTCTAGAAGCTGGTATACAATAGAATAACATTATAAGTCAGCGTAGGTAAGCAAGTGTTGAATAGAATAACGTCCGCTTTTGATTTGAATTTGTTTCGAAATTATTTTCCCAACTGCCGTATACCTCACACCGAAACACAACGGTGCATGTGAAGAATCTTTGGTGGTCAGATCAGAACCCATAGAGTAAAGAGGATAATTGACTGTTTTTTACTGGCGAAGCTAGGTGATGAACAACGAAAACGTACGTACGATTGGCGATAAATTGGAATTTGTTATATCGGAGATGATATGCAATTTCGATACAATCCTCGCCTCGCGTCTCTTGCTAGGTAAAACTTTTTTTTATAATCTTTTTTGAAAAAAAACTATTTCTTTATGACGCCGGCCTCATAGGTTACATTACATGGTTTGTCTAACAGTTCAGTAATTTAATTATTAATTGGTACAGTTTGATTTCTAATTTAGACTAGTGGAACTAGGGGTAAATCACGTGACGTTTTGAACGCGCGCTAGGACAGTTTAACTGTATTTTTTTCCATATAAAAAGTGACATTTAGATCTACCTGCTCGTCTTAGGCGTATCCTAACAGACCTCAGCAGTAATATTCTAGTAAGCTGTACACTCGTAAACAATGAACACAGGTCAAACTGTATGGCAACTCGATACATAGCGTAACCTAATAGGTACCCGTTTTTTTATAGCACACCGATGACAAACAACTCTACGGCCTGCCTGATGGTATACAGCCTGTGGACGCTTGCGACTCGAGCGTAGATCAGCGTTTTTTCCGACTCTAATGGTTTGAGGGTTTTAATGGATCTATAGGTACATCTTTTGACTATCATCGTGATCATGTCAGGCGAAAGACGTCTACTGCTGAACATAGACATACCCCGAAGAGTGCCACAAATGACCGGTCCTGCGCCACCCGCATCCAGCGGACTCTCGACTCTATACCATGTTAAAAGCAAAAGCTACGTACTTACCGCGGGTCGTGAAAAAAAACCTATAAACAGCGAATAAATACCTAAACCAAATCGAGTACTTCACAAACAGCGTCAAAATGATTAATGATGAACGCGGTTATTTTCCGCGATAAATAATGGCCGAGAATTAAAAGTTTACTCTGGGACCCTCCAAATAATTATAAGACGATAAACTGAATGAATTGTATCGTAAACAAGTTCGCCGGAACATCTTGTTACGCTATAAATTATTTTGAGTTTCGAAAACATTGTCTGTTAATGTTTTAGAGTTTTAGGCTTGGTTTTTATTCGTGTTGGTTTTAGGATAAGAATCAGCTGTCTGAGACAATACCTACTAATAATAGGTTACGTACGCTATCATGACCAGAATTAATCTACATATATCAATTGACTTCTGCTGGGTGATGATCGAATGACAAAAAGTGTAAATGATGGTCATGCTGGTCGTCTTTTCCAAGTATTTCCAACAGGACTATAGTATCCGCAAAACCAAGTGCCGAGTCAGGTCATAAATCATTGATCGTGCTATCTCTTTCGCACCTGCACTGCCTTATGGAGCGGGCCGTGCAACGATACATACTGACTTTTATTGCCTGACTCGCCACTTGGTTTTGCGGATACTAATAACACAGAACTTGCGAAAAATAAGAGCTAAGTAATTAAGAGTTAATTAAGAGATCTTTGTTACGATTAGTAGTCATTACGACCATTTTCTTCACTTTTTGTCATTCCTGATCATGAGATAGCGCCAAAATCAGCAGAAGCTCTTATCAGTTTCATGTTGCCAGCCACATCCAAACTTGTAGTTGATAGTGATAAGGTAGCTACACTAAAAAGAGTCAACACTTTCCCTGCCATCAGACCCCGTATCATGGTCGGCCCTTATCACGCGTTAAGGCCCTGCCAAGCGACAACATTAGGTATTTTAAGCCACGCCCTAACACCCGCCCGCGCCCTGCACCCCGCATTAAAAGTCTCGTATTTATACATGTTACACACACAAACATACGCGTTCCGCTCGCGTCGCGTGACAAGATAGGAGCGTCGTCTCGTTCTATCGGACGGTGTCAGCCAGTGACGGACGCTCTACACTGTCACTTATCGTGTGATAAAGGCCTATCATGATACGGGGTCAGGAACAAGCCTAGCGAGTGCCTACCTACGCTGTGGGTGGTTTCCGCTACTTAGCAGAAATCCCACGGGATCGGTGACGAGCGTTGACAGTAAATGACTCTTAAATGTTTGATGATACGACTCGAACACTCGAACAAAATGAAATGAAATAATGGTATCTGCACTGCAGCTCCAAATCTGAACCACCCTGAACGACTTATATTTATTTAGAAATCCTCTTCATCCCCAATTAACTGGCTCGTCGAATCTTAAATCTTAAACTAATTACGTACTAACCTCGTCCAATTCATCCAATATTCATAACCCTAACCGCTTTCTTAA
This sequence comes from Epinotia demarniana, assembly GCA_945867215.1. NCBI lineage: Eukaryota > Metazoa > Arthropoda > Insecta > Lepidoptera > Tortricidae > Epinotia > Epinotia demarniana. Next base: position 9,012,526 of record OX244276.1, on the reverse strand, counting down.
CGTTAGTTACATCTAAATCCCCAAGAAAATGGTCTCGATCAATCTCCAACTAAAGTGAACTTTATCGAGTACAGGATAAACTATAAATTGGCTCGGCGGTGATAAATTCACGACAAACGGTCCTAAGCCCCGTGGCATCCGTCACAGGATCTGATCAAATCCCGCTCGACAGGCCGTTTTGTCTCTACACGTGGACTGACAAAGTATATTTTTACACTAGTCAATCGAAAATGGACCTTAGACATTGTGATTAAGATTGACAATGACCGCTGCTTTGTTGTGGTCTTTTGAAATATACCTATCGACATATATGCGGTGTGGGTTCGGGGTAAATCTGAATGAACATTGTTCGTATTTGGTATTGTATTCGAGTTTAATTTACCTTTTGGGGGAGTTCACTGTGGGCGCCTGTGATGGTATATTATACAAGTATGTCTATAAGTTACTTGTTACATGTAATGCATTGGACATTATTACTAAAGTAAAGACTATTACCAATTAGAATTTGAGAACAACTTTAGAAGCAAGGAGAAAAAAACAAAAAAAATAGGTCACGTTCTTGACGTCTTCCATCAGGCCGCCATCTGTCGTTGAACTTGAAACAAAGACCGCGTTTATGGACAGGCGATGCAGACCCCACATCCGAGGGCCGAGGTCCCAAAACAAACGTATGGCCATAGCTTAGAGCATTCAACCAACAGGAGCGACCAGTGACAGGAGTTCCCCTCTGCCGAAAATATATGACCAGTGGTCATACACATTGTATGGACTGACGTTTATCTGACGTAGCTATTATGACGTTACGTATACATTTGACGTTCCACTCCCCCGCAAAAATCGGCAGACTTTTTATGTATAGAAAATGACACATGGCCGCTCCTGTTGGTTGGGCCATAGATAAAACTTTATTTATGGTATGAAGTTGGTGGCGTAATAGTATGTTCAACTTCGCTTGTCCATAAAACAAGTGCAGTCTTCTGGGGAACATTTAAATGCTTTACATTTCGGGAATGTGTAGTCCGTTATTTACATAGAAACTATGTAGAAAAATTATATAGACTTTTAAAATGTACGCTACTCAACCTTAGTACATCAAAGATATGTATCCACTTCGCCTTATTACAATGGAAAAGTCTTTGACGTCGACGACCCTATTTTTAAGAAATCTCGTACGCTCACTGAGAAAACTTACCCAATGCTGCACGCATTACATGTATCATTGCCACTTTAACATAATTATTACGAGCATGCTCCCCTACTAATAACAATTGGTACAAGTATCCAAAGATAACCACTGAAATCACGTCCACCGAAGCAAAATAATTTGCGCATTAAACAGCCCATTGATCCCCCCATAAAATGATTACGACCCTCTGCGGTATCTGTCGGGTGGCTAATATGATTTCCGCTATGTGAGCCGAGCCACTTACGTTAAAGTTGTTAATCATGTCAACTGAGTGTACCACGACTTCAGAACTTCGAAAGTTTTACTTGATCTTGAATAGAATTAATGACTGAAGGCATAAAGTGGGTATAGGGGCATTGCGCCGGTTAGTGACCGCTTGATTTCGGTGTGCCGGTTTGCAACCACTTAAATGAGCCAGTGACCTGAGAGGCTAAAAATCTCTTAGCAGATTCCTGTTGTTATACTTCTAAAAAACTCGCATATGGCTCACTATTTTACTAGGGTCTGTAGAAATTTTAATATATTTAATTGAAAAAACCGTGTCCTTGTTGTGTGAAGGTGGTCGCTAACTGAAGCTGGTCGCGAAACCAGCGCATGGCCCAACTTCTTTACAAACTTTAATCAAACGTAAAGTTTTATTGAATTTTGTTCTTCTTCGTCGATTTCACTCTGGATAGAGAGGTCGTGGTCATAATTTGAACAAAAAGTTACTAAATTGGGAGGTCTGTCGGGCAAGCAGGGAATATTTCAGATTATATGAGTAGGCACACATTGTACATTGTACCCGATATGCGTAGGTATATTCCATATAAGTAAGATAAGAATAATCGTGCGTTCATCGTCAAGCGATTCAAAACCAATTTGAAACTCAAAAAAAAGAAACTTAAATGATTTTTAACTCTGCAAGTAGGTAGGCCATAATGACACTTATACAAGTCAGAAAACTACCAGCGTTTCTGAAAAAAGAAGACAACTGTTAAGAAGAAACGCCGAATCAAACTCAACAGTCAGTACTTTTTTAACCTAACCACTTAACATAAGTGAAACTGAATATGAATACAAAAAAAAACAAACTTAATGCATTGTTCCACAAGAAAACATGTCCGTAACTGTGTTATATGTATAATACAAGGCAGATATAAAAAAAAGGAAAATAATGAAAAGGCGACTTTTAACTGGAAAAAATAATTGCTATGCAGCAATAAATTGATAAGAAATTAATGATCGAAATAAAAGAAATGAATGAATGTATTTATTACATTACATTACATGTAAAGAGCTTAAAACTAAAGCATATAGCGAAACACTATGTTTTGATGGTTGGCATACAAATATTTTATAATGTTTTGTTTGTTCATGCAATTGTCGTATTATCTATGATATCAAAATTAAAAATAAAATATTTATCACAAAATCAAAACAGAAACTAAAACAATATTAAAGTAGGTACTTATATGTACTTGTACTTAAATTGTTTAATACGTATGGGTGTCCTGTGTATTTGTGAATAAATGTATCTTCTTTCTTCTTAGTACGTAACATCTTTAAGATTAGCAGCGTATTGCATTTCATAGACTGCTCAAACCCGGACACATCTCGTGTCATACTGACCCGCTATAAAATGATTACGAGCTCTTTGCCCGGCCAGCTAATAAGGTTAGCCAAGACCCGCGCAATTGCATTTGTCCCGTGGACGCCCCAAGACGACGAGAACAGATTCTACCATTACTTTTACGATATTAAATCTTAACCCGGTTGTAATAAGAGCGACAATAGAATGGACAGTCTTTGAATACTGCCCGACATTGGATAAATGATTTTAGGTGTGAATTTATGGAATGATGCAGTGGCTGAACGCTTTTAGGTGCGAATTGTATTAGGACGTACATACCGCAGGTCAAACGTCGGCATCGGGCTCCGTTTCCGCACAGCTAATATCTTATGAATTTTGCACGTATTTATTTATAGTTATTTACGATACAAGTGCCGAAAATAGGAAATTCGCAACGAGTGGTGATAAATTAAAACTCGACCGAAGGGAGTGTTTTAAATCGACACGAGTTGCGAATTACCTATTCGCACGTGTATCGTACAACGTTTTACTGTATATGCACGGAAAGTGCTCTTTTCCGCACTAGTGCGGGAAAGTAGCACCATGTATACTGTAAAAATTGATTTACACTTTCACGATTTTCACACATTATGTTTGCTGATAGGGAATTAAATCGCCTGTAATTAAATCTACCGAGTGACTGTCCTAATGTTAAAAGGGATTAATTAATAAGGACCAAGTTTGGTTTGAAAAACTGACAAACTTTATTTAAGACTGAATCGTATGAAGATGTTCCTAATAGGGACATATAGAGGGTTAGGGTCGCGTATGTCCTGTAGTGCGCAATTGCGCATACACGGTGTCTCCTCTTATACAATTCTAGGACATACAACATTAAGTTACATACAGTAAGTTCGTAACCATAAACAACAGGAAATACGACTTTTGTTCATGCAATCTGTATGATTCTGATTTTAAATTAGGTACCTACTTATAAAATACAAAGTACAGGTCAACCAGATCTACACTACACTAATTAAAGATCCATTTACATAACCCATTTAGTCACATAAGAAAGCAGGTAACTCGGTTGTTAATAATTATTCGTAGGTAAAGAAAGTCAAATAAAATCTTTTACGCCAGGGAATTCACTAGAGCTCTTAATCTGGCTCTAGCTGCTCTTTCGGACAGGAATCTCTAACTTCCATCCACTTTAGTGGCTGAAATACGACTTTAGTGCTTTCCTTGAGCGCTGCACCATAACTAGGTTGCTCGAAATAAGCTTTAAACTTGACATTTTGTACGTGAAACGTTGATAGTTGGAGCAATTTATTTCAAACTACGTTTTTAGGGTAGATTATCTTCTAAATATATAAACGTAAAAGTCCTGACTGACTGACTCACTCACTCACTCACTTAAATCAACGCCCAGCCCAAACCGTTGAACCTAGAAAGCTGATTATTTCACAACATGTAGGTTGTATAACGAAAGTACTCACTCAGAAGGGATTTTTGAAAATTCCAACCTCAAGGGGGTAAAAAGGGGGTTGAAAGTTTGTATGGGGATGGAGTAAAATTTTAAGTGAGAGGTTTGAAACTTTGTAGAAACATTACTTATTAAGATACAAAAAAAGTGCTTTCAGCGTATTCCAAATTTCTACCCCTAAGGGGGTTAAATAGGGGTGCAATGTTTGTATGGGGGAAACATTATTTTTTGAACTAGGGACTTGAAACTTTGTAGAAAGATTACTTATTAAGATCCAAATAAATTGATTTCAGCGTTTTAGAAAATTCCACCCCTAAGGAGGTTAAATGGGGGTGCAATGTTTGTATGAAGGGAACATTCTTTTTTGAGCTATGAATTTGAAACTTTGTAGAAAGATTACTTATAAGAATATCTAAAAAAACTGTCAACATTTTAGAAAATTCCACCCCTAAGGGGTTTAAATAGGGGTGCAAAGTTTGTATGAGGGAAACTTTTCCTTGTGAGCTAGAGACTTGAAACTCTGTAGATAGATTACTAATTTGATTACAAAAAAAGCACTTCAAGCATTTTGGAAAAATCCTACCCTAAAGTTGGATTTGCCTGTCTGCTAAAAGACTGCAAATCAAATTTCAGCGTTTTTTTATTTATATCCTAAGAGGCTTATAAGGGGGTTTGAATCTGTATGATGCGCAAGACATTCTTAAAGTACGAGATTTGTAACTTCGATTTTAGACTGTTTCTTTGAATACTAGAGAAAAATATTGGGTGTTAAACGAGATTAACCCCTAGAGAGGCTAATAGGAGTTTAAAATAAGGGAACTGTAACTTCGATCAAGGGCTAGAAAACAAATTACTGCGTTTTTTATATCCTTCCTCTAAGGTTGGAGGTTAAAAGAAGTTGAATGTACGGGGAACAAGTACTTTTTGAAGTAAGGGATTTCTTCGGTCAGACATATTATATACTATTTGGTAAGCCATTAATTCAGAATACATAATACTACTGCTCGCAGAAAAGTAGGTTAGATTAAGTTAGAACTGCGGCCCTTACAGAACCGAATAGCTACCAGAAAAGTAGGTTAGGTTTGAACTGCGATGCTAACAAACCGAAAAAAGGTAATTTTAGATTAAAACTGCTGATCATTTTGTTACTTTAAGAAATTAATTTTGGCTAATCAAACATTATATACAAAAACCACCGTCACCGTCTACATCACCGTTAAATGGGGACTGGGGATGGTTTTGGAAAGCTCTACGTCTTTTGGCATATGATAATTTTCAATTTAGCATTACGCCTAAACCCAAAACGGAATTACATGAACAAGGGCGTAAAGTTTATTTTAGACTCTTGGAAGGATTTAGGATAGTTTTATCTCGAAAACCATCTCTTAAAATGGTAGAAGTTTGTTTGGAATAGCGATAATTAAGGTTACGCCAAAAATAATATAATAGAAATATTTTTTCTCAAATTCTACGCGGACGAAGTCGCGGGCAAAAGCTAGTCGTGTATAAACGTTCAGTTCCTTTCGAATAGTCAAAATGACTGTGGTAATTGTTGGTTGGGTGTTGCGGGTTAAAGAAAAAAGGGATTGTCACTTCGTCGTAACTGTAGTAAAGTCAAGCTTATTTATTCTTCAATTTAGGCATATTACATGCACGTATGAGGGTTTAGTATACTCATACAACGCGTTTTTTTTACTTTTGTATGGAGCAGGTCGCCCCAGTCGGCCAACGCTACATAATAATGTAAAAAACAATCGCGTCAAAGTAAAAATTGTATTGCTTTTTCCTTATCAGAACACGATGCCTTATGTTTTGCGTTACTTTTTTAACACGTTGTAGAATGCTCTTAATAATAATTCTGCGTCTAGTTGTTTCATGTAGGTACCTAAGCCCAATACAAGCAATGCCTTCATCTTCTATACAAGCAATGTCTTCATTCTTGCACGCACTGAATATGTAACTATATTAATTGTGTTAACAGAAATTTGTAAGCCCCTGATTCTCTTCATTGATTGAAAGTATCAAAAAAAACCAAAGTATTTTATCTGTTCTACTAACAATGAAATTGGCTTGCATAAAAACTTCTTAAACATTTCGCTCAACGCCGAGATAATCCCTCCCGATAGCCGTGAAATGTTGGTGGTAAGCTCTAGCCAAATATCTGTAGAAGTATAGTCAAGTCAATGAACTGACAACTTGTATTGAAAAAAAATATTATAAACTAGCTGTACCTGCGACTTCGTTTGCATGTTAATGTAGGAGTTAACGCATTTCTTCTCTTGGAAATAGGACACGTATGCAGTTCTAATTTTAACCTATCATGTAAAACTTTCAATAAACCTATATATTTTAGTTAAACTGACGTTAAAACCTGTCACTGATATTTAAATTATTAAGAAAGGGACAAAACACGTGTTATTTATCAGAGGTATTTTAAGTTTTATGAATAATGGGGTAAAAGTTTAGTAGATGTCTGTGGCAATAGATCTAACAGGTAGGACACACACTGCAGTTTTAAATATTTATTGATCTTCTTTTCTACATATTTTTAACACTGTGTTATAAACGTGATGGATGACTGAAATGATCTAGAGTTCTTGAGTCACTCCGACTCTCAGGTAAAGATGTGTTTAGGAATTAATAATAGATAATCCTTTCGAATACCCATTGACCGGTAAGTGTTTACGTGGAACAAAAGATCTCTTTTTAATTTGACAACAGACGGCCAATTTATATTTTCCAAACTATACCTAACCACTAGGTAATTTATTAAAAATGTTAAAGCAATATGTTTATTTTTTTCATATTGCAATGTTTCAGATTGCACTATCACATTCTGGCAAACCTTGTGTATGTTCCCGCCCTTGCCAACATAATAATGTGTGTTGCAGGCTTTATGATAAAAGTATTTTCCTGTATGTTGGCCAATTTCTGTGTCTCTATATTGGTTGAATGTCAACGTGAAGCCGCCCTAAGGCACAGCCACACTGGCGCGGCCTGCGGTGGCGGACAATATTAAATTTGACAGCGGCGGACAAGTTTGCTATTGTCCGCCGCGGCCAGGCCGCGCCAGTGTGATGCAGGCCTAATACTGACGCGCTTCATAATTAATGTTTATAAAAGGCCCGTTCTATACTGATTTCATACATACTGTTTATTGCTGATAAATATAAATACTGACAAACAAGCGCGGCTATCACAAAACGGCGCGCGAGCTCTCTCGATTTTTCTCCAACTATCCGTCTCTCTCTTATCAGATAACTTAGAAAGAGACATATAGTGCGAGAAAAATCGAGAGAGCTCGCGCTCTTAATATTCGATATAAATCTAATTCTTAATATTCGATAGTTATGGCAAGCCCGCCATTTTGACGTCACTGACAGTTGACAGATATGGCGGCTACGATTTCAAGTAGAAGAAATTAATAATTTAATGAGGTCTAATGTTTCCGAAAATTAATTAATCGTCGCAGTCGGATAAAAACTATCCTAAACGGAAGCTAGAGTAATAATGTGCTTATGAAAAAAGTTACATATTTTTCAGTTCATGGGAATCTGAAATCATCGGGGGGGACAAAAATGGTTAGTTTGATACTGGCTGATTCTTTTTTTAATTTAGAGATTTATTATAAGTGAGAGATAATCTATAATAGCAGATTGTTTCTATTTAACGGATATACCTACCTATATATCTTAAATAGTTACCTAGAGACAAATTCCAACGAAACTTCAGATATCCAATAAATTATAATATCTTAACTAGCATCTGAAAAGTCACAATAAATATTTATAATTGTTTTTATGTTTATTTTGGTTCATTTGCATTTGCCCTATGCCCTATATGTAATGTGAATATTATCACAAAAAACATATAAAAAAATTATATGTATGCTTCATTTAAATCTATATAATTACTGCCAGAAATTAGTAAGATTCTTGAATAAAGCATCTTAGAAGGACGTTTTAAAATGAACTAAACATTAAAAAACGCTATTAAAAACTAATGTTTATCAAAACCATATTTTTCCCGGGTAACAGTAACTTACTTTTATATTTACGTACGGAGTCTTGTGATAATTTTGTTATGATCATAACATAATAAGATCAATATGTTATGACATGCCAAAAATGGCGTTTTCTAAATATTATAAATGAATAAGTATTTACTTTAAAAACAAAATGTTGTATATATACCTCTACAAAACCATGACCGTGGCTCTTTTATCTAGGTTTTTTTTCAGCGCTCATTGTTTGTGAGGCTTTGTAGTGTATGAGCGGTTTTGTAAAATCACGATAAAATCGATATTTGATACCTTGTGCCATGCAGCCGAGAATGTTTTTTTTTTACCTTTGGTAGCCTTTTTGGGTAAGCTCACCTAACTGCCCTTCAGAACGTATCTACATTGATTGAATTGCACGTTGCGTACCTGTATATTAAGTATCTTGGACACATTTAAAGGTATTTCATCATCTTAGCGTTTTTCCCGGTAGTGCTCATACGAGCGCGCGAGGTCTGCTTTGGCACTTAACTCCAAAATTTGACGTAGGCACTCGTTTTACGAAAGCGTCTGCCGCCTGACCTTAGGTATATAAGGTATTTATTACAGTCGACACGCCCTGACACAATTGTTTCATCTCGTAGGAAAACTCGACGGAAATTATTTTCGATGTGGCTCAAACAATGAATAAAAAATGTCCTGACCTTTTTAAACAGCGTTTGTATCGTATTTCGGATGAACTTTCATCAAAATTCCACAAAACAAAGGTTTTTTGCTTCAAAATAATACAATTTTAATTTATCTTTGCTTTGTTCAGGACACAAGAATTTCAGTTAAGTGTTTGCTTTTGTAATGTACCTGTAACATTAACAGTTAAGGTTTATTTTTATAATTTTCTTAACTTTTTTTCCATGAATGACGATAGTTATAGAGCGATATGTAGGTACTCGTAATACAATACCATCCAGCTGAACACTGTTTAATTACATTAATTAGTGATCGGTTGCACCCACTTTATATTATGACCCAATAAACAACTTTAAGGAGGTCGCGTATTGTAGGTACATAAAAATATACGGGTCTCTGTATTTAACAAACAATAATTTTACACGTTTGCTCACTAGGGGCGAAATGCAAGTTAAGTTGCCATATGCTTGCCACATGCCGAATAGAAGCCCTTGTTAATTTAAAACAATGTGCAAAACAAGGTGAAACACTATAACGCTGTGCATGTAGTTACTTTAGACGCGTGTCTTTGCATGCAGGCTGACATAATGCAGGCTCGAGAATCTTGAAACCTACAATGTACTTAAACATAGCCACTGTCATACAACAGAAATGTACGTCAGTAGGTTGTACAGTCAGCATCAGAAGTAACTACGCAATCGAAGACGTCAAAAGCTATTATTCCCTTTTAATAAAGTACTTGTATCCTTTTAGGGTTGTCCTTATTCGAATCTAAATCTGATCTTTAGATAGATACTTACATAAATATGATATGCAAACAAAAATAAAATATCCATTGTAATTTCCATAACAAAAGCAATCGCCATTGTTCAAATAAAATAAACTGCAACTTTGGTGAGAGAACTCCGTGTGCAACGGATCTTGCGTTAAATTTCGTACAATGCTGCGGTTTCCCCAACTCTCGGCTGATGGCTTAGATCTACAACGCAGACGTAGTTTACAGACAATATTAATTTCGGTGGCTTAGGTTATAACCTAGGTATTAACTACAGAACTTTGATACTACGCTACGTGACTTTGTAAATAGGTACCTATTCAAATTCTAAATAGCTATTGTTCACGAATAAATGTTTGAGATTTTTTTTTTCGTTGTCCGGATGTGCCGCTAATTATATGGGTTCGTTAATATAAGTTTTTTTTTCAAGTCACTTTCTTTCAAATGTAATAAAAAAAATATCATTAAAGAGCAGGTTCTTGAGTTCTTCAGCTCACAAAGCCAGTAATAGTGATAAGTTGTCTTACCTACTAATCATCTGACACGGTTGTAGTGTTGCGTCACAAAAGTGACTGAATGCAACTATGGTATTCAATAGGGCCGTAGACTCAAAATGTATTATTACTTACTCCAAAAGAAACAAGGCAATAAAATATGCCTAGTGAAGAAAATCCTATTCAGATATTTCAAAAACTTTCGAAGTTACAACCGTTTTAATATAACTTGTTAGAGAGGGAAAACGACGTCACGGTCCCCGAGCGTCATACACTCGTAAAACGTATGGATTAATTGTCGATACGAAATGGAACAAAAAGTTGAACAATGTAATTTTTTTTGCAATTCACCCAAATGTCAATCGTTTCATATGAAGGTGCGTTTTGCGGAAAAGGGACAGATTATACCGCTTCTTACAACATTGAACTCTTATAACTTTGTTATTGACTTTTTTTTTATTTGATAATATTTAATCCTTTTTCTAGAAACTTCTACATTATTGGTTATTTTATTGAATATCTAGACCCTTATTGCAAACCTTTGCAGGATATCCTTTTCCCAAGCGCGCTGGATCGATTTTCCATCACATGTTCTCACTTATATGTCACTTTAGTTGTGATTTTGAAAAACTGATATTTTAAAGTTCTTTTTTGTCAAGTATCGCAGATAGAATACGAGCCCTACACTTGTTAAAGCGTCCTTTCAAACAAATACTTACTTTACACATTCACTGCCAAGAATCGCTACGCTAGCCAATCCCGTGGTTTTCCTCGTATGTAGCGGAAAGCGACTACGGCGTAGGCGCCCGCTAGGCGGGTTCCTGGCAGTGAAAGTGTTTGCGAACGTATCCTAACAGACTATTATTTTCTCCACAGATACATATTCCTCGGGATCTACACGGTGGAGATGACAATAAAGTGCATAGCGAAGGGTTTCATCCTGAACAAGTACACGTACCTACGGAACCCGTGGAACTGGCTCGACTTCGTGGTGATCACGTCCGGGTACATGACCATCGCGATGGGCAACGACGTCGGCAACCTGGCTGGCCTGAGGACCTTCAGGGTGCTGCGGGCGTTGAAGACCGTCTCCATCATGCCTGGTGGGTACACGTTATATTGAATCCTTTGCCTTGGGTAGAACCGTAAAACCTCCCAACCATAGTCCAGAAGAGCAAGTATATGTCGCAGTGAAATGGCCAAAACAGAGATTTGAACAAATCCCTAAGGAATATGATCAAATCACGCAGGATGTTAAAATGGTGAATCGATTTTATCATTTGCCTAATACAAATCAGTAATTTGATCAAATCTCTGAATCTGTTTAGTGAAATGACGAAATCGAACAAAAAAGGCAACTCGTTTTTTCATTTCACTAGATTTGTTTAGTGATTTGATAAAATCCCTGAAACACGTCAGTGAGTTGACGAAACTAACGCGATAAAGATTTTTCCGCTCTTTTATAAAAAAAATAACCACGAAGATGGTGGCGGGAGCTCTTCTAACCTATCCGCCATCCGAGTTTAAGTCCCAGAACTGTTTAAATGACTATTGATTTAGGAGCCAATATCTGCGAGTTAGTTTCGTCAATTCACTGACGCGTTTCAGGGATTTATCAAATCACTAAACAAATCTAGTGAAATGAAAAAACGAGTTGCCTTTTTTGTCCGATTTCGTCATTTCACTAAACAGGTTCAGAGATTTGATCAAATGACTGATTTGTATCAGGTAAATGATAAAATGGATTCTCCATTTTAACATCCTGCGTGATTTGATCATATCCCTTAGGGATTTGTTCAAATCTCTGTTTTGACCATTTCACTGCGACACATATAAACCAATCACGCCGACAAAACAGTAGAATAAAATCCAGGGGTTACCACCACACCACCCCCACCACACCACCACCACCACATCCAAGGGTTACTGAGCTAAGCCGAAGACGAACAGACAGACAGACAGACAGACAGACAGACGAAAGGACATGGCGAAACTATAAGGGTTCCTTATTGACTACGGAACCCTAAAAATTAAGCTAAAGATGTAGCGTTGTTAAACACGCTTCGTTACCAACACAAACCGTGCCTAATTACTAATTAATAACGAGAAATAGTTTCTTAACCCTCCGACGGCACAAAAGCCCGGTTATACAGATCTCACGTAAACGCTTCGTTATTTATCGACAGATAAATCAACCTCTCGCGTGTACAGCTTGATTTACAGCTGCGATAACCGGGACTAACTCGTGCTAGCTAATTGAATAGATCAATAGAAACTTCAATCACGGGACTAGCCATAGTTGTTTTTTTTTATTTGCCGTTTTATTTATTGACCTTAGATGACTCATGATTGAGACGACATGATTTAGTTAAAAATGTTGCACGTAGAACCGATGGCCGTTGGGGCGGAAAAGTTCTCGAGTGGCGACCACGTACCGGAAGGCGCAACGTGGGTAGGCCCCCCACTAAGTGGACTGATGACCTGGTAAAGGTCGCGGGAGTCCGCTTGATGCGGGTGGCGCAGGACCGGTCATTGTGGCACTCTTTGGGGGAGGCCTATGTCCAGCGGTAGATGTATGATGATGATGATGATTCAGTTAAATGTTAAGAAATTCGGTAAACCTTTTCAGTTAGACCTTCAAAAAGTTGCCGCACCTACACACATGTGACCGTTTTTACGTATAACATAGGTACATGTTTAGCATCCGTCCAATATCTATAAATTGTCTGAGGTGGATCACAACCAGCGAATCAGTAAAGGCATAATTCGGTGCGATACCGATGAAAAATCTATTTTAACGGCATCCACACGGTGATCATTATGTACCTATATCAAATTAAGAACTTATGTACGGAATATGCTTTCATATTTACCGTTAGCTTTTCGGTGAAGGAAAAACATCGTGAGGAAACCTGCATACATCTGCGAAGAAATTCAAAGGTGTATGTGAAGTCCCCAATCCGCACTAGGCCAGCGTGGGGACTACTGCCCGTTCCCTCTCATACATGAGAGGAGGCCTGTGCCCAGCAGTGGGACGTATATAGGCTGATGATGTGTGATGTGATATCAAATTAACATATGTGTTAGAACAATTTCCATATTTGTATGTACGTTAACTAAAACCTACAACTGTACTCACCACTTACTACATAAGTACTTAATACAGTAACCTGAATACACGAGATGATATAGGTAGTTAGCTAAATACAAATATGTTATTACTTTCTAGTCTAGGTCTTAAATGATTGGGAGCTACAGTTGCCATGGCTAGAAATTTATGTACCTAAGGCATTGAAAAAAGTCATAATTTGAGAAAATATCATTCAATGTGCGACACATACCTCTATGTAGTACTACTGAAAGTTGGGCCGTTTTCTAATTAAAACGAATTTTATAAAGCGCGGGCCTTGGTACTAATGACTATACTTTCTTACATGGACAAGTAAATACAGTTTCATACTTTATCTACACCACTTTTCTAAGGTTAAACATATTCTCCGAGTAACTCATAATACTTTTAAACGCGCTTCCGTTACAGTAAACAGCAACAGTATCGTTTACATCAAAACGTCAGTCTAAACGAACTCCATTAGGGCCAGTAAGAGCGGAAGGTTCCTCAAACTCAAAAAAGCGTCGGTATCTCGCAATAAGTACAAGTAGGATACGTCCTTTTGGCTATTAGGGGTAGACGGTAATTAGCCAGTATTTGGGTGTGAAATGACGCGGACGGCTCGCTCGGCATGCTGCTCGGAAGTCCGGCGAAGTGACGAACAGTTTTACGTTAATGTCCCATTGCGTAGGATAGCAGGTTAAGTTGAAATTAATTAAATGTGACATGATACAAATTTTCAATAATTCACTCGATTTCCTACCCTGCAAGTAGTGTAAGATAAAAAATATCAAACAGAAAATAACATAATTCAAGACATTCAATTCGCTGGCGCACGCGAGAGCACACCAACGAATGACATTGCAATTTTATCAGAGACCGTATACCGGTATTTTTACGTACAAAAATACCGAATGCAGTTTATAAATAAAGTTATTATTTAAATTTTAGTATTATTCGACTCATCAGTTATTAGATACAGCGCCATTGATTGACATGTTTGAATAGGCGGCGAAAATACTATCGCGAATTGAGGAAAAAAATATTTTTTTTCTGAAAATTATGATCATTCTGGTCTGGTTAATCTTAATTCTACCATTGCAGAGGGTAGTAGCTTACTTTAAATTCGAATGAAAAACGTGTTTACAAAACGAATAAACGTGCAACACGAACTTATTTAATTATGCAATCGAAACCATTATCGTGAACTCGGAACACTGCCAAGTCATCGGCAGAAGTGACCGGTTCAGATTTAATGCTGCTAGTGCAGGGAACCGTTTAGCGGATCGTGTTCGGCTATCGGTTATCGGGTTTCCAAGCTAATAGGCTGGGAGTAGCTGTATTCGAGATATTTTTTCGGTAATTTAAAAATTGTTTTTAGGCTCTAACATTTAAGCCTCTCACAGACAGACTGTGGACGTGTTCAAGGTACTAATTATACTGAGATTATTTCTCAAGCGATGCCATTTGTATATTAAGGGAAAAAATATATACTACTTAAAAAATCATTTATTTATAACATTTACTGTAACATTGCCCACATGAGCACAGTTCTTGAAAGAAATTTTTATATTATTTCCCGCTACGTTAATTTTAGTTTCCTGCGGGTCTTCTCCGAATGGACGATGATTCTGGAAGGAGGATAAATCAATCGTTTGGATATTTTCGCCATTCATATTAGCCGAGTCCATTTCCCCAGAGATATCATCAGAAATATCTATAACGTCGGAGAATTCTGACTGCTGACCGAAAGCGGATGCTTGCGATCCTTGCGTCGTGATCGTAAAATCGTTGTCGAATCTCATAGACACATCGCTTTTTAGCAAAGGATCTTCTCCAAATGCGTCAATTTCTTCCACCTTGATATCCACCTCATGGCTAAAGTTTCCGACCTTAACATCAGAGGTCTGGCTTCTCAAGCTCTCGGCTCCATGATCAATGGGCCTAGGCCTTACAGCCATTGAAATAGATCTAGACGCAAGCGCCGACCTCCTGAAGCAATGACCGGTGTACCTTTTGGGATCAGGCAACTTCAGGTACGAAGCTATTTGTCTCGGCAACGTGCACAATTTGTTTCTTCCTATAACTTGCCTCGTGCATTGGCCGGCCCTGTAGTTAACGAAGAACCTATCTGTTGGCACTTTCCTGGGGCGAAGGGCTTGGTATTTCTTTACCACGGGAACAAATTCATCTCGGACGATAAATGTGCGATCGCCTTTTTCTGTGGAAGGAATTCGCACTAGCATTAGATCGCCGTGGGTTTTAATATCGTTGACCGTTAAGTCTGTGAGTTCGAAAATCTTGCACGCGCCGCTTACGCCCATGATGAGAGCCACCTGTAAACAATAAGTTAGTGTCAAAAAAAGACTTCGTGGGGTCCACTAGGTAACGATTTTCGTTATTATCACATACAACGCAATGCACGAAAAACCCGTAGAAGTCTAGGTAGCGCCGCATAATGGCCCCACAGAATGGGTGCCATTGCCACTATGCGGAGATGGGGGCGGGGTGTCAAAACAATGCCAGGCAGCCGTTTAGTTGAACATGCGCATAGCGGATTTTAGGCACGCCTACCACATTTTCAAGGAGCTCGCCTGCTATGGCTTTTTCATTCGCTGATTCAAAGTAATTAGAAAGGTTTCACACAAAATAATTAGTAATGCTAGGCTTTTATTTGGTCTAATTAGCAGTTCTAGCGAAAGAAAGAGCTAATTCAGCAATTTTTCAGTGACGCGAATGGTTGGCTGCACAACGTAAAATACCTTAGGAGTGTCTTTCAAAACCATTTGAAGCAACTAATTATTTACGAGTCTTATAAGAAAGTTCAAGTTATCCACACGTCCTTTATTTTGTGGCACTCGTGTATTAATATTACACTTCGGAGGCAACGATGACATAATTACTTTTGTTGTTGACAGTTACATAAACACATTTTGTATTTTCTCACCTTGGTCGCTAAGTAGTACTCGTCGGGAGCTTCATGTACAAATTGTGAAATGTCGTGTTCGGTTAAAATCTTTGATTTTTCACTCTTGAAACCAACCGTATATTTCTTTAGGTATGACAGAAGCTTTACATAGGTCTGCATAAACACGTGATGTTTAACCCGCATTGTTGCTTTGAGCATGGAATACCGAGCCCACAGGCTGCTTGGCTTTTGAGTCTTTGCCAATTCCGTGAAATATGCTAAAAACACATCTTCATCTAATTTCTCTTCGTTTCTTTTGGTTTTCCATCTCATAAAGCACTCGTAAGCTACTAAGTATTTCCGTCTAGACTTCCGTGGTAGCGAACTATCTTTTAAAATGTTGTTCGTGTCGCTTTCTTCGCTAGAATCCATTTTATTTGTATAATTGACAAAGCAAGCACTTTTTTAGAACGAAATCGCAGACTTTGTTCCCGCCATTTTGTTTTTTATTTTGTTGCACTGAGAAATTGAGAATATGCGCATTACGTTGCGGCTCATGTCAAAGTTATCATTCGGTCATTTCATTCACTCGAGACATCTTCTGTCGCATTTCCATCATGTTGTCTTCCTCATTCATTTACGAATTAAGCCTGCAACACACTGGCGCGACCGGCGGTGGCGGTCAATAATACATTTGACCACTAATGACAAGTTTACTATTCACCGCCGCGGCCAAGCCGAGCCTGTCAATAATAAGAGAGAAGAGGCTTTTGATGACTCGAGCTTGCAAAATTTTGACGCCCGTGTTATACACAGTGTTTTTCATTACATTTGCGGGGAACTAATATCTACAAAAAAAGGACGCATCTACGTTTCATACAACCGCAACAGTCAAAAATTTACCAAATTGACAACTTCACTTCCAGATTAGTACGAGTGGAGCACGCAGCTTCAATATTTCAACCTATCACATAGCAATACAGTGGTATTCTTGCGGCGCGTGGTCAACTAGATTTTTTCTGTTCTATATCTATATACATAATTTCACCTAAATCGATTCAGCGGTTTACGCGTGAAGAGTAACAGACAGACAAACAGACAGACTCACTTTCGCATTTTTAATATAATTATGGATTCCCGAGCGGAACCGCGTATTGTCTTCCTCGTCGTTTTTTAAAACTGTTGGATTTTTAAGGAAAGAAAAGAAAGAAAGAAAAACATTTATTTATGACAAACACAGATAACAACAGAGAAATAGGCAACAAAAATAGGACTAACACTGTTTGTCACTAAAGGGCCACAACTCAGCATGAGGCTGGCAAAGCCAGCGCTGTTCTTCCGTTGTGGCCCGGTGCATGCCCCACCCAGCTCGCCGACGACGCGGCTACACTAGCCGATTATTAACATATTATTTAATTTCTATTCTTTTTTTATTTCACAGCATTCAATGTAGGTATACAAAAAAAACATTTTAAACGTAAGGTCATGATACGTACGGAGTACTTAAAGAGAAACCATTGGAAATATTGGCTTTATTCAGCTAAAAATGTGACACAGTTATTTATAAGACATTGACAGAATAATCATGGCAACAGGCCATAGAGATACACCACATTCACCCCTCCTAAGATGTCTGGTAGTCCTCCAGATAGGCAGGTGGACGCCTAGTGCGTGTAGAGCGCCGAACGTCGGGTTGAGGACTGCCTGTGGGCCTCGGTTCCTCTGGTGCTGTTGCCTCTGCGTCGTTCGCAGGCGAAGACGGTTCTTCCGTTACAGCCTGAGGCGCCTCATCGTCGTCTTCATCAGAGGATACGGAGATGTATTCATCATCCGAGGGAATTGGTGCTAGATGTCTATTCGATATAGTGCCTTCTCTTCCGTCAGGATATCTTATGTGGGAATAATTTGGGTTACTTTGAAGGAGATGTCCTTCTTCCACAATAGGATCATATTTAGAATGTCGCACGGTCCTTTTTATTAGAATGGGACCCGGAGTAGTCAGCCAAGCAGGCAATGATACCCCGTTAGGACTCCTTCGAGGGTGACTGAATATTCTTTCGTGAGGAGTAGCGTTGGTAGCTGTGCATAGTAAAGACCGTATCGAATGCAAGCTTCTAGGCAGAACTTTCTCCCAGTCTGCTATCTCCAGGCCCTTAGATTTCAAACTTAATTGAATCGCTCGCCACAAGGTAAAATTCAGGCGTTCAACTTGTCCGTTACCTTGTGGGTTGTATGGAGTGGTGCGGCTACAGGCTATTCCAAGAGAGACGAGGTACTGGGTTAGTTCTTGAGACATGAACGACGTTCCTCTGTCCGAGTGAATGTACATAGGCGTTCCAAATGTATAGAATATTTCGTTTAAGCATCTTATGACGGTACTTGACGTCATGTCATTGCATGCGAAGGCAAAAGGAAAACGACTGTACTCGTCAATGACAGTTAGTATATATTTATTTCGCGACTTTGATGGAAGTGGGCCCTTAAAATCAATATTAAGGCGCTCTAAGGGTGCCGTTGCTTTGATAAGCTGTCCGCTTGTATTAGCATATCGGGGCTTAATTTCGGCGCAAACCTTACAATTGGCAGTCATTTGCCGAATGTCATTGATTGAATACGGAAGGTTTTTCGATCGTACCCAATGATTCATACGGACAATACCTGGGTGACACAGATTGTCATGTAAAGTTTTTAGATTATTTATGTTCATATGCGCACATATTCTAGTAAACGCATCAGCGACTATGTTTTCTTTGCCAGGACGATAAATGATATCGTACTTAAAACAGGACAACTCTAATCGCCAACGTTCAATTTTCTCATTCTTTATTTTGCTAGAATGGACTTGGTTAAACATAAAAGCTACCGATTGTTGGTCCGTTATTAATAGGAAGTATCTGCCGATCAGATAGTGGCGCCATTTGCGCAGTGCTTCAACTATCGCAGCAGCTTCTTTTTCAATTGAAGATTGTCGCCGTTCCGATTCGTTCAAGGATCGTGAGAAAAAAGCTACGGGCTGCCCGTTTTGGCTAAGAGAAGCGGCAAGAGCATTTTCAGAAGCGTCAGTTTCAACAGTAAACATTGCATCTTCGTTAATAGCAGCCAGGGACGCTTTTGCGATTTCGACTTTTAATTCATTAAAAGTAGTGGCTGCGATGTTGGAGATTGGGAAAGTATTTGCCGAAAGTAGCGGTTTGATTCTTTCCGAGAAGTTTTGTATCCATCTTGAGTAGTGAGCGAAAAGCCCCAACATCCGTTTTAACGAAGCCGCGTTTTCCGGCGCGGGTAGATCGAGCAGTGGTTTCAGCCGGTTCTCGTCCGGCCGGATTGTGTTATTTTGTATTGTATAACCAAGAAGGTCGATAGTTTCTTTATTGTAAACACTTTTTTTTTCGTTTAATGTCAGGTTGTACTTAGCGGCAGCCTCTTTGAACTTGGATAAATTTGTGTTATGTTCTTCTTGGGTTTTCCCGCATACAGTGACGTCATCTAGATAGGCAAACGTGCCGTTTAAACGTTCTTCTTCAATTACGTAGTTCAAGGTACGCTGGAATGCCGCGACGCCGTTGGTGACTCCGAACGGGACTCTCGTAGACTGATATAGCTTCCCGTTAGCTTCGAAGGCAGTGAAAATGCGTTCTTTTTGTAGAATAGGTACTTGATGATACGCACTTTTTAAATCGATTTGGCTGAAATAGTTGTATTTGGCTGCTTTCGCTACAATGGATTCCATCCTCGGTAATGGAAAAGCATCCAATTCAGTGTATTTATTTATAGTTTGAGAATAATCTATTACCATCCTCTTCTTGTGTAGTCCTCCACCGGCGATGAGTACTTGCGCTCGCCAAGGCGAGATACTGGGTTCAATAATTCCGGCTTCCAGCAGCTTAGAAACTTCCGTGGCTATGAAGCGTTCATCTTCAATGCTGTGTCGCCTGGACCGGACCGCGATTGGTTTTATGTTTGGGGAGAGGTTGGTAAACAAGGATGCTGGCGGTACCGATGCTTCCATGATATTACAGATTCGTAGTGGTTCCTGGGCTCCTCCAAACTCGAGCTCCAACGAAGAATGATTTCTGAGAATATCGTGACCGATAATGGCATCTGCGCATAGATTGTTAACTATGAGGAGAGGTTGGTGTTTGTAACAATGTTTGTCAAGTTGGATATGTACGTAGCAGACACCCTGGACGTAAGATACGTGGCTAAGAGAAGCCAGAGTGATGGTTTGACGGCTAGGCCTTATCTTTAGTTTCAGTATCTCGGCTAGACTTCTATTTATGAAACTGACAGAGCTTCCAGTGTCTATTAAAGCGTCTGCTTTATATCCATTAATTGTTATTGGTCAGGTAGCCTTTCTTAGACTATTCGGAGAAGCAGCGGAGATTGCAGACAGAGCGGCATCACACTGGTTGTCGTCCGTGACCGCATTGACTCTTTGGGGCTGTTTTGATCGGCATACGCTGGCAAAATGACCCTTTTTGGAACAAAGTTGGCAGCATTCGTTAGCCGCGGGGCATTTGATGCGCTGGTGTACGTTTCCACCACAAAAGAAGCAGCGTCGTTTGGAACTCGGATGGAAGGTAGGCGTTGCAGCTGCAGCGTTATTATCGTTATTAGATTGGGATAAGGCGTTGAGATTCAATGATGTGCTAGTATTACCCAATGTTTGCGCGTTTATCCCTGCATCTTCAAGAGAAATCGCCAGGTTAACAGCTTCTTCCATGCTTAGATTCAATTTTTCCAGTAGTCTTTCCCTTATCTTTTGAGAATTGATGCCTGCGATGAACGTCCCACGCATAGATTCATTTTGATGCTCCTCTGCAGTAACTTGCGTAAAGTGACACTCGAGGGCCAGCAGTTTTAGTGATTGAATGTACTCTTTTACAGTTTCATCAGTTCTCTGTTTACGTGTTGCTAGCAAGTGCCTGGCAAGTATTTCGTTTTTGGGTTTTACGTATATACTCTCTAGAGTTGCGATAGCTTCGACATATGTTTTACATGCCCGTATATATGAAAATATTGTGGGAGAGAGATGGTTAACTAAGAGATTCAATTTCATAGAATCCTTTGCATCCGGGGCACATTCTTCGTCCAGGAAATTATTAAAAGTGAAATACCAATGCGCCCATTTCAAATCAGATGCGGCGGCGCTTGGCTCTTCATCAAATCTCTCCGGGCGAAGATAGCGTGACATATTCGCGATACTTGCTTTTTCAGATTTATTTTCGCTCCCCATGGAGCATGTCTTACTCCTTTCGGTAGATAATTATTTAGCTGAATAAATTGATACGTACGGAGTACTTAAAGAGAAACCATTGGAAATATTGGCTTTATTCAGCTAAAATGTGACACAGTTATTTATAAGACATTGACAGAATAATCATGGCAACAGGCCATAGAGATACACCACAGGTCACATGTTTCATTAGACCTAATGTATTTTTCTTAAATAGTAAACGTTTATAGGATTATTGTAAAGCTAACCTAACCTAATGACTTCTACCTATTTGATGAAACTTATTCAAAGAAAACCCAAAAAGTTCAGTTTCGAAGAAAAATACATTATTCCTAGTTAAACATTATTAGGGAAAAAGTTAGTAGGTCAAGTGACAGGAACATATGTACTTACTTGATAAAAATGCTTTTTTAATCTAATCTAAAGGTATCTTGGCAAGTTGTAATTAAATTCACTTACACTGCCAACAGCTGTAAGGCCACAATAATAGATTAGGTGCGAATTAATGAGATAGCGATCAAAAATTTGCATACACGGTCAGCTCTAAAAATATGTATACTATTTTGAATCTTATTGCACAGACATAAGAAACCAAATGTGCACTTATTTATGGAGGTGACCTCACAGAGTACACCGCATAATCCAGCCGTTTCCGCCCCGCCCTATCCGGACCACAAATAAAGCTGGCCATATAATCAGAAGATTAAATATATTAAGATGATAGAAAATAATTTTTAGACTGTTTGACTGACATAATTACATTTTGTCTAACATACATTTCGCATAATTTCATTTTGCCTAATCACTAGGGTCTTCCGCTGGGACTCTCGCCAGAAACTAATGTAGTTTTTTATTTATATATGTCGCAGTCTGTAGCAATTGACATGCCAACTAAAGCTGACGGGGTTTGACGGAAGCTCTCAAGTAAATCATGATAAAAAAAACTTACTGAAACTGCGCAGGAATTCATAGGGAAACTATATTTTGCTTCTTATAACCTGTCCGCTATAGTCATTCTAAGAGAAGGTGTATACGATACTTACTTAATACATTAGACGAGGCGATCCCAGGCAACCATAGAAACCCAGTACTTACAACGAGCGTAACAGTAGCAAGGAAGTACCTAGAACATAATTATTATCATTAATACATATTATGAGTCCCTACTGCTCCTCTACTGACACGAATGGTTGACCAGATTAAATTTGCCACACCGCACCGTCTAAGGAAAATCATTGTTCTCAGGGCTGAAGACTATCATCAACGCGCTGCTGCACTCCTTCAAGCAGCTGGCCGAGGTCATGACGCTAACGATCTTCTGTCTGATGGTGTTCGCGCTGTTCGCGCTGCAGGTCTACATGGGGGAACTGAGGAACAAGTGCGTGCTCAACTACGAGGGAGTTGAGGGGGAGAATTTCACGGATGACGCTTGGTACAGGTCAGTATTATCCCCACTGCTGGGCAAAGGCCTCTTCTTCCACTACTCCCGGTATTGAGCTTGATCTGGCCAGTCCTTTAAAAAGGTGGCTCATCCCGCCGTCGCCGACGAGGTCTGCCGCGTCCCCTTTTCAAGTTCTGAGATTTCCACTGTGTGGTGCTCTTTGCCCATTTTAACTCGCCGGCCACTCACGCGCCATTAACGCGCACACATTTATATTATAATAAAGTGCTGTATATCTGAAGACTTTTAGCAGCAATAAATATAAGACATTTAGAAGATTACTTTCGACGTTTCGGCTCGGGTTGCACAGGCCGCGGTCTCGGACGCCATAAATATCGTATAGAGACCCAGGTAAACAGTCTTCTGAATATTCAGGTTAAAGTGGTGTAATATAAGACATATCATGTTAATTTCTGCAACTTTGTGTATACGCGTGCACGGGCATTAATTGAATGGTGAGCGATATCGTGATTATATGATGTTCGTGATATTCTGGAGGGAGAAGGTATATTCAATTACGCTCCGCATATGACCAGTTATCTGTGGCTGAGGACAAGTTTTAGTCACCCACGTCTCACAACGAAAACCACGATTGGCCTGACCTCGTTAGAATTAGCCCGGTTTGCGAAACACAAACTCTGTCGCACCAATGCATAATAATGCAGGCCGTGATTAGGTATTGCGGTCTAAGCAATGGCCGAGCGAAAGTGACCGGTGAATCCAGTTTGTGTTAGCATTCAACATTCATTGTGTCCAGTGTGGATGTTTGTTTGTACACTGATGTGATTACGTTATTTAGTCTTTTGGTGTATACATGAGAACATTTTAGCCCGCGAGCTACACGGAATGTTTTTGGTCGACAACTTGTGAGAAGCTTCTGAGAGTCGTATCATGAAGCCCCGTGGACGTTAACCGCGGCTCCATTGGTGGGTAAACCAGAGGCAGGCTCCCGAACACGTACAAAAATTGTAATTTCCCCCCCGATTGATTTTATCATGAACTAGCTTCTGCCCGCGACTCCATCCGCGTGGAACTCGTTTATATCGTAGCGTACAAATTTTCACCTCCAATTTCACCCCCTTAGGCGATGATTTCCGAGATAAATCTTTCATAAAGTTTTAATTTTGTAGCCCTAAAAAAGAGTTTCCCCGTACAAACTTCGCACTCTTATTTAACCCACTTAGGGGTGGGTTTTTCGAAAACCCGAAAGTGACTTTTCTTGTATTATAATACAAGAAAAGCCATACACAAAATTTCAAGTCTTTCACTTAAAATTTTACTCCATCCCCATACAACCTTTAACACTTTCGCTGCCAAGAATCGCTACGCGCTACGCTCGTAGCCGATCCTGTGGTTTTCCTCGTATGTAGCGGAAAGCGACTACGGCGTAGGCGCCCGCTTGGCGGGTTCTTGGTTGCGAAAGTGAAGAAACCCTTTTTTTACCTACCCCCTTGAGGGAGGAATCTTCCAAAATTTCAAATACATAGAAGATGATAGTTAACCCAATATCTTGACGAAATAAAATCGTCGGCTGACTATCAGTGGTGGAAAGTGGAAAGTCCGTCAGTTAGTCACACGAACATGCTAGCTCACATTTGGGGATCAATTTCAGAATACAACTGTTATGTATTTACTCGTAGCGCTAGCCAAATTTGCGAGAGTGCAAGCGCATCAAACACAAACAATAGTAGATTGTTAACCAAGGGTTGAAAGTGACCCATTGCACCCGAGATATTTCTGGCGCTCGAACGAAGTGAGAGCGCCAATAGTTCGAGGGTCAAATGGGTAATTTCACCCGAGTTAAACACTCTACTTTTCATTTCGACTGTGAGGAAAATAATTAAAATAATTGTACTATCCAATATCCAACTTCTTCGCACTGGCTACATTATGCCACGGCCTACTAGACTACACGACTTAAATTGTAATCGAGTAGGCCGCGACGCGACTAATCTAGAGGGCCATGGCGAAACGTAAAAAAAGAAAAAGTTACATGGCATTATGGCGGGCAGTCGAATAGAGGAATGATTTTGAATATTGATTTTCTGTAATTGCGAATAAAAATAAACCAACTGAAAAACGATTTTAATATCAGCCTCTATAGGTTGATATTAAAATCGTTTTTCAGTTACGTATGTCGTAATAAACACGTCGTTTAATGTAGGTACCTATAGCTGACTGTCGATTTGTGAAAAGCTTTTATTTTAATACTGTATTATCTTCGACTCCGTGGCTGATCTTACCAATTAAAAAAAAATACTTTCCACCCTAGGGGAGAACACGCAATTTTCCACCCGGCTATATACCCATGAAAACTCAACTTTCAGAACAGGAGAGATGAAAACAGTATTAACTGGTCTGACAGGAAAGGTATCTAAGAGATGTGCGAAGATGTTTTGGTTTCGTTTTATACAGGGGCCGTTCGCTACAAAATACAATAATATAAAATAATAATAATACAAAATGACAAATCGTGTAATAATAGGAAAGGAAATTAACTAATATTGTACGTTGGTACGTAGTTATATAACGTACCAAATCATAATAAAAAAAAATGAATAAGGACTTATTTTAAGCACACAGACATGGAGAAAATGTAGTCTGTAATCTTCTGGTCCCATAAGGACATTAAATAGAACTTAATATCTGATGAAAAATATATCGGTAATCATAAACTGGTCCTGGCGTAGTTTCGGCCGGAGATCTATTTGTCAGGGCCAGATGCTTTGACCATTCTTGTAGATTTGGTTCTAAACGTTTCCGATGTCCGCAGTTTTTATTAATTACCGGATTATATTATGATGGTTATATTACCTTTGTAACCAACTTCAAAATAGGCGCAGATATGACGTCGAGTTGCGGAAACCCAGCCCGCGTACACATAGGTGTACGCGGGAGAGGCGAGGCGGGCGGGGTGTATAGAACCTATATAACCGACTTCAAAAAAAGGAGGAGGTTCTCAATTCGGTTGTTTTTTTTAAACTCAGTGCTTTATTTAACTTGTTTCCTCAAATGTGTCTGCTTGTAGCCTTTTGCAACACCAGAGTTTATTTACAAACTGCGATCTCGTTCCAAGTTAGGTAGTAAAAACAAATGACATCCGGCCGTGTCGTAAGCAGCCGGTTAGCTAGGACGAAGTTTGGATTGCTTTAATAATGTCGTTATATAATTAGAAAACAATGATCCTTGGGAATACTCTTACTATCTAGAGCAACATTTTTTCGTGGCAAGTTCACTTTTTGTGTAATTTCTGACGTGTTCATTCCTAAAGGCTACTTTGTAATGATATTGTGAGCGACGTCCGCTCTCGGCGGCGTCGGCTGGGCGAGTGAGCGCGCGTGCTACCGGCCGCGGCAATGCTCGCCCCTCACAGTCACCTAAGAATGACCTAGTGCCGAGACACAAGTCGGCGACGGACGAACTCCGCCCCTATGTGCTCGGACAGTGCGTCGACCACGCTCCGTGACACAAGTCGGCGACGGACGAGCTCCGCCCCTATGTGTACGGACAGCGCGTACTACCACTCGGCGCCCGAATGGTGTGTTTGGGCTTCGCCCGTGTCCTCAGACACTTTGGGTAATCGATGTTACCAAAATAAAAGAAGGAATAACGAGAAATAGACTTTTATTTACTTTTCCCTAACTGCCCTATCACTGCCCTAAGTGACTTGATTTCAAGTCCCTAACTTCCTATTACTTTGTAGTTTTCTTCTTCTTCTTGTTGTGACTTCCAGGAGGCTCCGTTTGACACTGATTTGCTCCGGGCCGTACCTGCTATTTATACCTGCTAGTGGGTGAGCAAGACGTGCTGAGTGAGACAATAAAGGTTACGCCCACTTTGACTTGACTAATTTACATTGCAAGATGTTATTGGGATGTTATACATTTAAATGGGTGGAAGACTAAGCTGATTTACAAAGTTCTAATATGGCTTGAGATCTTATAAGTACAGTAGGGTTCGTAAATATTTTCTTATCTGAATAATCGTACATGGAAATCGGGCAAACCGTAATTCGGTCCCTTTCTTAACACTTATTCATCATTTGCGCTGAACCTACTGAGTTTACTTATTTGTAAGTTTAAACATTTAATAGAACTTTTAATAAGCTTTCTAACAATATATAAATCATTCTGATACGATGAGCCGTTGTAAAGGTATAAATGTAAACATATTAATTGTAAAGTGAAAATGTGCCGTACTAAATTCTAATTCAGGCTCGGTGGCCGCGGCTCTCGTTACGGTCATGTTGGCGCGATACACCCCTCCCCTCCATGGCGGCCAGTCCGCGCTGCGCTCGCGCATAGGCAACATCTCCTCTCTCTTTCTAATACAATTTGTACTGGGATTTTACTTTAATGTTTACAATATCAAATGAATGCTATGAGAGGGTGTTTTATGTAAATAATTACTATGGGGATTCTAACTACTGGGTTCCTTATTTACTCTAAACAATCTAAGTCTTTATAAATAATCACATATTTCTCTTACGTATAATCTTCGTATGACGCGATGCGTAGCTCTGCCGTCGCGTGTTGATGTTGTCGTCCATAGATATTAATTGTAAAGATTAATGACGGCCATATGACGGCTACTTGTTGAATCATGACACGAGCTGTCATATTCGTACCATCAGTCACAAATCAGTCATCCTGTCATTATTTGGAGTGAGCCAACTCCAGAAACTGAGAATTTGGGAATTGTCTGTGTCCCTTTTTAATAACTTACATCATTCTGGAATAGTTTGAGGTACCTACTCGTACCTTACATTAGAAGCACCTAAATACCTACTCTCATGTGAGTTCTCTTGAACGCTGCAACAATCATCTGTTGCTTATTTATTACAATGTGCTCGTCGGCTATAATTTGCCAAAACATTCCGTGTTTCGGCAAATGATAGTATTTGTTGGCCCCATTCAAACTTAATGCATCCATCACGGAGGCTGGACTTAAAACTCATTTCTATTACTACAGGTGGATCAATGACTCGAGCAATTGGATAGTGGACGACAAAGGCGTGCCCGTCATCTGCGGGAACCTGACCGGGGCGCGGCACTGCGACAAAGCAACCCACACGTGTCTGTGCATAGGCCCCAACCCCAACCACGGCTACACCAACTTCGACAACTTCCTGTGGTCCATGCTGACCACCTTCCAGCTCATCACGCTCGATTACTGGGAGAATGTTTATAATATGGTGAGTCTCTACTCCTTAATGACCGATAAAGTTCCGTCAATATTTCGATCATATGTGGGAACCTGATCGGGGCGTGACATTGCGAGACAACGTGCACGTGTCTGTGCATAGGCTCTTACCCCAACCAGGGTAACACCAATTCCGACAGCTTCCTGTAGTTCATGCTGAACACGTTCCAGGATCCTTCCTTCTTTCCTCGATTACTAGAAGAATGAACGCATGATATGGTGAGTAGTAGCTGGTTGACAACTGTAGCAACCTGGCCTGGCCCGGACGCAGCTGGGATACAACAACTCCAACACGTCTGTGCATGGACCCCAACCCTAACCACTGGTACACCAACTTCGACAACTTTCTGTGGTTAATACTTCATACTATCTCAATGATCATCATACTGGAAGACTGAAGTGGAGAATTAATAATTTCCTCCTATGTTTAGGTGTTGGCCATATCCAATAGCCAATTTGCAGGCAGCATATTTTTGCTTAAGAGGCCGCAGTAAGCTCGGCCGAATTTCACCTTCCCATACAAACGTAGTTACGCTCTCATTTTAAAACTACGAGTTGGATTGTGACGAAACTTTGCATATACAATGACATGAGATATATCTATGTCTGTAATTAGTTTATATGGTTTCAATTTATAAAACAAAGTAAATACAGCAAAAACTAGTTTTGTATGAAAAACTTAAATTCGCTGTATTTTTTTTATTATGGTATCTGAAGCTACGTAAACTAATTTCAGACATAGATATACCTCCTTTCATTGAATATGCAAAGTTTCGTTACAATCCAACACGTAGTTTTAAAATGAGAGCGTAACTACGTTTGTATGGAGAATCGAGCTAACTGCGGACTCTTAAACTTCGTATGTATTTGTTACGAGCTATGTATCTCAAGGGATCTCTATCGACGTTAATTGTTTGCAGAAGTATTTTTTCGCGATAACACAGAAAGAAGTTGAAGTTTGAAGTCAACTTGTTACGAAATATAAGGAATGTTTTTATACTATGTGTTATGAGCGAGAAACAATGTTACGCCACGCTTTGTGAACAGCCAATTTTTTTCAAAAAGTCCAATACAGGCGTCTAGATGTCACATTTGAATGATTTACTCTCCCGTCAGTAAGAGAATTTATATACGCATTACAAATGTGAAGCGGGAATTCCAAAAGATTAATGAGGCTCGGGTTAAAGAATCGGTCCCTTTTCAAACGCACTTAACTGTATTTTGTGGTTCAAGTATAGTACGCGATAGGCAGGAATGGGAGGACTTCGGCAGTACTCTTGTTTTGTCGCATATAATAGGGGTTTTACCTAACGTACTTACCTAATTCTTGTGTACGCATCCGTCACCCTCGATCTGGTAACAAGGATTTTAACGTTGGCGAATGTCACTCGTAGGGTATTTGACAACAGTGAAAATATAGTATTTTATGCAATCGTTATATAATGTATGCTTTTTCAGTCGAGTTTCACGTTTAGGCCACGAAGCTACGCTAATTAAGATACGAGACTTAAAAAGCTAATTATATAACTGTTGTTTACATTACTTTTTCTACGAGTCAACTGAACTAATTAAGTAATTATTAAACAAACTTGGTATCGAAAATCTAAGCCCTGCTGAAACGAAGCGCAGGCAACGGCTTTTTCTTTTTTGTCGTTGATGTCTTTTCATTTCTTCTGTAGTCAAGACGACGTTCTATTGGTCAAATTCATTATAGTTCAGTAAAGGCGCCACGTGATTGGTCGAATTTATTTTAGTTGTCTAAACAGTTGTAAAATGTTGAGTTGGGAGCTCCTTAGTAAAAAATATGTGATTTTAGTTTGGTGTACGAAGTTTTAATCATAACTCAAACAATAGAGCCGACGAGTATAAAAAAAAACTATTGTTTGATTGTGACGTCACACGAAAGTAATCCTTACAAATTCCATACTAACGGAGCGTTTTTGACGTTTCATAAAAAGAAGCTGATTTGACTGTTGTCAAATATCGTATTAGTACTGATCTTAATGATGAATTTTTGAGTTTCGAACTTCAAAAGTAAATACGCAACACCCAAAAATTATCATATTGCTCTGTATTCGTGTCTGGTGCCAAAGTTATGACGAAATTGGGTAAAAAAACTTGGGTATAATTAATCATAAATTAAGACCGCCAGGATTTGTTGAGACAGTTTTCCACGGGATGACAGCTGCCGGCGCCATATTTTAACATGTACCGGTGTGTAAGGGCAGGTTGCACCGACTTACGATTACAGACCGATCAACGTTAAATATGGCGCTGACAGCTGTCAGTCCATAGAAACTTGTCAAACGTTCCATACATTCAGATTTTAACGAACACCGCTTACGATTACAGACGGTTTGGTGCAACTCACCCTAAGTCTCAGGGTCATTTACCGCCATCTTTGCATTCATAGCAGTTGTCTGAAGCCACGAATTTGAACAATTCGTAACTTTCAAACTAGAGTGCAGTGTCCGCTTTGCAGTTGCTAACAAACTTTGTTTTGGAATAATTTAAAGCACGTCGGATTTGAAGTTAGCAGAGAGCGGATTATAAACATACATTAATTATAAGAAATTTAGAGAAAGGAACCGGAATAAATTACCTGTAGGTATATAACTATATATGACCATTCGTCTCTAGATCATTTGAATTTTCTGGTACAGTGGACGTCTAAGTGATAGAGACACATTTTTCGCCTTATTACAGGGGAATAAGGCGAAACAATGTAAAAAAAAGGTAAAAGTAAAAAGTCATTTATTTAAACACATTCTGTTACATAGTTACCAGGGGTCCACACACTAAGCTACGCCTGTATCGTGGAGAACCAGTTAATTTTTAAACATCAGGAATAAGTTACCTTAAATATTTATAACAAGAAAAATTATTACAAACTTAAAAACCCAACTTATATGTATATCAAAAGTAGCTTCAGTCTCAGCATAGTTTAATGAATGAGTGTAAACATATCTGTACTTCGACCGTACCTAAATATTTTTATTTAAAAGATTTTTTACAGTCATTCATCATCCACTCGTTGAGAGGGTTCCAATGAACCCAAACACGACGGATTTCTTCTTATCTCTCTATCTTAATTTATTTTATTGATTTGGAAAAAACAGACGATTTAAGTAGATGAAAACCTACAGAGTATCAGCTTAAGAGTTGTTCTGTCTATCTTCTGTCTCAGTTCACCGCAGGCAGCGGTGCCATAATATTGAGGTGTCTTTAAACTTAGTAGGTACGGTACGGTACATAATGTATGGCAGACGCTGTAAACTCAACCCAATCGGATAACGCCAAGTGTCTGAAAAATGGTCCGCATGAAGGTCTGCATCTTTAAAGCCACAGTTGACAAGTGGCCCCGAAAATTAAATTCAGTGTGCTCTACCTACACTCTCTGGGAACACGAGCTTGTGTATGTATGTAACTTAAATACTCACACAAGACCGGTGCAAGTTGAATAAAACCTTGTAAACAACTGTCACATCCCTGGTACTTACCACCATTTCGCCCTAAGCAGCAAAACAATCGCATTTACGTAACAAAAGCAGTTGTTTGCATAAATTGCAGACTGTAAACAGCGAACGTGTTCCCTGAATAAAATACTTTCCGGGTTGAAAATGAGTAATGCTTCAAATGTCGTAACCCCGACACCTGTTGTGCACCCAACTTGCAGTTTTATCGCTGTATTATTCGCTTTTATCGCTTAAAGTGATGTTTATTATCGCGTTTTATAAGCTTTAAAAGCCTTAATGATTGAATGATAGTGTGGTGGTCTGCAAAACGTATTTCCTGCGCGTTTATGTTGTGACTCTTTACACCATTATATATAGTTAAGGACATTTTGGCGAAGATAGGGTAATTCACTTATTGTCAAATTTATTTATTTAAACTTTATTGCACAAATAAGAAGTACAAATGGCGGACTTAATGCCTTAAGGCATTCTCTACCAGTCAACCACAGGGCTAAACAGAAAAGCTTATAGGTGCAGGCAGCTGACCAAGAAAACACAAATGGAAAGGATAAAGTAGCCAATGAAATATATTTCCTAATATAATAAATAAGTATATCAAAACAAATACAAATCAAACAAACACAAATCAAACAAGTACAAATCGTTAGATACAATTTTTTTCACCGTATTCCTCAGGCAATAAGATTAATTGTTTTATTTATTTTATTATTTATATAAGTACATCCCCATCACATTATATTAGTTATATCATTGACTTAAATTAATCTTAAAAGATATTTACTACTGATATAGGATACCCATGCGACAATTGCGAAGAACATAGCATTGCTTAATTAGGGAGTATGTACATAGCGGTAGCAGGTACAGTGTTGCCAGATCTACTGATAAAACAGTAGATCTACCTGATTTTGAAGCAGTCTACTGATCTACTGACTTATTTTTAAAAATCAAGGAAATCTACCCGATTTTTTGCAAAGCTACTATATTGTGCTGTTTACCTATGGGTGGGCGAATATTCAGCGTTTTTGAGGCGTTTTTTTTTCGTCATTGGCGGAGACAGCAAATACTATTACAAGCTATGAGTATCGGAGTCTACTTTTCATGAAGATGTTAGCCAATACCAGTAGTGAATCTATTTTGATTAAAGGTTCTGCGGTACATTTTACTTCTGATGAAATAATCTTGAGACAACAATGACGTTAAAACCGAGCGGTTCAAACGCTCGGAGAATCGCTCGGGTCCCAATCGCAAATCCCGACAAAGAATATCTTAATCTCTCTTAGTTGATTATTAAAAGCGATAGAGATAGACGATTTTCGAATTTCGGGTTTCGCGGCAGGTTTTATCTGTCAAGTGTCAAATGTCAAAGTCAAAATTGGCAGCAAGAATCAATGCCAAAATATTTTTCACAACGAAGTCAACAAATTGCATGTCGAGCGAGTTAAAACAAGAACAAATGTCGAAAGTTCAGTAGAAAACTTAGAAGTTAACTTTGATTTAATTTCCAGTGTTTGTAAAGCAAATGGTGCCATTATTTAGAGAAGTATAGGATATAACGTAAACGCGAGAAAGTAGGAAAAGGTAAAAGTAAAGAGTGTAGAGGTGGAAAGAGGTAAGTGGAAAGAAACGAAACGGATATACATAAAAAATATCAGCTGCTATTCTCACGACATAAGAAAAAAACTACTTTAGTTTAATAGCCACACGTATGAAGTCGAAGAAAATAATTTGTTTTTTTTTTAATGTATATTTGTAAATAATTGCATTGATTGAACTTAGCAGGATGGTAGCTTTGGTGTAAGTTCCTAAGACCATTGCATGAAATTACTAAACATCGTCGTTTATGACCACAATATCAACTTTTACTGTGCACTGATTTTTTCCTGAATCTACTGCTTTTTTTTCTTCATTTCTACTGTTTCTTTCAAATTTCATCTGGCAACACTGAGCAGATATACTTAATTGAATAAAAAAATATTGGAATAAAATTAGTGAAATCATCAACTATGTCAATAAAATTATAATGAATAAATTAATGAAATAAAATAAATTATACACAGTCGTAGACACCAAATCAAGCGGAACACAGCTTGGATTATTTTGACTAAGTATTTTTTTTTTAACAATGGGATCATTACAGAGGTTCAATTCGTTAGGTAATATTTAAAAATTTGTAAATTACATTCACGTTATTGGTATATAATATACGTAGTACAAAACATACTTTTAATTTACATATAAATAGGGATAAGTTCGCCTTTGTACTTTGATCTATTGTGTGACATGTATATTCCTTAACCTGTTATTGTGTACAATAAAGTGCTTACATACATACATACATAAATGACGTGCCGCTAATTCGTCGAAAATAGCAACGCGTTCGTACTAATTTAAAACGTTCCACAAAAAGGTACAAAGAAGATAATGTCTCTGCACCGCAGAACCTGAAACTATCCAGCAGATTATAATAACACGATAAAGATAAACCTTATACTCAAGAGCGCCCGGGTAAAATTGTTTTCAGGCGGTTTCGTCTGCCGAGCCATTTGCCACCCACCACAACAGCCCCGCTATTCTGTAATTTGTTTTAAGCTCACCTCAACGCTCACCCACAAACGTATCTTGACACCGGGATTGGCCGTAACAAGCGTAGGTATATTAGGTCTAGTTTCGTTAGGCGTGACCGGTGGAGTGAGACGCATGAGCGTGTAAATAATAACAGCCCTGATGGGGATGGTATCTATTCACAAAGGACTGCCTGAAGAGGACCAGAATAAGCATAACATGTGATTACGCATGGTTGTTATGAATCTCTCGGTCAAGTTATGCAAGAGGCGAATTTGTGCGGTGAGTCGATACCGATACACAATGTTAATCGCAAAGCAGAAGCATTTAGACACTTCAGAGACAGTAGGCAGACCGTACGCACCGTGTAGGTTACATGAGAGGTACCGTAAAACGGGGTGAGTAGGGCCAAACTGACATTCAAACCTAGATAACATTTTATTTTTACATATGCAAACTGAATGTTGTATATAATAAGTGTTACGGACGTTTGTATGTTTTTTTATGATTTTGGGTAGTTCCATTTCATAAATTTAACGATAAAACGAAATCCCACCTCACCCCGATGTGCTCGTAGTTGGGGTGAGATTGGATTTCATACAAAGGTGATTTTGGAAGATTGTTGGATCAATTTTTTTTATTATGAATATTACTATAGCTCCATTTAAAATTGGAATACATTATTTAGGTAGCAGTAGCCTTAAAATCCCATCTCACCCCGTCTCGTCCCTTCTCTCCCCATTCATAACCCAACTCTCCTCGCGATCCCTACTTATCCCATTTTACGGTACCTGTACGAGGTATGTGCTAGGTATATCAACAGGTCAATTACGTAATACTTTTTGTTTAAGAAAGTGACAGTTACATCTCTACATATAATATTTGTGAAAGTTCGTTGAGGTTGTCAGTGAGACATAATAAGTAGAGTTTGAAGGAAGTTGTATTCATACAACATACACTAAAAACTTCAATAGCGCGATGCAGAACTTCACCAATTTCCACGCATTTAGAAAGTCATTCTCCAGATTTTTGTCGGCGTCTGAACTCCAACAAACCATATTAGACGTATAAAAAAGTTTGATGGAGTTACGGTGACCCAAAGGCCAAATTTGAGAATATATTTGGATAAAGTAATCTTTACTTTGCGCACCTGCACCATCTATCTGTTTGTCTGTTTCTGTCCGGGTATCACGGGAAAACTGTCGAATGGATTAATATGCAACTTTCACTAAAACGTTCAATGGATCTTCGGCCAGGTAATAGGCTATAAAAATTATAAAGATAAGGGTGGAAAGGGGTTAAAAAATGGGGTTGAATTCAGTAAGGATGTTTTTGTATATAAATAGTTTTTTTTAATGCAGAGTAAATACTCACAAGTTTATTTTATTCTGTCAAATCTTCTGTCAAATCACAAAATTATGTGTCAAAAGTCCCCAAAAACGTTATTACTCAAAATGCCCTCCAGAAAGAGATCGAACCTGACAGGAATTTCTAGAGAGGCCACCAGAAAACGAGTGGCAAGATCTCAGGAGTCCGAAGAAGCTTCCCGGGCTTCTAGATTCCTTGAAAACAGTGAAGACATGGAAGCACGTCTCGGCCACGATCGTGAACGCCATTCGTTGTCGCGAGCTTCCGAAGACTATTACGGAACGTGAAACAAGATTAACAGCGAATTCTCGGGCTTCTGAAACATTTACGAGTACACAACAAGAAGACCGCTTCACCTCTCAGAGAAGTCGCACCTCAGTCACCCTATGTATCTTTTTCTAAATCTCTTATTATTATAAATGTTTTTATGGACCAATTCGCGCATGTTTATTTCTCGGTAATCCATACTAATATTATAAATGGGAAAGTGTATGTGTTTGTTTGTTTGTCCGTCTTTCACGGATCGACGAATTAACGTGATTTTTTAAGTGGAGATAGTTGAAGGGATGGAGAGTGACATAGGATAGTTTTATTCCTGAAATCATCCGCTTTGGGGGTGAAATGGGGGGGAAGTTTATATGGAGCTGCGATATAAACGAGTTCCACGCGGACGGAGTCGCGGGCAGAAGCTATAATAAATAAGCAGATTCATATTGAAAATTGTACACTTATAGAATACTAGCGTTCGCCTGCAAATTCGTCTGCGTGGATCCAGGATAAAGCTATCCTATATTTTAATCCAGGCTATAAACTATCTTCGTGTAAAATTTCTTTCATATCGGTTGAGCCGTTTAAGCGTCATTGAGTAACAACCATCTAAATATCCGACCATCCAAACTTTCGCACTCATAATGTTAGTAGGATTATCCTTTACTTTATAATTTATCAATTAAATTTTCACTGTTTTTGGTAAACTTCAGCACAATTCTATCACCGTATCGAAAATCGAGAATAAACCTCATTCTTTAAACTATTTAATCGTACGGCATACATTATTTTTGGCCTTTAAAGTTTGTCACTCTTTAGTAGGTACCACCCAGGGGACACGTGCAGGGTTGTGGTAGGTAGCTCCTCGGACGCGAGTAACAGTTGTCCCCCCTTTGTCAAGTGAGTGGGCAACTCGACTGTTAGAAGTTCTTAAGCTGCCCGAAAGCCTCTAATTCGGCTTAACGATTACTGTCATAGACAGCAGCCGGGATCAATTGCTTAGCATGCCTTCCAAAGCACGGAAGCGCTCATTTATATCAACCACTCAAACATCATCAGGCAGTCACCCATCCAAATACTGACCGCTGCCATCTTTGCTTAACCTGCGTTATCGTTTCCGACTCGCAGGCGCCGGCTGTGAGCGGAGCGTTCACTCAGGGCTTACACTTAGAGTCTGTCAGGCGAGTCGTATCCCTCATTCAAGCAAAAACGGCTTAACGGA
Organism: Epinotia demarniana; assembly: GCA_945867215.1. Classification (NCBI taxonomy): domain Eukaryota; kingdom Metazoa; phylum Arthropoda; class Insecta; order Lepidoptera; family Tortricidae; genus Epinotia; species Epinotia demarniana. Next base: position 8,975,555 of record OX244276.1, on the reverse strand, counting down.
TTAAAATTGATTTTGGTATACATATATATATATATATATGTGTATATAATAGTCTATAACCTGGATTAACATACGAGTATATAATACTTTTTATTCCGGGAATCATCGTCTAAGGTGGCAAAAGTTTGTAAGGAGCTACGATATAGGTACAACTTAGAAAAGTTGAAAAACCCCCGACATTTTTATTTCAAAGTCCAATATCTCAAAAAACGGCTAAACAGATTTTCATGAAACATGGCTAAGAACACTCGGGATAAAATTATCTATGACACTTAAGATACCACATTCAAATCGGTCCATCCGTTAGGGAGCTACGCTACCACAGACACACACACACGTAAACTTATAACACCCCTCTTTTTGCGTCGGGGGTTAAAAAGAGTTCCACGCGGACGAAGTCGCGGGCAGCAGAAGCTAGTTGTCATATAACGCTTATTCGAAAAGTTACGTGTTATTTACGTCGCTCGTATTTTCTTCCTTCAGTCTTAACTTAGCTTGGCATGCTAATTCACTACCTATCCTATATATATTATTATAGCAATTTTTAATAATTTATTTTTCACCTCACCGGCTCGAAAAGGCTTGCTTTATCGCTCAAAATCTGCGCCCAAAAGTCCATTTTATCCGCTAGCGTGGAAAGAGTTTTTGAATTTGGAACGTGACGGTCGATCGCGAGACCCAACTTTTTTCTATACAGAATGAGAGGTGCGTTCAGAATCAGATGGTGTTATGCCAATAATAAATTGTTATTATTTTGATAAAATATAATAAATAATACTTTTTCTCTCTTAATTAAGTATGTACATACGAAATATTAACATTTAGACTGACTTGTAAGGATAAAATACGAATAAATAATTTTAAAATGTCGTTTTATTTTTCTAAAAATTTCGCTTTTTCCAAATTTGGAACGCACCGTTTGAAAAGTTAATAAGAAAAAACTCATACACATTTAATTTTGTTTTGTTCTAAAGCCACAGACAGTAAAACCAAAATAATGGTGATTTTTTATAGATTTTAGTGCAGAATATATACATATATGAATTTTGATGCTTGCTAAGTTAGCGGAAAAAGTGAAATAAGCGTATTTGAGTCTTAGTTTAAACCGTGAGTACCCAACAATACTTTGACTTTTTTAAAGTAAGTAAGCGTGAGGTTGATTCAAAAATATTTATGTTACATTTGATAATTATAAAATGCTAGATCTTGATGAGATGTAAACAAACCTTTATTGAAAATGAGTATAAGGTCCAAATTACTTCCATTACATTTACTTATAACCTACAATTTTCCTCGCGGTGGTGAGGTGAAAAATTGTGTGTTTCGCTCGGCAGCAAAATTGTTTGGCGTCTCGTGCCTTGAAAGCCTCGCTATGCTCAGGATTGTACTTTTGAACCATTCGCTTCGCTCATGGTTCAATTTTACAATCCTTCCCTAGCTCGGCTTTCAATACTAAGCACTTGCGCCAAACAACAACTTTGCAGCCTTGCATAACAAATAACTATATTCGTACTGGTTCACGAAAACCGCCCTTACTATTTACTAGACCAATTGACCGCCGTTCAATACTTGGTCTCCCAAGTTCTATTTAATTGAGACCATAATTTTGTTACGATGGTCTTATTCATTGTGAAACTTAAATCACCGAATTGCTTTAAGAATGATCTTTAAAAATCAAGCCTACTGTAGTAAACTCCATATGTCCTCGTGATATAAACTCAGCACCCTTCCTCGCAGAATTAATTAAGGACCAGCAAAACAGCCCTTACATTATGAATACGTTTAGTGAACTAAAGTTCATTTTGGGGAACGAAGCCGACCCTCCGTTATATCAACGTTGGCTGGGGTATTCACTACGGTGACTGTGAACATGCCTACGGCGAACTAGTATAAGACTGAGCTCCGATCGCCTGTAACCTCAAAATCATGATATACAAGGGTATGAATGGTGAGGCCAATCCCACCGAATCAAGGCAGATTGTAAATAGTATAGAAGCTTGGAATCATAAAGACGAGGTTGGACCTGAGATACGGTGGGGATTGCGCATTTATTTCGGGCTTGCTCTAATTTGATTAATTGATTTGAATTAAGGAGTTTAATAAACTTCAGTCAAGTCAAGTATTTATTATAATCGAATGTCTTCTTGGGAAGGATTTTAATCTACTTCCTGATATGTCTTTTAACCATGATAAAGTAATAATATCTTGCATTCTAATGGCGGGGTCCCACGGACCGTGTTATTACAGGCCAGGCCGGATCGTGCCACGCCTGTGGGCGCCTGTGCGGCTGTCGTTACCGCCTTCTAGATCGTTGTCTAATCCCTAACGTGCGTGTTCGAGCACGCGCCGCCGCTGGTGAATGAGTTAGACGCAGGCGCGACCATACAGACCGCGACAGGCGCCGTCGCGCCGCGCCGCGCCTTTGAACTTAACGACTCTCGATGGATAGGAAGGGCGACGACAGGCAACCGCGGGCCTCATCGGATGCCACGGTTCCAATGGCCTGTCGAGCCTGCCGAGTCAGACCGCACTAGGCCGGTCTGGCCTAGTGCCGTTTGACTCGTGAGTAATCAGACCTTGGGCTTAAGTAGGTATACCTACCAGCCTAAGCTCTTGAAATGGTGTACCCTTGTTTTGTCGACAATCTTTTCATCTAATATTATTTCATCGACAACGATTCATCGAAACTTTAGTACTAGTAATATTGTTTGGCATTATTTTATTTCAACTACTATTCATTTAAATTTATCGTCCTACGTAGTAATACAATTCAACGAATATTACTTAATCGCTGATTTGTTTCAAAGTATCTTAATTGGCACAAATACATAACATTGCAATTCATTTCTTCGACGTATTACTTTAATACAATTTTATATGTCCCACTGCACATTTATACATTATTCAAATTATGTAAGTACCTAGTTATTTGTGTGACATACAAATATGTATAATATGTATGTATGTATAATAAAACTAAGAATCATTGGTGTAAATCGTTTATAACAAAAAAATATCAGGGCGGACAAAAATGGCTTGTCATAAGCGAAATCTGTTTTAGGTCGGTTAGGTTAGGGTTCACTTGTGTCCCTCAGACCAGAAATAGACATCCCGCGCAGCGGGGTGGCGTCGACTCGCTGCACGGCTATAACAAGACGGCACGCGAGCTCTGATCATCATGACAAATGATGAAATGTATAATATGTATGTATAATAAAACTAAGAAAAATTGGTGTAAATCGTTTATTACAAAAAAACACACCCTAATGCAGGAGCAGGATCTATTTATTGATTAAAATAATAAAGAAAAAACAAAAATCAACAAGACATAAGTCTGTAGAGATAATATAAGTCTTAAACTACCCACATATCTATAATCTCGCAGAGTGAGCCGAGAGACGTGATTGCGTTTAGTTTCGATTACGAATATTACCAATTGAAATAATTTTATGGGTAATAAATATTATTACAAGTAAAAAAAATTGTATAAAAAAACCCGAAATGAAAAGCCATGACATGCATTTGATTGAAATAAGTCAACTACCAATTAAAAGACCTCGGTTCAAATTACCTAGTATCGAGTTTTCGACGGGATGACCTGTCGATGAAATGAAAATACTTGAAACGTTGTCTTTGAAATAATATTCGATGAAATGTTTGTCGGCAATTCAATGGTAAACCTCTTGAAATATTTTGAGACTGATTAACCGCAGGCCACATCTGCTCTCCATTTTTTTTTGCTAAAACCAGAGTTCGTGAACACTTTTTATGCGAATATGCTGGCCTCGAGGATATTCATCGTCCTGCTAACCTTAGTTACATAGTTTGTCAAACATTGTTTTGTCTTTTGTTTCAGATTTTTCAATTGATCCTACATCTTTTGGACAGTTTTTCAAAACTTTCGTGTAGCTTCCAACCTTGACGCTGGCACAATTGTCCCACTGGACAGGAGCCATTAAAATAAAAAATCGATCGATCGAAGTTCTCCAATATATACCTATAGACAACTTTTCAAAATTATTCTAAAGACTAGAACTAGACTTGTTACTGAGTAAGACGCTCGTGTAGACATCTTTGAAAGGTTGCATGTGTATTGGAGAACTTGACTGTACTAAGGATTAAGTCTCTCACAGATTGGTGCGGCCACAGGCCAGTACTGTAGTATACAATAATTGTATTAGTTTAGTATTAACCGCCACCGCAGGCCGCGTGCCAGTCTGAGAGGCTTTAATTAACCAGTTAGCCACGAATGACGTTGCATTACGACAAGATGATATAGTACATTACATTACTACAGAGGCCGGCAAGTAAGTTGCAACCCCTTTTCACGCCGATGTATGTAGTGCTTATATCAAATTTGCAATGAAATAAATTAAAAAAACTAAAAGAAATCAAACTTTAATTTTCATGGCTGAACGCCGTGATCCTGTGCCACAAATTGTGCAATGGAATGTAAAAAAGACCATCTTGCCGGCTAAGGCCTCCAATTTTGTATGAAATGCCATTACGGGTCTCACGTCTCGCTGCGCTCGAAACGTGACACTTCGAAGCCCATTATGAAGAACACAACGTCGATATTTCATTGCATGTTTGAGAAAAATAAGTATTACTGTTAAGGGTGATTCTTGAGCGGGTCAATTTTCAGCGTCCAGAGGGCAAAAGTACCCGAAAAAATAAAATAATTAACCTGACACATTTTTTCTAGTAGTTCAACACTTAATCTAACTGGGGCAGGATTATTTTTTGTTATAAGGTAAGTAGAATCTGCCATAAAAAAATATCAAACACCTAAAACATGATTCCCCTGGTGCGTCCATCACCCATTTTGTAAACAATCTACTCTGAAAAGAACTAGTTATGGATTGAAATCAAATATTGTATCGAGGTAAATCGCTAGAATATAAGTTAATGATTTGAGAAAAAAAATATGGTTTCCCTATTTATCACAGTTTTTATAGGAATCTATATCAAAGGTTTGTCCAGAGCTAACCTGTGATTCCCCTGATGCCTGACTAAACAACACGCACATCTCTACTGCAATGTCTTGTGACTTGCAATCTCTGCCGTGCCTCACCCTTGTCAGTTAGCGCTAGCAACGCCGCGGAAAGAAGACGCGTCGGTCGCTGGAGCTCTGAGCAATGAAGGTAGATATCTAATTCCCCTGACTTTGGTTCACTATGACTATGATTACTCTGTATTTTCATATAAAATCTATTTCCTGCAATTGGCATACAATGTTTAGTGTAGAGAATAACACATGAATGAATGCGTGTTTTGATTTAATAGTTACTCTTATATTAATAATAGTTTCGGCATAATCGACCAAAAACATACTTTTTCTTATTCCCTGGCTCTGATTCCCTCGGTTTCTGATTCCCCTGATTCTCATCCCCCGGTTTTTTGAACGGGGTAATGATAGATATCTGAAGTTTTCTTGAAAATAAATATTTTATCATATAAATTCGTCTTGCTTTACGATGGTGCATCTCGAGTTTCGGAACGGGTGTAAAATACCAAAGATTATCATTCCCTTGTCAATTTTATGATTCCCTTATAGTTTTTATGATTCCCCCTGTCATTTCTCTGATTCCCTTGTACTTTTTATGATTCCCCTGATATTTTTTGTCATTCCCCTGACAGCTGAACTTTGAATTGGTATATTTTCGAACCTAATTGACCCAAAGTGATGCCCATTCGATAAATATGTTTCTTATTAAATATTTAATTGGATTTTATTGTAACTTAGTAAAAAAATCTTAATATAAAAAACGCCACGGGAATGAGATGAATAATGCATTTCTCAAGAATGACCCTTAAACGTTCCCAAAAACTGATATATATACAGTGGTGTAAGTAAATGTTAAGTAAACCATTTAACACATTGTTGATCAATAATAAAAGCTGCATAGTTAAAGTCAATATTTGCACGCGGATTCTCGAAGTCTGATTAATCAAGTGCGGCATTAAGGTTTAAATTATTCAAGCCCCGAGCTCGAGGCAGCGCCTGAAATAATACTCGATTACGGTTAAATAATCTATTCGTTGGCAGATCACTTTGTAGTTTCTTGATTTCTTAAGGTAGTATAATTGTGATTGCGCTGTCAATGCGAAGAAATTAATACGGATAGAATATTTTTTTAACAGAAGCGGTTAGTTCATTTAAAGTGACATATTAAATATATATATATATGTATATAAATACACCTTACTAGCTTCCACCCACGACTCCATCCGCGTGGAACTCGGTTGTATCGTAGCTCCATACAAACTTTCACCCCCCTTTTCATCCACTTAGGGGATGATTTCCGGGATAAAAACTATATCCTATGTCCTTCCCTAGGACTCAAACTATCTCTATACCAAATATCATCCAAATCGGTTCGGCGGTTTAAGCGTGAAGAGGTAACAGACAGACAGACGGACACACTTTCGCATTTATAATATCGACGGTGGAAATTTCAAATGTCGTAAAGGACATTTTGTCGTAAGTACACTAAATATACCATTGGAATCAGTATTTTTTTTTCTATCCGTCTGTAGTATCGGTCTCTCGATACGACTCCTAATAAAAAAGTTATGAGATGGTTAAGTTTGTCGTAACTGCTTCGTATTTCAAATACTGTGTTGTATCGGTCAAATATACTTTCTTGTCGTCTCGTGGTCTTAAGCGCAAGGTCGTATGTCTCAATAATTTTGAAATTCCTATGTTGTAAGGCACTAAAAAGAAATAACATTCCCATTGATCTCAATCTTAAAATACAAAAGAATTCACTTGTGATACTCTTGTAGAAAGTTCCTTTTAGTTATAAAGGTCATACAGATTTCAAATAAACGTCATTCCTGTGAGCAATGCAAAGCAAAATACAAATCATTAATATATATTAAAATCTGTATGACGCATATAATTATAATGTTATTTAGATGTGTGTACTTTTTACTTGTTAACAATAATGTACATGTAACAAAGAAATACACCTGTTTCTGACTTGATGCAGAACACTAGGTGTTTAGTTAAGCATTTGATTATCTTGATTGTGATTTTGAATAGCTTATAATAGCACTGCAGCTGCTCCTTGAAACCCTCTCTCGAGACAACTGTTCGAGGCGCTCTAAGATTCAATAAGGTCAATAAATACATCCTGTGGAATTTCTTATGGAAAATCTCGAACGCCTCGTGAATACTACTTTTGTAGTGCTGTTATATAAATGGTAGATGTAGCTTATAGCACAAATTTGTTTCATTACGTTGCGTTATGTTTAATTGTTTCCACACATTTATTTGGAAAAATAAAAACATTAATCAGACTTATAACATTTTTATACTTTCCCGCATCCGAAAAGCTTAGAAATCAATAAATTTAGTAGTAAAATCTTTATTTTCATACAGTTAACTACGTACTTACTTCACTTACCTCGAAACTTTAATGACTTTACAACAAGAAATTCGTAGTAGACGTTAGTAATAACGCAGTTACGACATAAAATTATAATTTAGTTGGAAGGCGTAAGAGATTTTGTCACATAAATATTGTTTTTTCAGACGCGTAACACACATTTTCTTCATATTTTTTTGTCGTAAGGGACACTATTTTCTAAACTACTGCATTTATTGCTATGCGACTAATAGGTTAGTGTAGGTGACGTTATTTGAAAAGTATACATCTAAGGTTCATCTTTATACGATGAGTAGTTTCAAAGTTATTTTTTTTTATTAAATGGAGTTTTGTTTTTTGGCGCCCCTCAAAAGTAGGCATTTGTCCCTTACGACATTTGAAATTTCCACCGTCGATATTTATGCCTAGTATGGATATATAAGGGGACAATCTTACATAAATCGACCTAGTCCCATAGTAAGCTCAAGGCTTGTGTTATGGGTACTAGAGGACGATTTATATAATAGATATAAATACTTAAATACATAGGAAACTTCCATGACATAGAAACATATATTCATGCTCATCACACAAATATTTGCCCATACGGGAATTCGAACTCAGGACCTTCAGCTTCGTAAGCAGCGTTACTGCCCACTAGGCTCATATTTGTATGGCAAACCTGTCACTGTCATTCTAATCGCGGTTTCATATTAGTTATATGTTTCAATTAGCGTCAGGTGGCATCAAACACACATGCCTTATTTTGGAAACGAGCCCGTATTAGATAGGTAGGTACTCGATCGTCCGAACAGGGCTGGTATTTACAAAGCTTACCAACTGGCAGTGAAAGACCTTGGGTTCCTACATCTACCAATAAATCTCAGTGCCAAGAGACTTAGTTAACCAATCCATGATGGGATAACCAATCATGACTCTGAGCTACTTCGGGAAGCTCATTAGTGATAAAGCCTTGCCAGGATGCGATGGTATGTCGACTGGAAAGAATTGAACATGATTCGATCCACAATAATTGACTAAAGAGGACATAATATATCCCCACATTCGAGATCGTCTTTCCAAATCAAAATAATCGCTATTTTCTGTCAGTTATCACAAATGGAGTAGCGAGGCTGGTCCATCGATGTGTCGGACACGTCGTGACGTATAGAAGACGAATGAGTCAAAAGTAGACTGCTTGTGAATGACAGCTGAGCTCTGCTTCCAGACGTTTATAACCATTTGATACGAAATGAAACGTTTTCTTTACCGCCATTTAATTAAAATGGCGGGTAATCGTGACGAACCTTAATTTGTTTCTACGTAATTCGAAGCCCTTGATTGGCGAAATAATGAATGATTGATCGAGAACCAAACTGTTTTATTTGTGCAAATTTCTGCAGTTAAAATAATAATTGCGGTGTTTTATCACGTGCCACAAAATGTTCACAGTTGGTTTGAGTATTTAGTCAAAATGCATGTAAATTGTATTTTACTTTCATGAATAAAATGTATTGACTTAAAATAGTATTAACCATGCATTCAAATAAAAATGTATGTATAGATGTTTCGTTTATTTAATAACGATCAGGGTAGTGCCACTAATAATTGTACCCACGTGACTTTTGGCACCTGGGTGATTGATCGACATCAATCGTTACTATATAATAAGATAGTATATAAGTTCCTATCTTATCGGAACAATCATGAAATAACTATTCCCACAGAAGAGACCATTCTAATATCAAAGTGCATCAGAAGCACTGCCGCAAACATACGTCGAGAATACGGCGGTGGTCTACTTAATATCTAATCGTGACTGGAAGTGAACGATTTTCAAATTTTCGGCCAAATTTTTCTTTTTCTTGGTCAGCACAACTTTCTCGACGTTGCATTTTATCATATTGTCATGAGACGTAGGTGTATTGGGAGGTCTACTATGGGAACATGGGCTTGAATGTGTATGAATCGCGCCGTTTCTCGATTCTCACGCCAGTCGCGAGCACTTGTTGCGGTGCAGTTTGTGTGCAATGAGGGTTCGAGGATGCTTTACGTCACCAGCTCACGCACCAGAGAAAGTTCATTAGGCGTTCGCAAAGGCGTGCTAACCTTTATTTCCGATGTTTCAGGTGCTGTCGTCCTGCGGCCCCATGTCGGTGTCGTTCTTCACTGTGGTTGTCTTCTTCGGCTCGTTCTACCTCATCAACCTGATGCTGGCCGTCGTGGCGCTCAGCTACGAAGAGGAGTCACAGATCACGCAAGAGGTACGCTGGAACAGTATTTTATTAAATAAGAATGACCTAACATTACTCAGAGGCGTCATTACCTATGTTGCAGAGTGTGCGTTGCGCACGGGCGCAGCGTCCTAGGGGGCGCCGAGCGCGGCCCGCTACAATTCCATTTTGACCGCGCGCTTACTAGGGGGCGCTAGAGTTGTGTTTGCACACGGGCGCTACATCGGCTATAGACGCCTCTGATTAGTTGGTTACCCTCAGAGAAGTAACAAACGGCGACGATTTGCAGCGCACAATATCGTATCGAACTATCGATACACAAAACTTGATCTATGGTGTCGCGCAGCAGTCGCGGGTTCATGAAACGCGCGTTTGTATCGCTCCAAAATGTCGCCTTTTGTAACCGCTCTCAATTTGGCAGCGTCCAGCCCACTGGGCAATCGCTTTGACCGTCTTTTTGTATTTATTTCTCGCCTGAATCGTTGCATGTCAGATGATAGAAAGGTTCCGAGGCTTGAATTATGGACGAAGGCTTATTGTTGTTGTAATATCGTGCTAATTTTAAAGTTGTACGCCACATTAATCAGCATGTGCGATATAAGACATTGCTCCCTTACTTTGCAAATGTGTAAGTGCAACGGGGAAGAAATATTTATGCCGAAAATAAAATAACGTTACCTATTGGCTGAGGTCATTCCAAATTTTCCGTGTACGTTTTCAAATTTTTACTCTAATATGCTATATTCAAAAGTGATATTGTGCGATTTCATGTGAAGATGTAATGACGAAGAGGCGAAACCCCGTTCACTAACTTATATACCGGCAGCATTTCATGGGAGTGGAATTTTAAATGTAAAAAGTTGCATTTACTACTAAACATCGCTATAAATACATATTTTGGGACAACAAATCGACCCAGACACAAACTAATCAAAGTACTATGTAAACTAGGCCGGTGTATGATATATCTCATTTGAATCCACCAGGAAAGAAAAAAGGACCTTAACGAACACAGGGACGACTCGACGTTCAGTTTCGACCCGACGTCCCTGGCCGTCAGGACGCTCGCCAAGGACTCTAAAAAGAGGATAGACGCCCGCAAAGGGCTGCTCTTAGCTTCGTATTCACGGAAGAGAACGAGAAGACGCAAACGGGGCAAGAGCGCCATACATCACGCTGCCGCTGTCGCCGCCGTCGCTGAGAGGTAAGACCGGACAAGTTCCTATAGTCTGTAGAATTAGGGCCTCGTACTCACGGAAGAGAACGTGGAGACGCAAGCGGGGTAAGAGCGACATACCCCACGTTGCTGCTGTCGCCGCCGTCGCTGAGATGCAAGACCGGACACTTCCTTATAAACAGACATCGTAATTTTTGTCACATTTTCCGTGCAGGGTAATATTGTTAACGGGGTTGGTAGAAACAATTGGATCATGACAATTAATTGGCGTCCGTAAAGTATTAACATTAATCAACAATTTTGATTTATGAAATCTGTCTTTATCAACACGGTTAACAACCACACACCACAACCGCCGCAATGCTGCACCGAAAATTATACAAAATTAGCTTCTGCCTGTGACTCCGTCCGCGTGGAACTCGTTTATATCGCAGCTCCATACAAACTTTTACCCCCCCCCCCCCCCCCCCCATTTCACCCCTTAGGGGAATCCTATGTCACTCTCCATCCCTTCAACTATCTCCGCTTAAAAAAATCACGTCAATTCGTCGCTCTTCAAGATACAACCGAACACTGCTAATAGCGGACCGTCTCGTTCTACCTACCTTCCTCTCAATTGCTCAAAGGTTAGCTGGAAGAGATCCCTTATAGGGATAAGTTCGCCTTTGTACTTTGATCTATTGTGTGACATGTATATTCCTTAACCTGTTATTGTGTACAATAAAGTGCTTACATACATACATACATAGCGGAACTACAACTCAGAAAAGTTGAAAAACCCCCGACATTTTCATTTCAAAGTCCAATATCTCAAAAACGGCTAAACATATTTTGATAAAACATGGCTAAGAACACTCGGGATAAAATTATCTATGACACAAAAAAACCGCATTCAAATCGGTCCATCCGTTTGGGCGCTACGTTACCACAGACAGATACACAGACACGTTAAACTCATAACTTATGACACCCCTCTCTTTGCGTCGGGGGTTAAAAAGCCCTTTGTTATCAAAATTTTCCGCTTATTCCTTACTCTCAAGCTCTCAACAGACCGGAAGCGATATTTATATCCCTAGGGACCATCACACAGTAGCGGCTGCGCTCGCCTTCGAAGAGTGGTTTACTCGTAATGTAAACACTCAAGGAGTGTGCGAGTCGCGAAAGTGATTTGTAATGGAAGTGTATTTAAGTTGACATATTGAAATGATATTAGTGTAATGTCACAGAATAGAATAGTACAAGTACAGAAGGGACACTACTTTGATCTGTACAAAAGGCGTTTTTTTTCTCAGCCAAAACATTAAGATTACGACGTACGTACGTACGACGTCGACGTTCATCGCTACAAGTACATACCGGTTCCCCAACGTTGGGGCACCGGCATGTACTTGTAGCAATGAACGTACCTAAATCGCGGAGTGTCCTGCGCCTTGTAATGTGTAGTGTAATGGTTTCCTGTTATATATCCTGTTATCGACATCCAAAAACAATTACGTCAGTAATTTGGGGGGTTTTTTATTACTAGCACATGTTTTTTTTGTTAGTTTCTTGCAATTTTAGGTTACAAATGTACATATATGAAAATGCAATATTATACCAATAGGTTGCGAGCCAATTGCCCACAACACACTTCAACTCTATCCCGTAGTCGCCTATTGCAACATCCACGGGCACAGAGGGTCGTTCTATTCTAACCCGATACCACGGACAGGGCCCTCTTTACAAAAAATATTATGCACTAGAATTTATTTATTATTGTGTCCAAGCGTCGTTGTACAGGGTTAATTACACCCTGGGGGCCTAGACAAGATTACAATCGACAAGATAGTAAGAGGAGGGGTATAGGGAGGAGAAGAATAGAAAACTAATAAAATGTATGGGAATTACAGATGTTAACGAAAAGTGTTTCGTCGGCAACTGTCATTCCCATACATTTTATTATTTTCTATTGGCGTTAGCGCTTGTCGATTGTAACCGTGTCTACGGCCCCTGATTATTTTTGCCACGATTGGCAGGACGCGCGTGCAAGCGGCAAATGTCACAAAATTAATGATGGTACCTATTTTCGTATCGATATCTCATAACCCTGTTAGATATATTATGTAGTCTTGATCCCAAAACCCGACATCATAAATATATGACAGGCGCCGCCTGCGAATTTACCTAGTTATGCCGGTGCCCATTATCCTATACAATTAAACGAGCAATATTTTGTACTTGTATATATATATATATATATATGTCGGAGAAATGGTGGTAGACATGGGCGAAATGTGTCACTTTAAAGAAAAGATTGAAATATATCTTTTGCTCCCTGGGATATGAATCACTCTTTTATATCATTATATCCGTATATATCCGTCGCTCCGGCTAGTATCAGCTCTCGTCTTTCATGCGATGAATTGCAATGCGTTCACGGACTGACTGATATAGTGATATATGAATTGGATTCATTCGATTGATTGAATGAATCAAGTACACATCGATGACAGAACCATTGAGTGAGCGAGACGGTGAGTTGCATTTGGCGTCAGCGCGACCGCGAATGCGATGCTAGGAGTGAGTGAACGGAGTGAGTTGTACGGATATACAGATATACGCCGATTCAGTCGGATATAAAGAGTGATTCGTTCGTCCGCACGGATATATATCTTTTTTATCAATCACTCCTGAGTTACCCATCACTAAATGGTGGTGTTGGGGTGGTGGTACATGATACAGTTCAGGAATGGGCGTTGCTGTCGGGCATCGTTGGGAGATCGAGTATTGAGACTAAGACTTTGAATCAAATCAATACTTTATTTAATTATTGGGTATACTAGTATTAGATTGCACTTCACTTCAATGATACTTAGCGTGGACAGTTCCGAGGTGGTTCCAATACGCCCGGTCACTCGCGTGTTCAGCCAGAGAATGTCCGGAGCTCGGCCCGCCCGGCTCCATTCTAGCGCAAGGAGTGGGGCTAGATGGTTCGATGTGACGTCAGCCACAAACCAACCAATCGTAGCCATTCCCACGCTGCGCTATAATTTAGCGTCCGTACTAATGACCATCCTGTCTCCGACACGGCCATTCTGACGATCTCACACGTCCTCGTGTGATGCACCTAGAAGAACAGAAAATTCAAACAGTAGGTTTTTGGCTCGGTCATTCCTGACCCAAGGTAGTAAATATGGACGTTGAAATAGTCTATCCTCTTTTATGGTACGATACTAATTAGACTCAACATTTTTTTTTTTACTTGTAACACTGTGCTATGCTCAACCAGCAAGTACATTGTGGTCACTTAACCAGCGCCAAATTACTTTTTTTTTTTTTTTTTTACTTTGCTTAACCAGCAAGTACATACATCATGGCCACTTAACCAGTGCCACATTACTATTTTTTTACATACTACTCACTTAACCAGCGAGTACATCGAAGCCGCTTACCCAGCGAGTCCAGCGACACACGTTTTTTTTTTTTACTTCTTGCTTAACCAGCAAGTACATTGGCCACTTAACCAGTGCCACATTACTATATTTTTTTTTACATCTTCTCACTTAACCAGCGAGTACATCGAGGCCGCTTACCCAGCGACACACGTTATTTTTTACCTCTTGCTTAACCAGCAAGTACATTGGCCACTTAACCAGTGCCAAATTACTTTTTTTTTACATACTTCTCACTTAACCAGCGAGTACATCGAGGCCGCTTACCCAGCGACACACGGTTTTTTTTTGCACCGCTTAGTCAGTGATATGACGCATTGTCAGATGCGATACACCTTCAAACCAAACGCACGCCACTCACAGTCGTGGCCGCACAGCAACGGGAAATCTATGCCCGGTCTTTTACGCCTACGTCTACGAATGATATTGAAGGTGCATGCAGTCAGAGCTCAAAACACACAAAACTACTTACACTGGTGATTATTAAAACATTTAACCGCATGTTGAATTTCCTTTGTCAATTATTTTAACCAAGTAGGTACAACCTTTCCAAATAGATTATATAGCACGTGAGCGCTCTGCTCAATAATCCCAATGAAATGTGAACTGCTCACCGGATAAACTGTACGCCATGGTGCGTTGCCACGACGCACACGGTAAGGAAAGAGGGTCTTCTATTATTTCGTCACCCACTGCCAATGCCGCCAGCCTGCTCGCCGAGTTCACCACGAAAAGCACGAAATCTCCACTGCGACGAAGTACCGCATAATATTCTGTAAACGGCAATTTGTATGGTATCAGTTATATCATACCTACAAACTATGACGACGTTTACATCAAGCTATTCTTCAAGTAAACTAATTTGTCTTGAATTAAATTTTGAAATTAAAGTTGATGTATTATTCAGAAAATTACACCAATGCCGTGGTCTACAACATAAAAAAGCAATACAAATCTCATCAATAATGATTGAAACACTAATTATCGTTTGTTGGCTCTAATTTTGCATGAAATCAATTAGAACGAATACCGTCCTTTTAATTCTGTTGCTTCAATACAGTCGTTGTCAGTAGTGTCCTAGCTGCGGACAGCACTTGTCTTCTGACAGTCCGACGACCGGCAACCGCCGATGCTGCACGGTCTCGAAACCTCAATGATTCACATCTACTGGACGAGACGTTTGCAGTCAGGAGTAGGTACTTGCTTAGGTACGCCATGAACCAAACTAAAACATTAATTTCAAACGCGTAGCAAATATTTTCAACCCCGATACGGTATCAAGGTACTTTAACCGATTGCCATAAAGTTGTTCAGCAAAACAATGAAATTAATCAAATTTAACACTGTTCTAAAAGTTAATGCGAAAGTAGGCAGTTAGAATTTCACAAACCTATTAAAAATGAAATGACTACCTACACTAATGTACCACAATTTTGTAAACACGACAACTTTTAAGGAGAACGTAGGAAAAACACTATTGTTAACGGAAAATACGTCAAATCTAGTATCAACATAGCAAAAACAATAAAAATGGTTTGACCTCACCGGATTTATGAGCACGTCGATTAAATTGGGCAACGTAGTTGTTCAGTAGACCGCCCAGACCATCTCGACATAAGCGAAGTCATCATCCTTGCTGTGGCCTGTACGCGATTCATTTTCTTTCGGTCGTACCACAAATCAATCTACGTCACTCAGGTGATGGTGTGATTGCCTCCAATATAGCCATTTTTTTTTGCTGCTCCATGAGCATTTTACACATGTGCACGTTCTTATTCACATCCTTTGGGCACTGATTACATCCCGCTTCTGATGTCGGAGAAATGGTGGTGTTGGGGTGGTGGTACATGATACAGTTCAGGAATGGGCGTTGCTGTCGGGCATCGTTGGGAGATCGAGTATTGAGACTAAGACTTTGAATCAAATCAATACTTTATTTAATTATTGGGTATACTAGTATTAGATTGCACTTCACTTCAATGATACTGAATTGTAGCGTGGACAGTTCCGAGGTGGTTCCAATACGCCCGGTCACTCGCGTGTTCAGCCAGAGAATGTCCGGAGCTCGGCCCGCCCGGCTCCATTCTAGAGCAAGGAGTGGGGCTAGATGGTTCGATGTGACGTCAGCCACAAACCAACCAATCGTAGCCATTCCCACGCTGCGCTACAATTTAGCGTCCGTACTAATGACCATCCTGTCTCCGACATATATATATATATATATATGTATATATGTATATTGCAAATACAGCTTTATATATTTGTAATCATAATCACGTTCACGAAAACGGCTCTCACGATTTCGATGAAATTCCGAAAGGGGCTATTTCGGGGCGAAAAGTCGATCTAGCCAGGTTTCACATCTGTATAAAATCGATTTTAAAAAGGACACAAAAGGACTAAAATCTATTCTTGCAAGCTGAAGCTTTTTTCACAGACGCTATAATAGTATATTACGTAACTAGACTAGGGCGGTGAATTCGTGAATACACCAGATCGCAGGTGTTTGTGGCCCGAACCGAAGCTGAGGGCCATAAATATGCGCTCTGGGGCTTTACGAATTACCGCCCGTGTTGAGTACAAAATTTTACGTCTTCACCTGGCCACAATGCGAGTTTTTCCTTACGCGCATTATGGCCAGGTGTGACGTAAACCGTATTACCTAGACTGGCTCGAGGTAACAGGTCAATTAAGTCTGTGATGTAGGTAGATAGCTTTATCGCTGTAGGTAAAATCCGCAACAGGTAGCCCGCACTTCATCGCTTACCTTCGTACTGAAGAAAAAAGATAATCAATTATAAGGGGTGGCTTTTTTCGACTATTGTAGAGAAATTAAGTGGTTTGCGGGTTAGATAAAACATAATTTAAAACAAATAAACTTATTTGAAACTTTTGATTTACTTCCCAAGTTTCGCAACCCTGAGTATGAATTAGAACCATCTTACATTTCAAAACCATCTTGAAAGTTTGTGTACAGCCTACATTCCGAGTATAGCTTGATTGTCCGCGGGGATAACAATATTACCACATTAAGTAGGTACACATTAGATACCATTTCAGTAACATCTCAAACTTCAAAATCCATTTTATCCGGTAGTGACAGGACATTTGGTTTTCCGGGTCGACCGAGCTAAGCCCTCGCTCGCCGCTCGACGTTCCATGCATCAACGTCTCAAACAGAATTCCGATTTACTTTATGGGACTCCTACATATGCGAAGCTTATTGTTTCAAAATTTTTGGACAAATTCCAGATGACCACGAAAGTATGAGCGATAGAGTTACGCAGTTCTTCTTCGGTAGTTCGTGATAGAACTCGTGGTGAAAAGGCTAGCTGTTGAACTTCCGAAAATTATTAAGTTAGTTCCCTTCAGATGCCGTGGTCGAATACGATGATACGATGATCGCTACTCATTCTCGAGTACAATGATTATGTAGTTACTAGCAGCACGGTATCGTTCGTTACCTTATTCTCATATTAAATTTCAGTGCAATTATCTAAAGAATCTATTTCAGCTCGTGACATGGGTGGACTTGGAAATACTTACCTACCTAGCTACCTACTCAATTATTAAATAAGAGTGAAAATATCAGCTTCGGCTTCCGCGAAACTTCTCGAAACAATATCCTGTCCCTATCATTTGCAGCTGAAGTGAAACAAACGACAAGATTCCGGGTTCCACTTCGCTTACGGCTATTGTTTTGTGGATAATTTCGGCATGATACCGTTCGTTTCGCCGGTTATCGTGACGCAAATACACGCGAAACCCCCGAGAAAACTCGTCCGTTGTCGCAAATTCAATTGGAACCAATGTTCGATACGAGAGGAAATGGCCTTATTTTATTACCTGCCTCGACCTCTTATTTCATAGGATACTCCTCCGACAAAGGAGAGGTCGCGTTATAAAATTCTACGATGGCGTAATTTCCTTTTTTATTTATGGCTGGCTTGTTTTGAGTTTTCAACGATGTGTTACTCTTATTCCCATTTCAAAGCCGACATGGCGGCGTTATTTATTCGTTGGATCAGCGCGCAGTCTATGGAATTTAGCTGTGGATTGAAAAATAAACCAGAAACGTTGTCAGTTGTTTCTCTATTTGATTTGATTCGCAGCAGTTTCTGATTAGATCTGGATTATTTCCAAGTCACTGAACTGTGAAAAGTTGCTTATTGATATTTCGTTTTTAAGCCTGTAAAGTGTTCCACCGCTGGGCAAAGACCTTCCTGCTTAACTTGCACTCGTCCCGGTTAGGAGCAATTTCTAACCAGTTGTTAAACGTCCAGCAGGTCTATAGTTGCCATTGTATCACTTTGTACTGTCTTTTCCAAGATCTCACGGTTCTAAATAATGATTTGCCATACGATAAATAAATCACTTGTCGCTGTTAATAAGACATCCCTCACTTTCTAACAAGTATGCCAGTGCGAGAGTCTTACCCACAACGATAACCAGGAACCATCTTGTTTAGGCGCGCAGGTCCCGTTACCTTCAACTCGACCTTCGTCGCCAGCACCTTACTAATTTAGTCCACCTCTCCAGAGTGCAGGCCCCGTATCATGGTTACAAAGATAGAGTGGTCACGGGCTGACACCGTTCGATAGTACTAGACTGACGCTCTATTTTGTCACTTATCGCGTGATAAGGCCGACCATGATACGGGGCCAGGTGCATATCGCAGACATGGCTAGTCCAGTTCCATTTCAGGCTGGCGGTCTTAGCTCCAATCCAATCAGCAATAAGGTTCATTCTGATTGTGAATGGCAGAGACATGAAATGGGCGGTATCCCTATGACATGCCTAAAAGACACACAAGTTTATCAAAATAGCAGCATTGACAAAGCTCAGTAGTAACGAGGAATGCTCAGTGTCGCGCGATAGTCGCATTCGCTCAGAGGGGTAATTGCGTTACTTTTCTAACGAGCGTTAAGACAACTCAACTGTCACTATCCCATATTAAAAGTATGTTTCAAAAATCGTAATCGATCAGCAGGTAACAAAATCTGACGTTTGTTTTGTTTTTCACGATTGTAATTCGTTAGTTAGTAGCTCGCATCTGTGTTCGCACCTGATGGTGATGTGATGACAAAATGAGTAGGTATCGTTGTAACGAAATCAGTTAAATAAAATATCCCAATAAGACACAACATGAGCTACTGACATTGAAAGTGACAAAATAAATATATGTATATTCAATAACTCTGCGAAACGTTTTTTTTTTTTATAAAGGCAACGCACAATAATCTTTTTTTTTCATCCGGACGCTTCACACGTTAGGTACAGTTTTTCACACACGGATTTAACCGTTTTTTATAAAACCGCGCGTTGCCAGCTGTCGCCAACCAGTTTATATGTGCACTAGGTGTTTTAAAAGGATTCCAAGTTTTTTGCGGACGCTCGTGCTCGTGATTTAACTTATATCACTTCTGTTCCCTGACATGAACGAAAGTTTCATATATCACTTTATTGACTGCTGTCACCAATTTTGATGCTGATTTAATAGTGAGCCAACTTAAGTGTCTTATTCTGCAGCACATGAAGTAAGACACTTTGTCCTGGCTTACACTTGGCTTATATTTTTGGCACCTAGCACGTTGTCGTTTTTCAGGTAAATTAATTTCAATTGATGCTTGACCGGCAATTTTAATGCAATTATTATAATATAAAAATCAAATAAATTACGTAGTAGGTACTTATTACGAAAAAAACGCCCCGGGTGCTAGAAAATCAAATGGAATAACTATCGTGACCCGTATTTAGAATTATACTAATATTAAATATCAGTACGGGCGACCTGTTACGAACCTTTCAGGGGTTACATTTCTTGCGACCAACACGTGAGTTTAATCGTGTAAATAATTATCAGTAAATATTTCACCAATAAATGGGAAAGCAAAGCCTAATCCTCTGCAGACGATTATCCCCCCGATTATTATTATTGTCTATCCCCTGTTCACTGTCAAGATTCACTTAAAAGCAAAGCTAACAGGTGACTGACTCCAGAGATTCCAACTAATATCCTAACACCCCCATTTGGGAGCAGATTCGATAAATTTCCCGCAAACTTCCACAAAGCAGAGTTATTCCGGGTGGAAAATAAATGGGCTCCTACTCTCTAGCTTTATTTAACTGGTGTTAATCAGTTTTTGAAAGCTTTTCGTTTGTTGATAAAATGTTTCAGAATTGGTAGACAGTTGTGTCCAAAGCATTTAATTAAAATGGGCGGTCCCATGGAATACAAAATCTCGATGTTTTACAAAAAAGGATAGATACCTACCTATTTTCGCCGACAACTGCAGAAGTTAAGGCATTGGATTCGAGTACCATTTTATGAATATCACTGTGAGTGAGATGTGTGGTCGGCCAAGATTTTTTGGCAGACTCTGCAGCTTATTTACATCGTTTAACTTTTTGCTAGTAGGAAGTGATGTGAATGATTGAAGCCAAAGATAGAGATAATATTTAAGAGATGAAGCAAAACCATACTTGGTATTTAAATTATTTTCTAAGTGGTAGGTATGGTTTAAAATTTTCGTCTGGTATGGTAGTATTTGGTAGTATGGTGCTTGTCACAGTTTTATGAGAAAACGTTCCTTCATTTCAAATCATTATTTTAAAACTGAAATTGCAATTCACGCTGGAAACACAATCACGAATCGGCGAATCTAACCGCAGTCGCGTCCTAAAAGTCCATAAAAATAATCAATGGTGGGTCATTTATTAGTTTTTCAATAGTTGCAGCCCGAGGCGAGGAGAAATCTCATTCCGGCAAACGCTTTTATGTGTAGACGATTATTGAGTTGGTCCAACTTTAGTGCTAATAGATTTTGATGAAATCCAGACATTTATCATCATTTTCGGAGAACTTTAGCCTTTATTAGAGGTGATGGCATTTTCGACGGAAAAGTTACCACCTAAGTTATAAGTAGATAATACCTCCGTTGGGACCTTAATGAAAAAATATTTTTCATTAAGGTCCCTATTAGGGCATATAGAAAAACACTAGTTTTGAGTACTATTAATCACCATTTATTTGTATCTAAACAGAGCAATGATTTAACACGACATACACTACGGCGGTAACTCGCAACTAACTCACCTATACATGCATACCTACATATATGTACGTATAGACACTAGCTCACGGATCTTCGTTTACCTTAACACCTCCCCTCGAAGACGTGAGCAAACCTGATTGATTCACATACTGATCATTCCGAGATTACGCAAGCATTCATGATGTTTTACTGCACTTAAACCTTTTGTTAAGACATCTGCTGGCATTTTCTCTGTACACAAATACTTCAGACATATAACACCTTTTTCGCACATATCTCGAATAAAGTGGTGCCTAACGTCGATATGTTTAGTTCGTGAGTGATAATTTCTTGACTGGGCAAGTTTAAGGGCACCTTGGTTATCGTTAAATAATGTCACAACCTCGCATGCCATCCCTACATTTCTCAACACATCCTGCAAATACAAAGCTTCCTTAGTTGCCTCTGAAAGCGCCATGTACTCGGCTTCGGTGCTGGATAGGGCGATAGTCCTCTGCTTTCGTGCCTCCCAACTTACAGGAGCACCAGCCAAAATAAACGCAAATCCGGAATAAGACCTACGATCTATCGCATTCGTACCCCAGTCAGCATCAGCCACACCGAACAGCGGTAAGTTAGTCCTCTCATACACCAACCCATAATCAGACGTACCCTTTAGGTACCTTAGAACCCGCTTCGCGGCCTTCCAGTGCTGTACATCATAATTAGTATTGAATTGACTTAAGTAGTTTACGGCATAAGCGATGTCAGGCCGTGTGGAAACAGATAAATACATTAATGCACCGATCAGACTTTGATAAGGGTATTGCCGCATAACATCCTCATTCACACTTTCAGGCTTCTCTAACTTTATAAGACTATCCATCGGAGTCATCACAGGCTTGCAGTCACTCATGCCATATCGATCTAAAATCTTTTCTAAGTATGATTTTTGACTCATATATATTCTGTTTTCATTATCTCGATCAAACTTAATACCTAAACAAGTACTAATCTTTCCTAGATCCTTCATGTCAAACGCATTTGTTAATTGTGTTTTTACCTCACTCAACCATTCATCATCATCAGTGGCCAATATAATGTCATCTACATAAATGGCAATCAACATTGTTTGTTCTCCTTTTTGCGAGACAAATACACATGGATCTTGGGGCATTGCTTCGAAACCTATATACTTCAACTGACTTACCAACTTTTTATGCCACTGCAAACCTGACTGACGCAAACCATATAATGCCTTCTTCAACAAGCATACTCCGTCATCACACTCATTCATCTGTGTCTTCCATAATTTAGCTATTTCTATAATCTTCTTATCTTGAATTATTCTTCCACTTGATCCAATCTTCTTCTTACTAAGTATTTTATCCAATATTTCATGTATTTGATCAGGCATTTCCATGTAGACTTCTTCGTCTAATGAACCATTTAGGTATGCAGTCACCACATCCATTTGATGGATCTCTAATCCCATTTCTGCTGACAACGCTGCAATCAATCTTATAGAAGAAGATCTCACGACTGGGGATGATGTCTCATGAAAGTCCTCCCCTGGCCGTTGAGAGCAGCCCTTGGCAACTAGACGGACTTTCTTCCCCGTACTTTTACTAGCAAATACCAATCTGTTACCTATCACTCTTCGATCATGTGGTCGTGGCACTATGGACCACGTTTCGTTCTTGATCTGTGCTAGATATTCATCTTCTAATGCTTTTCGCCAGTCTGTTGCGTCACTAGTCACTTCAGCTTCTTGCCAAGACATTGGTTCAGCTGTCGCGATACCTGCGATTTGTATTTCTGGATCTTCATCTTCTGAATCACCTTCTGTAGTTTCTTTTCCATCAAGCTGACATTGGTATTCATTTCGAGATCTACAAACTCGTATTAGTCTCGATCTTCCTTTTCCTCTTTTCGCAGGTTCTACCAGCCTCTCCCATGATATTGTCGAACTTCTTTTTCTTGATAAAATTTTATCGGTTGCTTCAGTTCCTACATTTTCATTTAAATTTTCAAGCGATTTTCTCACTCTAGATCTGTCTCTGCTTGCTCGAATATATGGTCTGTTCTCTTTTGGTCTTTCTTCATCAACCCTTTCATCGTAATGTATTGTTATCTTTTTATTTTCCTCATCTTCATTGCCGAGAATTTCTTTATATTCATGACCAAATGCAGTCTCTTTCATGAAACTTACGTTTCTTGTTACAATAATCCGCTTATTCCTAGGATCATGGACCCTATATGCTTTGGATTGATTGTCATATCCCATGAAGATTCCAAATTCTGAGTTAGAATCGAATTTTCCTTTTTGCGTCCCTCTTTCTTTGTAGTATACCTTTGCTCCGAATACATTCATGTAGATTACTGAAGGCTTTCTTCCCTTCCACACAGTGTAAGGTATTTCACCTTTTAACGCAGCAGTCGGGCAGCGGTTTCTTATATAATTAGCCGTATTCACAGCTTCAGCCCAAAACCCTGGAGGGCTCCCAGCTTGTCGCATCATGCACCGCGCCATCTCAATTAGCGTTCGGTTCTTTCTCTCGGCCACGCCGTTCTGCTCTGGTGTGTGTGGTACAGTCAATCTTCTTTTAATCCCTTCTTTTTTCAGAAAATCATGGAATTCTTTATTCACGTACTCTCCTCCATTATCTGATTGTAAATTCTTTATTTTCTTTCCTGTCGATTTCTCCACATATGTCTTATATTCTTTAAATACCTTCAAGACATCGCTTTTATTGGCGATAAAATAGACTTCACACCACCGAGATTTGTCGTCAATAAAAGTTACGAAGTACTTTTTCTGGCCAATTGACTGATGCCTCATCGGGCCGCACACATCTGTGTGTATTATCTCCAGTAAGTCTGTCGTACGCTCTTCGCTTCCTTTAGGGAATGGTTTACATGTTTGTTTTTGACTTATACATATCTCACATTCAGACAATTTTTCATTGTTATCGAATGTCATACCATGTACTAGACCATTCTTAGCCATAGCCTTTAAATCACGTTCATTGATGTGGCCCAATCGCTCATGCCACATATCAATCGACTTTTTCACCACTTCTACTGCATTATGGGCGTTCTCTTGACCCACTCTAACATGATATAAATTACCTACACGATCTGCTCGCATATGAATCTTTTCCTTTTCATCAATCACAACCGCCTCATTTTTTCTAAAATGAACTTCAAATCCGTGATCAGTCATTTTAGCTACTGATAAAAGGCTTGTACGCAAATCTGGCACGTAGAAAACTTTTTGAATGTCTACCAGGCGTTCTTCACTCCCTGTATCAACTGAGATTCTAACTTTGCCCATCCCGGTTATCTGCGTACTCTCATTGTTTGCTAAATTTAATTCATTTTCGAGTCGCGTAAATCCTTGTATCATGTCCTTGTGGTTGCACATATGTCCCGTGCATCCACTGTCGATACACCAAATAGGATTTTTCTGTTCGCCTAACATAGCCTCTTCGGTTGTACTAAGCATTGTCGTATATCTGTCTCGTTCTGAATCACAGCGTCCTGCCTGATGCGCGCTCTGTTTAGTCTTATTCGCCAGTTTAGACTTACAATCTCTGGCAATATGCCCTCGACGTCCACAACGATAACATGTCACTTTGCTTTTGTCGTTGTGCACTATGGAGTCATGCACGATATTCTTCTGATACGGCTTGTGAGTGCGCTTGACGTACATTGCTCCCTGGTCTACTACTGTGCCTTTCCTACCTTCGTAGTCTTCGACAATCTTTATTTTCAGTGCTTCTGTAGATGGTAGATCGTCTCGCGATTCCATCGCAGTTCGAAACATAGAAAATGAGTCTGGTAGGCTGTACAACAGCAAAATTGCTAATAGTTCGTCAATCACCACTAACCCGATCTCTTTGAGTTTTTTAACTGCGTCAAAAAAATCTGCTATGTGCTTGCGCAGATCATCTCCTTCCTGCATGCGCGTTAACACAAGTTTCTTCAACAACGAAGCTTTTCGCGCAGGTCCACTGGATTGATACATAGATTTCAATTTGTCCCATATCGCCTGTGAAGTTTCTAAACCATCTAATGCTGCGAGCTCACTCGGACTGAAGGCCAACAATATGTCCGATTCAGCCTTTCCGTCCATTTTTATCCATTCTGGATACTTCGGATCGGATCTAATCGGTTTCGGTATAGTACCCGATACGTAATCCCATAAGTCATTTTTCTTCAAAATAGCTCTCATGTGTATCTTCCACGTATCATAATTATCCGCAGTTAACTGGTCAATCCTAATAGAAGCGGCCATAACGTTTGTTTTCCAACAGTAACTTCAATTAAAGCAGCACATATAAAAATACGGCGAAATCGATGTAAACAACTCGGGCGAGTCCACTTTTTAACCGGCATTCGATTGCGGGCGAGTCCATTAAGTTGTTTACGCTGTCCATTCAATCACAGTTTTGCACTATAATAATTATCGTTCAAAAAGTCATGAAATCAATTGTATATACCACTGTGCCCATAACCTATTAGGGCATATAGAAAAACACTAGTTTTGAGTACTATTAATCACCATTTATTTGTATCTAAACAGAGCAATGATTTAACACGACATACACTACGGCGGTAACTCGCAACTAACTCACCTATACATGCATACCTACATATATGTACGTATAGACACTAGCTCACGGATCTTCGTTTACCTTAACAGTCCCAACGTATAATAATTACAAAATTAAACACGTCTTACATAGGTAAATTTTAAAAACGGCAGTTTGTGTCGAGTTAACTTACAGGGCGTCAAATATTATGAGTCGGTAGGTATTTACATATTATAACTGCTAAGTTTAGGGTTTTTAATTCAAAGCATATTGAGAACTATTTTCTTTGTATTAATGGTTTGCCTACTTAAATATTCGAATACAAACCATATTGAGCAAAAAAAAGCAGCTAACGTGATTTTCAAATTATTGTTTTAGGAAGTTCGTGCATGTAAGAATTTTTAGGGGGCCTTTTTGTTTTTTGATTTAAGAAATTATATTTATTCTCTTTTATTACTACCGACAGACCCACATAACAGTTATATCTACGGCAGTATACTATGGAGTTCCAAATGTAACCAGCCAATAAAGTACCTAAGTGGTTAAAAAAATCCCAACTAACAACCCCCAAGAAATTATTTACGGCTACAACTAAGTGTGTCAATTGGCGTACCTGTTTGACCCGGTTTCGGCACCTGTTTGACCCGCCTAGGGGGCGCCTACGCTGTAGTTGCTTTCCGCTACATACCAAGAAAACCACAGGATCGGCTGCGAGCGTAGCGCGTAGCGATTCTTGGTAGCGAAAGTGTTAACCATTAATTTGATGAGACGGGAAGATTACCAATGCGTTCGTACAGTCAAGACCCGAAAAATGTAGGTATACATTATCCTAATCTTATTTAAATGTAATGAAACTCGTAGGATTATGTACAAAAGGGTTTCCGATATAACATATGAGGGTCACTTCTGTAGGCATTGGTAAAGCAAAGCTAATTTTTGGTACGCCCTTAACACATTTAAGAACGCTACGGCTACGCGCTACGCCCGTAGCCGATCTAGGGGCCGTAGACAAGACTACAATCGTCAAGCGCTAACGTCAAATAGAAAATAATAAAATGTATGGGGATGACAGATGCCGACGAAACACTTTTCATTGACATCTGTCTTTCCCATACATTTTATTAGGTTTCTATTGGTGTTAACGCTTGTCGATTGTAACCTTGTCTACGGCCTCAGTGGTTTTCCTCGTATGTAGCGGATAGCGACTACGGCGTAGGCACCCGCTAGGCGGGTTCCTGACAGTGAAAGTGTTAATACGCATAAACAGCATCAATATTTTTTATAACCACTCAATCTGTATGACCCAAGTTATGCCTGTACGTGCGATTTTCGCTACCGAGCGGAAAACACTGCTACGCGCAAAGGCGTAGCGCACATAGCGTAGCGTGATGCCTTAGTAGGCTAGCAGGGGTTGGCAACCAGAGGCCCGCGGGCCGCATGCATGGGTTTGGATGTAAAGGTCGTTTTATTCAGAATTTTGAAATCGCCTGTTAAGGTGGTTCGATCGCCATACAAAACGTCTTTAGACATTCGCAGGCTAATGGCGTGCGATTTTATGAAACTTATGTAACAATCTTTCATAAATTAGCTTCCCATTTGCGCGAAATTCCCCTTTACCTAGAATAAACTTGTATAAACTAGAATAATTTGAGAATAATCGTTTTCGCAAAGTATCTCGTGACAAACTAATTTCTCAAATTATTCTAGTTTATACAAGTTTATTCTCGGAACGAGGCGATTTCGCGCAAATGAGAAGCCAATTTTTTATGAAAGATTGTTACATAAGTTTCCTAAAATATCACGCCGTTAGCCTGCGAATGTCAAATGACGTTTTGTATGGCGATCGAACCACCTTAAGGTCGCAAAATAGGAAGAAGAGTGGCCTGCGTCAATTTCATAAGCTACTATATGGCCTTTGTTAACTAAAAGGTTGCCTACCCATGGGCTAGGCAAAGCGTGCAAGTCGCAGATCGCGGCCGTCGTAGCGACTACAACTACGCCGTAGTGTGTCTACTTGCTCTACTTCATTCACACTTTCAAGGCAAATGAGACTATCCGCTTTGGCGTAGCATGTTAATCTTTCTTAAGGCCGAGCCACACCGACTGCGTGTGCAGCACGTCTGCGTGTGCAGCACGTACACCGCTGCGTTGTAATGTATGAATCCTCATACGACATGACACACCGGATGCGTCTGCGTAGATGTGCTGCACACGCAGTCGGTGTGGCTCGGCCTTTACTGAACCCATTCACCGCCACGCTACGCTCGTAGCGCTATGCCGTGGTCCGTAGCAGGTTAACACATTCACGGCCAGGAATCGCTACGCGCTAAATAGCGGCTACGGCATTGACCCCGCTAGGCGCTCGACCTGGTAAATGAAAGTGTTAATGTTCATATGTGGCAAAAAGCGCCCGTAGAGCACTAATGTAGGTACGAGTATGCATGTCGTGGGATGGAAAGGATGGGTGAACTAAATATTAGAGATGTGACAGATATCCGGTCAATTCCGGTTACTATCCGATATTGCCCTATCCGGCTAATACAATTTTAAAATCCAGCCGAATACCGAATAGTAGCGTAGTATCCGGCCGGATACCGGATAGTATTTTAACACGGAAGAACATAGACCTATCCTTACCTGTAAGGAGAGAACAAGTGTAGGTAAAATGACAAGTAAATAAGAAACTACAAAGTAATCAATTATTAAGGTCAGTTTAATTTTCGAAAAGAAAAATTATAATGACATAGGTACAGTCAGCAGCAGAAATTCAATTTCAATTTAACTGTCGGCTGGATATGCGGCCGTCTGTAGCGCCGGATATTCGGCAATCGGTATTCGGCCAAACCACTACGTTGCATCTCTACAAATCCTCGGATAAATTCAACTGACACGCTTGGCTGACGAGAATTTACACCACGTGTATCTTTTTACCCCGCGAAAACGGTAGTCTTTTATTTTGAAATTCTTAATTCAAATTTATTTTTCCAGGTCTCGGTCCCGGTCGCGGTCGCGGTCAGTGACCCCGAGCACGTCTCCGCCGCCGGCGCCCGCGCCGCCGGCACCTCCCCCGCACACTCTTCACCCCGACAATGCTTTAGGTAACACGCTGGCTCATTTGGCTGTTGTGGAGCAACCCGGTTTGTCCCCTTTCCTTTTTAGATACCTCACAAACTTGAATCTGTCCATTCAATATTACGTGTTTCTATTTAGAGATAATCAGTAGGGTTACTGCTGGACCCAGTCGGTCCAGATTTATTATAATTGTATCTACTCTTTTAGTAGCCCTTTCGATGTCGCCTTTAACACTTTCACTGGCGGGAACCCGCCTAGCGGGCGCCTACGCCGTAGTCGCTTTCCGCTACATACGAGGGAACCCACAGGATCGGCTACTTCTATTCTTGGCAGTCAATGTTAATTAACCTCTTGTTTTCACCCGACTCTTTTTTTTTATAGTGTGTTTTTATGAATGGAAAAATATTGAATGGACTATCCCAGCACCAAACGAATGTATGTTGCACTTAAACAACCAGCTTCGTATTATACCTTCTTTCTAACATATAGAAGAAATATCATTGATTAATTAGTGTTCATAGTTCACAAGTCTCCTTTATCTTATCACGTTCTTGCGAGCCTGATATGTCCCTAATAATTTAGCATAGGTATAAGTATTGGCTTGACCCCGAGCGCTGTAAAGGGCTTGAAATGTCTCATGCTAATATTGGCCTTGTATTTATTGGGTGTTCTTCACAAGCCAAGTGTAGACTCAAAATGTAGTATTACTCATAAAAAAGAAGGCAAAAAATATGCCTAGCGGCGAAAATCCCATTCCGATATCTGAAAGAATTGCGAAGCTACAACCGTTTTAATATTGCTCGTTAGAGAGAGAGAAAATGCTCGCAGATCGTGACGTCACGTTATTGTGAAGGCGTATGATGCTTGCCATATTATCAAGTACTAGCGGCCTGCGCCTGCGACGGCCCACGTATCGCAAAGGCAGGCTAAAACCGCGCAATATGACCATTAGGACTCTCACAGACTGGCGCGGCCTGGCCGCGGCGGATAATAGTAAACTTGTCCGCCGCTGTCAAATTTTCTATTGTCAGCCACCGCAGGCCGCGCCAGTGTGTTGCAGGCCTTAAGAAAGTCGATTTTATACACAGATGAAGGATTTTTTAAATCGGATAAGCCGTCATGAACATTACCCCTTATGTACCAAGTTTACGAACAACTATCTCACAGACTTTCCCTCTATATTATTTTAGTATAGATATCGCTGTCGGCGACACATCCGTCACTCTCGCACTCGCTTACTCGGCAGAAAGTGACGGACGTCTTATCCACAGCGATGAGTGATAAAATGGCAATCAATCATCGTGATCGTGCCGGCGGTGCCTATTGGCACTTCAGTTTTGATTGATTTCCAGTGTCGTAACGTAGGTACGGTACACGTATCGAAAGTTCCCGATGGCTGCTATCCAGTGTCCTGATTTCGGTAGTCTAGGTTTAGCACCTTAGTATGCTCACCCTACCTATTTTAGAGTTTTAGTAGATAAAATAATTCTAGTGACCTTAGAAAGATAATTTACCTACTGTTTTGCACGCCGTATATGCTCAGTCAGCTTCCTTTGTGGCAATTTGAAGTATTGTTCTAATGAATAGGCATAAAAGCGACTACCTATTTAATTTGCACGTTAGCAACCAAGAACCCGCCTCGTAATGTTTGCTCAGATGCCGGCTCAGCCCGCTAGGCGGGCAGAAGGCAGTATAAACCTACACGCCTAGCGAGCTCTGTCGGTTTCTGGTGTATTGCTCCATTTTTATTCCGGTTGCGAAAGTGTTAATAAATCTCTATACGGGGAATATCAAAGAAAAGACCCTAGTTCAAGAAGAAAATATATATTGCTTTGATCCCTAATCAAACACACAAAACATCGACGTTTACTAAGCTTCTAGAGCACCATTATACAGTACCCTCAGTGATACTCTTCGCAGGGCGAGGAGCGCTGAGCGCCGCGGGCCGGCAGCTCAGCGACCACAGCAACAACCGGGAGTCGTCGCTCGACGACTCGGGCGTCGTGGACGACCACGACGACGGAGAGCACACGTCAGACGACCAAGCGCCCCATCCGCATCCGCACCCGCACCCGCATTCGCATCCTCATCCGCACCCGCGGCGGGTTCACGTGCAGTTGCCACTGCCGCCGCCGCCGCAGCCGCCGACTATGTTGGCTCTAATGCCGCGGGTAAGGAATGTCTTTTCTTAATATTTCCAATGGCTTAGGTTATTGTTATTCCCTTCTTAGAAATGATATTCCGGTGAAGAGTGATTTAAGTGTGGGCATTACTTCAAGTACCTAAGTTAATTTGAAGACTTATCCTTTGAAATCCAGTTAAAATACTCATCGTTTCCTGATCTTAATGGCAACCTTCCTCTACACCAGGCAAGATTAATTGCTAGAGGATGAGATGGATCTTAAAACAAATTAAGTTCCGTTATATCTTATATTATTGTATGACTTTAAAAAGGGTTTTTATTTAAATCTATTTTGATCATAACGTTTTGTAACTTTACAGGAGCCACAACAAACGCAGCCACCCCAGAAATCTAAGCAGAAACCGTCGGAAAAGAAAAAAGGAGGAGACCAAAGCATCCAAGAGAAGTATCCGCTGAACCCGGACTACCTCAACCAGATCGTAGTGCTAGGTAAAGATATGCATATGCTTACTGCACAGCTTATAACCCTCGAGAAACGTGCCGTGCCATCAATTGTACCTACTGATGTGCGCACGGAAAGTTTTCAAAATTGCAGAAGATGTTGATTCTGTAGTTGTATAGTATTTGATGGCACGACATTATAACACTTATTCCCAAATTGGCACGGCTTCTCTGGAGCACAGGGCAAAGTTAAATGATGCTGCAATAACAGAATGAATGCTTTACACTAACAACTAAACAACAAGATACAAGACATGCGCTGAAACGATATTGGCAAGAGCTGAACATTCTAAATTACGTAGATTAGCATTCATTATGTACAATATTTCTGGTTCTATGCATGGTATATTCCTTCTATACCTACTTTTGGATCTGCCACATTTGAAATGAAACATCTAGTATGTAGGCTGTTCTATGAACTTTCAACGCTTACGTTTCTAGCAAAATTATATTTTAATACGATTCGAAAACAGAGTACAGACTACTACTTACCTACCATGATCATTTTCTAAATTATTGTAGTTTTATCTACGGTGACTTCAATATTTCTGACTTCAGTTACTTTCTTCATGCTCTATTCTAATCTAAGTCGCATTTTTAATCCGACGGAAATAAAATTTTGAGCATTTTCAGAACATCATCGCTCATACTTGTATTTGCTAGGTCTTGAAAAAAACGGTTTAAGAGAATTTATAATAACTTTTCGAATGTCCAAAAATATTTAAGAAAGTTATTGGTTTTATGGTCATTCCTAAAGTTTCATATTTAATTGGCAACAATGTCTTTATATGGTTGTTTCGCACCTCTTGCAATTCGCTATCCAGAGTTGTTGCCAAATTCATACAATTTAATTAGGCACGCTAAGTCATTAACGGCTATTTCGCTCTTTAAAAAATTCGGAATCTAAATTATTTCCATACATCTGTAAAATCAGAGCTGAAATAGCTGTCAACCGGCTGGTATTCACATTTAGATTCACTTCTTGACGAGGTCCAACTTCGTTGAGCATTTTGTTACGACACTATTGCAATCTCGCTTCTACCTCATTAATATCGTCAGGGGCGGACTGGCCATACAAGCGAGCGCCCGACCTCCCCCAAGCGGAGACGACGAAAATTAATGAGCTCAGTTTATTGGCAGCCACGCACAAAACTCATATGGGCAATTATGAACCAAATTGCACTTACTTCACAGGTTAGTAAACACAGACGCATTCTTTATACCCCAGTCCACCCCTGTTCCCCACAGGAAGACTGCAGGGTAACTGCGATTGGTTTTGCTATCATCGTCTTACCCGAGTCGCAGGCGAAACTGCTGAAGAAATAGTCAGAAAACGCTTAAAGAGATGGCTACTTCAATTTAGCAAGCCAAGTGTCTTCCAAATTCTACTAACAATATTTTATAATATTTCTACCTCCAGTCTGATAATTTCTTCAGGCAGCTCTTCTCTGCGATTCTCTTCCCGTAAACAAAATTATAACGATTGCAATTTGGGTAGTCACAGACTTTCACTTCACTGGCAATTGCACCGATTAGACCAACCAAAATTTTACCAATTGGCGTGTTTTGTACCGGTACTGTTTTCTGCATCTGCTCTTAGTCCCAATCTATCGCTTTCAAATGCATGATGAGTTCTAGATACAATTTTGAAAAAAAAAAGCTTTGCGTCCGATTTGTACCGCTTCGTTACGCTTTGGCTTATTGATTGTTCCAATTTCCTATTATTTATATGAATGTTATTATTGGTGTGGCGTCTTGTTTTTGACGTTCATTAACTGGATCAATTTTATCGCAGACGAACTGATGGACAGGAACTGTGAGTGCTGTGTAACTTGCTGCATCGACTACGAGGGCTGGCTACAGTTTCAGAACTGTTTGTACGGAATTGTGAAGGACCCACTATTCGAGTTATTCATAACGACGTGCATAGTTCTCAACACACTGTTCTTAGCATTGGAGCACCACGGCATGAGCGAAAATGTTAGAAATGTCTTAGATATAGGAAATAAGGTACGGTTTGGGAATTGTTATACCTATTCTGTTATGAAAACACATCAATACACTCTGACGTGTAGCTAGGCTCATTTAATTGACTTTCAATAAGATTTTTATACGCGTTTACTGCTATTTGAGAGCCAGTCAGGCAGTTCAATGATTTACTTAAACATTAGATATACTTAACATATTTATATTTAAACAGTGGCCACAAAACATGGCAAGGTTAAGGCCTCCCAGTAGGTATATGTTCCTATACCAGTGCAGTTTTAACCGACTTCAATTTAGTACTCCGCCAAGCCACGAGAACATGTTGATTATTGGAGAAAAATTAACCAATCGCTGTATGTGGGCCGATACTATTTGAGGATTTCCGTCGATTCCACAAGGATCACCTTTGGCACTTCATTATTTCAACGCAATATTATCAGAATCTGTGACGTACTTTTGTATTTTTAAGTACATAATTGAGGAATTCCATAAGTCATCTGTGGTCTTTTTCATCAATTCCACTCCACCAAAATTTATGATTTCCGGGTGTAAATACACAAGTTATAATAGAAAATACCAAAATCACTACACGCGTGTCTAATATAATTGAGGAGTTCCCTCAATTCCTCATAGATCCCATCATCCAACTGGATTTTTGAAAATATTACGAATCGGCTCATAAATGAAGGAGTTCTGAGGTAACTACTATTGAAAAAAAACATGATAAAAAAATACAACCGAACTGAGAACCTCCTCCTTTTTCTGAAGTTGGTTATAAAGGGGGAAATACCGATTTTGTTCTTTGCGACCTGTTATACAGCCTAACGCTATCTTTATAAACGCATAATTTAGGAAAAAAAGGATAAAATCAAATTGTTTTTTTTTTCAGGTGTTCACGTCAATATTTACTTTAGAGTGTATAATGAAAGTGATGGCGATGAGCAAGGACTTTTTTGCCTGTGGGTGGAACATATTCGACTTGATCATAGTATCGGCCAGTCTGCTCGATCTCATTTTTGAGCTGGTTGACGGTCTTTCTGTTCTTCGGGGCCTTCGCTTGGTAAGACTTATTGTTATTGCATGTCAATATTGTATGAGTCTGTTCTCGTTCTAATAAATATAATTAAAATGCCTGTTTATCTTGGAAATTTTACTTTATATCTATGTTCTCATGTAGGTAAGTGACTCTAATTGTCATTTTTTAGAATAAACGTTTTTAAACCGATATATTCCCGTTTAATAAAATTGGGTCAAGGATGAAATATTAATAACTTTAGGTGTTTGTTTCAGTTGCGTGTGTTAAAGTTAGCTCAATCGTGGACTACAATGAAAGTGTTGTTGAGTATTATAATATCGACAATCGGTGCTCTCGGTAATTTGACGTTCGTGTTAGTGATAGTTATATACATATTCGCTGTTATCGGTATGCAACTGTTCTCTAAGTCGTACACACCCGAAAAGTTCGCGCCGGACGATGTGCCCAGGTACCACCCAACATCTGGTCCCACACCAGTTTCTTCAATTTTCTTATTATCTTCTACTGATCTGCACTTTCTCCTAACACTTTGTTAAATTCTCACTTCATTGTCAGCCTTTTCTACTTCAGCTATATCTTTAGATTTCAATTGTTTCTTACTCTTATCTCACTTACTGATGTAATTGTAACAAATACGTGTTTAAGGTGGAACTTCAACGACTTCTTTCACTCGTTCATGATGATATTCCGGATCCTGTGCGGCGAGTGGATAGAGCCACTGTGGGACTGCATGCGAGCCGAGCAGGAAAACGGCGCCGAGACCTGCTTCTTCATCTTCCTCCCCGCTCTGGTCATGGGCAACTTCATGGTGCTCAATCTCTTCCTTGCCTTGTTGCTCAACAGTTTTAACAGCGAAGAGCTTAAAAATAAGAAGGAGGTAATTAAAAAGGTAAAAAGACTCTTTTATGCGAATCACCGCACTGGCACAACACCGCAAACGGCACAAACAGGAGCACAAAATGCTTGCCAGCTGCTAGGCGATGACACGCGCGTGAGAGAGGACACTTTTTACACTCCAGCTTCAATTAATGCACAACCCATAACTTTAACCATCGTGCTAACTGTGTTTATAATCGTTTTTCAGGAAGTAGGCGAGGACTCTAAATTAGCTAAAAGTATCGATAGAATACGTTCCATAGTAAGAAAAAAAGGTTTCCTAATATCAAGAAGCAAAGATACTGAAAAGAAATCTAAATTAGAAGAGCTAGTTAACGATTATTTGATACAAAATCGCACTACAGAGAAAAAGCCGTCGATACCAAGCGAACAAAATGCCTACTTTTCCACTATGCAAGAAACAACAGTTCTGTTCCCCCACGACAATATTTATAGCCATAGTTACCAAGAAGCGTTAAACCGGTAAGTACAACCCAACTAGAACTCACCATCTACAACACTGACAAACATAAGCTTACGTAATACTAACCCACTAACAACATTTTCAGACCAGTAGTCGGATTCGACTATCCTACTCTCTATCAATCCGGGAATAACTTTAGTCACGGTAGCCAAGAAACTTTAAAAGACGTTAAGGACTTTACTATAGAACACAAAATTACTAGTATTAGAGAAGATTCAAAGGAAAACCTGGATGATATGTCTGTTGCAACGGAACAAGTTAACGCGCAAAGACTATTGAACCAAATGTCCTCGGGATACCACACGCAGCCTTCAGAAACAAAAGGTAAAGAACGAGACAAAGGTGCAATTTTATTTTAATAATGCATGTACTTCATTCTCTGTTTGTTACTTTTCAGATGATAACGAGCAATACGAAATGGCGCACATGTCCAGTAAGACGACACCAGAAAAACCAAAGAGACAAGAAAGGGAGCCACCGCACGTTTTATGTAAGGACTCTGGCAAAAGACCAGACGACGAAAGCATGAAGCGTCCGTGGCAAACTTTGGTCTCATATGTAGATGAATTAACCGTAGGTGGGAGAAAGAACTCCAAGGGGCAGTACGCTGATGCGATGGGCAACTTCCCGGGATTCGGGAACCAGAAAGAGGAGAAAGTTCCACAAGATTGCTATCCCACTCAATGCTACGATTTGTAAGGATTTTTTTGTTTATTTAATACATTACAAGACCCAGACAGTTCTAAATATACGAGCATAACCGATTTTGTTTATTTTAGCTGTCCTTGTTGGGATACATGTATCAAAACTAGGATGGGTCAGCGCTGGATGTTTTTCCGCTCATATATCCTGCGGTACGTCGACACGCCAGCATTCGAGTGGTTCGTCTTAGTCCTCATTTTCGCATCGAGTATAACCCTTTGCTTTGAAGACATACATCTCGAGAAGAACAAGCCGCTCAAAAAAATCCTTTACTGGACGAACCTAGGCTTCTGTTTGATTTTCGTGATTGAAATGTTTCTGAAATGGATTGCGCTGGGGTTTTTTCGATACTTCACGAGTTTTTGGACATTGTTGGATTTTACGATAGTTTTTGTACGTATCCTTGTCTACTATTTTACTAATAAAATGCATCATTTGGATTAGCCTTTAAAGCAATGTGTTTTAAATTTATCTTCTTCCAGGTGTCGGTGTTTAGTTTGTTAATAGAAGAAAACGAAAATTTGAAAGTGTTGAGATCGCTCAGAACTTTACGAGCACTACGCCCACTGCGAGCAATATCGAGATGGCAGGGCATGCGAATCGTCGTAAATGCACTGATGTACGCTATACCCAGCATCTTCAACGTGTTACTAGTCTGTTTAGTATTCTGGTTGATTTTCTCAATAATGGGTGTGCAATTTTTCGGTGGCAAATTCTACAAGTGCGTCGATGACAATAATGAACCATTACCTATAAATGTATGTATCACGTATAAAATTATCGGAAGAAAATATTTTAGCTACTAAAGAACAAGACTACATTTGTTTTTATTTCTTTTTTAGAGAGTGAATGATAAATGGGAGTGTTACTATAATAACTATACTTGGATAAACTCCAAAATATCCTTTGATCATGTGGGAATAGCGTATTTGGCATTATTCCAAGTGGCTACGTTCGAAGGCTGGATGGAAGTGATGGAGGACGCCGTTGATGCCAGAGGAGTAGACCTACAGCCAGCCAGAGAAGCCAACCTCTACGCTTATATTTATTTCGTAATATTCATAGTGTGTGGGTCATTCTTCACTCTTAACTTGTTCATAGGAGTAATCATAGATAATTTTAATATGCTTAAGAAAAAGGTGAGTTTACTTGATATCACTGCACATTAAGTAAAACTCGAACTAACCTAAAGTTTTTTTAGTTATCTAAACGGTTTTTCTTCGTTTTTAGTACGAGGGCGGGGTGTTAGAAATGTTTCTGACAGAGAGCCAGAAACATTACTACACAGCGATGAAGAAACTTGGCAGAAAAAAGCCCCAGAAAGTAATAAAAAGGCCAAGAAACCAGTTCCTCGCCATGTTCTACGATTTATCGAACTCACGACGTTTCGAAATTGCCATATTCGTACTCATATTCTTAAACATGTTGACGATGGGCATAGAACATTATGATCAACCACATTCCGTTTTCTTTATATTAGAAGTTAGCAACGCGTTTTTCACTACAGTATTTGGATTAGGTAAGTTTTCTTATACCTTACGAAAAAATCTGTTTCTGTCTTTTGATTATGTAAGAAAGAAAGCAAATCTATTTTCACAAAGACTGGCTTATTAAATTTGTCGTCTGTAGGTGTTATTTTGGTTTTTCCTTCTTCTTACCGACAAACGTTTCATCGAATGAATTTTACGTACGCCAAATTTTCATTTCATCCACAACAATTATTTT
This sequence comes from Epinotia demarniana, assembly GCA_945867215.1. NCBI lineage: Eukaryota > Metazoa > Arthropoda > Insecta > Lepidoptera > Tortricidae > Epinotia > Epinotia demarniana. Next base: position 8,937,183 of record OX244276.1, on the reverse strand, counting down.
TCTGAAAGCCCAAAAGGATGGTACAGTCACCAGCATCAACATCTACCATCTTCGTGTCAGATATTAATGCGTGCTTTGTTTTGGCAGATATTAATGCTGGTGACTGTAGGTACTAATGTAGGTAAACTAACACTGGTTTTTTTTCAGAGGCTATAGTGAAAATAGTAGGTCTACGGTACCACTACTTTACGGTTCCGTGGAATGTATTCGATTTTCTTCTCGTGCTGGCATCTATCCTGGGCATCTTGATGGAAGACATTATGATAGACCTGCCAATATCCCCCACTTTGCTCCGAGTGGTCCGAGTGTTTCGTATAGGGAGAATTTTAAGACTGATTAAAGTAAGTACCTACTTCAAAATTATATCTAACTGAAGCAATCATAGTAATTCTAGAGCAGATGGAAAGTTTGCTGGATATCGGGGTGAAAGACGATTTTCATTTATTACAATTTCGCTAAATAATCATGCAATACTTGAACTTAAGAAAGTCAAGAGAAGAAGATTTGACCATAAGATTGTACTTAGAACAGAATAAATCACTTCTAAAATTTCTGTTTCTGTAGTTTTGGTTCTACTTAATTAGCTCGGTAGTTAATTAAGATTGATGTTCAGAAATCAAGTAATTCAAATCAGTACGAGTATGACTTTAATTTATAGTATTCCGTGCCACTACAAAACGGAACACTTATGGTATCAACCTCAGTTTGTCCAACCGTCAGCTATTTTTGCATCATCATTCCCGCTGGTGACATTTCGACCATGAAGAATACTTAGTCCACACTTTTGGCACATTCGTACGGTCGTACAGAGATTTAGGTTCGCCTCTTCCCATGGACTTTGCAAAAGTTAAGGATGGACTCTTAAATCAGTTCAAACCGAATTTCATCTTATAATCCTAATTTAGTGCGACAAAAACATTTCATATGTGCACGTAAGCCCTTAACTACGAGGGTTGTTTGATAACTACCCGTTTATGAAAACAACAATCAGTCGTTTTTGTAAATATGCATTTATTTTTCTACGTAGTCTCACGTTTCGTCTACGGTCACAAAACGACGCAGAAACTCCTTCGGGTTACGTTTGAACACTGCTAAACACTGCTCCGAAGTAGTCAGTCGGTTCCGTTTTTGCTCCTCCGTGAGTAAACGCGGCACCCACCTCGCCGATACTTTCTTCATACCCAATTTTTCTTCTAATATGTTTTGTACTCGCTCAATTGAAACGTTTACAGCATCAACGATTTCTCGAAGTTTAATTCGGCGGTCGGCTAGAACGATATTTTCAATTTTTTTAACCATATCGTCTGTAGCCACCTCAATTGGGCGGCCTGGGCGATCCTCGTCAAAGACGGTTGTTCTCCCTCGCTTAAACTCGTTGTAGGTACCAGTATCTAACGGTTGTCATAGAAGGAGCATATTCATGGTAAACCGCCTGCATTCTTACTTTTATCACATCACATGTTTTCCCTTCCAAAAACAAAAACCTAATTACAGACCGATACTGTTCTTTCTCCATTTTAACAATTTTACATTCACGTTTCCACTGAAATATTAGTACATTTAGAAAACGGCTACATATCAAACAGGCCTCGTAATCTTCAAAAAAGAAAGCTCTTTATTTTGTTTTTAGCCTGCTAATACAAATCGTTACACCTTTTCATGTGCACGTTCCAGGCCGCTAAGGGCATTAGGAAGCTGCTGTTCGCGCTGGTTGTATCCCTCCCGGCGCTGTTCAACATCGGTGCGCTGCTGGCGCTCATCACCTTCATCTACGCCATCATTGGCATGTCCGTGTTCGGCCACGTCAAGCAGCAGGGCGCGCTGGATGACCTGGTCAACTTTCAGACTTTTGGGAGGAGCATGCAGCTGCTTTTTCGGTACGTATTCGCGTTAGTTTTTTTCGGACATATTAATAATCATATAATAAATAATAAAATAAAACTGGCTGGATTGAAAATTTGTGCAGTGTTCCATATATTCACAGAAAGTTTAAAGTTGCATGTTGTGGCAAAATATCGGATTGAAGTGACATACATACATTCAATATTTAGATGTCACGAAGCATATTCAAGAGTATTGAGATTTGTTCTTCTGTGTTGTGTCCGGATGATATGATGCATTGCATCTCCAATTAATAAAATGAAGCTCCGGCAAATCCATAAATAACTGATAATTATTCTTCTATGTATAATTTATCTAAGATCAAGGATGTATATAAATCTTGTTATTTCCAGTCTCATGACTTCAGCCGGCTGGAATGATGTCTTGGAATCACTGATGATAACACCTCCCGAATGTGAATACGGCGATCACGGTCACAACAACGGGAACTGCGGAAGCCCCCTCCTCGCTATCACTTACTTCACATCCTTTATCATCATCAGCTACATGATAGTCATCAACATGTACATTGCTATTATTTTGGAGAACTTCAACCAAGCCCATCAAGAGGAAGAGATAGGAATAGTTGAAGATGATCTGGAGATGTTCTACATCAGATGGTCAAAGTGAGTGGTATCTCCGCCAGTTACAATGTTTACTCATTATGGTTCTATCGGTCTTTTTCTATGATCGTAGTCTAATAAAATCTTATCCTGTTATTTATTTTCAGATACGATCCACACGCAACCCAATTTATAAGTTTCGCTCAGCTATCAGACTTCATCGCCTCTCTCGACCCACCGCTAGGAATATCAAAACCAAATACAGTAGCTCTAGTCAGTTTTAATCTCCCCATTGCCAGAGGAAACAAGATCCACTGTCTGGACATTCTTCATTCTCTAGTCAAGCACGTGCTCGGTCATGTCGAGGAGACAGATACCTTCAGGCAGTTGCAAGAACAGATGGACATTAAGTTCAAGAAACAGTTCCCAACGAGAAAGGAACTCGAAATCGTTTCCTCTACCAGGATATGGAAAAGGGAAGACAAAGCCGCTCGAAAGATACAGCGGACGTTTAGAGAATATATCAAGTAAGAAAGCACTTATGACTAATCATTTTGAAGCATGATTTCGCGAGTTACTAACGGCTCTGTGATTTCAGGCGAAAGAATCGTAGTCCTTCTAATGAGGAGGAAAGTACAAAGTGGTCGCCTGGCGGAGGCTGGGGAGGCCGGCTGAGCGCGTTGCTGCACGTGCGGAGAGGATCGCACGCTTCCACCAGCCGGAAATCCTCTCGCGCCTCCGACGCTTCCGACCTGAGCGAGCTAGGGGGAGCATGGCTTAACCTGCCACTCCTTCTCCTACCGGGCGCCACGCCTGGTGACCAGGTAAACGACATGTTTAGAAAGCAATCTCTGCTTCAACGCACTACAGTTTCTTTCTATAATTAAACTCACATTTTGAAGTTCTGACAAGGCTCTACAACAAGGCGGATATGATCTCAATTCACTGGCACGCACTGACACAGACACATCGTTAACTTGCGTCCGTCGTAGGGATTTAACGAAACAAGGCTGTTTAGCGAAATTTTTGATGCACGCTCCCAGTGAAAGACCCTATATAGGACTCTTCTTTAAAATTAAAATGCCGTCGAAATCATCTCCATTGAACCTTGTGGTTAGGCTTGTGGGATAGAATGGGGTGTTCCAGTGATGATAGTGAGTGTTGTGGCCAGGTGCCGAGCGGGTCGGAATCGGCGCCGCCACGGCGTCGCTCGGCCTACGGTTTGCCGTTGTTCCTTCGCCACCAGGACGCGGTGGATGAGGACGGCGGGCCGAAACGCGCAGGTTCATATGTAATGTTATGCTTTCCGTGTCTCCCTCTAATAGACTCGATGCTTTCAAAGACCCACTTGGAAGTGGTTGACGCTTTTCGTAGTCTGCTAGAATATGAGCTGCAGGCAAGTGTTTAAATTAAATTATAAAGCCTTCATGTTCTCTACTGATGACTCCTATCTTCAATGTACAAGCATTCAATATTAACTACCCCTTCCAAATTACAGTTTTTCGAATATAATTGGATTTTTATGCAAAGTTGGCATCTTACCAGTTCTAAGCCTGATCTGATCAATTTATCGCAAACTATCTTGCTGATTAGTTGTATACAGCCTACCAAAGAACTGGTTATACAACTGGACTAATCTGGGGGCACGGTAATGCCCTCGCCAAATCGAGCAAAACAGCGGCACGGCCGTACCATCCTTTTCTCGATTTACTATTTCAATTAATTATTTCAGACGCTAAAAAGTTTCCACTGTAGAAACTAAATAACTTTCCACCCCACCATGTTTGTGTGTATCGTCCAACCGAGCGATGTATTTTTCTAAGGCAAACATCACACCACATCTGCAATATTGTAATCTATTTAAGTTTCACCTATACAAGACATATTTAAATATCTTGCGGGCCTCACCTAACAAGTTTGAATTTAAAACTTTCTAAAATGTGTCGTCGAAAAGGCACGGTACGACGTTTGCCTAAGATTGACATCCAGCTTCCAGGCTACTAGCAAAGTTACGCTTTTCCGCTACGCTACATAAATTAACATGATTGTGTGTGTTTTCACGAACTTTGAATGATGATCCTTCGACAATCGTTAAATGATTGTCGTCCGATGATCCTCAAATTAGCCCTTTGACGATCCCTAAATGTCGGTCAATCTATGATCGTTAAGTGATGTTGATTCGACGATCCTTGTATGACGGTCGTTATAACTTGAATGACAGTCCTTGGCGATTCTTAATTCATGGTCCATAAATGATCGTTAAGTGATGTTCGGTCGACGATCCTTGTATGACGGTCCTAGGATGTACCTTGAATAATATTCCTTCGACGATCCCTAATATTTCAATAATCGTTACGTGAATGTCCTTTAACAATGCTTGTATGACAGTCCTTTGGCGATTCTTAAATGATAATCTTTCAATGATCGTTAAATTACAAAAGCTCGGTAAATGTTAAATAGTTATTACAACGCTCCCACGATTCTTTTATGATGGCCCTTCGACGATTCCCCAATAGCAGTCCTCCGACGATCTTTGACCGACAGTCTTACGTCAAAGCGTTCCGTTGTTAAGTTGTTGTGTTATGTTATAAGTTTTGTATATTGTTATATTTGTAAGGCGGATGTCACACTGCGCCGCATCTGCGGACGGAGGTGCAGATCTCGTTATATGCAAGTACCTCAGTTTGTATACAAATTCCGTATGATACGACGTGGATACGACACACTGTACCGCACCTCCGTCCGGCGAAATTTGTATGCAGCTTCGCACCTCCGTCCGTGTGACGTCCGCCTAAGGTCTTTAAATATAAGCCTTGTCGCGTGACTTAAAAAAATAAGGGCATTCCCCTGGCAGGTTCCCTTCGTCTAACGTCGCTGCGGTCGGGCGGGCGGCGCGCCACGTCGCCGGCGCGCGCGCGCACGCCCCCCCCGCGCACGCGCACGCCCCCCCCGCGCACGCGCACGCCCCCCCCGCACGCGAGCGGCGCCGTCAGCATCCTCGTCACCGAGGCCTCGCCCGACGCCGCGCCCGCGCCCGCGCCCGCGCCCGCGCCCGCGCCCGCGCCGCCCACCGTCGTGCGCGTGCTCGTGCACCGCGAGAGCGACGAGCGGCCCAGCTGATCCGAGACGGACGAGCCCGAGGCTCCCGACGAGTAGAGGTCATTACGCTGGTTACGCGACCACCTTCAGTTAACGACCATCTGAAGGTTTTTTCTATTGAAGATAACATTATTTCTACAGACCCTATTGATACAATTAGTACATGATTTTTTTTGTTGTTTTGAAATAGAAATCTACTAAAAAACCGAGAAAATATCCTTTTAGTTCACTAAGTGGTCGCCAACCGGCACATGGCATTAGGTGGTCGCTAATCGGCGAAATGACCCTACGCATGGTATTGAACGCTACGAGTGTCATGTGTCGTGCGTAAAGTGATAACGGCTAGAGTGAGACGCGTTGTCGTCTATTAATGTAAAACGAAGCTTAGTACCGGGAACTTCCAATAGCAACGTTTTATCGTGTTTCATCAATTTTAACTATTAGTAACATAATGTTCAGTATTGTTCGCGGCGCCGCCCCGCTTGCTGGTTTGTGTACAGCTGTTTTTATGATATTTAGTTGTATTTGAGGTACCTCGATGATGGTTGTAATTGACGACTTTGTTGTAAATAGTATTAGAATAAGAATACGTGAACGACTGATACCGACACCTGAGCCGACGACGAACGCTTCGTCTTTTGTTTAGTTTTAACCACTATTCAATATACGGCGATAGAATAGGGTATTTATTTGCGCCGGTTACGCGACCAGCTCCGGTTAGCGACCACCTGAACAACAAAGCTTCTTCACATTTCCGTAGACTCTCAAGCAGTGATACGCATCCAATATTTAAGTAGTTCTATAATAAAAATATGTTCATCAAATCTAAATGGTCGCAAACCGGCTCACTTAATTAGGTGGTCGCGAACCGGCGCCACGACCCTATCAATAATGAATGATGTGTGCGACGCACAGCGGGGTCCATCGTGAATGCTAATTATAGTGGAAAATAATAAGTGACGTCAATTTTCGCCTTAGTAAAATAGAAGTTAAATTGTTTTATACAATTTATAGCATAGATATAGTAGATGTAGGCAGTTTCCGTTTCACAGTGCCTCTCGCTATTTATTATAGTTGTTGAGACAGTTGTATGCTGAATTTTATGTCACTCGTAAAATCGGCACGCGATTTAATGATATGCAATTGAATTGTGAACAAAACAAGCAGTGCCTTTGCCAAACCATACAGAGACAGACACTTTAGAGTTTCCAGTGCAAATGAATTTGAACCTACAAGTGATCGAATGTGAAATTCATTACACGTTGCTTTAGTTTCTAAAACCCATCTTCTTTTGATTAGCACAAATTAAAATACTTTTCGCACAACGACGGTTCGTGAAATCATTCAAAATTGAACTCGTTTCAATCTAGATACACTTCATAATAATATTTCAATTTTTGGACTCGCCTTTCTTTGATCAGTAGTCCTAAACAACATTAAAACCATTGATCTCTCATAATTGCAAAAAAATACTGTAAAATTGACACCCACTCGTAAAGTTACACAATGTGTATCTATATACTTGAATCATTGATATCAAAGGCAGCCATCTACAAGTAAATTCTGTACACTGCCTTTTAGAAACAACTGGCATTATTACGAAACCCTCGTGCGCGAGACCGACTCGAACTTGGCCGGTTTTTTTTTATAATTATAAGAAATGCAATACCAATTGGTAATTACCTTCTACATACTTGGTAGGTGCTCCAAATAGTATTATTTCCAGACGTTTTAGCTATCACATTTCTTTAGGTAGTACCGTAACCATAAGGACTTAAAGGTCAAAATACGCAAGCACAAAGTAGTTTAGGTACTCGTAATGGATTATCTTTCGTGATTTTCCTTGAACTTATCAGTATTATTTTACCTTTAAATGCAAAAATACCTCATATGTTTTATGTCGGGGCCCGTCCAGTTATGTTCTGTTCGTAAATTATAATGTAAGCCGACAAACAAATACATTATCACTAACCTAGAGGTTCAATCTTAAGCTACTCAGCAATAGTTTAGAAATTCTGTTATTGTAAGTAAACGATTCTCAAATGATAGCTTTAAGCAGGCTAGCCGAAGTGTACTTCAAATGATATGTTGCATAATACCAAATAATAATAAAATAGGAAATATTATAAATAGGGACTATTACGTACATAAATTAAACTTCTGTGTGAAAAAGTCGGTTACTCAGGACAGTGTAGACGGGAATGGATTATATGAGTATATATACAGACACTGTGCACATTTATTTCGCTAGATGCGAAAGTGAAATCTGTAATCTGAATGTAAGAACATATTCCACGAATTTGTAAAAATGTATATCCTTGGCTTTGAAATACGCAACTAATTACCTATGTATTGCTAGTAGCTATGTTTCATTGCATGAATGTTTAATTTATAGTATGTAGTTTAAACAATTATCCATATTTATAGCAAAGAGAGAATTCAGATTCTAAAATCTTCAAGTCAGTATTTTAAAAGTTTCATATCTACACCCTTGAATAGTTTTTAGCCGAATGCTAATTTGAGTATGGACCAACTTTGTCTATTATTTTACAAATTTTACCTTTACCCAACTTGACCAAACCCTTTTGAATTAAATGTAATTCATTTGTATGTAGAATTTTTCGAGGCCTGTTTCAAATTTATTATTCTAGATTTAACCTGACACCCTATAAATTGTACTAGTGTTTGTACACAACGCTTTATGACGATTTTACACCCTGCTTTCCCCACTTTCCAATCATCAGTAGTCAAAGTTAGTTCAGGAGACACTCGACTATTGAAGGAATGAATTTCTCAGTAATGTATATTGTTCATTATCATGTAAATACATAGATAAAAAAGACAATGCAATAATTTTTCATCCTAGTTATATCTTTAAAAGGTTGTTAGTTGTTAATTAAATCTCTATATATTAATCATGTACGATGTACATGTAAAACTACTGTAGCTAGCGAAATTGCAATGGGCATGTGTTGATCACGGTTCATACATACAATTTTATGTAACATATTCAAATTGTATCATATGTAAATAAAAATCTTTAAGTGAGACCTGCGAAATATGATTTTCTTCCGAGGTACAAAATATTAATTAACCATGTTGACGACTATGATTAAACAAAAATATAGAAATGCTGAATTTTTATTTCCATTTATTTGCAATTACTACCCAAACATACTTAAAAATGTATATACATAAAATATACAGTGATCGCTGAAACTACTGATGGAATTACGGCAAAACCGGGTCACGAAAACAGTAATTTTCCGGCCTAAATTATATATCTAAGGAGGTTGATGATACGACCGAAACGTTATAATAAAATCAACAATCAATTGTACTAACATCGTCTACTTGGTGGAGACTCGGGTGCGGCGGTTCCATGAGAAGTTGCTTCCATAGTTCTTAACCTTGTATCCCTTCTCCGTCTTGGGCACATCCAGGTACCAGCACCATCCATTCTTCTCGCAATGTTCGATAGCTTCTTTAGGCGTTCTGAACTGTACTTTCATGTTGGAGAGTGGGTCTCCGGTGGAGGTCCATCCCATGAGAGGGTTCTCCCAGCGCTGGCGGGTGTCGAACTCCATCTGCCAGTGGTGGATGTTGTTTGTGCCACTCTGCATAGCGTTCTTGGGTGGCTGGTAGATACGGACGCGGCGGGTCCTGATATGTTCCTCTGGGACTCCATTGACTGGTGTCAGGTCCACCTGTAATTGGTGAAGAGAGTAACAATGTAAGTTAATCGTTCAAGCAGGTTCTGGCATGAACAATTCTAGATATCCAACATCAAGAAGTATACAGTGGTTCGTTTTTAAGAATTGAGAATTTACAGCAAGAAGCTATTTCATAGATTTCAAACATTAAACAAAAATAGCCAGACTATATTTTTAAGTTAATTGCAGAGTTATGCATGATTCTTTTCAGATCAAGGATACAAATATTTGTATGTTTTGAATGTATTTATAAAAGCATACTTCATCTTTCTAATAAGGTGGTCGGAGTATTAGTAGGGCTGGAAGAGTAAGTATCAATACAACTCGTTTTTCTAAATTATTATTCCTCTAATTGTAAGCAATGTTCGTTAAAATCTGAATGTATGGAAAGTTTTACAAGTTTCTATGGAATGGAGTATGGATGGTT